>JAPQVY010000012.1:0-600000 GCA_028535165.1 Quercus tomentella
AAACCCTAAACCCTAAACCCTAAACCCTAAACCCTAAACCCTAAACCCTAAACCCTATAACCCTAAACCCTAAACCCTAAACCCTAAACCCTAAACCCTAAACCCTAAACCCTAAACCCTAAACCCTAAACCCTAAACCCTAAACCCTAAACCCTAAACCCTAAACCCTAAACCCTAAACCCTAAACCCTAAACCCTAAACCCTAAACCCTAAACCCTAAACCCTAAACCCTAAACCCTAAACCCTAAACCCTAAACCCTAAACCCTAAACCCTAAACCCTAAACCCTAAACCCTAAACCCTAAACCCTAAACCCTAAACCCTAAACCCTAAACCCTAAACCCTAAACCCTAAACCCTAAACCCTAAACCCTAAACCCTAAACCCTAAACCCTAAACCCTAAACCCTAAACCCTAAACCCTAAACCCTAAACCCTAAACCCTAAACCCTAAACCCTAAACCCTAAACCCTAAACCCTAAACCCTAAACCCTAAACCCTAAACCCTAAACCCTAAACCCTAAACCCTAAACCCTAAACCCTAAACCCTAAACCCTAAACCCTAAACCCTAAACCCTAAACCCTAAACCCTAAACCCTAAACCCTAAACCCTAAACCCTAAACCCTAAACCCTAAACCCTAAACCCTAAACCCTAAACCCTAAACCCTAAACCCTAAACCCTAAACCCTAAACCCTAAACCCTAAACCCTAAACCCTAAACCCTAAACCCTAAACCCTAAACCCTAAACCCTAAACCCTAAACCCTAAACCCTAAACCCTAAACCCTAAACCCTAAACCCTAAACCCTAAACCCTAAACCCTAAACCCTAAACCCTAAACCCTAAACCCTAAACCCTAAACCCTAAACCCTAAACCCTAAACCCTAAACCCTAAACCCTAAACCCTAAACCCTAAACCCTAAACCCTAAACCCTAAACCCTAAACCCTAAACCCTAAACCCTAAACCCTAAACCCTAAACCCTAAACCCTAAACCCTAAACCCTAAACCCTAAACCCTAAACCCTAAACCCTAAACCCTAAACCCTAAACCCTAAACCCTAAACCCTAAACCCTAAACCCTAAACCCTAAACCCTAAACCCTAAACCCTAAACCCTAAACCCTAAACCCTAAACCCTAAACCCTAAACCCTAAACCCTAAACCCTAAACCCTAAACCCTAAACCCTAAACCCTAAACCCTAAACCCTAAACCCTAAACCCTAAACCCTAAACCCTAAACCCTAAACCCTAAACCCTAAACCCTAAACCCTAAACCCTAAACCCTAAACCCTAAACCCTAAACCCTAAACCCTAAACCCTAAACCCTAAACCCTAAACCCTAAACCCTAAACCCTAAACCCTAAACCCTAAACCCTAAACCCTAAACCCTAAACCCTAAACCCTAAACCCTAAACCCTAAACCCTAAACCCTAAACCCTAAACCCTAAACCCTAAACCCTAAACCCTAAACCCTAAACCCTAAACCCTAAACCCTAAACCCTAAACCCTAAACCCTAAACCCTAAACCCTAAACCCTAAACCCTAAACCCTAAACCCTAAACCCTAAACCCTAAACCCTAAACCCTAAACCCTAAACCCTAAACCCTAAACCCTAAACCCTAAACCCTAAACCCTAAACCCTAAACCCTAAACCCTAAACCCTAAACCCTAAACCCTAAACCCTAAACCCTAAACCCTAAACCCTAAACCCTAAACCCTAAACCCTAAACCCTAAACCCTAAACCCTAAACCCTAAACCCTAAACCCTAAACCCTAAACCCTAAACCCTAAACCCTAAACCCTAAACCCTAAACCCTAAACCCTAAACCCTAAACCCTAAACCCTAAACCCTAAACCCTAAACCCTAAACCCTAAACCCTAAACCCTAAACCCTAAACCCTAAACCCTAAACCCTAAACCCTAAACCCTAAACCCTAAACCCTAAACCCTAAACCCTAAACCCTAAACCCTAAACCCTAAACCCTAAACCCTAAACCCTAAACCCTAAACCCTAAACCCTAAACCCTAAACCCTAAACCCTAAACCCTAAACCCTAAACCCTAAACCCTAAACCCTAAACCCTAAACCCTAAACCCTAAACCCTAAACCCTAAACCCTAAACCCTAAACCCTAAACCCTAAACCCTAAACCCTAAACCCTAAACCCTAAACCCTAAACCCTAAACCCTAAACCCTAAACCCTAAACCCTAAACCCTAAACCCTAAACCCTAAACCCTAAACCCTAAACCCTAAACCCTAAACCCTAAACCCTAAACCCTAAACCCTAAACCCTAAACCCTAAACCCTAAACCCTAAACCCTAAACCCTAAACCCTAAACCCTAAACCCTAAACCCTAAACCCTAAACCCTAAACCCTAAACCCTAAACCCTAAACCCTAAACCCTAAACCCTAAACCCTAAACCCTAAACCCTAAACCCTAAACCCTAAACCCTAAACCCTAAACCCTAAACCCTAAACCCTAAACCCTAAACCCTAAACCCTAAACCCTAAACCCTAAACCCTAAACCCTAAACCCTAAACCCTAAACCCTAAACCCTAAACCCTAAACCCTAAACCCTAAACCCTAAACCCTAAACCCTAAACCCTAAACCCTAAACCCTAAACCCTAAACCCTAAACCCTAAACCCTAAACCCTAAACCCTAAACCCTAAACCCTAAACCCTAAACCCTAAACCCTAAACCCTAAACCCTAAACCCTAAACCCTAAACCCTAAACCCTAAACCCTAAACCCTAAACCCTAAACCCTAAACCCTAAACCCTAAACCCTAAACCCTAAACCCTAAACCCTAAACCCTAAACCCTAAACCCTAAACCCTAAACCCTAAACCCTAAACCCTAAACCCTAAACCCTAAACCCTAAACCCTAAACCCTAAACCCTAAACCCTAAACCCTAAACCCTAAACCCTAAACCCTAAACCCTAAACCCTAAACCCTAAACCCTAAACCCTAAACCCTAAACCCTAAACCCTAAACCCTAAACCCTAAACCCTAAACCCTAAACCCTAAACCCTAAACCCTAAACCCTAAACCCTAAACCCTAAACCCTAAACCCTAAACCCTAAACCCTAAACCCTAAACCCTAAACCCTAAACCCTAAACCCTAAACCCTAAACCCTAAACCCTAAACCCTAAACCCTAAACCCTAAACCCTAAACCCTAAACCCTAAACCCTAAACCCTAAACCCTAAACCCTAAACCCTAAACCCTAAACCCTAAACCCTAAACCCTAAACCCTAAACCCTAAACCCTAAACCCTAAACCCTAAACCCTAAACCCTAAACCCTAAACCCTAAACCCTAAACCCTAAACCCTAAACCCTAAACCCTAAACCCTAAACCCTAAACCCTAAACCCTAAACCCTAAACCCTAAACCCTAAACCCTAAACCCTAAACCCTAAACCCTAAACCCTAAACCCTAAACCCTAAACCCTAAACCCTAAACCCTAAACCCTAAACCCTAAACCCTAAACCCTAAACCCTAAACCCTAAACCCTAAACCCTAAACCCTAAACCCTAAACCCTAAACCCTAAACCCTAAACCCTAAACCCTAAACCCTAAACCCTAAACCCTAAACCCTAAACCCTAAACCCTAAACCCTAAACCCTAAACCCTAAACCCTAAACCCTAAACCCTAAACCCTAAACCCTAAACCCTAAACCCTAAACCCTAAACCCTAAACCCTAAACCCTAAACCCTAAACCCTAAACCCTAAACCCTAAACCCTAAACCCTAAACCCTAAACCCTAAACCCTAAACCCTAAACCCTAAACCCTAAACCCTAAACCCTAAACCCTAAACCCTAAACCCTAAACCCTAAACCCTAAACCCTAAACCCTAAACCCTAAACCCTAAACCCTAAACCCTAAACCCTAAACCCTAAACCCTAAACCCTAAACCCTAAACCCTAAACCCTAAACCCTAAACCCTAAACCCTAAACCCTAAACCCTAAACCCTAAACCCTAAACCCTAAACCCTAAACCCTAAACCCTAAACCCTAAACCCTAAACCCTAAACCCTAAACCCTAAACCCTAAACCCTAAACCCTAAACCCTAAACCCTAAACCCTAAACCCTAAACCCTAAACCCTAAACCCTAAACCCTAAACCCTAAACCCTAAACCCTAAACCCTAAACCCTAAACCCTAAACCCTAAACCCTAAACCCTAAACCCTAAACCCTAAACCCTAAACCCTAAACCCTAAACCCTAAACCCTAAACCCTAAACCCTAAACCCTAAACCCTAAACCCTAAACCCTAAACCCTAAACCCTAAACCCTAAACCCTAAACCCTAAACCCTAAACCCTAAACCCTAAACCCTAAACCCTAAACCCTAAACCCTAAACCCTAAACCCTAAACCCTAAACCCTAAACCCTAAACCCTAAACCCTAAACCCTAAACCCTAAACCCTAAACCCTAAACCCTAAACCCTAAACCCTAAACCCTAAACCCTAAACCCTAAACCCTAAACCCTAAACCCTAAACCCTAAACCCTAAACCCTAAACCCTAAACCCTAAACCCTAAACCCTAAACCCTAAACCCTAAACCCTAAACCCTAAACCCTAAACCCTAAACCCTAAACCCTAAACCCTAAACCCTAAACCCTAAACCCTAAACCCTAAACCCTAAACCCTAAACCCTAAACCCTAAACCCTAAACCCTAAACCCTAAACCCTAAACCCTAAACCCTAAACCCTAAACCCTAAACCCTAAACCCTAAACCCTAAACCCTAAACCCTAAACCCTAAACCCTAAACCCTAAACCCTAAACCCTAAACCCTAAACCCTAAACCCTAAACCCTAAACCCTAAACCCTAAACCCTAAACCCTAAACCCTAAACCCTAAACCCTAAACCCTAAACCCTAAACCCTAAACCCTAAACCCTAAACCCTAAACCCTAAACCCTAAACCCTAAACCCTAAACCCTAAACCCTAAACCCTAAACCCTAAACCCTAAACCCTAAACCCTAAACCCTAAACCCTAAACCCTAAACCCTAAACCCTAAACCCTAAACCCTAAACCCTAAACCCTAAACCCTAAACCCTAAACCCTAAACCCTAAACCCTAAACCCTAAACCCTAAACCCTAAACCCTAAACCCTAAACCCTAAACCCTAAACCCTAAACCCTAAACCCTAAACCCTAAACCCTAAACCCTAAACCCTAAACCCTAAACCCTAAACCCTAAACCCTAAACCCTAAACCCTAAACCCTAAACCCTAAACCCTAAACCCTAAACCCTAAACCCTAAACCCTAAACCCTAAACCCTAAACCCTAAACCCTAAACCCTAAACCCTAAACCCTAAACCCTAAACCCTAAACCCTAAACCCTAAACCCTAAACCCTAAACCCTAAACCCTAAACCCTAAACCCTAAACCCTAAACCCTAAACCCTAAACCCTAAACCCTAAACCCTAAACCCTAAACCCTAAACCCTAAACCCTAAACCCTAAACCCTAAACCCTAAACCCTAAACCCTAAACCCTAAACCCTAAACCCTAAACCCTAAACCCTAAACCCTAAACCCTAAACCCTAAACCCTAAACCCTAAACCCTAAACCCTAAACCCTAAACCCTAAACCCTAAACCCTAAACCCTAAACCCTAAACCCTAAACCCTAAACCCTAAACCCTAAACCCTAAACCCTAAACCCTAAACCCTAAACCCTAAACCCTAAACCCTAAACCCTAAACCCTAAACCCTAAACCCTAAACCCTAAACCCTAAACCCTAAACCCTAAACCCTAAACCCTAAACCCTAAACCCTAAACCCTAAACCCTAAACCCTAAACCCTAAACCCTAAACCCTAAACCCTAAACCCTAAACCCTAAACCCTAAACCCTAAACCCTAAACCCTAAACCCTAAACCCTAAACCCTAAACCCTAAACCCTAAACCCTAAACCCTAAACCCTAAACCCTAAACCCTAAACCCTAAACCCTAAACCCTAAACCCTAAACCCTAAACCCTAAACCCTAAACCCTAAACCCTAAACCCTAAACCCTAAACCCTAAACCCTAAACCCTAAACCCTAAACCCTAAACCCTAAACCCTAAACCCTAAACCCTAAACCCTAAACCCTAAACCCTAAACCCTAAACCCTAAACCCTAAACCCTAAACCCTAAACCCTAAACCCTAAACCCTAAACCCTAAACCCTAAACCCTAAACCCTAAACCCTAAACCCTAAACCCTAAACCCTAAACCCTAAACCCTAAACCCTAAACCCTAAACCCTAAACCCTAAACCCTAAACCCTAAACCCTAAACCCTAAACCCTAAACCCTAAACCCTAAACCCTAAACCCTAAACCCTAAACCCTAAACCCTAAACCCTAAACCCTAAACCCTAAACCCTAAACCCTAAACCCTAAACCCTAAACCCTAAACCCTAAACCCTAAACCCTAAACCCTAAACCCTAAACCCTAAACCCTAAACCCTAAACCCTAAACCCTAAACCCTAAACCCTAAACCCTAAACCCTAAACCCTAAACCCTAAACCCTAAACCCTAAACCCTAAACCCTAAACCCTAAACCCTAAACCCTAAACCCTAAACCCTAAACCCTAAACCCTAAACCCTAAACCCTAAACCCTAAACCCTAAACCCTAAACCCTAAACCCTAAACCCTAAACCCTAAACCCTAAACCCTAAACCCTAAACCCTAAACCCTAAACCCTAAACCCTAAACCCTAAACCCTAAACCCTAAACCCTAAACCCTAAACCCTAAACCCTAAACCCTAAACCCTAAACCCTAAACCCTAAACCCTAAACCCTAAACCCTAAACCCTAAACCCTAAACCCTAAACCCTAAACCCTAAACCCTAAACCCTAAACCCTAAACCCTAAACCCTAAACCCTAAACCCTAAACCCTAAACCCTAAACCCTAAACCCTAAACCCTAAACCCTAAACCCTAAACCCTAAACCCTAAACCCTAAACCCTAAACCCTAAACCCTAAACCCTAAACCCTAAACCCTAAACCCTAAACCCTAAACCCTAAACCCTAAACCCTAAACCCTAAACCCTAAACCCTAAACCCTAAACCCTAAACCCTAAACCCTAAACCCTAAACCCTAAACCCTAAACCCTAAACCCTAAACCCTAAACCCTAAACCCTAAACCCTAAACCCTAAACCCTAAACCCTAAACCCTAAACCCTAAACCCTAAACCCTAAACCCTAAACCCTAAACCCTAAACCCTAAACCCTAAACCCTAAACCCTAAACCCTAAACCCTAAACCCTAAACCCTAAACCCTAAACCCTAAACCCTAAACCCTAAACCCTAAACCCTAAACCCTAAACCCTAAACCCTAAACCCTAAACCCTAAACCCTAAACCCTAAACCCTAAACCCTAAACCCTAAACCCTAAACCCTAAACCCTAAACCCTAAACCCTAAACCCTAAACCCTAAACCCTAAACCCTAAACCCTAAACCCTAAACCCTAAACCCTAAACCCTAAACCCTAAACCCTAAACCCTAAACCCTAAACCCTAAACCCTAAACCCTAAACCCTAAACCCTAAACCCTAAACCCTAAACCCTAAACCCTAAACCCTAAACCCTAAACCCTAAACCCTAAACCCTAAACCCTAAACCCTAAACCCTAAACCCTAAACCCTAAACCCTAAACCCTAAACCCTAAACCCTAAACCCTAAACCCTAAACCCTAAACCCTAAACCCTAAACCCTAAACCCTAAACCCTAAACCCTAAACCCTAAACCCTAAACCCTAAACCCTAAACCCTAAACCCTAAACCCTAAACCCTAAACCCTAAACCCTAAACCCTAAACCCTAAACCCTAAACCCTAAACCCTAAACCCTAAACCCTAAACCCTAAACCCTAAACCCTAAACCCTAAACCCTAAACCCTAAACCCTAAACCCTAAACCCTAAACCCTAAACCCTAAACCCTAAACCCTAAACCCTAAACCCTAAACCCTAAACCCTAAACCCTAAACCCTAAACCCTAAACCCTAAACCCTAAACCCTAAACCCTAAACCCTAAACCCTAAACCCTAAACCCTAAACCCTAAACCCTAAACCCTAAACCCTAAACCCTAAACCCTAAACCCTAAACCCTAAACCCTAAACCCTAAACCCTAAACCCTAAACCCTAAACCCTAAACCCTAAACCCTAAACCCTAAACCCTAAACCCTAAACCCTAAACCCTAAACCCTAAACCCTAAACCCTAAACCCTAAACCCTAAACCCTAAACCCTAAACCCTAAACCCTAAACCCTAAACCCTAAACCCTAAACCCTAAACCCTAAACCCTAAACCCTAAACCCTAAACCCTAAACCCTAAACCCTAAACCCTAAACCCTAAACCCTAAACCCTAAACCCTAAACCCTAAACCCTAAACCCTAAACCCTAAACCCTAAACCCTAAACCCTAAACCCTAAACCCTAAACCCTAAACCCTAAACCCTAAACCCTAAACCCTAAACCCTAAACCCTAAACCCTAAACCCTAAACCCTAAACCCTAAACCCTAAACCCTAAACCCTAAACCCTAAACCCTAAACCCTAAACCCTAAACCCTAAACCCTAAACCCTAAACCCTAAACCCTAAACCCTAAACCCTAAACCCTAAACCCTAAACCCTAAACCCTAAACCCTAAACCCTAAACCCTAAACCCTAAACCCTAAACCCTAAACCCTAAACCCTAAACCCTAAACCCTAAACCCTAAACCCTAAACCCTAAACCCTAAACCCTAAACCCTAAACCCTAAACCCTAAACCCTAAACCCTAAACCCTAAACCCTAAACCCTAAACCCTAAACCCTAAACCCTAAACCCTAAACCCTAAACCCTAAACCCTAAACCCTAAACCCTAAACCCTAAACCCTAAACCCTAAACCCTAAACCCTAAACCCTAAACCCTAAACCCTAAACCCTAAACCCTAAACCCTAAACCCTAAACCCTAAACCCTAAACCCTAAACCCTAAACCCTAAACCCTAAACCCTAAACCCTAAACCCTAAACCCTAAACCCTAAACCCTAAACCCTAAACCCTAAACCCTAAACCCTAAACCCTAAACCCTAAACCCTAAACCCTAAACCCTAAACCCTAAACCCTAAACCCTAAACCCTAAACCCTAAACCCTAAACCCTAAACCCTAAACCCTAAACCCTAAACCCTAAACCCTAAACCCTAAACCCTAAACCCTAAACCCTAAACCCTAAACCCTAAACCCTAAACCCTAAACCCTAAACCCTAAACCCTAAACCCTAAACCCTAAACCCTAAACCCTAAACCCTAAACCCTAAACCCTAAACCCTAAACCCTAAACCCTAAACCCTAAACCCTAAACCCTAAACCCTAAACCCTAAACCCTAAACCCTAAACCCTAAACCCTAAACCCTAAACCCTAAACCCTAAACCCTAAACCCTAAACCCTAAACCCTAAACCCTAAACCCTAAACCCTAAACCCTAAACCCTAAACCCTAAACCCTAAACCCTAAACCCTAAACCCTAAACCCTAAACCCTAAACCCTAAACCCTAAACCCTAAACCCTAAACCCTAAACCCTAAACCCTAAACCCTAAACCCTAAACCCTAAACCCTAAACCCTAAACCCTAAACCCTAAACCCTAAACCCTAAACCCTAAACCCTAAACCCTAAACCCTAAACCCTAAACCCTAAACCCTAAACCCTAAACCCTAAACCCTAAACCCTAAACCCTAAACCCTAAACCCTAAACCCTAAACCCTAAACCCTAAACCCTAAACCCTAAACCCTAAACCCTAAACCCTAAACCCTAAACCCTAAACCCTAAACCCTAAACCCTAAACCCTAAACCCTAAACCCTAAACCCTAAACCCTAAACCCTAAACCCTAAACCCTAAACCCTAAACCCTAAACCCTAAACCCTAAACCCTAAACCCTAAACCCTAAACCCTAAACCCTAAACCCTAAACCCTAAACCCTAAACCCTAAACCCTAAACCCTAAACCCTAAACCCTAAACCCTAAACCCTAAACCCTAAACCCTAAACCCTAAACCCTAAACCCTAAACCCTAAACCCTAAACCCTAAACCCTAAACCCTAAACCCTAAACCCTAAACCCTAAACCCTAAACCCTAAACCCTAAACCCTAAACCCTAAACCCTAAACCCTAAACCCTAAACCCTAAACCCTAAACCCTAAACCCTAAACCCTAAACCCTAAACCCTAAACCCTAAACCCTAAACCCTAAACCCTAAACCCTAAACCCTAAACCCTAAACCCTAAACCCTAAACCCTAAACCCTAAACCCTAAACCCTAAACCCTAAACCCTAAACCCTAAACCCTAAACCCTAAACCCTAAACCCTAAACCCTAAACCCTAAACCCTAAACCCTAAACCCTAAACCCTAAACCCTAAACCCTAAACCCTAAACCCTAAACCCTAAACCCTAAACCCTAAACCCTAAACCCTAAACCCTAAACCCTAAACCCTAAACCCTAAACCCTAAACCCTAAACCCTAAACCCTAAACCCTAAACCCTAAACCCTAAACCCTAAACCCTAAACCCTAAACCCTAAACCCTAAACCCTAAACCCTAAACCCTAAACCCTAAACCCTAAACCCTAAACCCTAAACCCTAAACCCTAAACCCTAAACCCTAAACCCTAAACCCTAAACCCTAAACCCTAAACCCTAAACCCTAAACCCTAAACCCTAAACCCTAAACCCTAAACCCTAAACCCTAAACCCTAAACCCTAAACCCTAAACCCTAAACCCTAAACCCTAAACCCTAAACCCTAAACCCTAAACCCTAAACCCTAAACCCTAAACCCTAAACCCTAAACCCTAAACCCTAAACCCTAAACCCTAAACCCTAAACCCTAAACCCTAAACCCTAAACCCTAAACCCTAAACCCTAAACCCTAAACCCTAAACCCTAAACCCTAAACCCTAAACCCTAAACCCTAAACCCTAAACCCTAAACCCTAAACCCTAAACCCTAAACCCTAAACCCTAAACCCTAAACCCTAAACCCTAAACCCTAAACCCTAAACCCTAAACCCTAAACCCTAAACCCTAAACCCTAAACCCTAAACCCTAAACCCTAAACCCTAAACCCTAAAACCCTAAAACCCTAAACCCTAAACCCTAAACCCTAAACCCTAAACCCTAAACCCTAAACCCTAAACCCTAAACCCTAAACCCTAAACCCTAAACCCTAAACCCTAAACCCTAAACCCTAAACCCTAAACCCTAAACCCTAAACCCTAAACCCTAAACCCTAAACCCAAACCCCAAACCCCAAACCCCAAATCCCAAACCCTAAACCCTAAACCCCCTAAAAACCCTAAACCCTAAACCCTAAACCCTTAACCCCTAAACCCCTAAACCCTACACCCCAAACCCTACACCCTAAAACCCTAAACCCTAAACCCTAAACCCTAAACCCCTAAACCCCAAACCCCAAACCCTAAAAACCCTAAAACCTAGACCCTTGACCCTAGTCCCTAAACACTGAGAGGCAACATAAGATAAATCTCCATCCTAAGTTTGCACATACTTTAAATAAGCACATACAAAAATAATTAATAACTTAGTATAATTAATTTATCGACTAACGTAAAGGCTAAATTTTTTTTTATTATCCTAGTTGCCCTAATTTGTGAGAGATTGTATTTTGTAATATCATTTCCAGTTTTATTTTGTTTCTTGTTCAAGTTGTATGTATAATTTTGCCTATGAGAGTAGAGTTGTTTCGATTTGTTCTTTGATGTGAAGAGAGAGAGCGAGCGTGCGTGTGATGAAATAAAGAAGAGAAAAATTATTTGTACTCAGTACAATGCTCTCTAAGGTCAACAAAGCTACTATATGCAAAACAATGGTTTATTTTTCTTATTAGACTAAAAATTATTTTTGAAACTGGGCTTGACAAATGGGTTGGTGTTTCTTTTTATTTATACGTGGGCTTGGCTTGGATTAAGTTTGTAGGAGAGTTCAAATTTGGGCTTGGAGTACTTGAGTTTCGAGAATTTGGACTCATTGTTGTAACATAAGTGGATGTGAGCTTAAGAGAGGTGTGGGCCTATAAAATGTGTGCTTAGTTTACAAGTTGGACAAAGTCTAATTTGATCAAACTTTATCTTAATTAAACTTTATCCCCCAATACCGAAGGTTTTTACTCGGCGACGCATATTTGGTGCAAAATGCGAATAATTTATCCTCAAATGACATGTGAACAACTTATTTCACAAAAACAAAATCAAAAGATATGGTTAAAAATGTTATTGCATGGCATTGACTATAAATATAAATAGCGTAGTAAATTTTATGAAACTATTCTCATTGCATAGCATAGCCAAACAACTGCAAATTTGCAAATTCTTTTTCCCAAAATATTTATACCCTGTAAGAAGACACAAAGAAGTAGAAATAAAATGTGAAATTTCCATAATGCCTGAAAACAAGAGCATTTGACATATTTAATAAACTGTGAAAACAAAGGCATTTGACAAATTTAGTAGTTTAAAAGAAAACATTTTATTTTCGCACAGAATGAGTTTTAAAATGCATTTTTGTTGCCTAGAGGGCCTTTGTGCTATTTTTTGTGAGTTTTTAGGGGTCTAGAATATAATTATGTAGAGTTTTAGGGTCAAAACTTTAATTTAAAGTAAAGGGAATGTTTAATTTTTAAAGAGTTTAGGTCTGAAAATGCAATTTGTAAAAGGCGGGCTGATGGATAATTTCAAATTGGCTTGAAACGTTTGTTGATGGGCTAGCTAACATGGAGACCTAAGTAGTTGATAGGCCTCAAGGTGCCGGGTTGATTTAAGAGAGTAGCCTAGAATTCTAAAAAGGTTAGTACTAACTTGGTGCTGGGCTTGGATAATTAAATTGACTATAATTTTTATAGTGGGTGCTGTTTTCAATTTTCACTAATATGTCACTAAACAACATTAGCCTGTGTTACATAGAAAAATAAATTACACAGAATTTCATAGTTTTAAATTTAGCATCAAAGTAAATTTAATCAAATAAAGATTTGGTATTAGGTCAATCAAATTTTGTCAACCGCATAAAAATTGATAGAAATTTGGTTTAACAATTAAAACTATGAAATCTTTTAATTTAGGGCTAAATTCAAACTATGAAATCCTTAAATTTTGAGGTTGAAAATGTTACTTATATAAAATTGTGCGGTCAAATTATAACTTTGGAAAAGTTTGGGGTCAATGTTCAATTTTGCAAACTTATGCACTGATGGATCCATGAGTGTGGCTTAGGTGAATTTAGTTTGATTTATATTTGGATTTGATTGAGGCATGCGCCTGTTAATTTTTTGGGCCGAAATGCAAGAGATCTGGGACTAAAAGGTAGGAAATGGTTTCAGTTTTGGGCTCAAAGGTTAGAAACGCAAACTCAGTTTATGGCTCTAAGGTTTTTCTGTTTTATTTTATTTTATTTGAAGGTTTTAATGTGGGCTTGGTTCTTTAGTTTAAGTGGGGGTTTGAAATGGGTCTGGTGCAAACTCACGTATTGGGCCCGATGTGGGTTTATGTTTTACAATTTCGGAGGGGCTCCGGTGTTTTGGATTGGGCCTTATGGGGTAGGGTAATTCGGCTTAAAGGTTAGAAAGGATGACTTTTATTGTGAGTTGGCTGGAGGTTGGGCTTCGGCTATTTAGTCTAATTGGGTGTGGGCTTACGCTATTTTTAATTTTAGATGGTACAAATGCATCAACTCTTAATTAACCAATCAGATTCTAAGGAAATCCTATTTTTATCTCTCTCTAATCTCAAATTTCTTCTCTCTCTATCTCTCCACCGTTTCCTCACTACAGCCGTAGCTCTATCTCTTTCTTTCTTACTCTTCTCTCAAACAAAGCCACCATGGCCGATCCTCTTGCTTGTGGCCAGCAAGAGCTACAAACACCACAGCGAGGGTTCTTAAAAACCAAGCCCTTCGATCTCTCTAGCTCACTTTCTCTCTCTGACCTCAGACTATCTCTCGCTGCTTCTCTCTCCACTCAAACCGTTCTCTCTCTTTTTTTTGGCTTCTCTGCTATGGCCGAAAGCTCCTTCCTTTTGGTTTGGTTTCGATTGGAGATTTATGTGGGTTTTAGGATTGGAATTTAGTGTTAAATTTTGGTGGGCATTTGCATTTGAGTGGGATTTGGATGTGTATTTTGAGTTCGGCCGTGTGTGGCTGTTTCTGTAGGTATGTCACATGAGAGTGAGCAGTGAGCATGAGTTTGTGCCTCAAAACAAGGCAGCTGGTGTGTTTTTTGAGTATCAGTACAAAATGTATCCTTGTGATGTGTGTGTTCGCACATGAACTAACTGTATAGAAGCATGAATACATAAACAACGTGTATTGAAAGCATGAGAAGGGAATTAATGTTACCCCTTTTCAGTTTCTCCACTTTCCCTCCTTGGTTGTTCTGCTTTCCAATGCTTTCGCTTTAGCTTGCTGCTTCTGTCTTCTTTACTCTTTTCTTTGTTGTTGTTCATTGCTGTTGTCTGTGGTTGTTGTCGCTACTGCTATTGTGGGTTGTAGTTGTTGGGTAAGTGGCAAAAATGAGGGACCTTTGTTGGGTTTTTTTGGGTTGATGGTAGAAAGGAGGGAGCTTTCTATGTTTTGGATCTGCTTTTCGGTGTTTTGGAGGTTGTGGAGATGGTGTTGGGAGTTGGCTATGTTTGTAGTTTTCGAATATGTAAAAATGATGGATTTTTCTGTGTTTTCTAGTCTATTTGTAAGCTTCTTATTGTTAGGATGTTGGTTTTAGAGCTGTGATTTTGCTCTTTGTTATTGTTGGGATTTTTGGAAATGTTGATTTTGAGGATGAGAGGGCTGTTTTTTTGCTTTGACGAGGTAGCTGATGGTTTTGAGATAAGGGACTGTTAGGTGTAGAAAATGATGACTATTGCTTGGGAAGAACAAAAAATGGAGGCATTTTTTTTGGGCTCCATTTTTGGAGCTTTGGAGAAGAAGCTGTGAAATGATGTTTCTTTTTCTGAGTTGTACATGATTTGCTGCATTGCTGGGGGCGGACAGATTTATAGACTTAAGATATGTATGATAAAAAAAGTATGGAAGTTTGAAAAGAGAAGATTATTTTCCATAAAATATATATATTATTTTATCAGAAAAGAAAAGATCTTTTGCGTGAGGAAAAAAAAAAATTGTACATAGTATTATTGCATTAATGCTTTCTTGAGTGTAGGAAGGGAAGACTGGTCTGACAGCACTGATCAAGTACTGCTGTGGAAGAGGGATTCTGTTACAGTTTGTTTGTTTTTTTGAGGAAATGGGGAAGACGCGAGACCAAGTGGGAGAGAGATCTGATAAAAACTGAGAAGTGGGTTGACAAGATGTCAGGAAGAGAGTTTATAGATTGCTAAGGAAACGTGTTTCATGATTAGGTTGCTTGAAAAACGTAAATTAGTGGGAAATGAATTGGCAGTGTACAGGGAGAGTGAGAAGGAGATTTTGATTCGGAGATTCCTGGGATTTTTCGGTCATTGAGAAATGTACCTTGACAGTTGACATCATCACTAATGCCTCTCTGGACCTCATGATCCTTATGCTGTTGAAACTAAAAAATAGTGTCATTAAAAAGAAAGTCATTTCACGGCTTGTGGACTAAAGTGCCGCATATGGCTTGTGGATTAATTTATACGATAAGACCAAACGTGTGATGGTCTACAAAAAGGGGATATAACTATATATATATATATATATAAAAAAAAAAAAAAAAAAAAAAAAGGAGGAGTCCACGTGAGGTGAAGAGCAAACAAAAAATTAAGGTGTTTAGGTAACGGCATCACGCACATTAGAACAGGTCTGTATACGCATGAGTTCAGCCTACGTGCGCAGGCTAGATCATGCTTACGTAAATCCTTACCCAGATAACCTAATTTACACAAAAACGGAGCAAAAGCCAAACAAATAGAAAGCGTAAATCTAGCAACCTAGCATGCTTAAAAACATGAAGAAAACCTTAAACTAACCTAGACAAACATATACAAACATAAACTAAACACAGAAACAAGATTAAGGAGATTAAAGAGAAGATTAAAGGCAGAAAAGAAAAAGGAAAGTTCAAAAACATACCTTAAAGCAAAAGCTCCTAGGCTTGTTTTTTTATTATTCCTCTCAGTCAAATCTATCACAATTCAATAAAATAGTGATTAGCAATCTTAAACTCAAAGGATTGGGGCCAGAAAAGGTCTCAATCAAATAAAAATGATTTGAGGGTGTTTTGTAAAAAACTCCCTTTTGATTCACTATTTTCTAGTGAATCTTAGGTTTTTCCTATGAGATTTCTATGTGTTTTGAAAATGTACCATGTAATGCTTTATATAGTGGAAAAAATGGGGTTTGGAACGACTCCCAGACGATGTGGGATTCATTCCAAACCTCAGCCATTATTTTCTTATGCTTCTAAAACCCTAGCTGTGTATGTAGGAATATGCCTGTGTACGCGTGCTTTGGCTTGTGTACATAGGCCGCGACCCACGTGCGAAGGCTGAGGACTACTTTGGTCATTTTATTTTCAAAAATAGATTTTTTGCTAATTTAAAATGTTCTATTTTCCATTTTAACACTCATTGAGTCAATTTAGTATCTGATTAGGCTCCAAACTGGCCTTGGGCCTTAGAGTTCAAGCATCATTGGGGAATGGGGGCCCAAGTCGTAAGGGGTACAAAATGTGGTGTCTACATGTGTGCATAACTTTTGTGGCGAGTCAAAATTAGTTAAGCCAAACTTCAACCTCACACAATTTACTTATAGAGATGGGATGTCAATCAACCTTAGTTACCCTTTTTTAAACAAGTTAATCAAGTGATATTGGAATGTGTGCCCAGTATATATGTAAGTTTGGGAAAACTGAATAATACAAGTCTTGGATTGATTCAATTATGCTCCTTGGTTTTAATCCGAGGTGAAGGTTTACACTTGTTCTTGTATGACAATACTGTCACCCTCACGTTTTCTCTATTTCTCTTCCTTGCAATTCTTGATCCCCTTCTTCGTAGAGATCTCTTTCTCTTATATAGTCATCTAGGTTGTATCCTGGCCTTCCACTTGGAGGGTCAAGGCTTATTTTCTCTGATAATTGTTTCATCAAAGCCTTAGTAGAAGGTTTCTCTATTAGGTTATGAGCTGTGATGATACTATTCAAGGATCATTTCACCATTAATGCGGCCAACTAAGTGAGTGTAGAACATTGAATGTGGAGCTGATGCATGCTTTATCTGTACCCTTCCTTCCTCCGCTTGATGACAAACTTCCCTTCGTCTCCTCGATTTCGTGTCTGGTGGTCTTCATAACTAATCCTCTGCTCTAATAGGGATGTATTAGCATCCTCAGGTTCCTCGGGCATTCCAATCTTCTAGAGTTTTGTGTGGTTGCCTTAATCACATTTGCTCTAAGGGCTTCCTAACAATACTTCCTAAGGTGCCTCTACTGCCTTTATCTTCTCTCATTCATTCTTGTCCTCGGTTTCCCATCCTCCCACATCTTTCATTAAAGGAAAAAATTATTAGAAAAAAGTCATTACTATTAATAATAACTAGTATGTAACCCATGTAGAATGGTCAATTGTAATGGTGCTATTGATGTTACTTTAGGTTATTAAATATATAGGACATCAGTTCGACCAAGACATTTGAAGCTACTAAAATGGTTTTTCTTTGCAATTTTCATGATATTAATTATGTCAAGTTTCTCACAGTTACATTTATGAATAATTACAATTAGATATATAGATATTTTGGTCAACTATACACATTTGTTTCAAGTTTTTATTAGAGAATATACTCTATCCATCATGAGAAAAAGCCAAATTATGTACCTTTTGTTTTGATAATGCATATTTTGACAATATGCTACTTCTTTCATACCAATCAAGGAAAAGAATACCAACAACCATTAAACAACATCTACTTTATAGGAAGAATCCCTTAATCGGTGCAATAAAATTAAAAAATATTTATTTGTTTAAGATTGAAATTGAAACCACAGTTTGTCCCAATAATATGTCTATGCATGCATTAAAAAAAAAAAAAAAAAACTCATTTTTTTGCACATGCCTATTCAGTATGCACCTTAACCTGACGTGAAGTACCATCTGCCAATTTCCAAGGGACCTTAATAAGACAAAATAGGATTGGGTTGAACCTGATATGGATAAAAGAGATTGATTACAAAAGATAAGCCGACGGTTTATTGGTGACGGAATCTACTAAACCGTCAGCCCCTGTTTAATGATTGACGGCGCGCAGGAGTTATAAGGAGAGTCACCAGAGGCATCCAAAGGCTGACGGGATCATAAAGCTGAAGGGAGACTGAAGCTGACGGGATGAAGACTGAAGGCATAATGTAAGCTGACGGTACTAGTCAAAAAATGCTTGCTAACCACGTTTGCGTGTATAAGGAAATGACTTGCCCTCCATATTTTGAGAAACCTAAGAGGGATTCCTATATGGAAAAGATCCCGCAAAATACGCCCAAGAAGTCTCCTATAAGGAAAAGACTTCCTACTCCAAGGAAAAGGGGTCAACCCCTACTATTATAAAAACCTAAGTACCCTCACGAACCAAAGTACGCATAATTTACCCTCTCTAGCACTCTAGAGTTGTGAGAATAGTTCTAACTTGACCTTTGGAGGGTATTTGGCCGGCACCACACCGGTGCTCTCTGCTAGGTCCTTTCTTTTTGCTGTACAGGAGCTATTTGAAGCGCGCGAGGACTGTGTGGCTTACTGGTGATATTTTCAGCATCATCAGTTGGCGCCGTCTGTGGGGATTCGTGTAGTGTAAAGTCATATTACCACTTCCCAGACAAAAGTTGCATGGTGCTCACCCATTCAATGGCAACCGCTAACAACATTCAAGAAGAGGAGCCACCCACGACCACCCTCGAAAAGCAAGTTAAGACTCTCGCCGCGGCCATGGAACGCCTCACCAGACAAAATCGCGACCTGAAAGAGCAGCTACGCCAGAAAAGCGCAGCACCGGACAAACAAGGAGCTGATCAAGAAGGAACCAGCGCTGACAGAAGAAACCAAGAGGGACCCCAGGCCAATAACGCCCCGAGCAAACCGGAGCGACAGAACGTGAGCCTCCCTTCCCTCGCAGATACGGCTCCGCCACCTATTATCGCAGAGATGCAGGTGATGAAGAAACAAATGGAGGTTATGATGAACGCTCTCAAGGGGCGAGTGTCCAGTGATCTTGACGACCTTCTCAACCGAACTGACTTGCCATTCACCGTCCCCGTCAACTCCTTCGCCCTACCGAGTAAGTTCCGCATGCTACAAATAAACAGTTATGACGGGGTCAGGGACCCTCTGGACCACCTAAAGACCTTTAAGACCCTGATGCACCTTCAAGGAGTAGCAGACGCGATCATGTGTAAGGCCTTCCCTACAACGCTAAAGGGTGCGATGAGAATTTGGTTCAGCCGACTGACACCAAACTCCATCAGCACCTTCAAAGAACTTAGCGCTCAATTTACCACGTACTTCATTGGAGACCATCGGTACAAGAAGTCTATGGCTTGCTTGATGAGTATCAAGCAACGAGAGGATGAAACATTAAGAGCCTACATATCCCGCTTCAATAAGGAGGCACTCTCGATCGACGAAGCCGACGATAAGATACTTGTTGCAGCATTCACGAATGGACTGAAAAAGGGTAAGTTTTTGTTCTCCCTGTATAAAAACGACCCAAAGACCATGTCGGAAGTACTTTACCGGGCCACAAAGTATATGAAAGCCGAAGACGCGCTGTTGGCCCGAAAAGAGAGGCCAAAGAAAATAGAGAGGCAGGAAGACACTCGACAGGACCATGGCCGAAAGAAAGCAAGGATGGGAGACCGAAGGGATGAGAGGCACCCTAAGCCCCTGGGGGGAAGATTCACGAGCTTCACTCTGTTGACCGCCCCAATAGATCAAGTCCTTATGCAAATCAAGGACGAGGAGGCTCCGACATTCCCTGGAAAGCTGAAGAGTGATCCCAACAAACGTTCTAGGGATAAGTATTGCCGCTTCCACCGTGACTATGGTCACGATACGGCTGATTGCTATAACCTAAAGCAGCAGATCGAGGCCCTTATCAGACAAGGAAAACTGCAGAAGTTCGTTAGAAAGGAGAAAACGGATCCACCCCCACAAGACCAACACCCCCGACGGGATAATAAGCGACCGAGGCCCCCGATAAGGGACATAAGGATGATTGTAGGGGGAACGGCTACCACCGGGTCATCCAAAAAGGCCCGCAAAACCTACCTTCGGATGGTACAAAATGTTCAGCTGACGGGGGCCATGCTGGAGATAGCACGAAGAGAAGGCCCCATAATCAAGTTCTTAGAAGAGGATGCGTGACGCCTACACCATCCGCATGACGATGCGCTCATCGTTAGCTTACGAGTAGAAGACTACAACATGCACCGAGTGTTGGTCGACAACGGCAACTCAACAGATGTTTTATACTCCCCGACTTTCCAACAGATAAGGATCGACAAGGAGCGATTGATTCCGAAAAATGCCCCGCTCGTGGGCTTCGAAGGGAGCCGAGTATTCCCCTTGGGCGTGGTCACATTGTCCGTAATGGTAGGCGATTACCCCCAGCAGATAACCAAGGACATAACATTCTTGGTGGTCGATTGCTCGTCTGCCTACAACGCTATCCTCGGACGACCCACGCTCAATTCGTGGAAGGCGGTAACTTCAACTTACCACCTAATGATTAAGTTCCCTATCAACTACGGAGTAGGGGAGCTGCGCGGAAGTCAGATGGCCGCGCGCGAATGCTATGTAGCCATGATGGAGATGAAGGATCAGGTTCTGGCCTTAAATATAGAAGAGCACCGGACGGTGACGGAGCCAGTAGAGAAGCTAGAAGAGATACTCCTTGACAGTTCCGATCCTAGCCAAACGACCAAAATTGGAACACTCGCTAACCCCGCAATCCATCAAAAGCTCATAACCTTCCTCAGAGGCAATCGAGACGTATTCGCCTAGAGTCATGAAGATATGCCAGGTATAAACCCTTTAGTCATGGTGCACAGGTTGAATGTATCGCCCGCCTTTCCACCTGTTCGACAGAAGAAGAAAGTGTTCGCCCCCAAACGAGATCGGGCCATAGCAGAAGAAGTCCGCAAACTACAGGAAGCAAGCTTCATTAGGGAAGTATACTATCCCGATTGGCTAGTGAACATGGTAATGGTCAAAAAAGCTAGCGGAAAGTGGCAGATGAGTGTGGACTTCACCGACCTTAACAAAACCTACCCTAAAGATAGCTATCCCCTCCCAAGGGTCGACGTCCTAGTAGACTCAACGGCCCGACACCAGTTGCTGAGCTTCATGGACGCTTTCTCGGGGTACAACCAAATCCAAATGGACGAAGCTAATCAGGAGAAAACTTCGTTCGTGACCAGTCAAGGCCTCTTATGTTACAAAGTGATGCCCTTCGGCCCGAAGAACGTGGGCGCAACGTACCAAAGACTTATGAACAAAATGTTCGCGCAACAAATTGGGAGGAATGTCCAGGTCTACGTTGACGACATGCTAGTAAAAAGCCGAAGGGAGGAAGACCATCTGGAAGATCTCAAAGAAACATTCAACACCCTTCGTTCTTACAACATGAAGCTCAATCCAGGAAAATGCGCCTTCGGAGTGACGGCGGGAAAATTCCTAGGATTTATGGTGTTCCAAAGGGGAATCGAGGCAAACCCGAACAAGATCCGGGCCATTATGGAGATGGCGCCACCAAGAAATGTGAAGGAGGTGCAAAGCCTCAACAGAAAAATAGCAGCACTGAATAGGTTCGTGTCAAGGGTGACGGACAAATGTTTGCCTTTCTTCCGCACGCTGAAGAGATCGTTCGAGTGGACTGCCGAATGCCAGCAAGCATTCGAGGAGTTGAAGGCTTATCTCTCCTCCCCACCACTGCTGAGCCCGTCACAGCTAGGAGAAGAGCTTTTTCTCTATCTAGTCGTCTCCCCCACAGCCATCAGTGCTGCCTTAGTTAGAGAAAAAGAAAAAGTACAAAAGCCCGTATACTACGCGAGACGAGCACTTCGCGGTGCCGAAGAAAGATACCCGCCTATGGAGAAACTTGCCTTTGCGTTGGTTACGATGGCCCGTAAGCTCAAACCATACTTTCAAGCCCATACGGTGAATGTCCTGACTGACAGGCCCTTGTGACGGGCAATGAGCAATCCTGAGGCCGCGGGTCGACTGGCGTTATGGGCTGTAGAGTTGAGCGAATTTGATATCCAGTACCGCCCACGAACCGCCATCAAAGGACAGATCGTTGCAGACTTCATAGCAGAATTCACTCATGACGAAGACAAGGGGGCAAAGGAGTCCCCTTATTGGAGCATATATAAGGACGGGTCATCAAACAGACAAGCCGGAGGGGCAGGCATTGTGTTACTATCGCCCGAAGGAGATACAGTTGAATGTATGGTCCGTCCCGCTACCAACAATGAATCAGAGTACGAAGTATTAATAGCAGGACTCGACCTTGCCAAAGCAGTAGGAGCCGCGAGGGTAGTCATATACTGCGACTCTCAGGTCATTACTAACCAAATAAATGGAGACTACGAGTGCAAGGGCGAAAGGATGAAGAGGTACCTTAATCAAGTAAGGGCAAGAGTAGATGACCTAGAAGCCAAAATCGTCCAAATCCCCAAAGGAGAAAACGAGCGAGCCGATCGCCTCGCAAAGGCCGCTTCAGCAGAGCATATGGTCATCCCTGGTAATGTACTCTCTTTTGTTCAACTTTCGCCACTAATAGATTCCAGCAACGTGCAGGACATAGGCTCTGACAGTAGCTGGACCGCGCCGTTAATTTCGTACTTGAAAAACGGGGTGTTACCAGATGGAAAAGAGGCTGCAAGAAAGCTGAAGGTCTAGGCGGCAAGGTTCATCTTAATAAAAGACGTCCTGTACAAAAGAGGCTTCTCTCATCCATATATGAGATGCTTGGGTACGGAAGAAGCAGACTACGTCATGAGGGAAGTACACGAAGGAATCTGCGGAAACCATTCAGGGTCAAGGTCATTGGTGCCTAAGCTTGTGCGAGCAGAGTACTGTTAGCCCACCATGCAAAAGGACGCCGAGGCTTATGTCAAGACCTGTGACAAGTGCCAAAGGTTCAGCAATATTATTAGACAACCAACCAAAGAGCTGACCCCGATGACGGCCCCATGGCTGTTCGCACAATAGGGGTTAGATATTATGAGACCATTCCCTACAGCAGTACGGCAATTGAAGTTCCTGGTAGTGGGCATTGACTACTTTACAAAGTGGGTGGAAGCTGAAGCTTTGGCCACCATTACGGAGAAGAACGTACAAAGCTTTGTCTGGAAATGCATCATATGCAGGTTTGGCATTCCTAGAGTCTTTGTCTCGGACAACGGGAGGCAATTCGACAACGACTCCTTCCAGGATTTTTGCTCACAGTTAGGAATAAAGAACCACTACTCCTCCCCCGCCCACCCTCAGGCTAATGGCCAGGTCAAAGTCACGAACCGATCCTTACTTAAGATTATCAAGACTCGACTCGAGGGGGCAAAGGATATATGGCCTGAAGAATTGCCAAGCATACTATGGGCATACAGGACGACGGCAAGAACACCCACAGGAGAGACACCGTTTCGACTAATGTACGGAAGCGAAGTAGTCATCCCGGCCGAAGTTGGGCTCACGAGCTACAGGGTGCACAACCATGACAAGAACAAAAACGACGAGGCAATGCGACTACAGCTCGACCTAGTGGACGAGATCAGGGCAGCGGCAGAACAAAGGCTCGCTAGGTACCAGGACCGCATGGCCAAACACTACAACTCTCGAGTCCGACACAGAGACTTCCAAGTTGGAGATCTCGTTCTTAGAAAGGTCATGGGCGCTGCTAGGGACCCTACCCAAGGGAAGCTCGGCCCCAATTCGGAAGGACCTTACCGAGTTACGTCGTGGCAGAGGAAAGGCTCTTACCACCTGGAGACGTTAGATGGACAGAAGCTTCCGCACCCATGGAACACCGAACACCTACGAAAATATTACCAGTAGAAGCGGCAACATGAAGACCAACCTTTTTTATTTACATTTCAACAAATTTTAGTCTTACTCCTCAACTCTATCGTTTACTTTAGTTTTTTGCAACAATACCTATTTTTCATTTTAAGCCCAAAAGGCAAGATTTGGTTTTAGAACTACTGTTATTTACAAATGCATGGTAATAAGAGGAGTTTATTCAAAAATTGTTGAAGTATCTATTTTAGAAATCTACAGTTTAAAGTTCACAAAAGTGAACAAAACAACTAAGTCCATAACGCATGGACTAAAAAGCTGACGATCGATGAGGCTATCATTATACGGACAAGATCCTAAAACCAACGGGCCTACAAAAGATGACAAGCTCATCAAGCCCATGATAGACTAAAGCTAAAAAGATGACGGTCCCACTAAATAGATGAGGCTATCATTATATGGACGAGGTTCTAAAACCAACGGGCCTACAAAAGATGACAAGCTCATCAAGCCCATGACAGACTAAAGCTAAAAGGCTGACGGTCTCACCAAACGGATGGGGCCATTATAGAACCAACAAGCTTACATTAAGCCCATAAGATGACTGAAAATTAGAAAATTGACGGCCTCATTAAGGTAAGTAAAGTAATAAAAATGGTGACAATTGACGAGCGAAGCTGCAAAGCCGACGAGCCAAAAGCGACGGAACCATCACTTGGATAGTGCAACCAAGCTGACGGACCTTGAAAAATGACTAAAAAGGTCGAAAATCCAAGGGGAAAACTCGTGAAACTGACGAGATAAGAAGGATGCACTCATAAGTCGCAAAAAAGGCTATACCGATGGAGTCTCCCAACCAGTTCAAAAAAACTGACGAGGTTCCCAAAACAGATGGGAATGTTTACCAGGACTTCGCCTGGCTCAATCACTGATTAAAAATATGAAAGCGACGGGAATAACATGCCATGTAATAAATACAGCTGTATACAAACAAAACCCCAAGAAAACCAAATAGGCACTTAAACAATTGTTTGCAAAATGATTAAAATACAACAATTGTTTGCAAAATAATTGTTTGCAAAATGATTGAAATGCAAGGTTAAAATACAAATAAAGAGAACTAAGGAGCAGCAGCGTCAGCAGGATTCCCGTTAGTTTGCTGATTTTCAACGTCTACAATCGTAGCTGGAGTATTGGAAGCAGGAGTAGGAGGGTTTGCAGCAGGCTGGGCTAGGACAACGACACCATCAGACTCCGGAGTAGGATTAGGTAGAAAGGAGCCGTCATCTCCATCATCCATTGTAATTCTAGACAAGTCCAGCTCTAGGAATGCTGACGCGACCTGCTTAAGGCAATCGTCAAACCCAGTGCCATAATACTCGGCACAAGAGTCAATGAACGATTGCGTCGCTTTAAAGTCTCGAACCGCGTCAGCCCCAGCCGTTTGCACCCTTTGGCCTAGATCCGTCACCTCCTCCTTGAGCTTGTCATTCTGACGGTTTGCCTTCACCAGCTTCTCCCTGACTTCCTTCAGCTCTTGGTTCAGCGTACGGACGTCATCCTTGTACTGCCCTTGTTCATTCATCAGATTTGTATTATGCTTCCGGACCCGAGTGACGACTCCCTCCTTCGCGACGCAACGGTCTTGAAGGGCCTTGACGCGCACCAAGGCCTAAGAAAAGAACACAACCGTCAGTCAAAGTTTATCAAAGCAAAATAAAATCAATTCGACCAAAAGGTAGCAAGCATACCCTGGTGAGATCAAAAAGGGCTGACGCCCCTAAGTCCTCCATCCCCAACAGATCACAAGGCTCTATGTCTGTCAGTTTAATGAAGGACCTAACCTCCCCGACGGCATAGTCCTCATGGGTCAAGAGGCGGCAGGGGCCATCGTTGGAAGCCAGGAAAAATTGAGTTCATTGTAAGGGCATAATGTTCATACTTTTCTCTAGGCAAAAATAGCTAGGTTATGCATGGAGCTGTTGAAATTTCTTTATAAAATCAACTTACATATTGAACAAGTAGTCAAGCACCATAAGGGATTCTTTGTAGATGAGATTTATATAAACTATTAGTAAATTTGTATTGGTTTTTTATATGCCTCTGACATGAAAATCACTAATGTCTCCGAATACAACACATCATTTATTTGTTTAATACACCATTTGATATCAACTAATTAATTTTATATATGCCCTAGCTATGGCTATTATACTGATCACCTAAAACAGTAAATTCCTCTAAAGATCTTCTCAAGGAAGATATACTATCTTTTAATCCATTGTGGTATTATTCTAAGTTTCTTGGAATTGCTTTCCCCGCCATATGGTCATAACCAAAGTCCCTGTCATATCACTATTGAAATCAAAAGGTAACTTTATTTGAAATTTAAGGTCAAACTTAAATTTTAAGCTTGCTTGGTCTTTTACTTCAAAATCTCTATTTCTATCTCCGTGTCCATTGTATTTTAAGGTTATTTTTCTGTTATATACCAAGAAATTATCAAACCGCGTTAAGATTGTGAAACAATATAATTTATCTTTTTTTAATTGTGAACATGGCTAAAAGTTAGATAGACACTTTTTTTTCTATGTGACAATACCATCTTAATTACAGGAAAATGCTTATGCTTTTATATATAGTATTAGATATGTTTTTAATTAATGAGGTAAAAGATCAAAGTTTCTTTTTTGGTCAAGATTGAAACATCGTAGATGAAATTATATTATATCAATATGATAATTGATAACTTGCATGCTATGTACGTCAAATACTCATGCCTTATGTTAAGGTTTTTACTTACCGTATCCATAGCAGTTTATAGATGCTTGTACCAAAATTTTGTTCCTGAAATATTTTTTCAATATCAAAAGTTCCTTTGTTCTTATTACCAACACATAAGATACGAGCGAGCTAAAAGCCCATAACAAATTCCTATGGCCGTGATGATTAGTTATGAGTTATGACATGTTGAATATAGTCCTCAAGTGATAATTAAGGTCCGGATAAGTATCATATAGGTCAATAAATTATGATCATTAAATTCCTTGTTTGTTTTTCCCTCTATCTTCTCAATTATTTCAAACTATTAGCCATAGATTCAAAATTATGTAGTGATGAAAAATTTACGTACAGAGACTTTTTAATTTTGGTCAGACCAGTTCAAGGCTTAAAGCAGACATGCACAATAAAAACATCCATTGCGGAATCTACGAACTTCCTCACTGCATAAACATCAGAGGAATAAAAAACAAAGAAAGTAGTCTTATGTATGGCTTTATTGTTGTGCCCGTACTTCATGTTATACGATCACTGCTTGTTTAGTCACATGACTCTTACACGTAGCGAATATTAGTTCTACTTGGTTAGGAAGGTGTCACATGTACTTCCACATTATGTGCAACTCCATGAAGAGACAATTTGTTTTGTTCCTCTTTGTGTAATTGCTCGTAGCTAGCGGCCGGCTCTGGTTTTATAGGATACCGCACTGTATTCAAACCCAATACTCCAACCCTTTTAAAGTTTTGAAGTGGAAAAGATCTAACCACAAAGAGGGGAAAACAATGACCAACTAATATAGGATTAACTTTAAGAGCAAAACTTAAATACAATTTTTTAAGTGCCATATATTAAGTTTTCAATTAAATTCAAATACAGAATTACATTCAAACACATGATTGTATTGAATTTAATTGTATTTGTAAAAGGTAACATTGTTTATATTGCACTGGTTGATTAATTTAACTAATGTCAAAATTTAATTGGAAAACTGAATGTATAAGAATTATACTTAGATTTTGCCCTAATTTTAATTCATTGAACTTTTCCAAAGGCACAGATAGAATTATATACGTAATTCATGCAACTAACAAAAAGTTTAGTGAAAATGTACCGAGGCATTAAGTGGAAAGCAGATTGAAATTCCATGGAATTTAAGCAATATCAAAAATTGGGACTAAACATCCCGTTTTTAGTATTAAAAAATATGATTAAAAAATATAATGATTCAATAATCAAACAAAACGCCTGATAATTTGGAGCCCTAACGAAATACTTTTCTCAGACAATGTATGCACCCACACAACATTTACTAAAAGGTTACCATAAATTTATCCCCAGAATACAACCAAGTTTATTAGGTTCTAAAAACAGAAATTTTGGTGAAATTCCATAGGATTTTTAGTGTTTCTATGAAAGTTTTTAAAGAAGAAGACAATCAAAGTGAGAGTTACAATCATTTATATATCATGGGCAAGGAGTTATAATTGTCCATAAATTGTTTCAAACATTCACAAACATTTTTATTTCAATTGGAACAAATTTTTTTCAACAAATTGTCAAATTCATAAATTCTTTAGAATTCCCTACAACACTCGTACGTTCATGTTTCGTACAAATTCTTGGTAAATGTTGATGCAAAAGAAACTTGAAAATTGCACGTTTTGCATACATCTCTTGTACATACGAGATATTTTGGGACATCCCAAAATGGAATAGAGGACAAACAAACTGGGACAGAGGGAGTATAAAGAATATAATGTTATTAAATTACATAGCATGGCTTGGACAATTTGATGAGAGTATATATTTTATTTTGACTATTCTTCTTCTCATCTTGTTTTCTATAAATTTATCTAATTCAAGTCTCTGTCAAAAAATGTGAGTGTAGGGACACGATTTTCGACCCAAGCCCAAAATGTATGGGATACTGGTCCAGTGAACCCAGTACAATAAATTTGTAGAGAGTGGGTAGAAGAGCTAGGCTTTAATGGATGTGATAACAGTTATAATGAGTTTCCAAGACAATCAAACAGAAACGAACCAAGTTTGTACAATAAAATTAATCCTCGGCACAATCCGAGGAGTTCTGTTTTAGTATATATTGGATGATAATGGTTGCAGGAGTTGTTGAGATTGC
Source organism: Quercus tomentella (assembly GCA_028535165.1). NCBI lineage: Eukaryota > Viridiplantae > Streptophyta > Magnoliopsida > Fagales > Fagaceae > Quercus > Quercus tomentella. The sequence goes on from JAPQVY010000012.1 coordinate 28,942, forward strand.
TACAGTGCTTTCTCTTCTCCTTTTTTCTCCGTCCTCCCCTTTCTTAGGGGACCTTTACATATTATATAGGCACTCTCCTATCATCTGGGCTTTACACTTGTTGATTATCCAAACCCCTACTTGAGTACCTGTCCCATCAGACACCCTTATCAGTTCTTTGTGAGTTGCAGTGGCCAGGTAGCACTGTTCAGGGGTCTTTTCTTCATTAATACGGCCAGAAGAGTAGTTGTGGTGCATTTAATGTGGTGAAGGCAGCTTTTGCTGAGATATTTTGGGTTCCTTTTCTTTTTACGTACTGGGAGGGAGGACTACAGTAAGCAGGACACACCCTTGACCCAGATTTTGGAATGTCTGAGGAGGAATTACTCCTCGAACATGTTCTCTTTGCCCCAGTGGGCCTAAATAAGGATTCTGGGCCACGACGTCTCCTCGGACGGATTGGTCCTCGGACGGGCCCAAGGCCCAAGCAACCTATTATTCTGGGTCGGACCCCACAGTGAGTATTCTCTCTCTCTCTCTCTATTATTTATTCTTTATTGCAACTTTACTTTAGATTGATGAACCATTGTATTTTTTTTTTTTTTTAATAACACTATATTGGGTAAATACAATTTTGTGGTGTGTTTTTGAGTTCTCCATCACAAGCCTTCTCTCTTCCTCTTATAGTTTTTGTTTTATTTTTGTTTGACATAATATCAAAATACAATCTTTCTATTTATTTTAATATGTCTATCAACTATCTGAGTTATATCAAGTGTAATTTTGTAATGAGTTTTAATTATCATCATAATCTCCTTTAAGAAATGAGAAGTTTGAAAAATATATTTGAAACTTAAGATTTTAGTTGTAAAAAAAAATGAAAATATAACGTACCATAATATTTAGAAAAATATGGACCACCTCAAAAAGAAATAATATCAAATAAAATAATATATATGCATAAATGGATAGGTTAAAACTAATTTTAGAAATTTTTTAATTTTTAGAGTGAAAAAACTATCTTCCACAAAATTTAAAGAGTGAGTTATACATCAAACCACAATTGTAAAGTAATTATTTATTCTCACACATCGCATGGGTCTGCAACTAGTTTTTTTAGTATGAAAAGCATTAATTCATCTTTAGTAGAGGTAGAGTGACAAAAACTGTGGCAATCAAATGAAAAGACAAAGTTTAGAGAATTTCGGATGTACAAAAGTTGTCTATAAAACATACGAGATTGTCAAGTTTCTTTTGCATCAAAATTAACTAAGAGTTCGTATGAAACTCGAATGTACGAGGGTCATACGAGATTATGCAAAATTTTCAAATTTGGCAATTTTTGGGCCAAAAGTTGTACCAGTTGAAATGAAAATGATTGTGAATATTGGAAAAAGTTTTTAATGGTTATAACAACTTTCCCAAGATATATAAATGATTATAACTCTCACTGTCAATATCTTCTTCTTTCAAAACTTTCTTAGAAACACAAAATATCCTCTGACCATCTCCAAAATTGCTATTTTCAGAACGTAATAAGCTTGGTTCAGTTGGTTGTATCCTGGGGATAAATTTTGGATTGAGGTGTTGGTATAGTATTTTAAAGTTTTCTATCACAAGTCTCTCACCCTCTTATAGCTTTGTTTGGATTTTGTTTGAATTAATACTTGATTATTTTGGAGGTGAGAATTGAATTTGTATCAAAACAAAATATTGATTATGCATTTGAGTGTGCCTATCATTTAAGTAATATTAACTGCAATATTTATGATAATCTTCGTTAAGAGAGTGAGGAATTTGATAAACTTATTTTAAACTTAGAAAGTATAACATAATTTCGAAGAATATATTTGTAGAGAAGATGAAATAATTTTATAAATATTTTCATTTCAAAGGGGAAGAAATTATCTTTAACAGAATTTAGAGAACAAATTATATATTAATTCCACAATTACAAAATAATTATCTATTCTCACACACCATGCGGATCTATGGCTAGTTATTAATAAAAACTAGCATGTGCGCATACTTAAAGGCTTTTCTATTATATTGCTGCATTTTCCAATTATTGAAAAACGTAGGGATGTGATGAGATAGCACAATAAAATTTATACCCACAAATACATAAATCTCAATTTGACATGGTTAATAAAAAACATGCCACTAAAAACATCATTAATAATAAAATTATTGACATGGTTCTATTTGTAATTAAAAATGTCCCAAAAAAGAGTTACATGGTTCCAATTTCAATTTTGCGTTGCTTTAACAAATCTTAGGTTCCAATACGAACTGTCAGTCGATGGAATCTTTTTTTTTTTTTTTTTTTATAAATAATGTTGCATCTTTAACCCATGTAATGCAAAAATGTATAAGATATATTCCTAAACATTTAGGGGGTGTTTGGTACTTGCACTTAAACAACAGTTTTTAGTGTTTAAACATTACACGTATTTTCACACTTTTTTACCCACATGAATTTCCAAAAAATACAAACATCATTACTAGAATAACATTACCAAACGGGCCCTTAATGTTCATGATGAACCTTAAAAAAAAAATAAATAAATAAATAAAAGGCAATCGATCCAAACCAAGCGTCAAATGGCCGCAGTCTTCCAGGATCTAGCTTCAGCTGCTGAAAAGCGGGAAGGTAGATGATATCTACGGAGCTGCCATTGTTCACGAGGATCCTCTTGATATTAAATCCTTCTATTGTAAGCATTATGACCAAGGGATCATTATGAGGCTGCTTCACTCCCCTAGCATCTTCTTCGTTGAAAGACATGTCCTAGTTCGTTCATCTTTGCTTAAACGGGGGTATCATGTGAACGCTATTCACCTGCCTCTGACATTCTTTCCTGAGGGATCTGAATGACCCACCTGTGAACGGCCCCCCTGCAATCGTCTTTATCTCCCAGATCACATTCTGCGGATGTTAGAACGTGTGATCCTCGTCTCTAGGCTAGGGTTCGCACCAGTTTTTGTTATCGTCTCTGAACCTGCTAGACTCCCCCTTCTTCACATACTTCTGTAGTTTTCCCTTTCGTATAAGCTCCTCTATCTGCTCCTTTAGGTCTTTGCAATCTTCTGTGTAGTGGCCATGATCCTTGTGGAACCAACAGTACTTCTTTTTGTCACGCATGTTGGGCGACGAATGTAATGGCCTTGGCCCATTTGAGATAATGTTCGTCCTTAATCTGCACCAAAATTTTGTCAGCAAGCATAACTAAAGGAGTTAATTTTACCGTTCGGGGAGTTTTTTCGTCCTTTCTTTTACTCTCGTTACTAGTCTGACAATCTGAACGCTCCCTTTTTCGTCCTCTGCAATCGTCTTCCTTCCTTCCCTTGTCTCCTGGCTTTTCCACGTCCTTTATGGCGGTTAAAGCATCTTCAGCGTTCATGTACTTCTGTGCCTTCAAGAGCATCTCTGCCATCGTCTTGGGAGGATTCTTTGCTAGTGAGACCACGAATTCCCTGGATTTCAATCCGGCTTTAAAGGTCATCAACTGCACCTTGTCGTCAGCTTCGTCTACCTCCAGGGTCTCCCGAGTAAAACGTTTCACGTACGACCTCAGGGTTTCTTTCTCCCCTTGTCTAATAGTGAGTAAGTGGTCTACTGGCCGCTTCGGGTGTTGTCCTCCAACGAAATTACGCAGAAAGGCATTGCTCAACTGTTCGAAGCTGTCGATAGACGATGTTGGTAACTTTGTGAACCACTTCCTTACAGCTCCTTTGAGAGTGGTGGGGAAGGAACGACACAGTATTTCGTTAGGAGGCTGCTAGAGGTCTAGAGTCGTCTTGAAGGTGTTGAGGTGGTCCAAAGGGTCCTTAAGTCCATCAAACGGCTCAAGTTGAGGCAATCGAAATTTTGATGGCATAGGGCATTCCAAGACTGCCGTGGTGAAAGGCGAATCCGTTGTCCTGACCATTCTGTCCAAGCTTCGATCTGTCTGCCCCCTAATGGCATTCCTCAGCTTGTCCATCTCTTTTCTCATTTTTCAAAGAAGATCTGAGTTTGGTTCGTCCAGAGAAGTCGGTCCTCGACGGTCACTCCTTTTATGACTATCTCCCTCATCCTCTTGGTTGGCTCTAGACCGGTCCTCCTCCTGTTGAAGCCATAGCCTCATTTCTTGATTCTGTCTAGTGAGCTCTTCGACGGTAGCTGTGAGAGCCCGGACTTGCAAAGCTAAGGCAATAGAATCCTGGTTGGACTCCATCTAAATATAGAAGTTGACTGGAAACTACGCTTTCGAACCTTAGTACGAAAATGTCGTTCCCCACAGAAGGCGCCAAACTGATGAAGTGCAAATCATCAGTCTTTGTGAGTACATTCAAATGGAGTTGAGTTCTCGACTACGTCTCTGCAAGTATAGTAAACTAACTTCCCCAAGGTGGTCACCGGTGTGGTGTCTGCCACAATGTCTCTGATGCCAAAGTCAGTATAAGGAAGCTCTTTGGAAATAATACAAAATATCGAAACAACTATGAGTGTTTTTAGGCATGTCTCTGTACCTTGTATTGGTGCTTGCGAGGGCTTTATATATGTTTCCACAGTCCCTAGCCATTGTGGCTATTATTGTGGTTTCAATGCCTCTCTTGATAACACTTCATGCTCAGTAATGTGGGCCTTGATGGGCTTGCAACGGTCTATACAACTGGTATTGTAACCATCCGGGGTGTTATTGACTACATTGAATGGTTTCTCTGCCTTTGTCAGTGACGTGGACATACTAACGAAGATATTTGGTTTTCTAGTCTATGAGAGAAATATCATCAATCCCATCAATAGCATCTTTGATGAGAATGCTCTAATGAGCAAGGTTTTGAGTCACTGTACCATCCAACTCAGTAAAAAGGGAACCATTCATCAAGATGGTTCTCTAATCTCAGAAACCGTTTTATGCACAAAAAGTAGTGAACCGTGAGAACAAAAGTTGAACTACTCGAGTTTGAAAACCGTGGACGATTCCTGCAATTCAATTCAAAGCTTAAAAAAAAGTACCTACGGTAGTAACAAGTGCCTGCCAAAATGGCCAAATACCACTATTGGCTAAAATTATTAATGTTTTACCACTGTTTGAGAAATTTTTAGCATTTGGCACACCAAATACCAAAATTCTTGTCTTATGAGATGTACCAAATCCCAAATATTTTTACAACATGCTAAAAAATTTTATTATTTTTTAATTCTCTCTCTCTCTCTCTCTCTCTCTCTCTCTCTCTCTCTCTCTCTCTCTCTCTCTCTCTCTCTCTCTCTCTCTCTCTCTCTCTCTCTCTCTCTCTCAAAGCCATGATCTAATCTAATCTCAACCACATTTTGGTGGTTTGGGCCGATCTGGTATTGGTGGATTGCACTGGTTATGGGTTGTAGTGGGCTACTTTTGGCAATTGTGGTTGAGGTGGTCAGTTGTGGTTGAGGTGGTCAGTGGTTTGTTAATTTTGGTCGGTGGTTGGTGGTGATGGTTGGTTTAATTTGGCTGGTGGTTGTGGGTTTTGGTGATGGTGGTGAGCTATGATCTGGTAGGGGTGAGTTGTGGGTGGTGGTGGGATGCTATGGGGTGGTATCATGGGTTATTGGGTTTTGTGTTTTAAATTATTTTAATGAATTGTATGTTTTATTTTAATGTGTTGTAAGGAAAAATAAAACATTTGATGATTTATATAATATTAAATGTTATATTTAAATAGAAAAAGTAAGTTTTGGTGTGAGAAATTGGCATTTGACATAACACACCCGATGTTAATGCTCTAAATGTTAAATATTCAACACAACTGATGCTACTAAGTTACAAAAAAAAGTCCAAACCTAAGGGTTTTCCATTTTCTCACTCAGTGCTCCACACCTCAATTGCTCTAGCTCCTCCACTGCTCCAACTCCTCCAAAATAATCTTTCTAAATAATCTAATTTTATTATTATTTTAAGTGCAATAGGAACATGTGCACTTAAAGAGGCTGATAACTTGGCATGGTCCATGACATTTTTTTTTTCTTTGTTTTTTTTTTCTTTTGTAACACGTGCTGCCTTAACTAGTTTTTTATAAATATCGCATGCCAATGCCCTAAATAGAAGGATACAGTCAAAATGCTATAATTTTTTTATTAGTTTTTTATGTCTACTCATGTCACTTCTCTCCTTTTTTACATCTTTCCTCTTTATTTGGAGCCACTGTTTTATCTATAGTGATGCAATTTTTTTTTTTTTTATTCAAAGAAGTGTTTTTAAGATTATTTTAATGTCTCTGTACTCTTGAAATAGGATATTTGAGGTTGAGTATATATATTTGAGGGTATTTTGCCTATTTTTGAGGTTTCAATAGTATTTTGATCATTTTAAAAGTTTTTGGGGGTATAGTGGTCGTTTTGGTGGCGTTTTGGTCATTTTCTAGGGTTTTGGGATATTTTGGACATTCGTGGTGCATTTTAGTCATTTTGGCAATTCTAAGGAGGTTATTTTAGTTGTTTTTATGTATTTATAGGTTTTTTCATATTTTAGTAATTCCCATGGCTAAAATAATTTTTTTTTGACAAAAACATTCCCTTGACCCAAATAGGAGAAACTTAGTTCGACCAAGACTTTTATATTTTGAAGTAATTATGTTCTATAATACAATGTCAAATAAATAACGAAAAATTTACATTTGTGAAAGTTTAATGATCATTTGAATTTTGTTATCTCAAAATAATAATAATAATAATAATATTATTATTATTATTATTATTATTATTATTATTATTACATTTGAAGATATTAAAATGGTTTTTTAGCATAATTTTCAAGGATTAATTATTTAAATTAGAAAAAAAAAAAAAAAAAAAAAAAACTAGATTAACACACATGAAAATCCAAGAGGGATATTTGTAAAATCACCAATTTTTATGGTCGGCCAAGCCATATGACCATTGTGTACGTGTAAGTGATTGATCAACAACATAATTTTGGTCGCAAATTCAATTAATTTTGAAAACGGATTTTAAGAATAATTAATGGGGGGTCAAAGATTTTGACAACCCTGGCCCATCTCATATTAAGCCCAAGGCCCACGCCGAGTAGGAAAAAATGGCCGAGGACGAATAAAGAAAGTTCAAATGGCCCAGAAACGTAGCCGAGGACAATCCTGTCTTTGGCCAACCCATATCCTAGTAGGGAAGAACGGCCTGCCATCAACGGCAGCCTCCCAGAGCGTCCCAAGAAAAAAGACAAGCACTATAGGACAGCCATGAGAGCATGGTGTAGGAACAATTCAAGGAGAAACTGTCACTTCCGCATTAAATGCCCACAACTAATGTTCTGGCCGCATTAATGAGGAAATGACCCCTAAACAGTGCGGTCTTGGTTGCTGCAACTCACTGGAGGTTTGGGAAGGTGGCTGATGTGACAAGTACTCAAGTAGTGACCTGCATGATTAATAAATGGAAGGCCAAAATCGACTGAAGAGGGATATATAATGTGAGAAATCTCCTAGGAAAGGGGGTGAAAAAAAGGAAGGGGAATACGGTAGCAATTTGCATGATCTTGGAAACCTTTGTGACCTAGCACTGAAGAAAGAATAAGAACACTAAGTTCCTCGGACGAAGTGCCCGAGGACAGAATTCCATACTTTAGTCCATATCCTTGTTATTCAATCCATTCATAACCGTGTCTAGTTGTTGTAATCCTCACTAAGACCCAGTTCTTAAACCTACTCTCTATAAATCTATTGTATTAGGCTAGTTGGGCTCGAGTCCACTCATCTAGTAGCAGAAGTGCTCAAACCCAGTCCCAACAATTAAAAATAATAATTAATTATAAAGCTAGGATTTGCAAGTTCAATTTGTAAAGTAATGTATTAAAATAGATAAAGTAATTTTTTTACACATCAATATAGTTTCTTTTTTTTTTTTTTTTAAGGAACGGCTGATGCTAGTGCTAAAAAAAAAAAAGAACTAGTACTTGCACTATACCTGGTTCAACTCTCTCTCTCTCTGTACTAGTAAAGTCAGTTTCTTTCACTTGTTGCAAAAAATTTTCTTCAATTTTTGAGGTGGGTGTTGCTTCTGGTAAGTAAATTGCTAAAGTGGGTCTAATCTTCTTTGATCTTTCTGGAGCTTCTTGTGTTTAAAAATGTTGTCTTTGGTTTATTTTTATAGATATAATTATAAGCCTGACTTTTTATCTTTGATTTTTGACTCCAGAGCCATTGATTAGTGGAAATGGGAGAAACATGCAAAGATTAATGCCATGTTCAAAAATTGCAGTCCGGCAAAGCAAGTGGCAGATTTTTGAAGGATCGGATACAAATATGTCATGTATGGCCTGTTTGGAAGTTTAAAGAGGGAGGAGAGTAGAGGGGAGTAGAGGGGAGGAGAGTAGTAGGGAGGAGAGTAGAGGGGAATGGTTTCCCTCCACCTTATTTGGACGTTTTTAAAATTAGTAAGGAGGAAGGGAGTAATTAGCCCTTCCCCTTGTTCGGATGTTTTAAAAATTAGGATGGAGAAGAGAGGAAATGATTAAAATAGACAAATTTACCCCTATTTGAAAATGGACTTGCAACATTGGTCTATTATTAATTTAGAAAGGGTAAATTGAGAAATTTATCTAGTCAATAATTTATCTACTCTACTCTCCCTCCAAATCTCTCCAATTTGGGGGAATTAAAAATGAGGGGTTAGAGGTAGTTGAAACCTCTCCAAACCCCTCCAAACTCCTCCCCCTCCTTCCTTAAAAAACTTCCAAATAAGGTAATTGAATTACTCTCCCTCCCTCTACTCTACTCCCCCTCCTTTTTTAAACTTCCAAACAGGCCAGTGGAGTGATTGACATGCTAGCAGCCAACAGGAGCAGCCCAGCAATGCCAACCAGCCCACGTGTAAACCAAAACAATAGCTAACTTTTTCTCACACAAATTCCCAATACCCATATCAACTGTTAACTCAAATTAATATTCAAATCAACGGTTTTAATGAGAGTAAAAACTAAGCACTCCACTCAGTGATATGACTGAACACTGAAGACTGATTTTAGTGGCAGTGTGGGCTGTGTCACGTGTGGCACAAATACAATAACCCAAAATTGAATCAACGGTTTTAAACTTATAATCCAAAAATATCAGGATGACATTTAGGGAAAGCAATAAGGTGTGAGTATAGAGGTCTAATAAACAAATGGAAAATTCTTTAGATATAATTAAAAAAAATAAAAAAAATAAAAAACCTAACTCGTGTAAGGGGGTTATTTTAGAGTTTTTATGTATTTATAGGTTTTTTGATATTTTGGCAATTCCCACTATTAAATAAATTTTTTTTAAACCAAAAATACCCTTGAAATCAATAGAATGGCCATTACACTCTGAAAATCACCAAAATGACCAAAATACACACAAAACCACAAAATGTCCAAAAAAAAAAATCCCCCAAAACCTCTTTAATTGACCAAAATGGTCTAAAAATCTCTAAATAGTGTTTTGATCATTTTAAATGTTTTTGGGGTATTGTGGTCGTTTTGGTGGCGTTTTGGTCATTTTCTAGGGTTTTGGGATATTTTGGATGTTCGTGGTGCATTTTACTCATTTTGGCAGTTCTAAGGGGGTCATTGAGTGTATTTTGGCTTAGTTTAGGGGTATTTTGGTCATTTTCATAGTTTTCGAGGGTATTTTGCTTATTTTTGAGGTTTCAATAGTATTTTGATCATTTTAAAAGTTTTTGGGGGTATTGTGGTCGTTTTGGTGGTGTTTTGGTCATTTTCTAGGGTTTTGGGATATTTTAGACATTCGTGGTGCATTTTAGTCATTTTGGCAATTCTAAGGAGGTTATTTTAGTGGTTTTTATGTATTTATAGGTCTTTTCATATTTTGGTAATTCCCACGGCTAAAATAAATTTTTTTTGACAAAAACATTCCCTTGAAATCACTAGAATAGCCATTACACTCAGAAAATCACAAAAATTACCAAAATACCCTCAAAACAACAAAATGTCCAAAACAAATCCCCCGAAACCTCTTAATTAACAAAAATAGTCTTAAAATCTCTTAAACGACTAAAACAACTTGAAACTGACGAAAATACCCCCAAAATCTAAAAAATCGAGTATATTTTGGCTTACTTTAGGGGTATTTTGGTCATTTTCAGAGTTTTCGAGGGTATTTTGCTTATTTTTGAGGTTTCAATAGGGTTTTGATCATTTTAAAAGTTTTTGGGGATATTGTGGTCATTTTGGTGGCATTTTGGTCATTTTTTGGGGTTTTGGGATATTTTGGACATTCATGGTGCATATTATTCATTTTGGCAGCTCTAAGGGGGTTGGTTCAACCACTCAAACCCACCGATTCTTTTTTCAATTTGACCATATGCCACCTCTTACTCCACAGATTCTCTTACTACCATCACACCGGCTCTACCTCCACCTTCGTCAACTCACCCACCAATTCTCAGATCTAGTTTTTTTTTTTTTTTAAATTTTTTTTTTTTTACCACTACATGGATTTATTGATTTGAGCCTTTTGGCTGGTTTTATGGGTTGTGGTGGCTGGCTGGGTTTTTGAGTTGCAGTGGGTGGTTGCGTTTTTGGGTGGCTAAGATGTTTGTAGGTCCGTTGATGGCTGAGTTTTTGGGTGGCTAGAATGGTTTATGGGCCATGTTGAGGACTGGGTTTGTGGGTTATGGTGGGTGGTTGGCCGGCTTTGGCCTCTCTTTTTTTGTTTTTCATTCTCCAATTTTGTGGATTTGAGTGGTCAATGGAGTGTCGAGGTGGTGGTGGGTGGGTTTGTGCCGATCTAGTGGTGATTTGGGTGGTGGAGTGGTGGTGGTTTGGTTTTGTGAGATTGTTTTTTTTTTTTTTTTTTTTTTTGAGCTAAAACAGTAGAAAGTCTTTATTTAACTGAAGAAATTACATGTAAAACTAGTAACTAACAACTACATGAAGTGGTGTCCCCACAAAAAGCACCGAAATGCAATGGAAAACCCAACCCCAAAAACATTATACTTAGCCCGTTCAAACTTGTGTAGACATTAGTTGTGGATATTCCTCCCAAAAAAACCACTGACACCCTCAAGGATTGTCTATGGGTGGACCTAGACTTGCTCAAAATTGTTTTGTGAGATTGTTAAAATTCTTTTAAAATATACATTTTTTTTTTTTACATTTTCAGGAATACAAACCAAACATGATAAAATGAAAATATTTTCAGTAAAATATTTTATCTTTGCAAATATTTTACATCAAAACAAACAGAGTGTAAGTGTTTCAAAAATAAGAAAAGTTCAACCAAACCATTACAAATTACTTAAGATTTCTTAAAACAAGAAAAGCTCAACCAAACCCATCCGCAATTTATAAAAAAATCTGAAGAACTAGGAGAACTAAACTTAAAATCATTAAATTTAATTAACGGGATATAAATCAATTTAAACCAAAACAACTAAAAACAAAATAAAAAATAAAAATCAAAGATGCCTATACTGCTCCATACATAAAATAATTGATTTTGACACATTTTTAACGGATCTTTTTATTTTGACATTTAGTAATTCACAAAATTTTCACCCCATGAGCAATGAAGACCCTGTGCATACAATATTAGATATTGATGTCTCCTATTCAATTAAATGAATGTTGAATTCTTCTCACATATGTCTAGATTCTAACACATTATAAGTCTATTCAACGTCACTGTGTAAAATTAGAAATAATTTATTTAAATTAAAAAGTTCTATCCAGCATAAAGAGACTCTAAAGACTTCGAAAAAGGAAAATGAAATCTCCAAAACTCTCTTTTAGGACTTTACAAGCTCAAAGGCTCTGGATTATAAATTTATGTCCAGCATAAAGGAGATTCTAAAGACTCTAGATAAGAAAAATGAAGTATCCAAAACTCTCTTTTTAGACTTTACATGTTCAAAGTCTGTAGATTATAAATTTATATCCAGCATAAAAGAGATTCTAAAAACTCTGGATAAAGAAAACGAAGTTTCCAAAACTCTATTTTAAGACTTTAAAGATTTAAGGTCTATGGATTATAAATTTATAATTTTTTTTAAGATATTAAATTAAATTTATCATATTTGAATAATTCCGAACTCATAAATCAGAATTATTGTTTTGTATTTTAATCTTAATCACAATGGAATCTATTGATTTTTATGTGAATCAGCTTTTAAGACTTATGAGACTTCTCTATCATTTTTGAGCAATTCATATTTCAATCTCCTCCTAGATAAAAGCTTCAACTGATACTTAAACAAATAACTTAATTAAGCTAGTCATACAAATGCAAACACGTCTTTTTTAACATAAGGATTCGCGCAGCCTAAATAAACAAGATCATAAAATGTTGCAATCACAATCTGTCTCAACAGGTCTCAATGAAATGATGCAATCACAATCTACCAATGCATATTTTAGATTCTTATATAGATTCTAGCCTAGGTAGAATCCTAAAAAAATCAATAAAAAAATCAATAGTAGGCCAGGCCTCCAAGGTAGAAACAGTACAATAAATACAATCCCAGTCGGTCACCCACAACTAGAACAACAATCAATGCGAGACTTTCATTAAAATTTGTTTAAATCTCGATGTTAATCCACATATAAATAATGTAATTTTGGGTAAAAGAGAAAATAAGAAAATTAATATCAGTTTTAAGTAGATTAATAGCAAAAGGCCGAAAATATGACAGACCATAATTGAAGAAGCACACCAATAATCTATATTCTAAGTTTTGAAAGTACAAATTTTAATTTAGTAACGATCTCAAAAATACTTTCCTTGGCGAAAAAGTGAGGGAGGGGTACTTTTTTAAAAGCATAATTTAGAACTTTCCACTTTAAAAGACAACCTAAAACAGTGGTCTAGTTACTAATAAACTCTTTAAATTCTTATCTTTTATTTACATAGAACCAATCTCGAACCCAAAGTAATCCAATATCACATTAAAAAGATCAAGTAAAAAAATGAAGGCAACTTCATATTGCCCCTAATCAAAATACAGGAAATCTACAGATTGAAAATGAAAATACAGAAACCTTCAACATCTCTTATATACTGTCTAATTAAAAAGCTTCGCAGCCTCCTTTTTCATCATTCCCTTTATCTGTACAGAAAATGAATAGAAAATTGAATAAATGGATTTTTACATGCATTATAGTTGATCATGTCACTCAACAGACCCAAAATAATTTTCCAAAATCAACAAGACACCTCCAAAAGATATCAACAAGGGCACAATGTAGATAAAAGAATTTATTCCACAGAAAAATGAAGGAGAAGCAAGCTACCTGTTTTGCTGAAAGTCCAACCTTTGTTAGATCATCAAGCTGTAAAACAAACATTCATTTAAATTTTTTTTTTTTTTTTTTTATAACATTCATTTAAGTTAACAACCTTGTGTGCTTGGATCCACTATATGAATTAATTCATTGAAAAGGGGGGGGAAAAGAAACTCTCTTCACGCCACTAAATACTTACACTCTTTAAGGGCTTAGGAGATTCCTCACGAAGTTCAACAATATAGGTAGCTCTCTTCTCTCCTATTCCCTATTTCCCACCACAACAACAACAACAAAAAAGTCAATCAAGTAATGATACGGTAGGAGGTAACCATATGAATATTCCAAAAGTGGAGAGTCTGTTCACCTTTACTCTTTTCAAATCTTCCCTGTTGAAAAAAGAGAATTGAAGAAAGCAAATAAAATACAAAGGTTAGCATCTTAAGTGACAAAAATTCAAAAAAAGAAAAAGAAAAAAGAATTGCATAAATTAATTATTGTAAAATCACAATTCATGCATCTCATATTTAACAGACCTACCTATGAAATTATAAAGGTTTAAATCTATTCATCAGCAGCTGTTGTTCCCTATGGTTGCTTGTGATGACTTTCAAATACACAATTAAATACTCCTCTTAAAATGCATGTCATTTTTCAGATTTGTAATATTTATAAAATTATCTGCTGGAGTGCCAGTACATTATTTTACTAAGAAATAATTGTCAAGATTACTCCGCACCACAGAAAATGAAACCGAAGGCCATAGATTAAAAAATGGCTTCATGAAGAAAGTTCAAACATTATGCATAATCCAAAAAACATCACTTCCAATAAAAAAATTGGATGTAAGCAGAACTACAAACAGTCACTAATAGGAAATAATTTGCATTAAATACAAAAACTTACTTGTCAGCTGTGTTTAGAAACCTAAGATATTCTTGAACAAGGGAATTCTGCAACAACAAAATAATATATGAGAACTGAAATGTGAAAGTCAAGTGAATATGAAGAGTGTATTGGAAAAATGATTAGATCTAACCTTCATTCCATCAAGTGTCCTACTTTGTTCCATTATTGGTGCTTTTGGTTCCACAATTTCAGTAAACACTTGATCATATGATGAAGTTGAAGAACAGAGTAGTTTGAGGTTTGATAATTCTCGTAGTCTTGAACTTATTGGTGGTGAAACACCTTCATTGGCCAAAAAATGTTGGTTTTCCTTATCCATGCCATCACCTGTAATGTAATAGAACCCAAAAAAAAATAAGGATTATTAATATGGATTAACATTTCATGGCTAGCAAATCCACATTCAAAAAACACATTCACATGCTACCAACCTTCAGCAAAAGATAAGGCATTAGTGTGGCCATTGACATAGGAAGCATCTTGCTCATGATGGTCCTTACCATAAAGAGAAACCTCACTAGCCAGAAAAAAATTCTAGAAAAAAAAAATAAAGAATATTTATAGTCAGAAAGTGTTTCCATGTATTCAAACCATAAAATAATTGGGAAAAAAAGTTCCAGGGGACCTTACCTCTTCCTGCTCCAAAGGTTCAATGGTTGAAACAATGTCAGGTAAGGAACTTGCCTACAACAAAGCCTATTAGGCTTCTTTACAAACATGAAAAACCATCTTTTATCTAGGTACCTGAGCCTCATAATTTTCCAAATCTCTTATAGTACAATTGAGAAAGTATTATTTTCATCCCCTAACAAACACCTATTAGATACATTTCCTAGAAAGTGAATTAAGATAAGTTGCAGGTTTCTAATCTTTGCACAAAATATGATCTAACCAGAATCATGATTACTTGATATTCAGTAAAAAAGCAAAATATTGGATACCTTCTCAGATGTGGTCCGATGAATTGCTTCATCAAATAGTTTCCTTCAAATGAAAAAATAAACAAATGTTTCAACTGGGTATTTCAGTATTTGTATACACTTATATATGTGCTTCAACAAATAGATTGAACTTTCTGTACATACCTTTCTTTCAGTGCACAAGCCAAACAATTGGCTTTCTTTTCAGAAAGATGCACTTTTGAAGCTGTACGTTTCTTCACATTAGTGGAAACACTTCCAGATAGAAAATTCTTCTTATGTGAAGAAGGCACCATTGGTCTTGTTGAACATTTGGCTTTCTTTGTGGAGTCCACTGCACCCCGATTGATACCTAGACAAGACCGAGATGCTAAACTTACCATGTACACAGAATCTTGGCAAAAGGATGGGTTCTACACACACAAAAAATGAAGTACTTAAAAAAAAGTTCAGAAAGCTATAAACTAAATTGCTTCATTAGGTGAAAATCAAAAGCATTACCAAGCAAGTGATCATTAAAATTCTGTTCAGCCCACCCAAAGAATCTTTTAACATGTGAGTAAGCTTGCTTTGCCGGTAAGGTACATGGCTCTTGTTGGCATTCAGTGAATAAACAACATTATGTATGGCATATATGGACCGATTAATTTTGGTACTTTCAACAAGATTAAGGCCATCAGCACTCTTTCTTCTGGCATCCTCATACCCTGACAAAAGGCAGTAAAGCATCAGCCAGGGTTAAAAAATAATAAAAATTATAATTTCAACAACGTGCTAAATTTGGGATGTCATTAGAAAACCTGCCAAGTCAACGAAATTCATCTTGCCTACAAGACAAATGTCATCATTTTTACTGGGAGACACAAGATGTATTATTAAACCCCTATGGCTCCTGCAAGGAAGTTCACTTGCTATTTTTTCAATTGATTTACGCGAACCACACATGCTGGCAAGTAATTTGTGAAATTCTGTAACAGATTTCACGGGAACCTAGAGAAATAAAAAAGAGGCATTGCAAATAGTGTTACATTAAACACATCATTACATAGTCATCTAATTATATTAATAGGAAAACAGCTTATGACTTGCCTGAGAAAGTCCTTTATGTTGAATTTTGCCTTTATCTTCCAATATAGAAACTGTTGGCTGTTTTGGATCCAAAAGATCATACACATGCTCCTGATTAACCTCGTAGAAAGATATAGCAACCATATTCCCATTTTGCTCAGCCATAGAAAGAATTTCAGCTATGGCTAGTGTAGCCAAACCTGGTTTCTCATCAGAGCCCTTCAAAATTGAATAGTTCATAATAAGTCAAACATAAATCCTAGAAATCAATATGTATATATATATATATATATTAATTAATGCCAGAGAAAACTTGGGCACATAAAAGAAACAAAATGATTAAAATCCGACCTGAATTACAAAAGTCTTTCCGCTCCCTCTTGCTCCACATGCGATAACAGTGGAGTTACATCCTTCAAAAACCCCAAAAATCAAGGGCTTTACCTCCCTTGAGAATATCAAATCATTGCCTTCGTTTTGCTCGTAACAGTAATTGACTTCACAGGACTCTTTACGACTGCAAGAGAAGACAAGAAACTATACTTAACTACCATAATCCTGTGGTTTTGTTACAACAAAAACCAAGAAAGAGAAAGAAGAAATAAGAAATTGAATTTTTTCGTTTGAAAGTACTGTTATTCCACTAAATCAACAAGTTATTACTTGTTTTATCGAGTACTCAAAGAAGAAACATTAGAGGAATGAAAATTCTTTATGTTTCTAAGACAATCACAAAAATTCATGAACACAATCCTAATCCTCCATTTGTTGCAAGAAAAAAGGATATCATATCAGAAAACATTAAAATGGTGCCTATATAACAGTGCTGATAAACTAATCCTAGTGATTAAATTATAATCCAGAACTCAAAATTAATATCATATCTTTGTCAATTATAGTTCTGATAAACCAAATTGAGCCCATATAATCTAAGATAAATTTTATGGCACTCAAAACCCTAACAAGAATTGAAGAAACAGAGTAATTCAAATAAAATTTTCATTTTCCCAGAAATCAAACAGATACTAAGTTAACTTATTCCTTACTCCATTTTCTGCTTTTTCTCAGCATCCAAACA
The DNA here is from genome assembly GCA_028535165.1 of Quercus tomentella. NCBI lineage: Eukaryota > Viridiplantae > Streptophyta > Magnoliopsida > Fagales > Fagaceae > Quercus > Quercus tomentella. The sequence continues at coordinate 46,140 of JAPQVY010000012.1, forward strand.
AAGCTTATCAATCCAAAATCAAACGGAGCCTATATAATCTAAGATCAATTTTATGGCACTTGTATAGCTTTAAATATTTAATTATAATAAAAATCAGTCACTCAAACGTCAAAACCCTAACAAGAATTGAAAAAAACACAGTATCCAATTGCCATAAAAATTTATAACTAAAATTCAAATAAATTTACATTTTCCCAGGAAATATACAGATACTAACTTACTAAGTTAACTTCTTCCTTACACGATTTTCTACTCTCTTTTTTTCTCAGAATCCAAACAAAAGCTTGGTAGTGCAAAAGAAAATCAGAATAGACAGGGAGAGTGACTTACCTTCCGGAGTCTCCGAATGAAATTGTAACGCTATCTGAGATCTCTCCGTTTGGTTTGTTCACGGAGATCCACAGCGCCGTTGATGACTCGGAGTCCGCGAAGCCTCGGATCTTCGCTACGACTCGAACCATACGGGTCGGGTTAAATGCCTTTGTGCGGTCGGGTCGTCCCGATGAAGTAGAAGCCATGGAACTCAAAGAAAGAGTCTGAGTCTGAGTCTCAGAGTAGAGAGCCAAAGAAAAAATGAAATTCGAAATTTCAGAGAGAGAGAGAGAGAGTGTGTTGAGATTGAGAAAGAGAGAGAATTAGATGTTCTGGATTTGTTTTAATGATTTTGGGGAATTTTGGGGTTTCAAAATTTGGCTTATCTGGCGCTCCTTACCTAATCGCGCTCCTTCTAGTTCTGAGCCTATCAAGATGGAGTAGGCTCGTTAATGGGCCAGCGGGGCTCTTCCTCAGCACGCTAACAGGCCTTTAAATGTTGCCTTTTGACCATTCATGAATTAAAAGGATTTACTTTCTTTCTTTTTTCTTTTTTTTCTTTTTTTACCTCGTTTAGATGAAAACAATGTATAAAAATAGTTTTTTATATTTTCTAATATTTGGTAGTGTAAAAAAAAATAAGTCATAGAAAAATTATCTTTAGTCAAGATAAAAAATATGGCTTATTTTTTAAAATTATTTTCCACTAATTTTTTTGAAAAACAACTCTATCTTACCTAACAAACTAAATAAGGAAAGTTATAAGATTATTTTTCAACTCATTTAAAGTTGTTACCAAATATAAAAAAATTAGATAGTTTAGAGAAAATATTTAAAAAGAAAATAATTCATTTTCTAAAAAATATCATCTCCGAAACAAACCAAGCATAACTATTATTAACATAGTTGTAATAGGGAGCTTTATTTCAATGAAATTTCTATCTTCAAAGTCCACAAAAAATGTAATTTTGTTATTAGGCCAGCTTTCCACAATTGTGTACATTCAACATACACATTTTGTACATTTAACGTATATATTTTTAAAGAATGTACACTATTTAGTACCAAAAAAATATACACATTTTTCAAAAATTTTATAAAATTTTTTAAATCCAAAATTTTACTAATTGAGTTAATTATAATTATTTTTCTTTTAAAAAAAAGAGTTAATTATAATTCATAAATGTTGTTGTCAAGAATAGAATATAAAGTCTAATTTTAACAACAATAAAGTAAATGACATTATTATTGTTTGAATTAAATTTTTTTTTTAAGTATGGAGTTGGAATTGAAATTTCAAAAATTGAAGGGTTACATCAATGTAAATGATTTTATGATTGAAATTAATTTTATTTTTTTAGTGCAGATTTAGAAATGCAATATTGTAATTATAAAAAATATAAATAAAAAAGATTTAAAATGTAATTTTAAATCAAAATTTTTTTTTTAAAAAAAAAGTGTAAAACCTTATTTCAGTTATTTGTCAAAATTTCCACACAAACGAAAGGGAAGGGCACGGCAAGCAATGGATCAGAAGGCAGAGAGCAACACGGTGAAGAAGATAATGTCACCCTGCGATGTTGAGGCATTACAGAAATGCTTGGAAGAGAACAAGGGGGACTATGCGAAATGTCAATCCCAAATAGAGGCTTTCAAGTCTTCGTGTTCAATCAAGAAGCCAAACCCATCTCAGGAATCTGCAACCACCGCTCAACTCTGGCGTGTTCTCTGACCTCTGGCAATCAAAGCTCTTCACTTTGAATCATAATTCCCATCTGGATTGATGATGCCGAAAAGATCACCAATAGGTTACACGGCGCTCGCGACTCAAAAGTGAACCTGCACGACAAAATAACGAAAGACCTCCGAGAGCACCGGTGTAGTGTCGGCCAAATACCCTCCGAAGGTCAAGTTAGAATTTTTCTCACAACTCTAGAGTGCTAGAGAGGGTAAAATATGCGTACCTTGATTTGTGAGGGTATTGGGGCTTTTATAGTAGTTCAAAGTTGATCTCTCTTCCTTGCCCTCGAAGTCTTTTCCTTGTAGGACTCTGTCTGAGGAGTCCCAAACGTGATGAGCAAGCATTTCCTTGTAAAGTGGGCTTTTCATCAAACGCGTATCTTCTAGAACTACACTCGAACTAGTATTCTGACTTTCTCTAGGATTCTTTCGGATTCCACAAGTATTTTGAGTTATGCCAGGCCCTAGGTTCTCCCATACTGTTGGCCCATGGGCTCGGATCCGTCAGGCCCAGTGTCCATATTTTTTCCCACATCATGGGTATTTGTTTTTTTATAGGATTTTTAGTTTTGTACGTAATTTTTGCTGAGTATTTGGATTTGAAGTTTTGGGCAATCGTTTTTTTCTTTTTTTTTTTGGTATGAGAATTTTTTTAGTTCTGAAGTGGGTGTCACAAAAGGTTGTGAAGGCCAAATTTTGCTGTCGGAATTGAAATTGAGTTAACAGTTGTAAAATTGGTTGCTTTTGGATGCTGTTTATGTAGGAAAGAAAATGTTAACAGTTTAGCCTAACTCTGGTACCACTTGCTGGCTCAAGTAAATCTGGGTTTGTTACAAAGGATATAATTTGTATACCGTGAATTCCAATTGTGATGGTTATGTGGTGGAGCTATGAATTTGAGTTTATGCATGACTTTTGGATTGAACATGCAATTATACCATGTGGATATGCATGCATATTTTGTATATCGTGTTCTCACTTTTCTGAGCTCTGAAATTTAGTAGCTTCCAAACTAGGAGCCTTTTGTATTGTACAATTCTTTAGCTTTCAGGTGTACATGATTGTAGGTGCACATTAATTTCGAAACAATTGAGAGAACTGGTTAGTGGTGATAAAGATGACATTCATGAAATTAGTGCAAAAAATTTAGTGGTAGGAGGGATTCCAAATTCATGAATTTAACAATGTTTTTTCGGGATGTAAAAGAACAGGCTTAGAGAAACGGGGCTAATTCTTTCCGGGGTTTACAATTTGTTTCAGTTTTAGCACTCAAGCTGTGCTTGTTATAGATAGTGGCATAGTGCTTATACTTGGTCACTTTGGTTTTACAGCCGAGTCATACTCATAGCATGCAAGAGAAAAGCCCATACCCTAGTCCCTAATTAATTGTATTTAATATTTAAGGTGAAGGGAAAATTCTGGTGCATTTTGACTACAATCAGATTTGTTAAAGTTAAATGTGCTTCCTTGTCTTATGCAGACTTAAAACACTCAATAAGAATAAAGTTGTAATGACTTGGACAAGCTCAGTCCAATCGTTAATCATGGTATTGTTTTCCTAATAACTATTAACTACACCAGTAGGGAAAGGCTTCCTCACAAATAACCAACGTCCTTTTGTTGGTAGCATAATTTGATGAAAATAACTAGACTCTAGTAATATGAGGCATTGTGCCACAACATTGACTTGTTTGTCAATTTTCGAAAATGAGAATTTGTTCACTTATTTACCACGGATTCAAATAATAACCAAAGACTAGCATGCTTTAGATACTGGCAAATATATACTGTGTAAATTACACTTGGCATACATGTAATATGTTGGAGATCTAACCATGTTAAAAGGGACCTCATAATCTCATAGCTTCAGAATAATTGAAGACGGAAGTATGATCATAATATAATTGTTGCAAAGCAAAAAGGAAGTTACATCGGACATCTATTTGTCAACTTGGTTGAGCTTGCCAAGACCATTGCAGCGAGCACACACGATTTGAGCTTGGTCCTTTCGTGCTGCATTTGCTCGCAAGGTCACCCCTGACTTCCTAACAAAACCCGCTCCATCGCATTCTGGACACCTGTGATGAGCATTGGCAAGCAAACACAAAATGAAAATAAAACAAACAAACAAATCATCCCACACAAAAACAGTAAACTACATAAAATAGGATGAAGCTTAGCAAAGCCCAGCAGAGTGATAGGTTAGGTTGTTCAACATTTGCTTTACTCTTAAAAACATATTATCTTAGTTTTGCTTTCATCTTTATTGTTTTTGAGCAACAACCAACAAGTATCTTAATGGCAATTTTTATGAAATCAATTCAAAAATTAACATCATAAGAGAAAAGGGCAAAAACTAAAACAATGAGAGGGGAAACCTTGTAGCTAAACTACGCACTTTCTGTTGTTTATGTAACGGATATATTCAGAGATCAAATCTTTATTCTCTCATTGGGGCCATCGAATTATATAAAAATTAAAATTAAATTAAAAAAATAAAAAATAAAATAAAAAGCAATGGGAGGGGAAAATGTAATTACAAGTCCTTGCGAGAAAATAGGAGAGGGAAGGCAGTTCCAAGGAGGGCCACTGCAGCAGCGCCGGCAATAAGGTAGGTGGTGCCATTAGCGGATACATCTCCAACAGCCGCAACCACATTTGAAGATCTTCTCTTTTTAATTATCTCATTCTTGTTCTTCCATGGAATGACTGTTGAACCAGCTACTGATGATGGTGCATGAATGGGACTAGCTGCAAATGCTGATGGTGATGACCTGTGTGTAAAGATGGCTTGAAGAGGAGCAATTGATGCCATGGTGTTTAATGTTCTTTGTACAGTTGAATGGGTTGCAGAGATTCAGGGTTTGAGTTGTTGGATGTTAAACTGACACGCTTCCATGTTCTATATCATTCAGGGCTTGGCCTATTGCTGTGTTAATACTTTAGATAAGGCCACGTCAGAAGTCAAGATTGTTGTGGTTTTTTGGATAAGGCTGGGTGCCTGGGGGGTCGGGGGTCCCAACTCCCAACTGATCCCAAAAGCCTACAAAAGGATCCCAAACAAAACTAATAAAACTTCCAATGCGTGATTTATGAAAAAAAAAAAAAAAAAAATCCTCGACTCTGGGTCTTGGGGGTGATTTCGCGTAGGAGAAAGGAGCAAAAAAGAGCTTGATTTTACATTTTGTGAAGCCTATAAAAAGAATTTAAGCTAGAGCAGGCAAATAAAACCGCTTGAGCTGCCTAACCCGACTCAACTCATATGGATCCATTAAGTGAGGCGGATTTGGTTAGGTGAGTTAGATAGATAATTTAGCGGGTCGAGTTGAATAGCAGGTTGAGATATTTCTAACCCACCACAATCCGACCCACCCACCTCTCTCTCTCTCTCTCTCTCTCTCTCTCTCTCTCTCTCTCTCTCTCTCTCTCTCTCTCTCTCTCTCTCTCTCTCCACACACACACACTTTGTTATGTCACAAAACTCTACCTCACATATGCACCCATTTTATTTCTCTCATCTTTTTCTCTTTCTTTTTGTCTAGTGTGATAAAATTTTAGTGATGATGTGCATCAGATGCTATATTTCAGTTTCAACTAACTCTACTTTAATGATGTGCATCAGATGCTATTTTTTAACTAACTTTACTCTACTCCCCTCCCCTCCACTCCCCCTTAATCCAAACAGGCCCCGCTATATGTTAGCCATTTGGATTTAGCCACCTAAGAGGGAGGGTGATGTAGAATAGACAGCACATGCCTTCCTAGAGTAGCAGGGACGCATGAAGTCACAATGCAAGATCAAAGGGGGGTGCCAGTAGAGGCCATCAAGGTGACAGTGTCGGAATTGCATGAAATTTGGCAGGTTGAATAGAAACAGCATTCTAATCCAGAATCACATAGATAAGCGTCACCTAAATTTAGGCGAATTCCTTCATTAAAGCCCTGAAAATAGTGTTTTTATTATTTATAGTAATATTTGTTTTTCTTTAATAACTTTTAGTTTAAAAGTTAGAATAAAGTCTCGTCTGTTTTGGAACCACCCTTAAGGTCAATAGTTTATGATTCTACATTTAACTCAATTTTGCCATTTTTGATAAATTTCAATTTTTGTCACCTAATCGCATAATTAGTGTGAATTAAAGTTTTAGACGGTTTTTTTTTTTTTTCTCTCAGTATTTATATGTTTTGTAGTTGTCAGAGGCAAAACAGATTATTATCAATAAAATATAGACTTTTTGTCAAATTCTTTCTCTAGTGGATTCCAATTATCTCCTTGTGGATTCAAAGAAACTCCTTATAGATTCGAGGTTTACTACTAGAAACTAACAATTTAGTTTCTGTTCCATCAAAGAGAGCATCGTGTGTGCTTTCTTTAGACATCCACGACATCAGTTGGTATCAGAGACTTGACTTACCCTAATCTGATGGCTTATCGGCAAGACAGTGACAACCAAAACAATAACAGCGATGACAACATCAACAACCTAGTCCTCACTAAGGCTAAGTTCCTTGATTTTCATGATGAAAATCAACAGTTTTATGATTCAACCCAATAAAGTCTGGACCAAATTGATAACGCCTTAAAATGTATACTTGTTATATATTTATGTGGGCGTTATCTCCTTATTATTATGCTTAATTTGTATAATTAACCCATGATTTGCATTAGTCCCTATTATTTATCTTTACATAATTTCTTGAATAAATGCTATTCATTGTGTGTAATTTTCTACTTTCAGGAAATTATGTGAGAAAGATGAGTTTACAGGAATTTGTGAGAGAATGGAGGCCAAACTAAAATTAAAGTGGAGTTAAAGGACCATGCTTAAATGTCTAAGGAGGTGCAGCTGGAGTGCTTGGACCGTCCACCATGATTGGAAGCTTCAAATAAGGAAAAAAATCAAAGAGGCAGAATCTGAAAAGGAAAAATCTGATTTGAGCACTGATCAGTATTTCAGGCGTATCTCTCTCCTCAAAAATCCAATTGACACAAGGCCAAATGGGTTGGAACCGTGACTTAAATATCTACAACTTTCCAGTTTTGAGTTTTCCGAAATTCTCAATTTTTGAAGGCCGAAATTAACTCACAAGTTACCGCTGTAAACCTGGACGGAAATTAAAATAGTAAATGTTTTATTTTCTTTGGACACTTAGACATTAGGGTTTTGAGGGAGGCTGTGTAGAACGAATTTTGGAGAGTAAACCTTGTATTTTTCTTTCTCTAATGGCAGCCTAAACTCTTTGCTAGGGCTAGGGGTTATGTTTCTTATATACGGTATGAATATTTAATGTGATTCTTTCTAGGATTTTATCAACGACATATTTGATTGTTCAATTAGATTTCTTTTGATGTATTAGTTCTTCCAGGCTTTCAATAAGTTCAATCATGTTTTTCTTATTGTTTAGATGAATTTCTAATAGTTTCAAATAGAAATCAGGTTTTAAAGTGAATGGGTTTTTCTGAAAACTTTTCTAACCGCATTATTAATCGAGGTTATAATGCGTTCTTGAATTGTCTCAGTTCAACCGAATCATAAGTTTTTAATTGTATAAGAACAATCAATTATGAAATAGATATTTTCTTAGATTACAAAGAATTTCATATCGTTATAAGGAAACACCCCGATACCCTAGTATTTACATTATTGATTTAAATCAGTTTTTATAATTATTTTTGTTAACAATCACCAAGCAAAAGTATTTTTCTTCTTCACCCAAATTGTTATTTAATTATATTATCTTTGAATTTACCCTGCTCCTTGTGGTTCGACCTCGGTACTCCGAGAATTATATTGCTACGATCTCCTGCACTTGGGAGTGAGCAAGCACAAATTCAAGAAGCGCTTGCCATACCTTAATTGTGATGACGAAGAGAGACGTGATAACCAAGCGCGTGGCCCTTCCCATCACAGTCCAAATCGAAACAGGCAGCATTACTACAACAAAGAGAACAGTGAGGACAAGGAGTACACAAAAAGAATCCTTGGGAATCATCGTGGTCTTGCGAGGGATAATGACCGAGATTATCAACAGCAGAGGGACTATCAGATGAAAGTAGAATTCTCATCCTTTAATGGTAATATCTGCATTGAAGGGTATTGTAGAGGACAAACAGGTGTGTTTGGTAGCTTACAAATTGAAGGGAGGAGTGTCTGCCTAGTGGGATCATGTTCAATTAAACCATACCCATGAACGAAAGTTTCCAATACGATCAAGGAGAAGGATGAAGAGATTAATGGCAGATCAGTTCTTACCACCAGATTACTAGCAGGAGTTGTTCAAACAATACCAGGATTGTAAGTAAGGTACTCGGACAGTTAATGAGTACATGAAAGAGTTTGATAGATTGGTAAATCACAATGATTTGGAGGAAATTGAAGATTAATGGATATCCAAATTTGTACACGGGCTGCGAGTTTCCATCCGCAATCAGGTATCCCTACAAACCCTATATACTTTAAATGAGGCTGTAACCCTATCCAAGAAAATAGAATATCAACATCTCAGGGCAAGTTCAAAGTTTTCCAACCATAGTTTGGATTCATCTAGTTCCACTGCCAAAAAAAGTAAACAGCCTATGTTTACACCACAATCACAACCTATGGTTAGGGAGAATAGTGGTGTCAACCAGTCCACAGTGGCAGTGGCAGGTTCCGCAGTACAACCAATAGCGAATACCAACCCCTATATTAGGCCAACTAGAAATAAGTGCTACAGGTGTGGAGAACCAAGGCATCAATCTAGTACTTGCCCTAAACGAGCCGCAGTGAATCTGGTGATGGCAAAAGAGGATGAGGCAAAAGGCGAAAAGGAGGGTGAAGAGGTGTATAATGATGCTGATCCATATGCCTATGACCCCAATGAGGTTCAAGAAGATGAGGAAGGCATGTCATTAGGGAGGTCTTTAATGATTTAAAGTTGTTGCTTGCACCAAGGATGGATTACGGTGATTAGCGAAATGAGATATTCCAAGCGCATTACACCATCAATAAGAGGGTCTGTGACTTAATCATTGATTCTAAGAGTTTGGTTACCAAGCTAGGACTAAAGATAGAAAAACATCCATCTACGTACAAACTAGGTTGGATCAAGAAAGGTATAGAAACTCTTGTTACTCAATGATGTCGTGTTACTTTTTCTATGGGTAAATGCTATGTAGATGAAGTAGTTTGTGATGTTGTTGAAATGGATGCATGTCATTTAATATTGGGTAGACCTTGGTAGTATGATGTAGATGCTACTCATAGGTGTAAGGATAATATATATATGTTCTTTAAGAATGGTAGAAAAATTGTCTTTGGTCCTATTAAGGATAGCAATGTACCTAAAGCTTCTAAAGTGGAGGGAAAGCCATCTCTTCTCATAGTCAACAATAAGGATGAGCTTGACAAAGAGTGTAAGGAGATGAAATAGGTTTATGTAGTAGTGGTGACGAATGGAGAGCCAAAGAAGGTTGCTGAGATACCTGAGGCAATTCAACCATTGATCAAAGAGTTTGAGGAGCTTTTTCCAGAGGAGTTGCTCGCAGGTTTACCACTAATGTGCTATCCAATATTGCATTGATTTAGTTCCTGGAGTTAGTCTACCAAATCTGCCACATTACAAGATGAATCCTCAAAAGGGTCAGATTTTACAGGGGCAGGTGGATGAGTTTCTGAGCAAGGGATAGCTCAAGGAGAGTATGAGTCCATGTGCAGTATCAGCATTATTAACACTGAACAAGGATGGAGGCTGGCATGTGTGTGTCGATAGTTGAGCCATTAACAAGATCACAGTCAGGTATCGATTCCCTATTCCCCGATTGGATAACATGTTTGATATGTTGAGTGGTTCTAAGTGTTACACTAAGCTAGATCTCAAGAGTGGGTATCACCAGATTCAGATCCGACCTGAAGATGAGTAGAAGACAACTTTCAAGACAAATGAAGGGTTGTATGAGTGGATGGTGATGCCTTTCGGATTGTTCAATACTCCCAACACTTTCATGAGGCTTATGAATCAGGTATTAAAACCATTTATTGGGAAGTTTGTGGTAGTTTATTTTGACAATATCTTGATTTATAGTAAGACAGAAGTAGCCCACTATAATGAGTCCAAATCTTCTGTCTCACTTTTCCTACTCCACTCTATGCTCCACCAATAAAAACTTGTCACATGTTCACCTAACTAATTAAATATTACCATTATTGACTTATTAATACTACAATTAGTAATTAATGATAGTAATTAATTAATTAGGTGAACATGTGGCAAGTTTATATTAGTGGAGTATAAGATGAAGCAGGAAAAGTGGGATAGAAGATTTGGACTCCACTATAATCATGTGCGAGAACTATTGACGGTATTGCAGGCCAATGAGTTGTATATCAACTTGAAGAAGTACAACTTCTTGACTGATAAGTTACTATTCCTAGGGTATGTGGTCAGTGTGGATGGGATTCATATTGATGAGGACAAGGTCCGTGCAGTCAGATAATGGCCAATCCCAAAGACAGTAAGTGATGTGCAAAGCTTCCATGGGCTGGCAACCTTCTATCGAAGGTTTATTCGAGATTTCAGTAGCATAGTAGCCCCTATCACTGAGTGTCTGAAAAAGGGGAGGTTCTCATGGGGAAAGGAGGCAGAACAGAGCTTTGCCTTGATCGAGGAGAAGTTGAGCACCGCTTCAGTTTTGGCATTGCCCAACTTCAATAAGGTGTTTTAGGTGGAGTGTAATGCATCTATGATCAGGATAGGCGATGTTCTTTCACAAGACAACAAACCAGTAGCATTCTTTAGTGAGAAAGTTTATGAAGCTCAAAGTAAATGGTCGGTCTATGAGCTAGAGTTCTTTGTTGTAGTACGAACTCTTAAGCATTGGGAGCACTACCTAATTCAAAGGTAGTTTGTATTATATACAAATCATTAACCATTAATGCACATCAATAGTCAAGCTGGCATTAACCAGATGCATGCTTAGTGGGTAGCTTATATACAGCACTTTCATTTCACATTAAAGCACAAGTCTGGTGTCACTAATAAGGTGGCAAATGAGCTTAGCAAGCAAGCATCTTTGTTGACCACACTACGTATTGAAGTTATAGGGTTTGATTGCCTTAAGAAGCTATACTAGGATGATGTGGATTTTGGTGATATTTGGGGTAAGTGTTAACAAACTCATACTGCTGTTAATAGTATGTACATCCAAGATAGTTTCACCTTTCAGGATAATCAATTATGCATCCCTAAAAGTTCATTAAGGGAGCAAATTATTAAGGAGTTGCATGGTGGAGGTTTGGGTGGAAACATGAGTAGAGACAAAACTATAGCACTGGTGGAGGAGAGGTATTATTGGTTATAACTCAAGAGGGATGTTGGCAATCATGTGAGGAAGTGCCCAATCTGCCAAACTGCCAAGGGTCAATCTCAGAATACTAGTTTATACATGCCTTTACCAGTTCCACAAGCACCATGGGAGGATCTCTCTGTGGATTTTATACTAGGTCTTCCTCGAACCTAGGGAGGCATGGATTCTATTTTTGTTATGGTTGACAGGTACTAGAAGATGTCCCTTTTCATAGCATGCAAGAAGACTTCAAATGCTACTCGAGTGGTCAATCTGTTCTTTAAAGAAGTTATGCGTTTGCATGGAGTGCCAAAGTCCATCACCTCTAACTGTGATACCAATTTCATCAGTCATTTCTGGCAGACCTTATGGAAGCATTCTAACACTTCCCTGAATTACAGAAGCACCAATCATCCTCAAAATGACGGCCAGACAAAAATGGTTAACTGAACTTTGGGGAATTTGATCTAGTGTATCCTAGGAGGGAAGCCCAAGCAGTGGAATCTTGCACTGCCCTAAGCAGAGTTTGCTTACAACAGCTCAGTCAGCAAAAGCACTGGTAAGTCTCCATTTGCCATCGTCTACTGCGTGCCCCCAAAACACACTTTGGACTTGGTACCTTTACCTAAGCTTCCAGGAGTGAGTCAAGTTGCATAGAATATGGCTGACCGTATTCAAGTCATGCAAAAGGAGGTGAGGCAAAAACTTGAAGCTACAAATGCCAAGTATAGGGAAGCTGCTGATAAAAAAAGGCGTGAGAAGATCTTCAATGTTGGGGATTTAGTGTTGGTCTATCTTAGAAAGGAGAGGTTTCCTGTTAGTACCTACAACAAATTGAAGGACAAGAAGTATGGGCTATTTCAGATTACTAAGAAGATTAACAACAATGCTTATGTGTTTGCTCTTCCTCCAGACATAAGCATTTCTTCTACCTTCAATATTGCTGACTTGTATGATTATCATCCTCCTAATGAACTAGATAGTGGAAACTCGAGGTTGATTTTTTTTCAAGTGAGAGAGACTAATGTAGAACAGATAGCACATGCCTTCTTAGAGCAGCAGAAAGTCATAACGCAAGATCAAAGGGGGTGTCAGTAGAGGCCATCGAGGCGACAATGTTAGAATTGTATGAAATTTGGCAGGTTAAAGGGAAACGTTATTCTGATCCAAACTCATAATTTATGAATGTCACCTATATTTAGGCGAATTCCTTTGCTAAGGCCCCGAAAACAGTATTTTTGCTATTTATAGTAATATTTGTCTTTCCTTAATAACTTTTAGTTTAAAATTCAAAATAAAGTTTCGTTTGTTATGGAACAACCCTTAAGGTCAGTAGTTTATAATTCTGCATTTAACTCAATTTTGTCATTTTTGGTAAATTTCGGTATTTTGTCACCTAATCGTGTAATTAGTGCGAATTAGGGATTTAGACTTTTTTTTTCTCAGTATTTATATGTTTTGTAGCCGTAAGAGGCAAAGCAAATTATTATCAATAAAATACAGGCTTCCGCAACATCAGAGGAGGAGGGGTAGGGGTGTGCCACCAACTCGCCAAAATCGACCTGACCCGACCCAACCCAACCTACCGGGTTGGGTCGGTTTTTAGGGCTTGGTGGGTTGGGTTGGGTTACAAAATTTTTTTTGATAGTGGGTTGGGTTGGGTTGGGTTCGGGTCATAAAATTCCAAACCCGCCAAACCCGACCCGACCCACCCATATATTTAAAATATATTATATTATTAATAAATTTTTTTTAAATAACCAGCTCTTCCTATCCTATATAAAAGCCAATTGGTTCACACAAACCCTAGTAAATTACTATTGTTATTTAGTCATTAGTATTGTTTGCCTTTAAGGAATTACATTGATACTAATCTTTGGGCTTTTTTACTATATTTATGGCGTAAATACACTTTTGGTCCCTACATTTTGGGTCATTTCTTGATTTGGTTCCTAAACTGATTTTGCTCCTAGTTCAGTTCCTGAAATGAAAAAATCAATTCTATTTTAGTCCCTACCGTCAACCCACTAACAGAAAAATATGATGTGGCAAACGGCATGTCCTACTTGCTGACATGGCGCTGACGTGGCTATTAAAATAATAATAAAATATGTATTTAGCCTTTTTTAAATGCCAAATCAACATTTCAATTTTTAGAAAAAGCCACCTCAGAAAATTTGAAAAAAAATAAAGAAAAACCTTAAATTTAACTTAATTAAAAATTTTAATTAAAATTCTTTTTTTTTTTTTTCATAATGTTGTTCATATTCTTCAGCTTGTTCTTCGTGTTCTTCACAAACTAAACCTAGCAACCAAAAACTCAAACCCATCACAAGAACACAAACCCAGCAACCAAGAACTCAAATCAGAAGAACACAAACCAAGAACTCACCCATCACAAGAACACAAACCCATCAACCAAGAACTCAAATCACAAGAGCACAAACCCAGCAACCAAGAACTTAAATCACAAGAACACAAACCAAGAACTCACCCATCATAAGAACACGAACCCAGCAACCAAGAACTCACCCATCACAAGAACACGAACCCAACAACCAAGAACTCAAATCACAAGAGCAATAACCCAGCTACCAAGAACTCAAACCCATATCAGAAGAACAAATACACCAGCTCCTGCTCCAGCCGTATCTCTATCCTCTCCCAACTAGGGCTGTACACGGTGCGGTGTGGCCGGTTTTGGGGGGCTTTTTTGCACCGCACCTACAGGGGCGGTTTTCCCCCATCCTTGACTGGACCTCACCTGTGGAGGGTTGGGAACTGGTCTACATAAGGTGTGGTGTAAGATACCGGTTCGATGCGATTAGTTAGGATAATTTCTCATTTTTTCAAGTACCAAACACAATGCAATTAACAACCCCAAACCACATCAAGCTCATTAAAAAAAACTCAAATATTCTATAAACAAAAAAACGAAAGAAAACTACAAACAACTAACTACAAACAAATTCACAATCTTTTCCCAAACCTAACCCATTTCCAATAAATAAATAAAAAAAAAACCCAAATAAAAAACTAAACCAAACCCATAAAAGATCAAACAAACACTATTGAAAATAAATCACATAAACCAACCTGGTAGAAAATCATTGCATTTGTATGGAGAAGCATCTGAACTCTGAAGTCAGAACATCACTAGAAATTGACGGAAGACGAGGAGAGAGAGAGAGAGCAGATGTGAATATTTTGTTGATGGGACTGGGAATCTGGGAGAGGGAGACTAACGAGAGTGAGGAAGAGGAAGAGAGGGGATAGGTAAATAATCCTAGGGTTTAAAATTAAAATGTTGTCGTTAATGGCTTACAATAGTTTTTTTTTTTTTTAATCAATTATAAATCGACGTCGTTTTGGAGCTGGTATTAAAATTTAATATCAGGTTCTAAAACGACATCGTTTTAGTGCCAAATTATATATATATATATATATATTAAAAAAAAAAAGAAAAAAAAGAAGAAAACCTAAACTCACACAGCGCCGTTTTCTTAGTCTTCTTCTACCTTGCTTCTTTATCTTTCATGTCTGATTTCAATTTTCTTCTCTTTGCAGTTTACACTGATACATATATTTTAAATCATAGTGTGTGTATATATATACCGGTGTGGTGCGGTTTCTCGTCGGAGTGCAAAATAGCCACCGCTCGCCGCACCGGTTGTCTTTGGTTTACCCATATCGCCGCCGATCACTGCACCGGACACCTACGGTGAGGCTTGGAAGCAGTCGGATCGGTTCGGCACAGCCGGTTTCATTGGTGCCGGTCAAATCCTGAACAGGCCTACTCCCAACCCATACACCAAACCCAACCCAACAAAAACTCCAATGGCGACTCCTGGCTCTTCGTCTCCCACGACCCGGCCGATCCTGACTCGGTCATCTCCCTCCTTCGAACTGCTCATCGTTGCAGTCGAGTGCAAAGACCTTGCCTCGGCTCAGTCACTAGTCTCCACGGCGAGGTCGACCGGGTTCAGAGAATCTGGCATAACCAACGCGAACAACAAGCACCTAATCATCGCGATCCGCTGCTCGATCCGACTGGAGGTTTCGTTGGGGACCACCGAGTCCGTCATGGTCTCGTCGGAATTCGTTCGGTACCTCGTCCGCGTGACCAACGAGAAAATGAAAGAGACAGAGAGAGAGGACCTAAAAAAGAAAAATAATAAAGATTTGAAAAAGTTTTTTCTTTTTTTGTTTTTGATTTTGAATTTTTTCAGTTTAATTTTTTTTATTTTTTTATTAATTAAAATGCTGACTTGTCATTAAAACGCTGACATGGATGCTGACGTGGTATTTTTTAATAATATTTTAATAGCCATGTCAGCAAGTAGGACACGCCGTTTGCCACATCAGATTTTTCTGTTAGTGGGTTGACAGCAGGGACTAAAATAGAATCGATTTTTTGATTTCAAGGACTGACTTAGGAGCAAAATCAGTTTAGGGATCAAATCGAGAAATGACCTAAAATGTAGGGGCCAAAAGTGTATTTACGCCTATATTTATATTTATATTTTTTTTACTCAATTTAATAATAATAGTAATAAAAAAAAATTCCAACCCATAGGTTCAACCCGACTCATGTGGGTTGGATTGGGTTGGACTTATGTGATAGGTTGGGTTGGGTTTTTTTTTTTTAACCCACCATCGTGGATTGGGTCAAAAAATCTCCTTAACCTGACTCAACCCAACCCATGCACACCTCTAGGGAGGGGAATAGAGTAGAGTTGGCAAGAAAATATTCTATTTTTCAGATAACTCTACTCTACTCTACTCCCCTCCACTCCCTCTCAATCCAAACAGGTCTTGCTACATGTCAGCCATTTGGATTTGGCCACCCCAAATCCCTTCCTAATTCCCTTCACTATAGTTTTCCATTCCCCTCCCAGCACGTCATTTTGTTATGTTCTAGGAGGATGAGTCATGAGCGGTTATAAGTTGAAGACATCGAGTTAAAAGTTGCATATAGAGGAAGAACTCCTAAGATGATAAATGATTGTGTTAGATCAGATTTAGTTAGCTATTAATATTATTTGAATTCCTTTTAAGAGTTGGGCTAGCAGTAGAAGTTATCAATAAATAGACATCTCCTAATCTTTAGGAGAAGTGATAGATCCATTTAGTTGATTTATTTTGGGATTAGTATTCGAATGCAGTTGCACTTATCGTATTGCATCTGTCATTGTTTTTTGTTATGCTTCATATTGGATTTGTTCATATTTTACTATTAACTTCTGTGATTTGTTTGTATTTTTAGTGCCTATAAGAATTACATTTTCTTTTCTTTTTTTTTATTTTCTTACCTTGAATTTTTCTTGAATTGTATATCAACATGATAGTTTTATTTTGTACACACATATATAATATTTATTTATTAATTATTACTTATACATGGAATGTTTGTAATTTTGATTTAACATATGATATTTTCTTACGTAAACAAAAATATTTACATCAAATAAGTCTTTACATCTTTGCAAAAAAAAAAAAAAAAAAAGATAAGTCTTGACATGTCTAAAAATATACAAGTCAATTTAATAAAAATAAGATATAATTAAATTATGTATGGTATACATTAAATACGCTTTAATTTAATGGGTTATGTATGACATAAGAGTAATTAGAGAGAATAAAAAATACATTAGTCAATTTTATAAATATATTACATATTTTTAGTGAAAATCTAAGAGGGGCCATTAATGGAATTTATGTCCAAGATTATTTATTTTTACCAAAAATACAAGGGGGGAGGATTTTTGAAAAGCCAAGAGGTCATAGTCCTCATTTGTAATCTCGTTTGGCTACATAATGAACTTGCCTAATATCCTTGGTCCTCTTATTTTTGGGCATAAAACCTGGGTCATTCTTCTAGCTCATGGTCCTCATTTACTAGCATCTAGCTAAGAAAGATTAACAAAATGTTAAATATTAGTGCATACTCTGATGTTGTACACAACCACACACATACTTTGTATTGATGTCATGATTCTAGTTTAAAACATGTTAAAATGAATCGTAATGATGTGTGTTACAGTTGTGTGTGAAATAAACACTATTCTTAACCAAAAGTCTAGAAGTGTAATAAAATGATACCAAATCTGACTATATATACCATTACCTTTGTCTTTGGCATCCTAATTTCCTTATAAAATAATACCAAATCTGGCTTTGCTAGTGGCAATTTGGCATCTAATTTCCTTATAAAATATATTACCAAATCTGACTATACCATTGGCATCCTAATAACAATGAAACTTTGTCGAATTTGGACAAAAAAAAACATGTACAGCTCCAACATCGGATCTCCTCGTATCTTTCACATGCATGGTATCTATTCATAGTAAAACTAAAAACAACAACGCGTGTACACACACAAGATCTTAGCCACCTATATTTCTCACGCATATCTTTACTATAAACTAGGATCCCCGATTAGCTCGGCATCCTTAGGTACTTGAAACCAATCCAAGCCAAAACAGTATAAGGTTGTGTTTGGCAGTAGAACGAGTTTTTCCCCCTGTGAAACCTTAACGTGAGGTATCAAGAGATATAGAAACTGTTCTATATAAGGTGGTGTTTGTATATGGTGTTTGAATCCACGAGGAGAAAAGGGATGAAAGTGGACGAAGAATTGGGTCGGGACCTCGTGGACGAGTGGAACTCCGATGATGAAGAAAACCAGGCCAAAACAATAGGTGAGAATGAGGACGAGACTGAATCTGAGGCCACAGGTTCCTCACCAAGTCAATCTGATAACGCCATGGACATCCCATGGCCTCAAAGCTACAGGTACTATATTTACGTTTTTTCTCCCCTCTTTAAGTTAAAAAGGTCAAGATTTTAGGGTATTAGGTACTCGTTAGGGTGCAGCTAGTGGATGGAGGCTTGGGATGAGTTGTAGACCCAAACATCCTGAGTTCTATCCCCATTAGGAGTTCCCTTGAATTTCCTGATACCTTGGTCCTTGGTGAGGTTTCATGTTCTCTCAGTTTGAGGGGTGCAAAGGCAAAAATGGCGAATTTAACTCCCATCATCATAGGCATTGGCATGTCCTCTTGTTATTAGCATCACTATGAAAGCAAAAAGGCACAATAATAAATCAATTCTTTGATTTTTGTTTAATATGAGCAAGAAAAAGTACTTTTCTAATCTTAATTTAGTGGCATGAACCAATAATTTATAACAGATTAATATTACAGGTAGAGTTAAGAAGCAACAAAAAAGAAAGATTAAGCCGATTGTATCATAACATATTGACTTCCCTTTGTTAAATCTGTGCAGGCAGTCTATGGACATGTTTACAAGTGTTACCCCACCCTCCATTAGTTTTCTAAGGGGGCCTAGCTTGACAGGAGTAAGTAGCTTTCTTTCCACAGCATACAAGAGGCCACAGCCACAACCATTGGAGCGTGATTCTTCGCTGAGTAAACCTCTCATTTCTGAAGATCCTACCACACCACCTGTGAAGTTATCTGCATCTACTTACTCCAAACTTTCTATCAGTGGATTGCCACCACCGCAGGAGCAGTGTTCATTTTCTCAATCAGTCATTAATGGTAAAAAAGAATCATTAGTGACTCCCTTTCTCTTTAGTTTTATCACTATGTATAAACCAAATTGATTCCTCAGTCTGTCAGGGATTTAATTTGTTAGAAACCTCTTTATTGCCCAAACTTCTCATTGAAAAATTATAACAGAAATATAGTTGACACCCTTCAACTATTTCCCTAACAATTAATTTTAACAAAATTAATATAACAACTAGTGTTCATCAAGCATTTGTTTTTTTTTTTTTTTTTTTTGATATATAGTATATAACAATTAGCATGCAGTTATATTCCTTGTACTTTCATTAGAGCTTTAATTATGGACTTCATATCCACAATCCATTCCCATGTCCTTCAAGTCTTCCTCATCGATCTACTTCAAATCCTTTTTTGAACTATTTTTTTCTCCACTTCTTAATGTATACATTGTTGAGGCTAATCTCAATTGGTTCAACAATTATTACAATTCTATCTCCATAGTTTCCTCTGAAAAAAGATCCTCATTTCCTTATATGCAGGAATCAATATTCTATGCGGCATAGGACTCCTTACAACTCCATATGCAATCAAACAAGGAGGGTGGTTGAGCCTTATCTTTCTCGTGATATTCGCTGTCTTTTGTTGCTATACTGGAGTTTTATTGAAGGAATGTTTAGAAAGCTCTCCTGGACTCAAAACCTACCCAGATATAGGGCAGGCTGCTTTTGGGTTAGCTGGTCGATTAGGGATAGCTGTAAGTCCAATATGAATATGAAATGGCCAATTTTTAAATAAGCATGCTCGTATATATAAGCATATATTGAATGTTGTTATGTATGCACATATAACAAGCATGACTACCATTGAGCTTGCATCTACAAGCAGAAACCTTTGCTGTTTGGAAGCCTAATTGACACTTGGTTTTGTTCCAATGCAGATATTTTTGTATGTAGAACTATATGTAAGTGCAAAAAATTCTTCCCTAATATGTATTTCACAGTTTTCTCTACCTTTTTTGGTCCCTTGCCTTTCTTAGGCTCTGAATGGTGAATAGCTGTGGTTTACAGGCTTCTTGTGTGGAATACATTATTATGATGAGCGATAACTTGGCATCATTGTTCCCAGATACCTATATCAGTCTTGCTGGAATCCATCTTGAATCTCATCAAGTTTTTGCAATCACATCTACTCTTATTGTTCTTCCAACTGTTTGGCTTAAAAATCTGAGCTTGCTCTCATACCTTTCAGGTTTTCTTATCCATCTTATTGCTTTCATTTATTTATTTGTAAGTTGTATATTTTGCTTAGCTGCTGGTCTTAAATGCTGTGTGTTCAGGAGGAGGAGTAGTTGCATCAATCCTGGTGGCACTTTGTTTATTATGGGTTGGAGTGGTGGACCAAGTTGGATTTCACCCAAGTGGAACAGCTTTAGACCTCACAAACCTATCTGTTACAATTGGTATCTTTGGATTCAGCTATGCTGGCCATTCGGTTTTTCCAAATATCTATTCTTCAATGAAAGAACCGTCACGATTTCCATCAGTTTTAATAGTCAGGTGACCAAAAATTGTCCTTTTTTTTAATGAAACTATTCACAATGTTGTCTCAATTAACATTTTTGGATGGTTCAATACATAAACCTTATGAGGAAAGAAATGACATATTCCTTAATTGAAAAATTACATTATTTTCAAGAATTTCCAAGATCACTTGCGTCCTTTGTAAAGTAATGAAAAATCCCCTCCCCAACCCCCCACGCCCCTAATTGCATGACAGCTTTGCTAATATTTGTTTCCTCTGCCACAGCTTTATTTTTTGCTTCATTATGTGCACTGGGGTAGCAATATGTGGCTTTCTAATGTTTGGTGACTCAATCGAATCTCAGTTCACTTTAAACATGCCCAGCGAATATCTTGCTTCTAAAATTGCAGTCTGGACCATGGTATGATAGAAAACACATTTTTATTTATTTAGTTTTTCTGAATTTATATTTTCTGCACAGTATCATCATGCGATTAATGGATTTTATAGGTTGTGAACCCACTGACAAAGTATGCCTTGACACTGACACCCATCACAATGAGTATAGAGGAACTCTTGCCTCAAGCCCAGCTTAGATCTTACAGTGTAGTGCTTCTCATCAGAACAATTTTAGTATTTTCAACTTTGGCAGTGGCATTGACTGTTCCCTTTTTCGGTGAGCATCTCTTGCGCTGCTTATCTACGTTGGTTTTGAATGTTCGTTTTCTTACCCAAAAAAAATGTTTTTTTGATACCTGAGTCCTGAATTTGTGTTCTAAGCTTGTAAGGACAAAAAATATGAGAGATGTGCCAATTAAGCTATAAGGCTCTTGATAATATTTTAATTTAGTCCAATATTTTAATTTAATATGTTTTCAATTTAGTCATTCTGTATAATTCTGTCCAATTTTGCTGTTAAGTTTAATATTTTTGGGTGTCATTTTGGCGGATTTGATGGTTCAGATTGGACAGAAGAACTACATTAGAAACATGGTAGTTACAAAGACATTGAAAAAATGGAACTTAAAGGACTGAATTAAAAACATGTTAAAGTTAAATGGTGTAATTTGAGATTTACTAAAACATTGATATGAATCGTAATCAAAATAGAATTACATCAAACATTGATAGGAGTCGTCCGTTGTCTGTTGTCTGCTAAGCTGTTTTTTGTCAATTGGACTGCAGCTATCGTGATGGCATTAATAGGATCTTTACTTGCAATGTTAATTGTAAGTTCTCTCTTCATATGTATACCTCAATTTTAGTTCTTCATAGTTATAGCCTATAAACATGGGGAACTTTGAATAAATTATCTATATAATTTTTCATGTCAGGCTCTTATCTTTCCATGCGCTTGTTATCTTAAATTACTCAGAGGTAAATTGACGAAGTTGAAGGTAAGAATTCAATATCATAGAAGTAATTATTCTATGTCTTATATTGTAACCCGTTCCATGACTAAATCAATTCTTGACATTCTTTTTCAGATTGCAAGTTGCATATTGGTTATAAGTGTGGGTTTGGTCTGTGCTTGCGTTGGCACATATTCATCAATTACAAGACTAGCTGGCAAAATAGCTTGATTAAAGAACAGGGCATATCTATGGTCTAATCTCGTTTCTTATCCTGAAGAGCGGAAAACAAATCTGCCTTAGTAAGTTCTCAACTACAGTAAAGAACGTCAACATTTCAATGAGATTCAACCAACAAAGACAGATCGGATGAAGGAATGTTGATATGCAGTGGCGCCAAGAGGATATGGTTTATCTTAAGCACTTTATATGTGTAATCATTAGCATCCATAGATCAATTGTTAATGAAAGAATCCAACAAAAAGGATTTGAACATGTATTATTAAACGGAACTCGTGTTGTAAAAGCGGAAGCTCTCTCTTTGGATGGGGAATTCAACAGCTGTTGTCACCATGTTGATACAGCAAATCCATGCATTTGAATTCTGGTGCAGACTCATTAATAGGTTGAGGAATTGATTTATCAACAAAGCAAAGCTTATTCTTTGCAATGAGAGTCATGGTCATAGATCATGACCAGGTCTAATACCATATTGCAGTATTGCACATACAAGAAGTGAAACAAAGAGAATTGAGAGAGGAAAATTGGAGAGAAAACCAATTCTACTGCAATCTGTACAAGTACCTCTGCTATTTATACTGAAAAAGGCTAACACTAATCAACTGATTAGCCGTTACAGCCCTGAAACAGAATGACACTCATAAGTCATAATAAACCAACTAGCTCTACAACTATTCAAAACTTTACAAGTTATTAATAAAGTCATTTGCTAAACATGCGTGTAATTAATTACAATGGGATCCTATAAGGTGTGGTCATCCTCATTGTCAACCTTTTCTTCAATCAAGTCAAGCTAATAAGGTGTCGTTGCTATCATCCATGTACTTTGTAGTCTGTTATATTGGCGAAGCTCATAGCCCTTGAGCTTGTCAACCTCTACTTCATAAACTTTGTGGTTACCATACTTATGATGTTCGACTTGTTCATACTTGATCAGTTCAACCTTGTCTTTTTTGTTCCCAATCCTACCCTGTTCATCTTCTATCAGTTCAACCTTGTCTTCAAAATGTCGGCAGTAACAAGGGTGCTCACGAAAAAGGTTCTTCACAGGTGACCTTGTAGTTCAAGGCCCTGTGCACATGTCGGTATTGAGGAATATCAGTGATAATACTAAGCATCCTTTCCATTCTCTGAACATTATCAGCATGGTAATCATGGGGAGTGGTTTCTCAACCATGCACAGCTTTGGGATTCCACATTGTTTTGTTGGCTTTAATTTGTTAACAACTGTGGTTGGTCAGGTATTGAAACAACAATTTATAGACAAGAAATTTTCTCTTTATTCTTGATGATGCACAAAAATCGTCATTGAGCTAATCACCCCCCAAAGCTCCAATGGGTATCTTAAAAACCTCCAAGGTACCGATTGGAGATTTAAAGACCCTCCGAATGTTAAGTCAGTGAATAAGAAATCTCCAAGAACTCTATAGTAAGAGAACTAGGGATTTTCTGCGTACTTTGGAACAGTGATGTGGAGTAGACCTAGATCCCAGGAATACAGGAGTTTTCCTTATAGGGAGGAGGTGGAGTTAATGTCATACTTTTTATTTATATATCGTACGATATATAAATTTGATACTTTTTATTTTGCAATATTGGGAAGATGAAACTCTTTTAAGTGCTCTCCCGCGGCAAAGGGCTAAAGATGCAAATGAGACAACAAAAGGTGCACAAGTAAAGGTAGCCAATTGAAGTTCATTTAATCATATCTAAAGGAAGCCACCCAAAGATATACCCAATTTTAGGGACAAAATTATCAAATTCTTATTTCACAATGGCCAATAGGGGTGTCCAACCCACCCACCCAATCAAACCAAACTTGACTCGTAACCACTTGATCCGAATGCTCCAGCGGTCGTACTTGGGTCCTGACGTCGAAAACCCAAGCCGGTGGATCAATTTTGGATCTCCTCCTCCAAAACCCATGAAACCCAACTTGAACAAAGACCATTAACTTTGGCAATTTTTCCAAATTTTCGGCTACCCTTTTAGTTAAATCTGGCGATTCCTAACATGATATACACTGGATTTGGCCAAATCCAACAATTTTTCTGCACAATTTAGCAGAAATCTCACCAGATTTGACTAAATCTCACTGGATCTGGCGAGATCTCACCATGTTTTAGTGGATTCCGACGATTTTCAATTTCACCGAAATCGACAACCACCCACCAGCAACTTGAATCAATGAACCTGTTACTATTACAGGTTGGTTGCGGGTTGGGACACTGCCCACTTGATTTGGATCGGGTCCATTGCAGGTTGGGCACAAACCCAACCCGAACCAACTCGTGGACAACCCTTACGGCCAAAATGGCTAGTTGGGAATGGTTAATATTAAAGTCATGATGTTAGTTGTAAGTTTAAATTAGAATCAATAAAAACCTACTAACTCAACTATTTTTTTTAAAAAAAAAATATTATGAAAAATATTGTGTTTGTAGTATTAATCTTTACTTTTTGATTAAATAGTAAATTGCATTCTTAAAATTTAGGTGATTTTGATTTTGTTCTCTAAAATTGAAATTTTGGATTTAGAATACTTGTTAACAAAAGCCACAAACAATTAGAAAGTGATGATTGAAACTGTTCAAGTAGAAGAATGTGGAATTCAGTTACCTAAGAAATGTGATCCTATTTTTAGATACAACTATAGTAATCAAAACGTAAATCGTATTGTGAATTAAATTTTTTTTTAACGTATCATATATTATAAGATATACAAACACCCAATAAAGATTTATAATATATATATAAGGTGTATTAATTATGAATTCGGAATATATTCAACTAATTAATGAGTAATTTTATATCACTTATGTAATAATATTTAACAAACCTAATTAAATAAATCAAATTAACATGTGTTTACAACATCCACATTCAAATTGCAAAAGTAATAATACATGACATACGAGCCAAAATTATAATTTCTTTTTCATCATTTTCATCATTTTGCCTAATCAATTTCATCTAAGCCAATGCTATAAGATTAATAATAAAATATTAAAAAATGTAATTATATTGTCATTTAATACTTTATTCATATTATAGAAAAAGAAATTTGTAAATATGAAAATGAAGTGTTAGGTGTGTAGTTCAAATTTTGTAGGAGAAAAAGAGAGGGGAGGTCCTCATGAACATGTAATTTTATTAGGCTCAATCAAATAGGTCTATAACTTTGTGATAAAAACAAAATCTAACTTGTTGGACTCAAATCAAAGCACAAATTTTAATTAAAAAATCTCAATTTAAATCTACATGTTTATATATCGTATGATACACACAATTTTACGATACGATACAATTCATATGATATACATTTGTATATCGTAAGATTTATGAATATGGTCAATACATATCTATGATATGATACTTTTTTCACTCAATAGGATACGTATTGCATATCATATAATACTAACAACTATGAAAACGACCATTCTAATTTGATTGGTGTCCCCTTATTTTAATTTATTTTCTTTTAAACTGATACGATCTTTTTTGTTGACAATGACAACCCCATAATTAATGTTGGAACAATTTTAATTTTATGTCAAGCCCAAAATATGCAATGCAAATTTGATCAAGATGGAGCATTACTATTTCAATTGAGCCACTCAGTAATGAAAAATTGAAAATCGTTTCCCAAGCCGATTCGTTTATGGACCCAATCACGATCCTGTGTCGTCCTTGAAGAATGTAGCACCACATGTGATGTGCATGCACCTGGCTGGTATGTTTTTTTTTTTTTTTTTTTTTTAACATTAAGCACTTACTGACTTTTTATAGGGAAATTAGATTTGACAATTTAGTACAGGCACCTCAACGACTAATTAAATTTCTGTCTTGTTATCAAAAAAAATTATTTCTTGTTTTAATTAGCCTGTGTTAACCATGGGGTATGAGGACTCGAACCCGCGCCTGGCACAGCCATCAAGTCGCGGGCACCATTATGTGCTGGTGGTACTCACAGACGATGTATCTGTGGGGTGTGGTCGGCTATGATATCACACTTGAGCCACCCTTTTTTTGACTCTCAAAAAAAAAAAAAAAAACTTGTTGACATATACATAAAAGAGAGTTTATAGGCAAAAAATTTCCTACCTATTGATATGACAAATTTTTAGTAACATATAAAAAAAATAATGGCAATGATGTGCTCAAATGAGAATCAATAAAACTTACTAACTTAACTGTTGTGGAAAAATATTGTAATTTTTTTTTTTCAAAACGTTACATTGCTCAGCATAACAACCGGCTCTTCCACTCAAAATCAGGGGCTAAGAGAATTTGGGACAAAGGCTATCGACCAACGCACACATATTTATGCATGTGAATGCTACCTCCACCTCAAAAGTCGAGGCCAAGTTTGTCTCCTTTCTTAAAATGAAGGTCTTAGATTTGGACCCATTAAAATGTATGTGGGTCTCAGTTTGAAATTTTGATTGGTTCTTTCTTTTTATAAATTGAGACACAAAAAAGAGGATGAACTCCTTTTTTTATTTAAAAAATATGGAAAAATATATTGACAATTAATAATTTAAAAAATATTACGCTTCAAACATGTTTAATATTTAGAACTGTCATACTCAACCCTACTATGTAACAATCACTTTTTTTTTTTCAATAAATTATTTGGCTTGTTTAAATAGTATATTTATATAATCTTATAATTTGTCATATAATAAATTAAAAAATATAGCTCCAAACATTCTTGGAGCCATACTTTGTTCTAAAACCCTTATTTTAAAAGTAGGTACTATTTTTATGTTAAAGTGAGGTGACCTTTTGGCCACCAATTTAGAAGTCAGAGAGCCGCTTTAATTAGTTTGTCTGTTCATTTTATCGATATGGCAAGGTACAAACATAATTTAGTGCACGAAGAAAAAGAAAAATGAAAGTGTTCCAATTCTGTATTTTTTGTTTTGCTTTGAAAAAGAGGGTTATATTACATTACAACTACTCTTTTTTTTTTTCTTTTTTCTCTTTTGAGAAAAACATTACAACTACTCAAGCATGCAAGAGACAACCGAGCCCTTCAAAAACTCCAGACCTTTAAATCAACGCCTTCCCTTCCCCTTGGAGAGAGAGGATCTTATATATAAGCTCTGATGATAATTATAAGTAATTAAAATGCTTTGGCTTGAACGCTTCAGAGAAGGTTAAAGACCACGTTTTTGGAGTAAAACAACTTAAAAATTGAGAGAATATAAAAAAGATCATGTGCTTCCCTTTTAAATTATTCTTTGGATATCCAACAACCAGCAGAAGTTCCTTATGATTTATGAAGCTTGCTTTTAGCACGAGGGGGTGCTATCATCTTATGCTTTTTCAATTATTCCCAAGGTAAGCAAAGCACACACCAACCTTTTAGTATTTTATCTTTCTAGATACTAAACAAAGAACACATTAACATAATTGTCAATGGTCAGAACAGGAATTAATTTTTTACTTTTCTGATTCGTGTATCATATTGTGTTGTATATCATAAGATATACAAATATCTAATAAATTTATATAAAAAAATTATAAATATAAATATAAAGGGTATATTAATTATAAATTTGAAATATATTCAATAAATAACTAATTTAATAATTACTTATGGAATAATATTTAACAAAGCTAACTAAATAAATCAAATTAGCATGTATGTGTTTATAACATACTCGTTCAAATTGATTAAACTCAAAAGTGATAATACATGATATATGAGCAAAAATAATAATTTCTTTTAATCAAATTCATCATCTTGCATAATCATCTCCATCTACATAATGTTATTATAATGTTCATCATCTTCTGAAATTATTTCTTCATTATTATCAGCATATATTTACTATATCTTCTTATTCTTCTTTTTAAATAATTTTTCTTTATATTTTTTCTTGGCATTCTAGCTTCTTGGATTTATAATAATAATAATAATAATAATAATAATAATAACAACAATTGTGAGGACACTTCCCCAATTAATTGGTATTTATCCGCTTTGGGGAGCCAGTCCCTCACGGTTTTGTCACGAAGGGGTGGGAGCGAAGGATTTTTGCCGTGAAGTGATTGACACCTAGGCTCACCCAAGTCCCACATCGCCTAAGTAACCCTCCCACTCAGGGTTTATAAGCTTCTGGAACGACCATGAGTGTACCAGCTGAGTAGTGGTACACTCATGGTCGCTCCAGAAGCTTATAAACCATGAGTGGGAGGGTTACTTAGGCGATGTGGGACTTGGGTGAGCCTAGGTGTCAATCACTTCACGGCAAAAATCCTTCGCTCCCACCCCTTCGTGACAAAACCGTGAGGGACTGGCTCCCCAAAGCCGACAAATACCGATTAATTGGGGAAGTGTCCTCACAACAATAATAAGTAATTATATTGTCATTTAATATCTTAATCAAAATATAGAAATGAAATTTGCAAATATAAAAGTGAAGTCTTAAGTGTGCAGTCCAAATTTTGTAAGAGTTACTGAGAAAAGAGCAAAAAAAAAACTCATGTACATGTTATTTTATTGAGCGTAATTAAGTAGCCCAATAATTTTGTGTTAAAAACAAAGTCTAACAATTTGTTGAATTCAAATAAAATCACAAATTTTAACAAAAAAAAAAACTCATTTTAAACCCACGTATCTATGTATTGTACTATATGTATGATTTAACGATATAATACAATTCATATGATACATACTTATGTATCGTATGATTCATAAGCATTTCTAATACGCCTTTATGATATGGAGTTTTTTGTACACAATATGATATTTATCATACAATATGTATCGTGTATCGTACGATACCAACAACTATGCACATGACACACCTATCTCTGTAATCCCAGCAACCAAATACATATACAACTTTAAGCCCCTTGGAGTTGAGAATTTGTTAACTTTTGTTAAAGCTGAGCTCTTTTTTAATAGAATAATTTGCTTATAATCTATATTATATCATCGTATTTGACCGCACAAAAAAAAAAAAAAAAAAAAAAAAAAAAAAAAAAAAAGAAGAAAGAGGAGAGGGGAGGGTTTTTTTTTTTTTTTTTTTTTTTTTACGCTACAGTGCTACAAAGTGGAAGCTAGTTATTCATTTTTCTGTTTTTTTTTTTTAATTTTTAATTTATTTTTAACATTAGAGGGTTGTGTTGGATGCTACTTATGTGTTGTTTCTAAGTAATGAAATTTCATTCTTGCTACCGTTTGAATTTTTAAATTAATTACAGCTTTTTAAAGTGAGCAATGTTGTGGCTTGTAGACATGGTTTCTTTTTCTTATTTGAAAATAAATAAATAAACGGTAAATTACAAAATTTACCTAAAATTTAAGTTGCTTACTTGTGGTTTAAATTTTAACACTCTACCTACCTGAGGTTAGTTCAGTTAGAGTTCCGTAACATATATATGTTAAAAACATAGTTAAATATGTAATTTTGCTTCACTTTTATGTTTTTTTCCTCCAAAAATACAAAAACTATAAAAATGCAAGATCAAATAAGATTAAAAAAAAAAAAAAAATCCAGCGAAACACTTTTATCATGAGATTTCAAATCATAAGTAGGCAATTTAAATTTCGATCAAATCTCAAGTGAGTAAATTATCAAATTTCAAACTATCAATAGGCAATTTAAATTTCGATCAAATCACAAGTAGATAAGTTGTAATTTGCAACAACAACAACAACAACAACAACAAAAAAAAAAAAAAAAAAAGTAGAGTATCATTTCTCTTGGAAAGAGTATTTATACAACAACGTGGTTTAATTAAATTGACGGACTCGTGATGGAATACACTTTCATATAATAAACGAGCTAGTAATTTTCCAGTTATAAATATTTTAGCATTTTAACACACGTGAAATCTAACCACAGTACCGTTTAACTCTCCTAGTAGATCTATCCCTCCCTCCCTCCCAATAATATCTATTTCTATCCAAATAAATGGAACAGAAGCTTCGTGTTTCGGAGTCCATGGTCAATGGACTTCACTCTTCAGTAGTGTTTTCTGATTCACCACAGTACTGTCCCTAAAACCTACTAGGTTTCGCACATGAGAAGTTGATCAGTACATCACACAAAACCCAAATATTGACTTTGCAAGTTGCAAAATGAAAGCTTGAGCCAAGCCTTCACTCACTCACTCACTCATAGTATTTATTTCTCTGCAGCATTTCATTTATATTCATTATTCACACCTACCTGTTCGGTTCCGATCTCAAATTTACTTCCAACACTACACCATGAAACCTTACTACCTTCTTCACCTTATGCCTTGCTACAATTCCAATTCCTTCTCAATCCCATTTCTCAAATCTCTCTCTTTTCTTCTTTTCTACGCTGCAGCATTTTGTTCTTCTTCATCTCAAACACCGACACTTGTTTTGCCACTCAAAACTCAGATAATTCCAGCTGGGTCCATTCCTAGACCTCCAAACAAGCTTCCTTTCCACCACAACGTGAGCCTCACTGTCTCTCTCACTGTTGGGACTCCTCCTCAAAACGTTTCCATGGTCATCGACACAGGAAGCGAGCTCTCCTGGCTTCACTGCAACAAAACTCCAAACTTTCCCACCACTTTCGACCCGGCCCGATCTACCTCTTACTCTCCGATACCGTGTTCCTCACCCACATGCACGACCCAGACCCAGGATTTCCCGATACCCGCTTCATGCGACAACAACAACCTCTGCCACGCAACTCTCTCCTACGCTGACGCGTCCTCCTCAGAAGGAAACCTCGCCTCCGATACGTTCTATTTCGGAAGCTCCGATATTCCGGGCATGGTGTTTGGCTGCATGGATTCAAGCTTCAGCTCCAACTCCGACGAAGACTCCAAGAGCACCGGGTTAATGGGTATGAACCGTGGGTCCCTCTCTTTCGTTTCTCAAATGCGTTTTCCGAAATTTTCGTATTGCATATCGGGGTCCGATTTTTCGGGCCTTTTGTTGCTCGGCGAGGCCAATTTTTCGTGGTTGACTCCGTTAAACTACACGCCGTTGATCCAAATCTCAACGCCGTTACCGTACTTTGACCGAGTCGCTTATACGGTGCAGCTTGAAGGAATTAAAGTTTCGGATAAGTTGCTATCGTTACCGAAATCTGCATTTGTACCGGACCATACCGGGGCGGGTCAGACCATGGTAGACTCTGGGACCCAGTTCACGTTCTTACTGGGTCCGGTTTACACCGCATTAAGGAACGAGTTCTTGAACCGAACCGCAGGGATTTTGCGGGTCTTGGAGGATCCGAATTTTGTGTTCCAAGGAGCTATGGATTTGTGTTACCGGGTCCCACTGAATCAACCGAAATTACCACGATTACCAACTGTGACTTTAATGTTTCGGGGGGCCGAAATGACTGTATCGGGCGATTGGATCTTGTACCGGGTGCCGGGTCAAGTAAGAGGGAGTGATTCAGTGCATTGCTTGACCTTTGGGAACTCTGATTTATTGGGTGTGGAGGCCTTTGTGATTGGTCATCATCATCAGCAAAATGTGTGGATGGAATTTGATCTTGAAAAGTCTAGGATTGGTTTGGCCCAAACGAGATGTGATTTGGCGGGTCAGAGATTTAGTGTGGGACAGTAGGTCCCACGGTCTTAGAGCTAGTTTCCTTAACAAAGCTTTCTGATTGGACTGATCAATCTTTTATACATATGCTATGTTTTTTTCTTGGGCTAAAGTTGTATACAATATTTCTCAAAAAAAAAAAAAAAAGTTGTATACAATATGCTTTTCTTTTTTCTTTTTCTTTTTAATTTTGTTTTTGGGATTGGATACGACAGGCTATGCTGGCAACAATAGGTTCCAAGCATTTTGGTGGTTAGATTATTAATATGGTCCTTGGGCCATGCAATTATGGCTGTCCTAGGGGATTGTTACCGTTGGATCTATGGTCCACAATACCAAATCAAAGAAGTGGCAAGCCATGATTTGATTTCAAACGGAAATCAATAGTAACTGATTAGAGAGGATGAGAAGGAGAGAATGGAGATGTGGAACTGATTTTTGAGAAGTGAGATATGCAATTCTTTCATAACAAGTTCTATGTAACATATTGTTATTAGTTCTAATCTGAATTTACTATTTTTTTTATTGGTAATAGTAAGTAACAATTAATCACCTAAGATTTTTTTGTGAAAAGTTAAAATATTGTGAACATTTTTTTTTTTTTTCTGATTTTTTCGCTATACATCGGGCTTTCAACATTTTTTTTTCAATAATTTCATAGTTATAATGGAAGGAAGATTTGAACCGTGGATTAGAAATATTAAGAGGTATCAAACAATTGAGTTAAAAAAAAATTTTCCGCAATAACAATATTTTGCCTTATTTTGAAATTTTACTTTCCTTCTAGAAGTTTTTTTTTTTTTTTTTGGGGGGGGGGGGGGGGGTATAAATAGTTAGCCTGTCATTATCCATTACCATGTTATTGTATGCCTTTTCTTTTTTCTTTTTCTTTTTTTCTTTCGGGGGAGGGGGTAGAGTAAGCTTGTATTAACTTATTTTCTATGTTTTATTTTTCTTAAAAAATAAATTAGATAAATGTATAAAAAATAAAGCTTGGGGAAAAAAAAAAACTAATCTAAATAAACTCTATATTTCCAATTTTGTTTTGGAATATAAATAATATATTTAAATTTATGTCATCTACTCTATAATGATGGCTTTTTATAATTTAGCAATTTTTTAACCCAAGTTCACTATTTGATAACAAAGAACTTTACCGGTTAAACTAATTAGATTGGAATTCACCCATTTCTTCAAATAAAATAAAAAATATTGGAATCCACCATAGTTCATAGTCTAAGAGAATTATAAATAGCTTCTTCGTTTTTGGGTGATAATTCGTTAGACGAGGGAGGAGAGGAATTTGAACCATAGATATCTCATTTTGGACACACAAGAAGTTGCAAACAAGTTAAGTTAAAGGCCCTTGGCATAAATAGCTTGATTTTGATTAATGATCTAATAAAAATTTAGTTGTCATCCAATCTCATATACATTATCCTTTTTATTTTTTTAAATTCAATAATTGGGGTATAGGGATTTTAAAATATGAATGTCTCTATTGAAAATATCAAAAGCTGTCAACCAATTGAGATACTAGACTCTTGGCTCATATATATTATCAATTACTCTCATAATATAAACTATCACCTATGAGGAGGTTAAATATCAATCTCCCATCCTTAAGACTCATTAACAAACCACAAAATATTCTATGATCTATTTGAAATAGTAAAACTAGAACTAGAGATATACCTAAAAAAAGGTTGAGACTTTAAAAAACTATAAATAAGTGATTAAAAATAAGCTGAATTTTAAGCTTATTTAAACACACAAAGTAATAGCATTCCTTTAAAAAAAATGGTAAATTGTAAAGTACACCCCTAAAGTTTGAGGTTGTTTGGATTTTACACCCTAAAGTTTGATAAATTAGATTTTGCACCCTGAAATTTGGTTCTGTTAGCAAAACCCCTCCATTAGTTTGGATGTTAAGTGATACGCTAGCATGCCGATGTGTATTTTTTTTTTTTTTTTTTTTGCCAAATTAGTTTCCCAAAACAACGTTTCACCTATAAATAAATAAATGAGTTTAAGTGTGAACTAAAATATGATTTTTATAGTAGTTTTGGCCCTTTTGTGAGGCTGATTTGGCAACAACAACAAAAAATGCATAAGCACGCTAACTTGTCACTGGACAACCAAAATTAATGGAATGTGGAATTTTGCTAATAGAACCAAACTTCAGGGTATAAAATCTAATTTCTAAAAATTCAAGATGTAAAATTTAAATAACTTCAAACTTCAAGGGTGAACTTTACAATTTACCAAAAAAAAGAACCACTTCTTTGTTCTTACCGTTTTGGCACAGGGGTGGCATTACGTGCTAACTAGGGGGTTCAAATGAACCCCCTGACCTGGCAAATTATATATATATATATATATATATATATATATATATATATATATATATATATATATATTACAAATATTGTTTTGACTCCTCTAAAATAAATATCTGAACACCTTGACCATAAAATTTTGTTTAAATCTAGCTAAAATAAACTTGAATATGATCATTTTAATGTTATTTTCACAATAATTTCACAATGGAGGGCAAGTGACAAGTTGTAACTAGTTTTTATTTTAACCCACAACTGACATCACTTTTTTACCTTTCTTTTTTTCTAATATATCACTTTTTTTTTACTTACCTTTAACAAATTGTCGCCTATATTTTCTTGTGAAATTTTTGTGCAAGTGTTGTGTCAACAACACTACTCTTAAAATATTTAATTTTATAATAAAGAAAAAAAATTCAAATTTTTGCTCATTCATTAAAAATAAATAAATAAATAAACCTTTTATTTGAGACTCTGGGTTACTTTTTCTGTTGACAACAAAATGAAGTTGTTTTTCCCTGCACTTTTCTTCTTCATTAGCAAAATATTCTTCATTCTCTCTATCTCTCTTTCTCCGATTTGTGTTTTCTTAGCTTTTATCTTTGTTTGATCAAGTAGTTTTCTTAGCTTTTATCTTTGTTAGCTCTAATTCTAAGAGAGTGACCATGTGTATGGTTAAAAAACCGTACACTTCAAAAGCAAAAATTTATATCAGTTTATTTTTTTTCTTAGTTCACATTTACTCCTAGTCTCACTCCTAGATTTGTTATTATTCTTCTCTATCATATGTTTTTATTTAATTAATATTACATATAAATATAATAAGTTATTATGCATTCAATGGTTGTTGTCTTTTTTTTTTTTTTTTTTTTTTTGAGAAACCAATGGTTGTTGTCTTACTGATCTTTAAACTATTAATAAATTTTTTAGACTATTACATGATATAGTTGAATTGTATATTAAATTGTATATAATATGGAAGTTCTATATACAAAAAAAATAATAATAAAATAAATAATCATTTTATTTTTTAATCACCCTCATAATAAATTCCTAGCTCTCTCACTATTGACTCCCCCTAAAAAAAAATTCTGGAACCGTCACTATTTTATCATGAGCATAAGGTTAATGCTTTGTCATGTACTATAGTCTATAGTTACACATGTGGTAAATGGTATGGTGAATTTTCAACGCGAAGTTGTTGGGTATTTATTAGTCCAGAGAAATGGTCCCAGACAAAAAGTCCTTCCGTCCTCTCTCCCCTTCAACCCAACCCTTATTGTGGATTGTGATGGTCCATAGCTTAAGATATGGTTCATTTTTAGTATGATGGCATGCTGCTCAAGTACAACTTTCTAAATATACTACTTCATAAACCAAATCTCAGGGCGTTGCAACCGTTCTTCTCGCCATCCCACCTAATTTTAGTTTGACTAGGGCTTCTAATAAAAAGCATGTAACAAATATAATCCAGAAAAAAAAAAAAAAAAGTTTGATTTGGGTCCGTTCTTTTGGCATAAGGGGACTATGGACAGGCTAGTTGCCAAACAGACTATAAAACTATTGTTAAGGGTCCGTTTGGATACAACTTATTTTTGCTGAAACTGAAAACTGAAAACTAAAAATACTGTAGCAAAATAATTTTTAGGGTAAACTACATAATCGGTCCCTAATCTTTACACCATATTTCAATTTAGTCTCTAACCTTTTAATTGTGTCAATTTAATGCCTAACCTTTTAATGTCGTGTTAATTTAGTCCCTAATGTTATATCTTAGATGGAAATTGCTAACATGACAAACGGCCAAAATAAAATTTAAGTTTATTGTCTCATTAACGTAAGCTAATTTTTTGTTTTGACCATTAGACAAGTCATAAATCTTCATCCAAAAGATAACGTTAGGGACTAAATTGACACGATACTAAAATGTTAGGAACCAAATTGACACAATTGAAAGGTTAGGGATCAAATTGAAATATAGTGTATAGGATAGGGACTAATTATGTAGTTTATCCTAATTTTTAAATGTGTGAGTAGTACTGTAGGACCCATTTTTAATATTTTTTAGTGCGTGAACAGTGTTGTGAACAGTGATAAACAGTACGTGAACAATGATTCTTGTCTCCTAAAAAAGCTGAAACGCGTGAGGAAAAAAAAAAAAAAAAAAAAAAAGAAAAACGCAGAACACAAAACGCAGATGCAATAATTTCTATCCAAACCGCACCTAAGAGTCTTGTAGCTTAATTGTCAACTCTTGGTATTTTCAATAAAGATATTTATGGTTCAAATTTCTCCATTACCATTGTAATTATATAAAAAGGCTACAAAATTGTTAGCAAAGACATTTTGTTACATATAAATCCTATATTCCACTTTTAGTATTTTACTTTACGTTCCTCTGATTGCAATGTCATTAGTTTGATCCCCCAGTTTTAAACTTTAATTACTTTATAAGGAAATAAAAAATTATATGTGACAAGATAAAATTAATAGGGCATAAAATGGAACACTCTAGATGGGGACATAGGATTTTCAATTGGTTTTCGTTTTTTGTTTTCTGTTTTTTTCTAAAAGAATGGAAATTGTAATACAAAAGCTTGATGTATGTTAAGGCTGACCAATTTCCCCTCAAAGGATTTGGATCCACTCCACTTTAAATGAAATGAAAATTGTCCATTTCAAGGCCATGATTTAAAATTGAATAAATCTAAGGTTTACATTTTGTCACCTCATTAAAATGGACACTCTCCTCTTATCAAAATAAATAAATAAATAAAATGGACACTCTCAATTTCACTATGAAATGGAGATGATCCAATTCCCCTTTAAAAGCCCAATCTAGTTTTCTATTAGAGATACATCAAGCTCAATAATCTTATACTTGTATTATAAGTCTATTAATTATAATTGATGTATGATTAATCTAGGGTATAACCTCTTATAAATACCTCATATTGGGTTCAGTGTAACATAAGATTTG
The DNA here is from genome assembly GCA_028535165.1 of Quercus tomentella. NCBI lineage: Eukaryota > Viridiplantae > Streptophyta > Magnoliopsida > Fagales > Fagaceae > Quercus > Quercus tomentella. The sequence continues at coordinate 83,043 of JAPQVY010000012.1, forward strand.
TATTTTACTCATTTATTAAATATGTGACCTCAAGGATTTTCTTAGTGGACGTAAATCGACAGGGCCCAAGTACGTAATTTCTTATGAATTATGGACTGGGGTTTGATATATGTGAGACTCTAACAGCTTCGTTGAACCCAAAAAGCCGATTAGGCTCGTCCTTTTGTCCACATCCTATTGAGCGGCCCACTTCATGTAGTCAAGAGGCCTTGAGACTGCCTTTTAATAGCCCATATTGTTCTAATGAAAACGACTTCAGTTCAGGTCCGTAGTCCTCGTCACCGTCACCAACACTGCTGACTTGGAAGAAAGAAAACCTGAGTTGAGGCCTTGCTGGTGCAGAGGGGATCTCTACAAGGACTAGTAGTTGGTAAAACTATAAAGACTAGTAAAGCTAGTGTGCTTCGCAAGTGGATGAAAATTTATGAACATTGCCTACAATTTAATCAAACTTTGAGCTTAGTCGTTGGAGTCTTGTTTCTATTAGTAGGTGGTATTTACGTGCTTTTTTTCATGATTTGATACAATATAAAAATTGACTATGCTTCGCTTGCTTAGAAACTGCTTAAAACAATGATTCTTTAACTAACAATCGTCTCCAACCACAGTACTGTCCTTGAATGTGAAAAAAGCTTACTGATGCTCGACCATAAAACAACCGACTTCTTGATTTGCTTGATTACCAAGAATAAGACTTGAAAATGTTAAATTGCTTTTCATGCCTTAATCATAATGAAAGTAATTGAATTTTAGAAATATGGTCAAACTAAACTGTGGAAATTAAATGGACAGTTCAGATGCTTCACTTTGTATCATGCTCCCACACGTTTTGGAAATCAAGAGGAATTAATTAGGTCTTTCTGTGTGATAAAACTAAAAATAATACTTATTTTTGAACTGACCCATTTCATACAAACACAAACACAAACACAGACAATATCATCATATAGTGTGAAAAAAAATATAAAAGCAAAACAAAACAAAAAAACTTTCGCTCAACGCTTTATAAAAGAGATCAAAAGTCTTATAGCTCGACTGTTTGACGATTTTTTCACGTTTCCAATAGACCCTTGCTAACCGTTTGGCGTTATATGAAACAGTCCACTAAAATTCATAATTAAAATAAAAATAGAAGGGTAAATATTATATTTTTTATCCAAAAAAAGAAAATTAAAAAAAAAAAAAAAAGTTATCTTAATTTGTTTGTATGCAAATGGAGGTTGGTCGCGATGGAGTATACTCGTTTGAAACCATGTCCATATGGCATCATGACGAGGAAAAATGTTTTGAGTATATTGACAGGACCAGATTAATGTTGGTCAAGATTCAAGAAGCGTGGATTTTCTTGGGCCACACTCTAAAGTTATTCTTGAACTAGCATTCTATCATTTCATCTTTTGGAATAATATTATTAGGCATATTCTCCCTACCACCCTAAACTGAGAATCTCTTCTTCTTTTTTTGGTGGAGTAACCCTGACACTTTTTATTTAGTTATATATATGTGTACAATCTTGGTGATTCAAAACCCAAGCCAAAATTTTACTCATTGCTCCGTCCCCTTCTCCAAACAGCGAGAATGGGAGAAATGGGTGTTTCTTTTCTTGCATCGACAACAACAAACATGAAAGCTTTTCTTTTACCATTCATAGCCTTCCTTCTGTTTCCTGAATTGGCAATAGGCATAACCAGACACTACAAATTTGATGTATGTGCTTTTCTTTTTTTTGGTTGTGGGTAAGGGAAGGGGGTTGAATCCTTGTTCTAATAATAAAGAAGAATAGCTATACTAATGGGCTAAAAAGGCTATTAGTGTGCCATTTGTTTTTAAGTTATGTTTGTTCCATTACCTTTGCACTAATATTTTCTAGCTCTTGTTGTTACAAATTCTAACACTTAGATTTAACCTATTTCGCTCTCTGCTTTTTTTTTTTTTTTTTTTTTCCCTTCCAATTGTTAAATTTTAAAAATATTTTGCAGATCGTATCGCGAAATGTTACACGCCTATGCCACACAAGGAGCATAGTAACTGTAAATGGTAAATTTCCCGGGCCTCGCATTGTGGCTAGGGAGGGTGATCGTCTTCTAATTAAAGTGGTTAACCATATTCAATCCAATATCTCTATCCATTGGTATAAAGTTTCACCTAACAAGTTAAGCTTAAGGAATTTCATAATTCAAAGGTTTTCAAAATTAATTGTAACGGTGCTTCTCCTTGAAATAGGCATGGAATTCGACAACTTCAAAGTGGATGGGCTGATGGGCCAGGATACATAACTCAGTGCCCCATACAAAGTGGCCAGACCTATGTCTACAACTACACCATCGTGGGCCAAAGAGGGACTCTACTTTGGCATGCCCATTTTTCATGGCTAAGATCCTCTGTCTATGGCCCCATTATCATTCGACCCAAGCATGGCATCCCATATCCATTTGCCAAACCTTACAAGGAAATTCCCATCATTTTTGGTAATTAAATAAGTAATAGTAGGTAGTTATACAATACTCTAAGGGTACAAGCATACCATAATCACTCATTTCTCGTAATAATAAATTCAACTAATTAAATTCAGAGTTAGATCTACTATTAGTGTGAGAGGATTGAGTATAATATTATTGTATGTCCGAAGTATCGTATAATTTTGTGTAATGACTAACTGATTTCTTCTTACCATTACTTTGCATCCTTGGTGACTAAATTGTCTAGATGTGGATTGCAGGAGAGTGGTTTAATGTAGATCCTGAGGCAATCATTAGTCAAGCCCTCCAAACAGGTGCAGGCCCAAACGTCTCAGATGCATATACCATTAATGGACTCCCAGGACCCTTATACAATTGTTCCGCCAAAGGTATCACGTTAAGGAAAAAAATTATTTTCATTTGAAATAAATCCATTTCGTAGTTAGAATTAGATATGACAAATCTGAAGTATATTTAGTGTCATGTCATTTAAAACTTTAAATGATTTGATAGTATATGCACTATCAGGTTCAAGAATTAAAATATTAACTATAAAATAGACTTTCTTCATTTCACATTTTTAAGAGAAATGGAAACGATCTTGCTGCTCATATCTCACACTATGACTGAAAAATAAACATGCTTTCATATTCCACAGAGAAATATACATTTCAATTCTACACATATAATTAAATAGATTTTTTTTTGTCAGATATATTCAAGCTGAAGGTGAAAGCTGGGAAAACTTATCTTCTCCGCATAATCAATGCTGCACTCAACGATGAGCTCTTCTTCAGTATTGCAAACCACACTTTAACAGTTGTTGAAGTTGATGCTGTCTATGCTAAACCTTTTGAGACTCATACCATTCTCATCACCCCTGGACAAACCACAAATGTTCTTCTCAAAACCAAACCTTACTTCCCAAATGCCACTTTTCTCATGGCTGCTAGGCCATATGCAACCGGCCAAGGCACCTTTGACAACTCCACTGTGGCAGGTATCCTTGAATATGAACAAATATCATCTAATTTCACTCATTCTACAACCTCAATTAAGAAAATTCCACTCTTCAAACCAACTCTACCAGCTCTCAATGACACTTCCTATGCCGCAAATTTCACAAACAAACTCCGTTGCTTAGCGAGTGCTCAATACCCAGCTAATGTCCCACAAAGTGTGGACAAGCACTTCTTTTTCACAGTAGGCCTAGGAACAAACCCATGTCCGAAAAACCAAACATGTCAAGGACCTACTAATGTGACAAAGTTCACAGCTTCTATCAATAATATATCTTTCCCAACACTTCCAACCACAGCCCTCCTCCAAGCTCACTACTTTGGAAAATCAAAAGGTGTTTACACCACTGATTTTCCTAGCAACCCGATCATTCCTTTCAATTATACAGGCACACCACCGAACAATACAGGGATTATCAATGGAACCAGAGTAGTGACTCTTCCTTTCAATGCTAGTGTGGAGCTTGTGCTGCAGGACACTAACATTTTAGGGGCTGAGAGCCATCCTCTCCATTTGCATGGCTTTAATTTCTTTATAGTTGGACTAGGTTTCGGGAACTACGATCCAAACAATGACCCTCCAAAGTTCAATCTTGTTGACCCCAGTGAAAGGAACACCGTGGGTGTGCCGTCCGGCGGTTGGGTTGCAATTCGGTTTCTAGCGGACAATCCAGGTGAGAAACATCAATACTATAAAAAAGTCAATATATTTCTTTCTTTTTTTTTTTTGATACGTCAATATATTTCATTTAATGAATTTAATCCTAATACGTCAATATATGCAACGCACTTATTAATTTTTCTAGGTAGGGGTTCGTACAAATTTGTTAAAACTTAAAAATTACGTCCGATATCTGCTATAGGTAGATATTTATTTCATGAGTGATGTCAAACATTTTATAAATTTTACTTTAAAAATCTTTCAAATTACAAAAATGTACAGGTAGATACATGTGATGTCGAGAAAATTACAAAAAAGTAATTTAGACACATATTTATTATAATATTAAATTCATTAATCACATTCATTATTATATTAGTTTGTAAATCTTTTATAATAAAAATAAAGTAATTTTTGATAAATCATTGACTATTCAAAAAACTTAAGCTAGTAGTAAATAATGAATTTAATTATTGAAAAAATAAAAAATTATTGCACACACTATTACTCACATTTTTTTAACTGAAATCATGAGTTGAAAATATGATTTCAAATGTGAGTTGAAGACATGATTTCATAGCGATTTTAGTTTAAAAATTGGTGTTTAAAAGTATATGTAACAAACACTATCCTTAATTATTTAACCATAATTCTAATATTCTCTCTCACATGTAGGCCTAAAATCCTCTTTGATTAGTGGGGCCTAACACATGAGTTTTTTAATATTTTAAATAAGAGATAAAGTGGAGGCAATTATCGAATTCGAGATGTCATATTCTGATACCATGATAAATTAATAATTGATTGTATCAAAAACTTAAACTAATCTGGTAATCAGCCTCTTTGATAAATTGAGAGTAATACTGTCTATCATGACCTCTCCTGAACTCCACAAAATTAAGAGTTTTGTATACTAAATATGACAAGCTATTAGGTGAATTTAAGTATTTAATCATAAACGCTTTCCTTATTTCATTCTTCCTTCTAGATCACCCATTGGCAAGTAGAAGTTGGTTCCTTAACATGAGTAGTAAATCTTATCCTTCAATCCTGAATGTTTAAATAGTAAACCACCTATAAACTATCTCTTCTTTTGGATTAGCTTTTTATTGAAAACTTAATTACTTATTTGTTAAAAGTTGAAAAAATTATAGTTGTTCTTTAAGGGTTTTGTAAAGAAAGAATATACGATAAAAAGTAAAAACTAAAAACTAATTGAAAACTTATACAATATGTATAGCTTTAAAAGTATAGTTGTAACCCTAAACTATAAGGGAAATGATATTTCTCTCACTTGAGATTTAGAGAAATTAGTTCATCCATTAATAACAGTGATAGAATATTTCAAATTTTGAAAAGATCCCATTGATCAAACCCTAATCACGATTTGTTGACAAGGAACAATAGTTAACCAAAAAAAAAAATAAGGGTCGATTTGGATACAGCTGAAAACTGAAAACTGAAACTGAAAACTGAAAAATACTGTAGCAAAATAATTTTTAAATGTGTAAATAGTACCGTGGGACCCATTTTTAATGAAAAAGTTGCTAAAAAGTGAAATTGTGGGTCCATGAACAGTACACGATGTGCACTGATTGGATGAAAAAAGTTTGAAAAGTCAAAATTTGCGGTTACTGTTCATTGAACAGTGCATGAACAGTAACCGCAAGTCTAAAAAACGCGTGAAAAAAAAAAAAAAGGGAGAAAAACGCAAACGCGCTGGAATCAGCGCAATCCAAACGCAGCTTAAGCACAGTTAGGGTTTGGTCAAGGGAATCTTATTAAAATTTAGAATATTGTGTGTATGTTATTTATAGGAGGACTAATGTATTGCTTTCTTCAAATCTTAAGGTAAGAGAGTGTTATTTTACTTAAAGTTTGAGGTCGAGTATCATTCTCCCAAACCTCAAGAGAGGATTGTGTAATTTACCTTAAAAGAAAAATTGGAGGCTTTTAAAATGCTGCATAAACATAAATTGAAAATGAGTCAAGAAAAAAAGTTAAGTTTATAATTTAACAATAAAGGCTTTGCTGAGAGAGTCGGGTTAGGTACAACCTGACTAGACAGCTGGATCAAAATCGAGTCAAGGACAAAAGCTTATCGAACTAAAATAGGTTTCTATTTATATTGGCCATACCTTTTTTTTTTATTGGGCTTTGAGCGGATTGGCAAATCCGGATCCAATTTTGTTAGGTCCAGATGAAATAGTCTAAAAAAGAGGGTCTCAAGGTTTAAACAGATAAATGAGAGGGTATTGAAATCACAATTTGGAGAGTAGTTGATATATATATAACACTCAAACTTTTATACTAACATTTGGCTCTATTCACTATTTATTTTTAAATGGAGAATTCAAGTCTGTTCTGTGTGTGTGTGTGTGTAGAAAGTAGAAACGAGCATTTAATTGATTAATTGAAATTTGTTCACTGAATCTTTGAAGATAATGGTGATTATTACATTGTGTGAAAATAGGGGTATGGTTAATGCATTGCCACTATGAAGCCCACTTGAGCTGGGGACTAAGAATGGCTTGGGTTGTCTTCGATGGAAAGCTTCCCAATCAGAAGCTGCTTCCTCCGCCAGCAGATCTTCCCAAATGTTGAGTTTCACAAATTCCGGATTGAGTTGGAGACTTTGCAGGAATGAGCTTGGAATAAAATGTTCAATTCAACTTTTTGGCCTTGGCCCATTTAAACTAATGTTTTTTTTTTTCTTTTTTCTTTTTTTTTTTTTTCTTTTTGAGGACAATTTAAACTAATGGATATTGCATTTGACTCATAAATTTGTTGATTCCAAAAAAATATGCTTATAAATTTAGTTATTAGTAATTAGTTATATAAGACTCAATTAAAAAAAAAAGTAATTAGTTATATATTTATTTGATTTTTTCCCCAAAACTTAATTATTTGTTAACAACTAGTGAAAAGAAAAAACTGGCACAACTTTCACTTTATAAGGCCTGAGAGAGGTAATAGGCAGGCAATCTTACTTCCATTTTTTTTTTTTTTTTTTTTTTTTTTTCTGTAGGCTGATTCCTAAATCCAAATTTGCAACATGTCACTTTGTGTTAACAACTAGTATATTAAAAATAAATAAAAACTATTTTTTTTACAAGGTGACAAAGAATTTAATTTAAGAAAAAAAAAAGAAAACAAAGAAACTCTTCTTCTTCTTTCTTTTTTTTGTTGGGAAAAAAAGAAAGGAATGTGGACAATGGACCACTTATATTACTATTAATTTTTTCAAAAAAACATATAATAAACCACTATCCTGGAAAAATCTTTTATACGCTTGGTGTATGAGACTTATGTCTCATTGCTCACATGTCAGTGAGACATAAGTCTCATACGTCGTGCGTATGAGATTACCACCTCCCACTATCCCACTCCAAATTGTCCATTTAAAGTGGAGTGTAGATTGGATATAAGTGGTCTATACTTCTTTTTACATAGATAAATTAAATAGAGTACAACTAACTTATATAGAAAAAATCAAACAGAGTGAAAGGGGCTTTACACAAATATGAAATTGAATCGTTTAGAGAGCCAAATCTAGAGGGGAACAAAGAAGAAGGAAAACGAGAGAGAGAGAGAGAGAGAGAGAGAGAGAGAGAGAGAGAGAGAGAGAGAGAGAGAGAGAGAGAGAGAGAGAGAGAGAGAGAGAGAGAGAGAGAGAGAGAGAGGTTATATGATTCAGTCTATTGGTCTGTGTACATGAGGGAAATAACATATATTTCTTGCATACCAAGTATGATTGAGCTTGTGCCTAATTTGGATTGAGCTTGATAATTTTAACAAACATCTCAATGAATTCAAGCGTAAAATCCATGGATATTTACAAGATGCCCTCCTATCGTTGGAGATTTTTATTTTCTTGAGCGCAAAAGTCTTTGTTTTGATCAATACACCTTCATACGCATACAACATGGACTCCTAATTTGTTATATATATATATATATAGAGAGAGAGAGAGAGAGAGAGAGAGAGAGAGAGAGAGAGAGAGAGAGAGCTTAGATTTCAAAGAGATCTATTAGTTAAAAAAATGCGTCAATAATGTTTATTACTTTTGACATCCTTACTTGAGATGTTTATTACTTTCCAAATTCATCCTCATTAAAGGGCACATGCAGTCATGCACCACCACTTCTTCTACTTCTTCTTCTTTTCTTTCTTTCTTTTTTTTTTTGGCAAAGAAAAACTAAAGAATTGTAGTTGCTGTTATCTCTACGTTTCGTTAATCCTCTCCACTGAAATTACACTTCAGTAGTTCAACTTCCTTTCTCAAAAAATGATGTCATATTTGCGTTTTAAAACAATGACCCCTCAACTAATAAGGAACTCAAAATCTCCTAGCAAAAGCAATTATTAATATTTAGTTGCAAAAGTCAAAGAGGCAGAGACTCAACTCATAAGTAATTTTTAGTTTTAAATACTAGCTTTCAAAAAAAAAACTGGAAAGAAAGGTTTAATATTTTAAACTTCAAAGTTTTGAAGCAGTAAGAGTTTGTTCGGTATTATTGTTTAAACAACAATTTTCGTTGTTTAAACAACAATACACATATTTCCACAATACTTTTTCACCCACACGTATTTCCACAACATTTTTTCGTGTATGTATTGTTGCCTCAGACACAAGCTTTAGCCTTAACATGGGCTTCATGTTGTTGGTGGGTGTCTATTACCTCACCATCAAACCTTAATTTTTTTTAGGCCACACAAATATTATGTATCTTATGTTCTCTTATTATGAATCACGTCCTTAGTTTATGATTGGGGACAGCAATTTCAACTCACTGATTTGCAACTTAAGAACATTAAAAATAATAGAAAGAAAATATGCAACTTAAGACAGTAAGAATAGGCACTTGTGCAAGGTTAGGGATGTACTAATTAGGGGGGAGAGAGAGAGAGAAAGTATAAAAGAAAATAATATAATAATCTCTCAAATTAATTAGGTTAGCTGATATGGTCATCGATTAATAAATTTTAAAAATGACATGAATTTTAGTGATTTTTTGGCCATTGGAATTTTTTAGAACTATAGTCTAAAAAATGTGTAATTTTTGTAGAGTTTACACTAGATATAACTTGAATAAATATATATATATATATATATGAATTTTTCTGAATAGCCGTATAATATATGATTTCCTCTTAATTATTTGAGCTTACCATTGCAATATATATTTTCAGAAATATTGTTTTCTGCATAGCAAGCAAATTTTGGCAGCCCTTTTTTTTGGGTTAAACAGAAGATATATAATATTTAGGAGTTAAAAAGTTTGTAACAAATTAAACATATCAGCTTTGTCAGCCAAAAGCTAACAAATTTTCCACCTTAGGCGGAGGAACATCAAAAAATACAAAAGAGGAAATGAATCCAAATTAAATTGTTGTCAATGTATCAGCACATTAATTAGCCTTGCAGTAATTACTAACAGATTGACCATGCAAGAATTTTGGTTTTTCTTTGTCTTAAATTAATTATTGATTTATTTTGAAGTCATTTGATCCAATGATGCTCTAATTAACTTTCAATAATGATTTATTCATTTACTATAAAAAAAAAAAATGATTAATACAAAATAATAAGAACAATTTCAATAATGGTCTGATAGAGACTTTCTAGAGGATCACTCCCATTGGCAATTTGGCGTAGTGAACACCAGATGTAGTATCTCGATCAGTACCTATCAAAGAAAACAAAAAATATGATGTGGTATTTCTGTTCCTCAAAACATTATTATCTGATCTGAGATGGTGCTATCAGAGTTTGGCATAGTGGTCACTACTCACTAAGATTTTTAGAATAATCGATCTTCCAGCTCCAAATCAAACAGATCGATCGAGAATCCAAAAGAAATGGCAGTAACATCACAAGCTGTTAGAGTTTGTACAGTAGTATGGAACAACCGACAGCTAACGTACAAGATGGCGCAACACCCTCGACCCTCCTTTTTTCCTTGATTAGCAAGTGTCAACCATTGGAGGTTGAAGGGTACCTGCAGGCAACCATTTCCATCTAACCCTAGTTTCGATAAATTAATACCTTTCAGTGCTTAAAAGTAAGTTAATTTCTTTTCTACTCAAACTATATATGGATACAGCTTTCAGTTAATTTGACAAATTTGCCCTAGTAAATCACAATTAGATACCCTTATGTTGCTTTACAATTAATATAGTTACTTTAAAATTTTAGAAAAGAAATTTAGAAAGAACTAACTGGATCCATGTGAAAAAGTGTAAATTTTTATGAGAATATCCATTATTTTGGTCTGACCCACTATAAGTCCAGTGACTGGGGACCAGTTGACCTATTTAATTGACAGTGAATAAGGGGCAATTATGGAATTTAAAGGATACCGTTAGGAATGGATTCTGATATTTAATGTGTCTTGAACAATACTCTAAAGTAAAACTTGACCAGCTTCTCTAGCTTGATCAGAGTTTGCAAGTTGTTGCTGAAGGCATGGGCTGTCTATAATGAAATTTCATTCTCAATCACCTAATTATCCAAATTCCACACATCCCCTTTTCTGAACTATATAAACCGTTAGACTTGCTCTCTATTATGCATCCAAAGCATTTTGAGTCATTTGAACAACAACATTATTGTCTCTAGTGCTTATCGTCTTGTCCACCAAAAGAGTGAAGATGGGTTCTAGGTTTCTTCCATCACCAGCCTTTTTGAGAGCCATCTTTCTTGCTTCGATTGCATTGTGGATTTTGCCTGAGCTGGTACTCGCAAAGCATGCAGGCACAACCAGACACTACAAGTTTGATGTACGTAGTGTTGCATTTCATTATAAGTATTCCAAGTTTTTATATTTTCGAAATCGGTTCAACTTGTTAATTTCTCTGTCGATTTCTCAACCTTTTACAGATCAAGTTACAAAATGTGACTAGACTATGCCAAACAAAGAGCATTGTGACAGTTAACGGGCAGATCCCCGGACCTCGGATCATCGCACGGGAAGGTGACCGGCTCGTGATTAAAGTGGTTAACCATGTCCAACACAATATCACCATCCATTGGTATGATACTTGTAGCTTCATTATTCTTCTTCTTCTTCTTCTTCTTCTTCTTGATGATGATGTTAATATTCATTGGTTGTTTGCAACTAATGAATATTAATAGTCATTAGTTGCATGTACTTGAAATCTGATGAAAGTTGGCTTAATTTGGAGGACAGGCATGGAGTGAGGCAACTAAGAAGTGGATGGGCAGACGGACCAGCTTACATTACACAGTGCCCTATTCAGACAGGCCAGGTCTATGTGTACAATTTCACCCTTACAGGCCAAAGAGGGACTTTGTTTTGGCATGCTCACATCTCATGGCTTCGGGCAACTCTCTATGGACCACTTGTCATACTCCCAAAACGACATGCGTCCTACCCATTTCCTCAACCCGAAAAAGAAGTTCCCATCATTTTTGGTAATTCTAGATTTTGTTCTAGAAAATAAAAGTAGAAAAAAACAAGAAGAAAGAGATAAATAGCATTAATTAATTGTATACCTGTATCTATATTTAAGTAAAGGTACTATAGCTTCTTAAATATTGAATTAATTATTATGAGCTTTTTCCTCCAATTGCAGGAGAATGGTGGAAAGTAGACACAGAGAAAATGATCAACCAAGCCATGAGTACAGGATCAGCACCAAATCTCTCTGATGCCTTCACTATTAATGGTCTTCCAGGACCCTTATACAACTGTTCAGCCAAAGGTACTCATTTCTCCTTATTTTACTTGAAATAATGCATTATAAATTTAAAATAAAAAGGATTCTAATAATAGAACAAGGGTATTATGGTCCATTTGTGTTATTTTTTGGGGAATATGAAAAACAAATTGATCAATTTTCATGCATGCAGATACATTCAAGCTCAAGGTGAAGCCTGGGAAAACCTATCTCCTCCGTTTGATCAATGCTGCACTCAACGATGAACTTTTTTTCAGCATTGCAAACCACACACTCACTGTGGTTGAAGCCGATGCAGTATATGTAAAGCCCTTCAAAACCCACACTGTCCTCATCACCCCAGGACAGACCACCAATGTTCTTCTCAGAACCAAATCCAAATCCCCAAATGCCACTTTCATAATGGCCGCTAGACCTTACGCTACAGGCCCTGCTACCTTTGACAACACCACAGCCACAGGATTGCTTGAATACGAAAACCCTTCAGTCTCAAAAGCCAAAAACAAGAACAAGAAGCTACAGCTTCTCAAACCAGTGCTTCCACAATTTAATGACACATCCTTTGCTACGAAATTCAGCAACAAAATCCGTAGCTTGAACTCAGCAAAATTCCCAGCAAAGGTTCCAAAAACAGTTGATAGACGCTTCTTCTTCACTGTAGGTTTAGGTATAATCCAATGCTCGCAAAACCAAACGTGCCCAAATAACACCATGGCTGCTGCTTCAATCAACAACGTGTCATTTGTGCAGCCAAGCACAGCATTACTTCAAGCCCACTTCTTTAACAAATCTAAAGGTGTTTACACCACGGATTTCCCTGCCAACCCATTGGTCAAATTTAATTATACAGGCAATCCACCCAACAACATTATGATGAACACTGGTACTAAAGTTGTGGTGCTACCATTTAATGCTAGTGTGGAGTTGGTATTACAGGACACTAGCATTATTGGTGCAGAGAGCCACCCTCTTCACCTCCATGGCTTCAATTTCTTTGTGCTAGCTCAAGGTTTTGGAAACTTTGACCCCAAGAAAGACCCTGCGAAGTTCAACCTCGTTGACCCAGCTGAGAGGAACACCATAGGCGTACCATCTGGTGGTTGGGTTGCAATTCGCTTTCTTGCAGACAATCCAGGTTGGTACACAACTGAATTCAATTAATAATATTAATGTGAAGGAAAATTAGTTTGTAATGGAGCAGTATATGTGGGCTAATTATTATCTTCAAGTTATGATGACAATGATGAAATTTCAGTTCTTGGTTGGAGTAGGAGAAGACCATCAATTAGTATTTTCTAATTAAATTAGTAGTTATGCATATAGTATAGTTTGTTGAGAGGCTTATGTGTGACAGGTTCACATCACCATAAATTAAAAATCCAATTATTCCTAGACTTAGTTAGCTGCATTTGTTGTTTTGTTTTGGGATATCCCATAGGTTTAGTTTATTATGCTTCACATGGTCAAAGCCATTGACTACATTTAATACTGAATTCTTAGAAATTCCAAGGTATCTTAAGTGGTACCGGGCACGATGACAAATTATCTAATTTTGACATTCCTAGATTTGTTTTACATATAAACATATTCATTCTGAAATTCAGTGAATCTGCAATGTGAAATGTTTTAAGTATTAGTTCAAATTATTAATTGTTCCATCTTAATGTTGATTTGTGAGCAAACCAATTCCAATGTATCTAATTCTAAATGCTTATGATGTGTTAAAGAATTTGCAATAAAGTATTCTATAATCTGTAAAAAATACCTTTCAAAAAAAAAATTTAATTTGTAAACATTGCAATAAATTTATAGTGATTTTTTTTTTTTTTTTTTTACCAAATCCATAATAACTGAACATGGTCCGATTTTTTATTCTGTGGACAAACAGGTGTTTGGTTTATGCACTGCCACCTGGAAGTACACACAAGCTGGGGCTTGAAAATGGCTTGGGTTGTCCAGGATGGTAAAGGGCCCAAGCAAAAGCTACCACCTCCACCGTCCGATCTTCCCAAATGTTGAAATCATTTTTCTATCTCAGATCCATGATTCATTTATACTTGTACTTTTTTTTCTTTTTTATAGTTATTTTTTTATTTTTTATCATTCTTCTTCCTTCTAATATTCAGAGGGATGGAAAAAGGTTTCTCTATGTTCTTAGTCTATGATAATTGTTTCCATAAGAATTTTTGTACCCAATTCGTTAAAGGAAGTGAGAATTTTGAGTTCGAGTATCAGGATTCAAACACTATTCTTTTTTTTTTTTTCTTTTTTTGTTTCAAATCAAACACAATGATAATTTCCTGTTTTTCTTGTACTTTTAAAATAAGTTAAATAAAAAGAGAAAAAGTATAGATAAAGTTCATTAAATATTGCTATATCAAATGCACCAAAAAAAGGCTTTGCTTCCTTTCCCTTTCTATTTTTGCGACGATAATGATCTTTCATTAATAAGGGGCCGTTTGGTACATGTGTTTAAAATTGAAAATTGTTGTTTAAAAATTTTTGTAACAATACGTGTGGGTAAAAAAGTGTGGAAATATGTGAAATATTATTTAAAAACTGAAAATTGTTGTTTGGAAACTCTCACCAAACACCCCCTAAATTTTTGTCAACACATTCTTTCGTGCACAACAAACATTTTGACATGTTGCTTATTTTACAACTTCGGAGACTTCAATGATCCAAATTTCAAAATCCAAATTGTCATTTAAAAAAGGAAAATGGGGGGGGGGGGGGGGGGGGCGGGGAATGAATCTACCTAAAAGTTTACAATCAAATCCCTCTATTGGAAAAACTTTAGTGAAAAAACAAATATTGATCTAACAACAATATTAGAATAATAAGCAACAATAGAAAATAAAAGAGAGTTTAGAAATGATCTTATAATACTATAGAATCAGGGCAAATGTATTGTGTTTAAACGTCAATTTGTGTCACCTAGAGTAAAACTTGATACTAGTGGTTCTCTTGATTGAACAACTCCCAGAATCAAATTATAACATTAACTTCTGTGTTAGATGCACTTCCACACATGAATGATCAAGGTTTTGAAACTCGGATCGGACCGTACGGTCCGACCGGAAAAACCTCGAACCGTTCATTTTTGCGGTTCTTTAAGCCTCAAGAACCGTTCTATAAGCAAAAAACAGGGACCCGTGCAAACCGCGGTCGGACCTCACGGTTCTGAGAACCGTGATCAGACCAGTTCTCCCGGTTCCCTACTTCCCATTGAATTTGAACCCAAAAAAAAAAAAAAAAACACAGAAAAGGAGAAAAGGAAGAAGATGACGACGAAGAAGGGGTGGTGCCATGAAGCAACCCATTGAATCTGAACCTAAAATAAAAAAAATAAAAATAAATAAAAATAAAAAAACAAAGAAAAGGAGAAAAGGAAAGACGACAACGAAGCAGGAGTGGCGCCATGAATCAACTGCTTCTTCTTCTTCTGCTTCTCCTTTCTTTTTTTTCTTCATCTTCTGCTTCTCCTTTCTTTTTTTTCTTCATCTTCTGCTTCTTCTTTCTTTTTTTTCTTCTTCTTCTCTGCCTGTCTCCCTCTCTCTCTTCTTTGCTGAAACTTTGTTAAGTATGTGGTCTGATTTCTCACTTTCCCTTTCTTTCTATTTGTTATGACTTGACTACACTGACACGGACACTTGAAAGCAAACTAGTATTGGAAATATTGAAAACTTCCTTATGTTGCACGGACACGGACACGGACACGGACACGACACGGACACGGACACAGGGATACGGCAACTTTTGAAAAATAAGGACACGACACGGCGGGAACACGGCGGTTAAATAATTAATTATATTTTATATTTCGACATATTGTTGCATACTGTTTCAGGCTTACCACTATTTTATATACATATATATATATATATATATTATTGATAAAAAAATTCATATAATAAATATTGAAGGTTTTAAAGTTATAAGTATATAATTTTTTTTACCAATTATAATCTATCACATCACAATTGTAACAAAAAGTTGTAAAAATTTTTATAGTTCTTGCTTTTTCTAATTTTAGTGACTATGGAATCAAAAGGTTAAAAGTTTCTTTTTTATTATGAGTCACGTGAGGTTCACAAAAACAAAACAAAGCAAAAAAAAATGTTAATTAAATTCAAACAGACAAAACAAAAGAGCCTGGAAGGAATCAGTATCACGTGGGGCTCACAAACACCACAAAACAAAGAAAATATCTAAAGCCTAAAGACTCTAAAGTCTGAACTCTAAACACAAGTGGATGACAGCCAAGACACAAATAAAGAAGAAGAGGTCGTCAGGTAGACCGAAACCAAAAGAAGAAGAAGAAGAAGAAGAGACCGAAATTAAGAAGAAGAGGAGGAAGAAAAGCACGAAACCCAGAAGGAGGTAGGATTTTGATTTTTTTTTTTTTTTTTTTCCAGTCAAAATCTTGTATCGGACGAAATTTTCATTTCGGCCGAAATAGCCGGAATGACCCGAAATATGCCGAAATTTTCTTTTTTTCTTCACTGCTGGCGTGTCAGACGCGTCAGAGCCGAGTTGGCGCCGCGTCGGAGCCGTGTCGGCGCCGCGTCGGCGCGTGTCGGAGAAACGAAAAAAAAAAAAAAAAAAGAGGACACTCGCCGGACACTGGAATCCGGCGAGTCGTCCCCGTTCCGGTGTCCGACACGTGTCCGACACCGACACGACGCCAAAAATGACGTGTCCGTGCAACCTAATCCTAAGCTCTCCACGTGTCTACAGTACACGAACACTTGCTGCCCAGCCTTGGAAATAATGAAAGCTTTAAAATTTTGAAGTTCACGGACACTTGCTGCCTAGCTCCATTGTATTCATGTTTTTGTTAAGTGTGCTGCATTGTTTCACTGACAACACCACTACCCACTTGACCTCATGAAACCCAATGAAGTAATGAGAGTGATTTGACTATTCAAATGTTTTAAACTTTACTATCCGCCAGTGTAGATACCAGCTTGTATCTTCTTCTTTTTTCTTCTTTTTTTAATAATATATGTCACTTTTCAAAATTTTATTTAAGGTGAGTGGTTGCCCTCTTAATTTTTATATTATAATAATTATTATTAATTATTATTATCATAAGTTTAACTAATCAACATATAAATAAAAAAAGAAACACAATATTTTTGTTTGTAAAAGTTATAATATGAAAAATACATTTGAAAAAAATAAATCTTTATATTTGGTTGGACTATTTTAGTTAGTTTTTTTTATTTGTACTAATTTAATATATTTATTTATATTTTAAATAATTATTAAATTAATTATGACGTCATCACGGTCGACCTCGGTCCAACCTCAAAAACCTTGAACCTCTTCATTTTACGGTTCATTGAACGGTCCGGATTTGAAAACCTTGCTTCTACACACAAAGTTTCAAGAGCAACCTTCTACTATGCATTTCATTTATTCTCAATTGACTAAAATATGCCAATTACACAAGCATAAACAGTATTAAATTTGCACAAGAGAAAACTATGTGATGAGGAAAAACACTTTCAAGAGTAGGAAAGAACAATGTTATTGTTTTGATCTAGAAAGAGACAATTACAACTGATGGGAAAGTGTTCTAATCGTGTGTGAGACACGCATGTGTTATAGATAGGCCGAAGGGCACACCAAACGAATTATTTTAAGATATCAATGGAGATAACTTATAAGATAAAAAGATTTCACTCCAAACCAATGTGAGACTTACAGTCTTATTAAAAAAAAGTGGGATTCACAATAATAGTTGAAGTGTTTAGAACACACTCACACCACTTAGTATGACTTACGTTAAATCTATAAGTTAAAACTGAGAAACTACAATGTTCAAACTACAAGTTGCCACTTAATCAGAATCGTGTGCATGGGTGCAAATAATGTGTTCAAACTATAAGATAAAACTAAGAAACTATGAAGAGTGAAGACTACTGGGAATTATTTTTTACGTTGAATCTCAAGAAACAGACAATTCTTGACACATTATTTTCCAAAAACATTTTTTCTTTAAAAAAAAAGAAAAAGGTAATAATCGTGTTTTTTAATGCTAATGGACAATGCACATAACTGACATAAGGCACAATATTTCTCTCCGATTATCTTCTCAATTCTCAAATGGACATCGTATTCATTTGATGTAGAGATCAATACATGATCTTACAACACACATTAGTTTAATCTAATTCAATATCAGATCCATTTGAGGTATCCTGGGTGGGCACTGGGTAGTGATGGCTTGTTAGGGACTGTTGCAAGATGCAAGGGTAGAGTGGTCAGGTGCGTGGTCGGTGATGGGTGAGGTTAGTACTACTAACCTCACCGTTTTCAATTATCACATTGCAAACATATTTTATGTTTAAAAGCCAACTTTAATCTGTAATATATTACTCTGTATTTTCTTTTTTAATTTTACATGAATTTTGACAAAATCATAATTAAATTACTAATTTTTTTTTCTTTTTCTTATACTTTTCATACTTGCAAAATTTCCAAAAATATCTTATATCAATAACTATTTCTAAAAGAGTCTAAATGAAGGGTAGATGAGGTAAACGAGTTGGGTCAGGTTGACTCATTTTTTTTTTTTGGAAATTTTTTTTTTTTTTTTTGAAATCATATATGTGTGAAATGCATTAATTTGGATTCTCTCATGACAAGAAATAGTTTATATAAATAAATTTATATTTGTTCATTAATAATAAAATTATACAAATCCTAGCCTTTCTAACCAAAAATTATACTTGTTCCAATTGATTCGAGTTGGACAATTTTGTTTGTACGTGTGTAGTTACAACTTATAATAATAATGCATGTGCACTTTTCTGTTAGAATATATGAAATCTCACTCTTAAATTTTATGTTGCTATTGAATTCTATGAAAATTAAAACAATGAGCCAATTTTTTTTTTTTCTCATTACAATTTTTTTGACATTGATTCATTGATATTCTTTATCTAGATGAGTATGAGCCCTGATGAAATATTAGTTTGATATTAATTTTCAAAGCATTTCATCATCATGGTACAATGTGATTTAATCTTATCTTAAAAAAATAATATATATTTAGAAATTTGAGAAGGGAAATATATCTAGAAATCTAGATATACTAACATCTTAGCTTCTTCTCAAAAAAAAAAAAAAATCATTTTAGCTTAATTATAAATTTATAATGAAATGATCAATTCTTCAAAATAAAATAAAGGGTATATTTTGTAAAAGGAGAAGAAAGAAAAGCCCAAATCAGTAAAACGACATACATCGGCACCATCTAGAGATTCACAGAACCATCACCAACCTTCAAACTTTCTCATTTTCTCAGCAAACTTTAAATACAAAACCTCCGCCCCCGGAGACCCCGTCGTTTTGACGCCGGTGGGCTCCGACACTTCAATCTCTCTCCACCAAAAACAATGAAGGATCGCTCCAGCTTCTCTGTACCGGTAACCGTCGTCGTTTTGGCCATCTTGTACATATACTTGTCCACAGTCTTCATCTTCATAGAACGCTGGTTCGGCCTCATGTCCTCCCCTGGCGTCTTCAACGCCGTCGTTTTCACCTTCATCGCCCTCATGTGCGTTTTCACCTACTCCGACTCTGTCTTCACGGATCCGGGTCGGGTCCCCGCCACCTACGCACCCGATATCGAAGACTCCGAAAACCCAATTCACGAAATCAAGCGCAAGGTTCTCTCTTTTTCTTTCGCACAAATTTTCCTTTTATAGAATTTTGTGTTTTTTTCGTCTTCTGAGCTCCATTGGAATTTGATTTGTTAGTTACTGATTGATTTATTGCTATGACAATGAGTTTCTCGAAATGCTATTTTTGGGGCAGAAATTCGTTTTCTGTTATTTGCAAGAAATTTTTATTTTTTCTTGGTTATTGTTACTGACTTATAATTAGGAAGAAAAAAAAAACTAAAACTTTAAGGATTGATAAGCAATGAAATGTATACAATTATGTTGGAGGAACAGCCTTGATGAATGAATTTGTTTCTTCTTTGTATCAAAAGATCTCAAATTCTCGAACAGCTCGTACCTCAATTGGCATTTTCTGGTGGTTCCAACGGAGATGTTCAGGGTTCAAATCCACCCTTCCTCAACTATCGAATTATTTGAATTTTTAGTAATCCAAATATCCCATAATAGATAGTGTTCTTAAATGCAAGCATTCAATTCTATGACTAGATGAAATGATTTATAATAATTTGTTAATATTTGAAACCATTGAAATGATGCCAGAATTCGATTATACTTGCGTAAAGAGGAAGACAATTTTATTGCATTTCCATGATCTGGGTCAAGTTGATGCTTAGAGTTGCTGTTAGGGTTTGAAGGAAAGGTATTTCTTACATTTAGTAGTTTTATTGTCGTTTTCAGCTGTTGTCATACACCACCATTTTCATTTCCTTTTCCAAACGGATTGCTGAAAAGCATGGATTAATTTCATTGGCCATTATGTTACTTTTTTCACATGGATCTCAACTACTGAAGTTGGTTAACCTGGCTCCCAACAACTTCCATTAAGATTAAGTGAATCTGATTTTTGTGTGTGGAAAGAGTTTTTATTGTATTTCGCTGCACTGTGTATGCTCAAACTATAGTAATCAGAGGACAATATTTTTGTTACATCTCACATAAGTGAATGAAGAATTTTCGTCAATCCAAGACCAGATTTTTTTTTTTTTTTTCCCCTCAAAATTGTGACCTCTAAGGATGCACCAAAATAAGTGCTTTAATGCATGGACTGTAAGTTCCTACTCCTAATACGTTGTGGAGTTCAGTCCCTTCCAATATGAGTGTAAGACTTGCATCACATTACCTCCTGTGCTAAAAAAAAGCAGCTAACTGAGAATGCCAACTGATATAGGACTACCCTTGCTTGTTTGGCGTAATCCCTTAATCGATTTTTTTGTAAAAAAGATCCCCCTTCCCTTTCCAGTTTCGCTAAACCGGTTTGGTATTCCTAGATGCATTCCTTCTTTTAGTCCTAATTGTTTATTTTTAAAAGGTTATCTTTCAATAGGTAGCATATTCGGATGTTGCATCCTCAGTTTAGGAAACATATGCCCTTTTCCTAAATTGATCTCTTAAATTTGATGTGCCTATGGAAACCCTTGCAGCTGAATATACATCTCATAAGTCTGATAGATTCATATTCAGCCCAGCTAAGATGTTGTGCTGCAGTCTATTCCTTTTATATATTCAGATGCTTTTCAGTTGTATGAAGAGAATCCAGCTTCTGTGGAATTTTTATTTTTTAGAGTTCCTTTATTAAATTTATATGTTTCCAGCAATTATCTATATATTGAGGGATACTACAGTAGTACAGTGTGGTTTGTTGTGGAATGTTTTTGGATAGACATGTCATTTAAGGAAGTAATAGAGAATATGACTTTGGATAGAATAGAATAGTGGAAAAAATTACATGTGGCCAACCTTGACTATTTGTTGAGGATTCATAACCGACCCCAAAAATTTAAGACTAAGGCTTTGTTGTTGTTGTTTTTGCAGAGTGGGGATTTGAGATATTGTCAAAAGTGTTCTCACTATAAGCCTCCCCGTGCACATCATTGCCGTGTTTGCAAAAGATGTGTTTTGCGAATGGTATGCATGATCTATGTTTTTATTCCTGCGTTATCTCAAATGTCCTGTTTAATGTGTGAAAGTACTGACTCTTGATTGTAAAGGATCACCATTGCATTTGGATCAATAATTGTGTTGGGCATGCAAACTATAAGGTGTTCTTCATCTTCATCGTGTATGCTGTTATTGCATGCATCTATTCCCTGGTATGTTTAATTTATTTATGTCCAAGATTTTGACAGTTTCTGTTCTGCTTCAAAACTTCTTTTCTGTATGTTGTTAACTTGTTATGGTATGCATTCACCTGCTTGTATTTTACTCTTTTGTTTCCTGCTGGCACTGAACCTTTATTATTGTCACTTTTCATTATTTGGACTTGGTTGATCCTTTTGTAATCACCAGATGGAGAAGGTTCCAAGACCATAACTTTCTTTTTTTATTTTTTTTTTCCTTCTTAAATTTTCAGGTCTTGCTTGTGGGTAGTCTAACAATTGATCCCCCAATTGATGAGCTGCAAAGTGGAGACTCTTTCAGAACTGCATATGTAATATACTGTTTTTTTATTTTTTGACAAGTGATATACTGTTATTTATAAAATCTGTTTGGTTTAAGTACAACTCAGCATGTAAATCATTTTGCTTATTGATCCCATTTTACAGATCATTTCGGGGCTGTTACTAGTCCCCTTATGTGTGGCACTGGGCGTTCTTTTAGGTTGGCATATCTACCTCATTTTGCATAACAAGACCACAATTGAGGTTATAAAAAGTCAACAAATTAGTTTGTTTCACAACCACTGTGTTTGATGGATAATTGATGAGCGCTGTTTATTTGGCATTTCCTGCAGTACCATGAAGGAGTTCGAGCTATGTGGCTTGCAGAGAAAGGAGGGAATGTCTATACCCATCCATATGATCTTGGTGCCTATGAAAACCTTACAACAGTAAGAACCATCTCCCTCCTCTTTTTCTTCCCTTTTCTTTGATTGGTAAGTTTTGCATCTGGTGCGTCTTGAACCCGGAATCACAATCACACTTTCCATGCTATGCTTAGGGTATGAGAGGTACCATTTTGAGTTAGAGCTCATTGGCATGCCCCTTCCCCTTTTTTGCAGGAAAAATCTAAAATATGCACTTGAATCTTCTTGAAAATTGGAAAGCTTTGACATTGCTGTGTAGGACAAATTGAGGAATTTTTCTACAAGTGCCTGTTGTGCGTCTAGGGTTAGGATAATTTGTGGATTCTGGGTTTAAAACCTTTTTGAAGAAGGGTTAGGGTTCAAAAGAGAGAATATATGATTTATGGTTGAAAAGAGAGTGAAAGAAAGAAAATAGAATACACACATATATATGATTAGTACCCCTGAATAGTACTAAAGTATGAACAATACTGCAAGAAAGAAAAGACAAAGAACACTAAGGCCAACATGCCTCAACATTCAATATTCAAAATATTTAATATTTATTTATCAACTTCTTTTGTTTTGGGTAAGATAAGACTCTTAACTTCTTGCAGTAGAACTAGGATTTAGACTAGTAATCCAAACCCTAATTGAATTGACCAAAAGGCCCATAAAAGACTCATTAATAAAAGAAAACCCATGGCCCATAACCAACAATAGTAGAATTACTAAAATACCCTTGGCTTTAGAATGACCAAATAAAACATAATATAAAATATAAAACTTAATTAACTACCAGTCTACAACTATAAAGGTTAGGTCCTTTTGTAGTTGTACTCTGGTTATATAATGTATTATAAACCCAGTTTAAAACACTAATATTACTATTTTCGTGTGTGTTCTAATAAGTATTACTGTTTACTAAAAAAAAAAAAGATGTTTATCCCACATTGGTTGTGTGTCTAGTGTCCGCTGTTTATAACCCAAGTTTACAACTACCAAAGTTAGGCCCTTTTATAGTTGTACTTTGATTATGTAATGTATTATAAACTCGGTTTAAAACACTAATATTACTATTTTCGTGTGTGTTCTAATAAGTATTACTGTTTACTCAAAAAAAAAAAACTACCGTAGACTTTTAAAGAGGATATTGTTTCTAAACATATTATGGTTATGCCATCATCAACCCTAAGTTTACGACTACTTCAGTTTTCAGCCACACAGACCCTCAACCCACTTATGTTCCTTCTAATCTATAGAAATAAAACAATGCAATGGTGGGGGAAGAACTATGTCACAAAGGGCCAGAGATTCTCTGTGCCCTATTTTCTTTGTGTACATTGTCCAAACTGGGATGCAAGATACTGCTACGGATCTGTAGAAAAAGTATCTAATGTTTCGGATGTATCCAACATCACACTTAAAACATGCGGGGATACTGCCGCTTGTCTGTATGCATGTATTTATGCATTCTGTTCTCATTCACACCCATGTTATTAACTATTTGTTTTACTGCTTCAGGTTTTGGGTCCAAATATCCTCAGCTGGGTATGCCCCACTTCAAAACATATTGATTCTGGCCTTCGCTTCCAGACTGCCTATGATAATCTTATTGGTGCATCAACATCTAAAGGAAGTTGATTGGTTACTGATTTTTTGACATTGCACTGGTAATATCAGAAATGATGAGTTGACGGCTTGGGTGGTCTGCTTGTAAGTGTCCTGGCATGTAGAATACCTGCTTGGATAGTTCAGGAAGGAGAAAAAAAAACCTTGATCTATGTCTCACCCATCATAACCACACTCTAGGAGATGTAAAAGCTGTTTGCTTGGTGATTTTCAGGAATGATTTGAGTATGAGGACTGCTGTTAATAACTGAAGCCAAACTGGTCTTTGCATCATCTAACGTACAGGTTCTTTTTTTCAAATTTTTTCCTCCTCTTTACTTGTTGACCTTAGGATAATACAGAGTTTAAGAGGCACTTAGCTGATAAAAGTTCATATAAAGTGGGAACCAGAATCCCAGTTTGCCAAGCAAAGTCTCATGTAGAGATGTTTTATGTCTGTGAAATGATTGTAGTAGTATCAATGTAACCTAGATTTGTAATTGAATTTAATTTTTATTTTTTAGGTTAGTAGAGTTGCAATTCTTGTAACTTGAAAAAATAAACAAATTTGTGGTGTACTATATCTCAATGCATTCATTTTTCCCAATACATAATTCTTATTTGAGGTTATTTATTCAGCTGGTTTGTTACCAAACGGCAAACAAATTTGTGGTGTACTATAGTTCAATGCGTTCATTTTTCTCAAACGTAATTATTATTTGAGTTTGTTTATTCATAAGTTAAAATTTTAGTGTATTTATTTTTGAAAAAAAAAAAATTCAGCAAAAAAAGTTCAGCTAGATTGTTACCTAATAAAAAACTGAACAAGTGGCAATCTAAAATTTTAGAACTGGTAATAGCACCTGTATTCCCATCTCTAGACCACGATTCTCTTTGCTAGGGTCAGTTAATGGCATTTGATGATTTGAAGGAAACATGTGATGCACGGAATGATTATGGTTAGTTCGTCTATTCTAGAATAGCATGTTCTTGCCAAACTCAAGAGGTCACTTGAGGGATTTTACGGTAAGACCTCTCTCTAACATGTATTGTTAGAGAGATGTCTTATAAGGCTATCTGAAAAGATAATATTTCCTTATGATTGTTCTATACCAAAAATGTAATTGCAACTATAGTGGATTAAATTTATTACCTAATCAATAGTTTATATAGATACTTAAAATGTGATAGCCAACTAATAAAAAATAAAAAAAACACACTTTTTATCCTCAATGTTTGAGATGATTTTTATTTTGGTCCTTTAGTACACTTTTTATCCTTAATGATTGGTGTAGTGGGTCTTTTGTGTTGTTGGGCTTGGGTCTCTCTTATTGCACTGCGGCCCGTAGATCTGAGGTAAGAGAGTTGGGGCCGGCCTAAATGAAACTCACTTTAGGCTAGTTTGTGCACAAATTGAGTCATCTCAATATGGACGCATCCTGGTAGAGGTATTGAGTGTACGGCATGCCCACAGCAAAAACAGCTCTTACAGATGTTATAGCAAGAATACAATACAGCAGAATAACTAAAATACTAAACAAATAACATCAAGACGTAAATAAGAAAAGAAAGCTTGGTAAAGTTACGGTGAGATAATACAACAGTAAAATAACACTACAACAGGCAGTTTAATCACAGTAAACTATTCACCCCGCGAGCACAAAAGAACAGCTTGTCTGACATAGAAAATAAGCTTAACTTCTCAATAGATAGAAATCCAAAAAAGGAATCAATCCCCAACATGAGTAACTTCAGAGAAGGCTTCTACGATAGAAGTTATAGCAAAAACAGCTCTTACAGATGTTATAGCAAGAATACAATACAGCAGAATAACTAAAATACTAAACAAATAACATTAAGACTAAATAAGAAAAGAAAGCTTGGTAAAGTTACGGCGAGATAATACAACAATAAAATAACACTACAGCAGGCAGTTTAATCACAATAAACTATTCACCCTGTGAGCACAAAAGAACAGCTTGTCTGCCATAGAAAATAAGTTTCACTTCTCAACAGATAGAAATCCAAGAAAGGAATCGATCCCCAACATGAGTAACTTTAGAGAAGGCTTCTACGATAGAAGTTACGCACTTTAGAAAAATGACCTAAATGGTTTTAAGTGGGTATGTTGAGGAGAAAAAGGGGTAGTCTATTGATTCATGCCTCTATTCCTATCACTCATGTTTCTCTGATTTTTTTTTATATTTTACTTTTCTTTTCTTTTCTTTTTTTCTTGTTGTTCTACCTCTTCCTCCTTTTTGAGTTCCTCTCTATTCGTCCCCTTTACTATTCATAACCATCGCTCTTTATACTATCTGTCATGGTAGGATTTACCATTTTTACCCCTTGACTGCATTTGGCTCCTTATGGGCATCCTTCCGAGATTGCCCACTGGCCTGTCAACTGTTCAACCACTACCATTGCTCTGAACGTGTTGGTTGCCCTACTCCCCATTCCCAGACAAAATTGCTAGTCTTGTTTCTTACCTCTCTCTATTTTTCGCTACTCTTATCTGGATAAGGATTAAGTCTTTTCATTACCTACCTATATGGCATGCATCAAGTGGTCTCAACCCATTTTACCTCTTTTGGGTGAGATACCATCCCAACAGGACATTCCTCCCCAAAGAAGTTTGAGCGGGAACCTCAAAATAGACTCCCTTTTTCTCCCCACCATCAGACCACACCCTCTGAATGCCTTGACCTGTGGCCCACCTTTCATGTATTGGCTTGGTACAAGTAGGTGGTGCCCTGCCCTTTGTGCATGCTATTGGGCTTTGTGGAGCCTAGTTATGTGTTGACCTAATTGACGACCCGACCTAACTTAACCCGATCCGAATAATATTGCGTGATTTTTAATAGGAGATTTTTTGAGGCTTAGGCCGTTTTGTAGCCTATTGTGAATCCTGTGCACAGGATATAGAAAACGCGGTTTTGGTGATTAAGGTTTTGTTGTTGTAGTTTTTAAAAGAGAAAAAAAACTGTATTGCTGCACTTTGTATTTTTCCCTGATAATAGTGAAATCCCTGCAACTCCGTGAACGTAGGCAAATTGTCAAACCACGTAAATACTGTCTTATGCATGTGACTGTTTTTCTTTGGCGTGTGTTTTCTCTATTTTTTGTTTCTCAAAGGTTGGGAATTTCGGGTTATTTCCCTACACATGCTCCACTCCGTCTAAATTTGTTTCCCTCTGGCCTTCACACCATTTCTGTTGCCTCTGTGTTTGTTTAATTTTGCTGTACGTTCTGGTTGGTGTTTATCTCTTGTGGCATGAAGGATGTATGGGCTTTTGGGCTCATGTTCCCTGCCTTTCATCCTTTCCTCGTATTGGGCATTCCTTGGGTGAAGGCCTTCACCTTACTGTTGAGCCCATATTCTTTGTTTTCTTGTGTCCGTGGGCCTTTTGGTTGTGGATCCTGCCATACTACTTCATTGTGCTTACTATAGCATTACCTCTTTTTATTTCTTGTTACTCGTGGGCTTACAGACTGATGCTCCTGCCGTGTCAGCCCACTTTTTTATCAATCTTTTGCTCAGGGCTACCTTAGTCCATTTTTCACATCTTTACCTCTTTTGGGCTCTATTGGCCAGCATTCTTGCTATGCCAACCTATTTCATTCCTCGGGTTTTCTCAGCCTATTTACTTCTTTTTTACCTCTTTTACTCTCATGGGCTTTTTGCTAAATCATTTGGGCTTCCTCAGTCCAATACCGCATCCTTACCTCTTATTTACTTTTCAGTCTTACTGGCCTTTAAGCCAACCCAATGAATTTACTAATTCATTTCCTGGGTTTCCCCGGCCCATTTACTTCCTCTTTACCTCTTATTGCTCCCAAGAGCTTACTTCATTTCTTGGGCTTCCTTGGCACATTTACTCCCTCCTTACCTCTTTTGATTCTTGTGGGCCTACTGGCCACCAATCCTATCATTTCAGCTTGCTGGGCTTGCTTCCTTATTCCCTTACTATTTTCCCTTTCCCACCCTTTCTATATTGTTGGGCTTTTTCTACTATTGGGCCCTTTGTCAAAAGTGGGCTTCAACAATTGGATTATTTTTATTTTGGTCATTTACATTGCAAAATTTTCATTTAGGCTATTTATGTTTGATTTCGTTTTTACATTCTTTTTTTTAATCATTTTTGTTAGTATTTTGATTGTTTAGTGCCAATAAGAGCATCTCCAATAGACTCTCTAAAACCAATTTTGGAGAGTAAACACACAAAAAACAGCCTCCAACAACCTCTCTAACTCTATTTTTTTTTTTTAGAGTTGCTACAAGAGCTCTCTTGAAGAAGAGAGCACTGTTGCAATTCAAGAGAGCTACTATAGCAACTCTAAACATTATTACCCCTTGAAATAATCACCCTGTTGAATAAAAAATGATTTTTTCCTCTTTCCTCCATTTCTCTTTCTTCCTCACTCTCTTTCTCTCTTCTTTATCTCAACGGCTACAAAACGCAGAACACAATCCAAACACAAAAACAGTTTTTCTCATAAACCAAATGAAATAAAAAAAAAATTTTAAAAATTAAAAAAATTAAAAAAAAAAAAAAGTGTAAAGAGGGAGACCCATCTAGTTTTTGTTCTCCACCGACTCTCTCTCTCTCAAATGAGATTTTTCATATTATGAACTTTGGTCTGTGATGGTCCATGGAATTGTAAAATTATGCAAGAGGCATGTGGTGAGAAATTAACTATGTGCTGTCAGGAGTGTTAGGACATATGTGAATCATGTTAGGAACATATACCATCTAGAATTGACTAATCATTTGACAAAACGCACTTTACTTGTAATTAGGTTGATCTATGATGTATTTAATACTTCAAGAAACAAGAGTTCAAGTCCAAGTGTTAAAGCCATGCAAATCTATCCAAGAAACAAGTGAAGAAGCGCTGCATTTTAAAACTCGACAGCTAGCATCTATCGAGGTTTAAAAGGGATCTTCAGCCCGATGCTCGACAGCTGCTCGATAGATAACCTATCTATCGAGATTTACGAAAATCATTTTTTCAGATCTGATTTCACACTAATTTGTGTATATTTGTTTAGGCTTTCTTTTCTCACAACCCTAAATATATATAAGGATTATTTTAAAGGCTGTCACAGCTGAAGTAAGTGAGTGCAACTTAATGCAAAGGTTCTTCACAAGCATATTGTGATAGGAGACATTTTATGTCCTAGTTCATCTTTCTCTTGAAAAAGCTGCTGCGTTTGTACGCCGTAGGGTTTTGTAACCAAGGAGTTTCGTGATCTTTATCGTGTTGATGAACTGAAAAATTTTGCAGTCAACATCCTTCTCAAATTGGTGGTTAGTCACGTACTTCGATCTGTGCATCAATTGGCTAGTCACATACTAGGAGCCGTGCATTGAAATGAGAGATTGTCACTACAAAACAAATCCAATTGGGTATTGGAGTAAGGGTTCAACTGTAGGTTAGTATAAGGTACTAAGATTCCTTTACTTGTAACCGCTTGTTGTGATAATAGTGGATTTTCAAGAGTGGTGATCTTAAAATTACCCGGTGAAATTTTTGCCTTGGAGGTTTTCCTCATTCGTAAACAAATCACCGTGTTAACTTTATTTTCTGCTGCATATTAACTTAGTTGGTGATTTGTTTGTGCTACCACGCGTATTGCATGTTAATTGGATTAATTAATTAACTTGGCTAATAAATTGGTTAATTTATCACAAGGAGTCAATACATTCTTGGCCTATCAAGGAGTACAAGAAGTAGAAAAACAAGAACAAAAGTGAAGATAGAGAGAGGAGAAAGAGAAAGAGAAAGAGTGTGAGAGCTGGGTGTTCTGGAGTGAAGTAGAAAAGCAAAAACAAAAGTGAAAAAGTTGAAGATAAAGAGCAGAGTGGGTATACATGTGTGGAGAAAAAGAAGAAGAAGAAACATATGGATGAAAAAATAAAAAAATAAATAAAATAAAATAAAATAAAGAAAAAGAAATCAAAATTGAGAAATATTACCACAATATTTTCACAATATTTTTGCAATAAATCTTAAGTGACGGATTGTTCTTAGGTAATATTGGTGAGTAAAAATAATAATTTCAATAGTGGGTTCAAATTAAAACTAGTAACAACTTACCACATATGATTCTTTTATGAAATTATTACAAAAATGTTATAAACGTAACACTTCTTATTAAAATTAGATGATCTTATAACTCATTGTTGCAACAAGTGTTCAATGATATTTGTTAAAAAAACATTATTGGAAAACTTAAAAATATTACTGTTGGAAGATTAAAAAATATAGATATTGAGAATTTGAAAAATATAATCATTATGAATGGATGAAGGAAGATTAAAAAAAGAATAAAGAAATAATGAAAAAATAATATTTTAATGGGATAGAAAAAATATAGAGAGTATATTAGAAAGTGTATTTGAAAAAGTAAGTAAATAAAAGATAAAAGTTACTATTCATATTCCAAATAGTACAAAAATTTGGAGAGATGGCTAAAGATACTCTAAGTGATGTCTTTTAAGTTTTAAGCCACACCACCTATATAACACCAAATGTCACTAGATTACTAATGAAAATGAACAGCATGACTAATAAGATAACAAAATTAAACATGATAGGTCAAAAATGATAATTTTGCAATGTAAATTGTCAAAATAAAAATTATTTTAAGATGAGTTGGATAAGAACTTTACTGTAGAGTTAGCTCTAATAATTCTAGGAGATCTTAAAGCACAGGATGCAATAGGCAATGAGAAGATGGAGGATGATCTTAATTTGAGTAGAGAATGCAATGGGCAATGAAAAGATAGAGGATGAGAATCTAAATTTGATAAGTTACCGACAAAATTGATAATCTAAATTTGCCCAGTTTGAAAAATCTTTTCTGTAAAAAATATCCAAATAAAATCATCACATTCCTTTTGGCTCATCTTTTCTTTCCACCACCACCTCTACCTCCACCTCCACCTCCACCTCCATCCAAATACAGTATCAAAAAAAAAAAAATACCGAAAATTAAAAAAAATAAAAGGATAGCGTGGGGCCGACAAAACAACGAGCCTCGCGCCAAAATCACGTGGACGAGACGTGGTGCTATCCAAGTCAGCATCAACTTATCACGCGCCCCCCACAAACATGTACTACAAACAATGTTTCTCAGTTCCACGAGCAAACCAAGGGTCAGTTTGGATTTGGTTGAAAACTAAAAATTGAAATTGAAAACTAAAAAATACTGTAATAAAATAATTTTTAAATATGTGAATAGTATCATGAAACTCATTTTTAATGAAAAATTGTTAAAAAGTGTAGTTTATGAGACCTATAAACAGTGCACGAGAATACTATTCACATAAGAAAAGTAAAAAAATTACTGCTGAAAAAAAAAAAAAAAAAAAAATCTGAAACGCAACATGCGTCTGGGAAGCGCGTAAAAATTTGACTTCACTATTCATAACGAACTCGTAAAGAAACATAAATAGCCTTTATGCTACGAAGCTGGTGATCACACGCGCTCTGTAGCAGCTCATAGTTTCACATGCCAAAGATAAGTAGAAAAAGAATAAGAAAGAAACAAAGAGTGAGAGAGAGAAAGATGACACTCACACACTGAAAGAAAGTTACTTTATTCTGGGATATCCTGGAAGAGAAAACTGTTCCCAGAGTTCTGGGTTTCGGAGACTAGCTCCTATAGTTCTGGGTCGAGATGAATGAATATAACGAGAACCCATCTGAGATTAACAGGTTTTTATTTTTGTTATTATTTATTCAAGTTAGTGCATATTTTTGAGTTAATGAACCTATATGATGATTCCAGCTTGTTTATATGTGTACTTATTGTTGAAAATCAGCTGAAAGTAAGTAAATTAGGAGTGTATTCTTGTCTTGGGTTGTGTTTAATGCAGAATATTTGTGTGCAATTATGAGTAATTTTGAGTAGGGATTAATGGATCTCTTTGTTGGATCCACTACTTGCTATGCCATTGGATCCACTACTTGCTATGCCATTACTCCTTGCACTTAGTTCAGAAAAAGAATTTATATGGTTGATTCTATGCCATGTGCTCAGGCCGTTTCACACTTTCTATAAGTAAAACCTATTTTGATCAACAAACTATGATACTTATCAATTGATACCTTGTCAAAAGGACCATATATGTGGGATTAATTTTTAACTTAACAACAAGGGACTATCAGAATAGGTATGTATGAGTTTTGAGTCTACACATAGAGGGAAGCATTAGAATAACGATTAAGCACTCAATTAACCCTTTCCTAATGACTTTAAGCTTTTGGGACAAATGATAGTTTATCAGGGTTCTTCCGCACGAACTGAAGATAATATTTCTGATTCAGTATTTGGTTCAAATTAATACTCTTAAAATTTTGTATTAGGGTCCTGCATTTATTTACCAATGAGTTTACTGGTGCTTATAACTAAAGGCCTCACGTTATTTATATACCTTGTGTTTTTTTTTTGTCGTTGAAAATTTTACCTCCTTTTGCAACAAAGAGCATCACTAATTCTAGGCCAGTGTGATTGGGTTCACATATAGTGATTGTTTCCTAAATGTTATCTAGCATGGGTTTTTGGTGTAGTTTCCAAACCTAAGATTGGGATAAGCGTGTCAATGAAGAACAAACCAAGCTTCAATTTCTCTCTTCTATTTTGAGCTTGTGAAGACTAAAGTGAGTTATATTATGTGCATTGCCTATTTTTTCTTGACTAAATTATTGCTACATATAGCTTTCAGCACAGGCCTTTTGTTATCCTTTTTAATACTTGCTTATCAATCTTCAGCTTCCAAGTCAATAAAGCTTTCAAGAATAACGTTATTAGCTTCAACAAGAAAAGAAAATTACATGCGGAGCAATTGGGATTACCCATACCAAAGCATGGATGCTGGGATCACAGCTTCGCTTCTGAAGATGTCACTGTGTTTGAAAAAATTCCTAAAACAGAGAGCTTATGTACAAACATAATCAACAGGAAAACAGGGGGAGCAACCATGGTCAACAATGAGTCAGAACCTGAATCAGGGGAAGGTAGCAATAGCTTTGCTGAAGATTCGGATTCTGCCATGTCTACATATGATGAAGCTAGACTTCAACCAGAGTATGCAAACACACATCTATCCGATGGGCCATCCACTTCATCTGTTAATTGTCCGAGCAATTGTGGTAAGTACTACTCTTTGGGTTCCAGAAAAGACAAAGTAGCATTTCTGAGTGGAGGGAATCCTTCTTTCCATCGCTATGGATTACAAGCATTTCAGAATGCCGAGGATGACCTCCTAGAATTTGGTAACTATGATGCAGATTACAATTGCTTGGAATATGGAGAAAGTATTGAAGATATTCTCTACTCCAATGGGGCTAACCCAAATACGTATGTTCTTTCATCTGGAAGATGGAACGTAAACCAAGGTAATTTAGGATTCAACAGGAAGTGTATTTGTGTGGCTTGGAGCTCAATATATGTGATCATGCCTGTGATGTGCATTTGTATGGGGTCTCATACCATCCCATCTTCTTCCTGTCAGTCATGTCTGCTAGTATTTATATGTAATTT
Source organism: Quercus tomentella (assembly GCA_028535165.1). Taxonomy (NCBI): domain Eukaryota; kingdom Viridiplantae; phylum Streptophyta; class Magnoliopsida; order Fagales; family Fagaceae; genus Quercus; species Quercus tomentella. The sequence goes on from JAPQVY010000012.1 coordinate 116,526, forward strand.
GTTGCATAAAGGATCTATATTATACCTTTTAGGGTGTGGAGAAATAATTTCGTTTTTTGAATGCAGATGCTCAATCAGGCACTAGGAAACCAACCATTGATCAAGAATTCGAGCAGTACTTTTCCATGCTTATGCTGTAGCAGCAATTATGTTGAAATAATTATATACATCTGCTGTATATAAATTTTGTGAGTGACATAAATATGTAAACAGCTTGTTATTTTTGGTCATTCCATATGATCAATGTTAGACTACACTTACATTTTCCCCTCCCCCTGCCTTACTCATCCTAGATCTTGCTTGCATGTGTTACAGTATAGGAAACTCTTTTTTTTGTGTCCCAGTACTTGCGTAATTTCTTTATGTAGGTATCTTTCCCAAGAATCCCTTTTCTCCTTAAGATTAGAGGTTGATAAAAGAAAACACCTACAAACTCAAAGCCCTGGGCTAGTCCACTTATTTCCTCCAATGAGGAATGTCTTCTCACCGAAGCTGTAAAAGTGAACATCAACAATGCTGGTCCCTTGGGGTGCACTTCAAGGAGGTAAAAATCATCTAAATAATTTTTTTTGTTTCTTGCTCAGTCATTTTTTTGCCAATGTAAATATCTCTATTTGGAGATTCATGCTCAGTCATGAATCATGATGAGTGATAAATAAAGATCCATGATTCATCCTATTAGGAACAATTGTGTGGTGAACAATTATTTGTGAAAAGTCACATTAAATAAGTGTCAATAACTAATCCCTTGATGGAAGAAGCTTATAAAGGACTAACATTAAAATAGAGATAAGAAGAATTCTCTCTAAATTTGGGTTTGTTCTTCAAGCACTTGAACACTTATGGCTGAACAAATGTTCCACTATCCCGCTTTGTTTATTCTGTATGAATTTTTCTGACGTTGTGATATTAGAGCTTCCTTCAAACTTTATTGTTCTCTAATTTTAGTTTGAGAGAGAAATTCTTATCAGAATTTGTATTGTTAGATTAGTTTTTGTATTTTGTAGATTGTAATTTTCTCTACACATTTTCCATAACTTTCCATATGTTTTTATATTTTCCACGTGTGATTTATAATTAGTTAGAATTAGTTAGTTTGTTAGTGATATTTTCTTGATTGTTAATCATATTTTCTTAGGCTACCTCTTGTATATATAAGAATGCTTTTTCTTTTTCTTTTTTAAGAAAGATATATATAAAAATTGATGTAATTAATTCACATTAATAATACTAAGAAGTTTATTTATCACTCTATTTTTTGACATGGTATCAAAGCTGACTAAAAAGATTTTAAGGCAGTTATTGCTTGAGGATTGTTATTAGCAATGAAGGTCCCTGCAATCTTAGTGAACTTCAAAATAGTGGATGAGAATTTGGAGAACCATTGTCGAGATTCTTGCTTCAACCCATACAATGACTTATTGCTACTGACAAACCTCAAGCAATAAATATATTATATGCTCTGATACTATATATCACCTTAAGGTTAGCGGGAGTAATTATATTTTCCTAGTCTTATATGTAGATGATATTGCACTTGCTACAAGTGATTTGAGTTGTTACATAAGGCATCCTATATACTATGAAGTTATAAAAGAAGCATTATGGGTATGTTTTAAGGGGGTAGATTATGTACTGCAGCCTTTACAAGATTTTCTATGATAATTGAGTGTATAACTATTGAGTTAATTATTGTTGATTCCATGATTAAAAATTTGCTGGCAAAGCAATATGGAAGTCATTTGGACATGTGACTTATTAGTGTCTAATTTCTCTCTAGTGGTTCTATGTTTTGGACATAAATTTGGTTGTTCTTAAAGAAGAAAAATACACGATTTTTTATTTATTTAATTTTTGCACCTATATGTATACATTTTTATCTAGAGGGTCCAAATAGCTAAGTGGAAGTTCATTTACATTGAAATTATGACTTATAAGGGGCTATTTGGATTTGCAAGTTTTCATCACTCATAACTCTATTTTCATTACCTATAACTCAAAACTGGTGGGTCCCACAGAGAGAAAGTTTGTTTGGCTGTGTTTTCAAGTTTTGTTTCCATCACTCAATACTCTGATTTTTGAGTGATGAGTTAGCAAAACTGAAAACAACTATTGGTTGTTTTTGAGTTATGAAAACAGAGTGATGGCGGCATTTTTGTAAATATATTCATATGGTGGGCCCATTTTTTGTGTCCGGTCTTTTCCTGCTAACAAACTATTTTAGGAAAAAAAATTTAATACAACTTTTATGAGAAGTATAAAAATTGTATAAAAAAAATTAATTACTTTTTTCCCCCATAAAAAAGTTTCTAGAAATATTTCCTAAATTAATGTCAACATTTGTTAACCTTTCCACTTAGAAAAAATAAATTATACAATTTGGAATTGAGCAATTTGACATGCTGGATACACTAAATTCCTTCCTATTCCAAATATGGTATGAAAAGTGTGTCGTAAAATTGTTTTGTTTTAAAATTTTAAGGAGAAGCATGCAATTTTATTAGGGAAAAAGGGAAAGTCCATAGACCAAGAAGAAAAAAAGCAATTCACACCTTGATTGATTTGGCAAATTATTAACAATAGATAAAAAAAATGATATTAATAATGGATCTAGATAAAAATTAGTAAAAACTTATCAATTCAATTGTTATGAAAAATTTTGTGAAATTTTAATGTTTATAGCATGCTAAAGGAAAAAAAAAAGGGGGGGGGGGGGGGGGAGGGGTGAAGGGGGGCTATTGTTGATTAGGGCTGTAAATGAATTAAGCCAATTATGAATAACTTGAGCTTGGCTCGATTAGAAGCTTACTCACATTTGTTTGTTTATAAATAAGCCAAGCTTGAACCTTAATTTTAGGCTTGTTTAATAAACAAGCTGAGTCCAAGCAAAAATTTGTTCACAAACAAGCTCATGAGCTATAAGACTTGATACAAAACAATTCAAGTATAGACTCATTTATAAGTTTATATGTGTTAGCTAAATATACACATTACACATATCTTAATAATGACATGGCCAACATGAGACCACTACCTATTACCTTAATTTTTTCATTCCCTCTAGACTCACCAAGAACCACTTTAGACTTTAGTTATATTTAAAAATAAATTAATTAATTATGTGTTTTACATATGATTCTTCCCAATCAATCATCTAATATAAAGTTATGAAACATGTTAGTATTTTCCCACTCATAATAGTTAAAATCAAGTATTTTTTTAGTTTTTCACCATCTAACATGAATGTAAAAATTGTATTTTGAACAATTACTGAAACTCTAGACAAGAAAGGATGAATAATGAATTTAATTGTGTATATTTTTAACTTGGATAATAGCTATTCATTAGTAGGATTAGACACATGATAAAATGAGTAAACTATTTTTTTCCTTCTTAATTTTAGAGATTTAAGCAATTGATAATGTAATTTTTTTAAATTTTAAGCTCAAAAGTTTGATCTGAGCTCGAGTTTGAGCTTGATATTAAGTTTGAACTTGGCTTGACTAATTAATCAAGCCAAGTCAAGCTCAAGCTTTTTGGCTTTCCCACAAACTCAAGCTCAAACATCATTTTTAAGCTTGTCACATGCTCGAATCAAATTTGAGCTTTTGATTTTTTCTAACGAGTCAAGCTTGAACATGCATTATTCAAAAAAAGGTTGGCCCGTTTGGCGTTTACGGCTCTATTGTTGATCAACGTGGGACAATCATAAATGCAACAAATGGTCCAGATTGGCCGAAAATGAGGTGCAGTGTAGGTCTACCCGAAGGACCAAAGGGCGCAACATAATTCAGAATTTCTTTGGTAGAGGAGTTTGAGTAATATTGTTTGAGTGTTTTTGATATACGTGTGGATGAAAATGTGTGTAAATGCGTTTGAAATGCTCAAAAAATTGCTCAAAATAGGCTACCAAACGGGCCTTAGGATTTGGAATTGGATTGGCTGGAAAGAGAGAGCTATGAAGTGGGGCCCAAAATGACGCGGTGATTAGTCAATTTCCGGAAGCTCAAGGTTCAATGCATGGGGATATATAATTATTTAGAGCACTCACAGCAGTGGTGCTATATTGCTATATTGCTATATTTTAACTCCTCAAACACCAAAATGATGCTCCAGCAGTGGAGCTAAATCTATTTTTTTTAGTTCCATTGCTATAGTGCACTGTTCATGAGAGCTAAAAAAAATACTATTTTATTCTACTGGTGATTAAAATAATTCAACTTGCACATTTTTTTTTTCATTCTTTTATTCATGCCTCTCTCTCTCTCTCTCTCTCATTCACTCTCATCTCATTTCTGACTCTGAACCTCATCTCTCTCAATTCACTCTCTCAACTCTGATGATTAAACTTCGGTATTCACTCTCTCAACTCCGACCGAAGCTCGACGTCATCGACCCACCAGCCATCCCAAGCCGCCGATTAGCCTTAGACCCACGCTGCCATCCACCTCAGACCCACGCCGCCGATCGCCTCAAACCCACTTCTCTTCCGCCGATCCACTTCAGATCAGTTCTCTCTGTCATTTTGTAGTGGATGCTTGAGATTTTTTATTTGGGTATAACATCAAAGAATGGGTATATGATCAAAGAATGTGGGATTTTTTATTTGGGTATAACATCAAAGAATGTGTTCAATGATTTCTTTTTCTTGTTCTTTCAGTTTATTATTTTAGATGCAATAATTTTTTTGCTGTTCTTGCTCAATGAAAAGTTCTATCATTTGATCTCAGAGCATCCATTCGTTTTGATTCAGAGCTTCCATGAATGGACAGAATGTATTTGTATTGGAATGTATTGGGAATTTTCTATTTGCAAGAATTTGTTGTGTGGTTTTCTTGTAATAGAAGTTCTTGTCCTAGTGGCGGCGGCAGTGGCGGCAGCAGCGGTAGCGATGGCGGTTGCAGGTGGTTGTGATTGTTGTTTATTGTAGTGAATATATTATTTTATTGTGATGTTTATATTATTTTATTGTGTTGAAAGCTAAAATAGATCCACTGTTGCAGCATGTGTGTAAGTAAAATAGATAAAGTAACTTTTGGTGGAACTAAAAAACTAAATTTTTAGCTCCACTACTGTGGATGCTCTAAATAAGGCATAGGATAATGCTCTAACCAACGCCTTCCACTTTACGATTTTTGTTTTCAATAACAGTAAGTACTGACACAACCAAATTCACATCTGAATGTATTTTTATTTTTATTTTTTTTGCTTGGCATCTAAATGTGATAGGGATAATAATAGATAATGTTAAGATTATTACTCTAATTTTAACTACTTGTCAATATATATATATATATAAAACCAAAGCTCCTTACCTCTCCACAATTTTTCACGTCAGCATTACTTAAATAAATATAATACTAATTAATTAATCTATATATATAAAACTCGTGTTTGGATTCAATTAAGTAGACTAAAATATTAAAGAGACTCACATTAGGATTAAAACACAAAAAAGACTTACGTAAGGATTCAAAAGAGAAGAGACAAAGACTCATGTTATAACTCCTCTCTTCCCACCTCAAAACCCTAGCAACCTTACCCCTCTGGGGAGGGGCGGTTGGTTGGAGGATGGTCCCTCCACCCACCACCCACGTACATTAGCTATGCATCCATTAGTCCTTGCGAAGAGTCGTAGACCACCTATCTCCATATAAAATTATAAATAGATGGAGATGCCACTCACTCTTTCTGTAGCAAAAGGGGAAAACCAAAGACACATCAGAAAGAGCAGATGAATCCGTTCATCCCTCACTCAGACTCAAAGTTGCTGAGATGGATGGCCACATGCTGGGCAATCTTCATTCCGAAAGCGACACGTTATGTAAGTTAGGTCAATAATTGTTAAAAAAAAACCACTTCAATAACTGTGAATTTTTTTTTTTTTTGTATTACTAGATTAATTTTAAGACGTCATACTTTGCATCAAATTCAGGAAAGAAAAAAAAAAAAAACGAAATAGATTTTAACTTATAAAGTTCAGTTTTTATAAGGTTAGTTTTGTTTATAAATCAAACATAGTAGTACATTGTTCAACACTTAATACTTATATAATCAATTTCCAAGTCACTGTTCAAGAATTAAACCAAAATTCTAACTGTGCAATCATAAAAATGCTATTATTGGTGTGAATTTTATGGAATTGCGGTGTTTAAGATTTAAACCAAAATTCTTTTAAATTATTTATAATATTTTGTTCTCAGTAAATTTTCTATCTCTTTAATTTTAGTATATTGTGTTTCTTAAGTTATAAAGAGATTTTTTTTAAATTTTAAATTTTATGGGATGTAAAGAGATCTTTGATTTCGTGAAATAGTTTATACTCTCCTTTGAATTGATTTACTCACTATCTTTGGCACTTGCCATTGGCAATTACTCAAGCCACTCCTATAGACCAAATTAAATAATTCTCCAATCACCATCATTGATAAATGAGAAATCAAATCAAGATTATAGTTTTTCTATTTGGTCCAAAAAATTATTTGCTTATTTGTTTTTTTTTTTTTTTTTAAAGCAGAAAAGAAAGTATGATATTGGTTTCTAGGGTTTTTGTTCGTGATCTGATTCCATTAATCTAGGAAAAAAATTACATTACTTATAAAAAAAAAATTAGGAAAAATCTCAGAATATATTTTTTCTCAATAAGTATTAAAAAATTTCTATTGTCCATGAAATTGCTATTGTCTATTAAAAAATTGCACCGGTAGATCAATATTTATATTTCTTAACTTGGCATTTTGCACCTATGGCTGAAATTTGTGTGGATCTTTGGAAGCTTAGAAATCTTTTCTTTCATTCACCATGGTTTTTCATTGAGTAATTTCTCTCTCTTACTCCTCTTGATGAGTTTTGTATTCGACTAGAAGAAAGATTTTTTGCTTTGAAGGTCATGAAGCACCTGTCTCATTTTATTTGTCCTCACCACAAGGAAAACATTCAGGTAAGACACATAATCTATTTTAAAGTTTGAATAGAAAAAACCATATCATACAAGTGCAAGAGATAAATTTTTAAGGGATGAGCTTGATTGTTTCTTATTGTCAATAATAAATCATTTTACTGCAATACCGGTAATTGTTTAAGAAATCCGATATGTTCATATTGCTATAGAATAGAGAATGGTAGAAGCCAACTTTATTACAACTACTTAAATTGAGTTGAGTTAGTTGACTTAATGCCATACAATTGCAAAGTATTGCATGAAAGATAATGGAATTAATTGTTGTAATTTTTATTTTCTTTCCATGTTTTGAATTTTCTCCATATTATTTTTACAACTGAGTAAAGATTGAGAAAGTGATATTATTACTCTAATTTGAAGTTTAATGCATCCCCCTCAAGTCATGGTCTTTATTTATATATTCATGGTTGGTCTTTATTTATATATTTGTAGTTTATATTTTTAACCATTGCTGAGAAATTAAGGCTTAGTTGCACAATATGTGTAAATTCTAATGACAGAATAAGCCCATATTTTTGGGATTAATAGTTTATAAATCCTTTGCATGACAACAATGAGATTTGTATAGCCAATCATGTTTTTCAGAAGGCTACTTTAAATAGTGAGTCAATGCGTTTCTTACATTTGAGTATTAGTTAGAATTGTTTTTTCAAATGAGTGTACCAATAAAAGTGAATGTGTATAAATTTTGTTTAACTATCCCGTGCATCGCAGGGGATGACGACTAGTTTATATATAAAACAAAGGTTTAACTACTTTAAAATCTTCAAAACTAATATGGTAATTTATGTGATAATGATTGGTGGACTTCAACTATAATAAATGAATATTTAAAATATATTTTGGTGATTGGTAATACATCAATTTGTAAACTCTATGTAATCAGGGATGGCTCTGTTTTGGTGAAAAAAATTTACATTCCTATAGACAAACCATTTTGTGGTCACTCACAATACCTTTAAAAATTAATTTTAAATTAATATGAGTTCTTCTATAAAAAAAATTTATGAGTTGTTGAACACCCCAGAATAGTTAAAAAAAAAAAAAACTTGACCACCCTATAACAAACTTTGAACACTCTAAACAAAAATTTGAACTCATTCAAAATAAAATTTAACCTCTCCAAAATTTTGGTTTGTTGAACTTGAAGGTTAATTTTAGTAATTTGCATTGAAACATCAAATTTAGGTCAATAGTTCAATTGTCAAACTGCAATTTTATCAAAGTTTAATTGTGATTTTTAAAATTGTGTTTTCAAAAGGCATATTCTTAAATTGCTATTTATTTTTATATAAAAAAAACACACACACATTTTTCAAATATCTAGTTTATTAGTACTTGTTTTAGTCTTTAACTGAACTAGTTTGTAACTCCATGCATATACATGGATGCACTTAAAAATATACAACAAGATGCATAATATAATTCTTATATATATAATTTAAATACTATTGATAGCCATTTTTATATTTTGTTAACTCATTAAAAAATTTTGTAAGGATATTATTAGGTACAAAATGTAAATTGTCCATGTTTATTTATTTATTTATTATTGTGAAGCACTTTTTTTTTTTTTTTTTTTTTTTACAATTCATTTATTCTAGACTCTTTAGTTTTTGTACTTAATAACTCTTTTGGATGAATATTTATAACGTGGTCCCACGTTTGATTCTAAAATTAAGAAATAAAACTCTTAAAAAATAAATATTTAGAACACATGGTGCAAAATTGAAACTCTAATTTGGAATTCTTATTTGAGTTTCTCTTAACTTTACTTATTATTATATATATAGACATATAGATTTGTTGAATTTATTTAATTCATTTTGTACATACATATATGCACTAAAATAATGTCTGAATGCTTTATTGAATATAATTAATGTCATGGTTAAGAAAATCACTTGTATTGCAAGATTAATCTTCTAAGCGAATTCATATTAACTTGAATAATCTTCTTTCAAATCTTAGAATATAAGAAAATGTCTCATATTTTCATCTTAATGATTAGGATGAAATAAGAAGTGTATATTTACAAATAGGTTCTTATGTACCTTTTAGCCATGATTTCCCAACCAAAAAAAAATAAAAATAATGGAGCATTGCATCTATTTAATCTTGATTGGTTTAAAGAATACAAAAATTGGTTGGAACATATTTTGTTTATATTTTTATTTATTTAAATAAGATGTTGATAATTGAATAGGAGATTAGTCGAAGTAGATGAACGATTGATCGGTTATGCATATTGAAAAATATGTAATTGATAACATTAATAATGAAACTATTACACAATAATTTCAAAATATGAAAATTGTAGAATGAAAAATTTTATACTTTATGTATTTACAATTTTTTTTTTTTTTGCGATGTCAATATATTCACATTTTATTTTTATTAATTTTAAAAAAATTTAAGTTCAAGTTTTATTTTTATTAATTTTTTTTAAAAAAATTTAAGTTTTATTTTTATTATTATTTTTAAAAAATTTAGGTTTCTCAATTAACACCATGAAAAAAATTGATAGAGTAACCACTGCTTGTAATAAAAGTTGCATTATCTTTAGCATTATTCATGATAAAATAATGGCCCATATAAAAATCAATATTTGTCGTAAATGTGTTGGATCTACCCATCATTATTTGTATGAACCAAAACAAAAAACCAAAAAAGAAAGAAGATAACAAACTAGGAAAATTATAATGGTATATTCTTATCTATTGGCAGTTTTTTGTACCAAAAGCAATGAAATTTACACTAATATCATCAGATAGAGACCATCTTCCAGTCAAGGGGTTGTAAACAAATCCAGCCATTTCCCTAACCTGCAAAAAGCCAACCAGACAGCAAACAAGCTTTACTAAAATGTGCAGAGGTTAGTAACGCTAAAACATGAGGCAGATATTCATGAAACATCATGAACATATTTTACTCACAGTGATATTGGCACGTTGAAGGATCAGGACTAGTTCTTCAGTAGTGAGAAAACTTGACCATTCATGTGTACCTTTAGGAAGCTGTAAAATATTAAGTTTATCAAAATGGTGCCAATAGGTGCGAAATCCAGAATTTAAATATAAATAACTTGATCAGTTAACTAAGGTATTAAACCAATGTATATTGAAAGCGTTTGACTGTACTTAACAATTTCATAAGGTAACCACAGTTCCAAGTTAACCCAAGAAGCATCTCAAACTTTTACAGATAGTCTACGTGAAATGTTTCTGCAGCATTAGGAAAACATGCTTCATAGTTTTCTTAGCCTTATTTTTGAAAAACCAAATTACATGAAATTCATGATAATCTGATAGTGGACTATCAATTCTAGCTAAAAATTATCTACTTTTCCGTTTGCAAGTGGAGTTCACCTCCAGATTTGACTAATTGAAATTCTATTAATTGTTGCTGTGAAGGCAATGAAAATGGAACAATCTAAATTCCATGGGCATTGTAACATTCCTTAATAGTATGGATCAATTCTAACTTAATCTAGATCATACTGAAAAGTGGATGACCTCAGCAGACCCATAGATGAGAACGCTTTGTATGAAAATATTCAAATCTTTAGAAGAAAATATTCATTTCATTGAATCATCCACAATACGCTCATATGTATCAAGTTCTTGTCATCTAGAATACACTTAAAAATATCAACGTGAACCAACTTGTTAAAAACGAAACCTCTACTGTTTAAGGAAAACAAACTTGTTGCCAAGTATAAAGAACCAGTTTACCACTATGGCATGTATCCTGTATTATGATTTAAGGATAACACCTATTTCTGAAATAGATAATCAACATATATAGAGATCAAGGTGGATCTCAAATAGACACAAGTAAATTTCAAAGCATGTCACCAAGTTTCAAAATAAGGCATATCCAGCAGTGCAAGAGGTGCTACATAGATAATCAAGAAGCTATATTAAGCTGTAGAATGATGGAAATAACTATACCCAATGGAGGAGGTACTCTGCTGCAACAATGGCAGTTGCATATGATCTCATAGAACGGTTAATTGTTGAAATTATAGTAGCTCCATCAGGAACAGTTAATGCTGCCAGAGACTTGCAGAATTCAGCAGGATTTGCTATGTGCTCAATTACCTTAAGTAAAATTCCAATTGCAAACAAATTGGATATGGTCAAAAATAGGTAACACATAACTTAAAAACAGTTTGAATACACTCTAGAGAAGCATGAAGAAAAGTGTACTAAGAAAAACCCAAAGTTTTAGGAACACCATTATATTTATACCTTTGTTAAACCTTTCCATTAATCATCACAAATATACCTTCAATTTCAATTTCATAGGTGGATAATCATATTATCTTTAGCGGAAATCTAAATTTATCTTGCGTAATTTATGTTTAACTTTCCTGTATTTACAGAGGACTTCCAAACGGGATCCAATTTGATAATGCAGGAGCATTGAATCATGTTACAAGCTTGACGTTTATTGAGCTTCAAGGTCAAATGTTAAAAGGCTATATGTATCAAGTACTATCAACTATTAAGGTTAGTATCATGGAGTATCTCAAAATGTAGCATATATAGTCTTTGAAGAGTTGCCAATGAGCTATAGCTTAACTGGCACTTCTTCCTACCATATTAATGAGATGGTGGATGAGGCCTTGGGATCAAGACCCATTAGGTGTGTGAGTAACTTACCAATCAAGGAGAGGGGGGGATGTCTTTGAAGAGTCTTTTTCCAGAAACTTTTCCATCCAATGGTAAAATTTCAGATTTGCGTTCTTATTTTCTTGAATCCCAGAAATCCTATTGCATGGTCCAAAAAAAAAGAAAAAAAGAGATAGATCTTAAATCCTCTTGCTATTTGTTTACAGTATTCTTTTGCTTTATTCTTTGATCACCTTTAATAACTTGAATCCTAGCATAATAGTCTTTCAAAAGGTCTTGAGAGAAGACTTAACAACAAAAAATTTCTTATGAGAGGACTTTGCCATCTAATATTAAAATCTCATTTTTGTATTTTTAAATCTCTTGAACCCAGCAACTCATGAATTTTGAGTTTCAAGTTTCAACTTCAATACTCTTGTATGCTCATCATGATAAGTAAATGAAGGGAAGAAGTCCAAGATTATATGCAAAACCAGAAATAAATGGATATCAACCAATCATTTGGCCATATCATAACTATAGCAGGGCAAATATATGGTAGAAGTACACATAATATGCAATATCACTTTGAAAAAGAAGCAAATGTGCTAGGTAAAACGAACTTGATTTTAGATCCAACATAAAATAAGTAAGACAATTACATAGGGTATCTGTAATCAGTATGAATAATGAACTACGTAATAATATTTATACATACAAGCATGTGTACATATATATGAAAGAATGAGAGAGAGAAAGAGAGAGCATACCTCTAGAGCAATCACAGCATCAAACTTCCTGTCTTCCTCTACTAGCTTTTCTGTCCAAAAATCAAATTCAGAAAAACTTTATACCAGATTGCAATAATATGACACAACAAAACAATGTCAATTATGTTACTTAGTCTATGTCACATAGCCACTTAGTCCCACTTGAAAAGGGATGTAACCATCCATTGTAAAAGATGCCACAGCTTACAACAGAGAAGCAATGCAATTTGAATGCTCCATGGGAATGACATTACCATAAAGCCTGTCCTACAGAGGTAGTAAACAAGATTGACACATACCAGCTGTTGTGCAACAATACTCAATAGTTGAAGTCACTGGATCCAAATCCTGCGTGTTAACAAATTTCCATGTTAAAGTCTATCCAATCTAGAACAACAAAACACATGTAATCCTTGAAAACCCAAATTGCAATTTATTAAGATTTTTCTCATAGATGAACGATACATTTTAACCAAGTTGTTAAGATCTCCAAAGTTATTTCTGTTAGCAATTAGCAATCCAAGAATTAATCAGGAAATTATTGGAAATAATTCAGAAATACTTTATCATAATATATTCTGCTCAGAAGAATTCAAGAATATACAACAAGAAAAAGGAAGCAAAGAGAGAGAGAGGGTAGCACCAAAAGATAGTTCCGAACGTTATAGAATAATCATTCAAGATATTCTCAATCCACTAAAAAAATTTCATACACCATTTAAAATACAAAAAAAAAGAAAAAAGAAAAAAAGAAAAAAAAAAGGCCATAAGCTTCAAGAAAATATAGATTTAGAATCTGGGATGACAAGCGGACCTCAATTAGTTGGGAATTAAGGGTTAAAAAAATTGAAAAAATCTTTACTAGTCATCTTTGGCCCACATAAGTACAAAACAATACAGAGGATTATAAGAGATTGTTGCAAAAATTGGAAACCATGTTCCCATTATCAAATAATTTCAGAATTTGTGCATATTGCGATGTCAAAAAAATACCGTACACAAATATTTCCAGAAAAGAAAAGTTCTGGAATAAACCTCCGGTAACTTGCCAACTCTGGCAGCTAAAATGAAAAAGGTAGCCTCTCCTAAAAAATTCACAATTTAGCTAAATACTTAATATCTAACTCTACCGTAACTACCTCCCACAGGCCCCCAGAAACTAGTTTCTAACAGGTGAACTATTCTCTTTCTCTCTCTCTGATCAATTATGAAATGCCAACGCATCAGTGAGTGATTTGGTGCTTTCCAAATTCATGTCCACCTATGGGCATGAAAGTCAGCTAACATTTGGTGATTTGGATGGAAGATTTAAAGGGAAAAAGATCCAAAACAAATCTGAACAAAGTCCTAACATGAGAGAATGCTAAAGAGCTATCCCCAGAGAGGAAACGCTAATATTCAATGATTTGATACTTTTCAAATCCAATTCCAATCTAAGATATCACATTTTACATCAGAGAATGACCATACAGCATGAATGCGCGCAATCTTGATATTTTTCTCCACAGCATCAACTCCTGTTACAGTAGCTCCCATTCGAGCTAATGGCTGAACAAGCAAGAGAAGAGAGTAAATATGAGATGAAGACTACATCTAATTTTAATATATATATAGCAGAAATCTAATGCCACTATATACAAACGCAAGTAATGTAAGGCAGCATAATATGCATCGACTAGTACAATTACATTTGCATTCGAATTGTGTCTACTTTCTGATTGCAGTGGTGAATACATCCAGATATAGGTTGCATGGAAACATGATGGCATATGATTGAAGGACAGATGGTTATTATAAATAGGCCTTATCCATAATTTCTTCTGAGATGATACCGGTAGCTAACAAGGATGTGCAACCAAAATAGACATGTTAGCATTCAAAATATTGTAAGAATACCTCTGAGAGAATTCCACCGCCACAACCAACATCAACTATTTTAAGCCCTTCAAAAGGCCTAGCACTGTTAGGATCCTTACTGAAACAAGGAAAACTAATCAGAATTTATTTGTGGGGGAGGTGGAAGTGAAATTGTTGTTGTACCATTACATACACACATAACAATAAAAGAGAGAGCTGTGGAGGACAGCATATTTCCAATGAAAGCCCTAGCATGAATATCTTAATACTTATAAAAAGCTAAAGGACAATCTTTTATTATAGGCTGCAGTGAAAGTGCATACTCATAGATAAGTGCAATTTACATGCTAGATGAAACTAAAATGACAACTATCAGCGTCAGATTCTATGGTCTGGTTTTTTATGAATGTCCTAATAAGGGTCATTTACTTTATCTAGTCTAGTCATATACAGTCCTAACAAGGGTCGCTATATTCTTATCCAAATGTAGGACTTAAGAATAAAACATAGAAATATAATAGGAAAATTAAAACAGAAAAAAGAATTAACTAAATTCCTCTCTCAGAAACCCTAGTCCAATTAAAAGAAGGTAAGAGATTTGCGAAAAGAAGGGGTGAGAAAAGGGCTAGAAAAGAACAAAGACATGATGAAGAGAGAAAGACAATAAGAGCTGATTGAACTAATGCAGTATCTCCAGGTTTCCAATAACTAAAATTGTAAATTATCAAAAGCCCAATGGCATATGTTCTCTACATATTTAAAACCCTCTGCCCCTTACTTATAAGATAAATTTAACTCCCACATCAGTCACCATTTAAACAACAATTTGCAGGGTAACCACATTGTATACCCAAATTTAAACTGCAGCTTAATAAGCAATCATACAACTAGCAAGACAAGTACTTGATGAACCTAATCCATTAAGCCTACCTAAATATGAGAATAGAGAGGCGAGGAATACCCAATGAACTACAACAACAACAAAACCTTAGTCCCAAAACTTTTAGTGTCAGCAATAAATCCTCAACAGACTAATCAGGGTCGACTACATATATCTCCACCATTCTATTCTATCAAAAATCATACTTCCTACAACCTCCTTAATAAACATGTTCCTTTTATATCACTTTGACTAGTGTTATTTTAAGCTAGATACACCAACACTTCATTTGGAGTGCCGTAGCCATGAAGTAACGGTGTCCTATCTATTTTATCATGTTATAATTTTTCAAAAATTGCCCGTGTCGCCATATTGTACCATACTGTGTCCGTGCATCCTAGATTTTAAGTCTTCCTCTACCTCTAAGAGTACCCAATGAACTACAAAACCCAATATAAAACCAATAATTTATATTTCCAACAGAAACTTGGTGGAGTAAAAAAATTATATACATAATACATGTAATGTAAAGCAGAAAAATTTACCCGAAATGTCGACAAAGGGTGGAGCGAATGAAAGCAAGTCTTGTAGGATTCATCACATGCAATGGCTTAAATGGCCCTTCAGAATCCCACCTATTCATAACACCGAAGCTAAGTTAATTCAAAATTTCAAGTTGAAATTTCTTCCATTTTCCTCTTCTTCTTTTTTTTCTCACCAACCAAACAGAGGATTAAAAAAAAAAAAAAGAAGAGGAAATAAAAAGGCTGACCAGGTTTCGGCAATGGAGGCGAATTTAGCGAGCTCGAGGTCTTTCAAAGAGGAAGCTCGTTGGAATCCTCCAGTAGAGGAAGAAGAAGAGGCATTGGAGAAGAGCTTATAGCTGAAGCTGAGGGGAGCTCGGTTAGGGTTAGAGAAGTGAGGAGAGCGAATGTGATTGTTGATGGAGATGGAGGAGCTTAGGGCTCTGAGATGGCTATGCCTGACGAGCTTAGAAGCCATGTTTGAATGAAGCTTGATGACCGACCAAAACAAACAAACAACAAGGAATGAATTTTGGTTTTGGGGAAGAAAACTCAAGTAGGAATCGCCATGGGCTGGGCCTAAATTATTACAAAGGGTAAGCTTTTAGAGCAGCAGTGGAGCTACAAATTTAGCGATTTGGCACCTACAAAAGTCACTATATTTTTAACTATTTGAGCAAACTTCAGTAACCAATCACAACCACCTCCACCATCAGCCACAATCACACCCACCACCACCACCACCACCAGTCCACAGCAAGGAAAAAAAAAAAAACCCACCAACCCAAATCCCCAATCTTTTTCCTCAACCCAAACCAAACAAAATCACCAAACCACAACAAAATCCACCTCCACCATCGCGGCACAACCAAACCACAACCACCATCACAGTAGCCTCAAGCTCAACCAAAAAACTAGCAACCAATTGAAAAAAAAAAAAACCCAGAAATCTCACCCTCAAGATACCCAAGCCAAGAGAACACAATACACACAATTAGAAATCTTAAAACCCAGATATGCAATCCAAAGAGACCCACACAGCAACCACACACCACGACCCCAGCAACCCAGCGGCGGAGTGGAGTTGAGGGAAGAAGAGCACTAACCGTTTCGGCACCGAACCCAACCACGATCGGCGATCACGGGTCTTGGTGTTTGAGACGGAGAAAGATTGAGAGACAGAGTAAAGGAAAAATGAGATAGCAGAGAGATAGGGGCGGAGAACGAAGAGATCAATCGGCGTTGTCGGCGCTGGGCAGGGGCTTGGGTCGACGGCGAGTGGAGGAATTGAAGCTTGCAACGGGAAGAAACGAAGAGTGTGAGGACTGACTGAGGGGAGAGAGGAGCAACGGGTAGAAATGGGGGAGGAGAAAGAAAAATAGAAATAAAGGGTCCGTTTGTTTTGTGAGTTCTATCTCACTATTTCACATGTCAAACGCACATTTTCACTTATATGAATATCAAAAACACCCAAAATACTTACTCAAACTTAGTTACCAAAAATATTCCAACCATCCATCTGAATACAAAATAAAATAAAATATTCTTTAGATATGAACTGTAATTGGGAAGTCAAAATTTTTAATTATAACTCCACTACTGCAACCATCTTTTTTGTGTTTTGATGTAGCTAAAATAGTTATATAACTATTTAGCTACGCTTCTGCAAATGCTTAGCATTAAAAACATTTATGACAAAAAAATTAGAAAAATAAAAATCTCCTATCAAAAAAAAAAAAAAAAAAATCTAAAAATGGTATTTGTGAAAGTTGCTTGAAGAATCTTATGAAAACTATACCTTATCTGTCTATGTAAAGTTCATAAATTAAATCTATTTGCATTAAAGAATACACAACAAATCTTACAAAAAAAAAAATTGCTCCAACAATATACAATAAATCTTGCTAAAAAATAACAAAGGAAAGTTTAAAAGAAAAAAGAAAATAAAAAAGCACCAAGGTTCAAAATCCAAAAAGCTTAGATATAAGTCTAAATACTGATTAATTTTTAGATACTTCTCGAGCATAGAGAATTATGTTCTCTCATCTTACATTTATGGTATAGTTCACTCATTAAATTTATGTTAAGAATTTTTCCATAATACTAAATACATTTTCCTCAAATTGATTGTCACCAAAAAAGGCCCAACCTAGTTAGAGGAATAAGTGTCTTAAAAACTATACAATAGTGAGACATTATTATATGCAACAGATTTTGCAAATAGTGTTAGAATACAAACATAAAAGTAGTTGGAAATCCATTCACCTGCAACAACTCTACACTTCAACCAAAATATGGGAATATAATAATTTTTCTATTCTAAATTCATGCATCATCCAAAGAGCTCTCTCTTTTATCTATTTTTACAACTAAACCAAGAGAACCCAGATCAAAACCAAATCAAATCAACCCCTTTCCACACAAATCAAAATCCACAACATTCAACACCCTTTCAAGGACTGAGTTACATTAGGGCCAACGGGAGCCATGCACCCCCCCCCCCCACAAGAAACAAATAGAGTATAATTTTTTTTTTTTTATTTATAAAAAGCTCTATTCAAATTCATTATTTAAAAAAAAAATAATGTATGAAAAATTTAAAGTGTTTTAATATAATTAAAAATAACAAGATTACAAATAGATGGTAATTTTAATAAATCTTCCACTCAAATTTCTTATTTTTGTGAAAATAATTCATGAAAATTATTAAGTGATTATAATATAATTCTATTTAAGGCATGCAGGTAAATAAAACTTATTGTTAAATCCAAAATAAAATACTTATTTGGTATGATAAATAAATATTGTCTAGAGAGTTCTATTTTTTGTCACTTTGAATTATGTTTTTAATATGTTTAGTTTTTATAATGTTCTTGAGTACTTAAATTTTATTTTCTTCAATTTCTTGTTATGTTTCTTACTTTTATAGTATTTAATTGATTTATGGGATAGAAAAGAGCGCAAAGTCACATAAGATATCAGTTGAAAAAAAATTGATTTTTTTATATATATAATTTTTAAAGTGTGTTAATCCTTTAGTATATTCTACAAGTTTGTAGAATTGTGAGTGGTAAATAAATTTATTTTTCTTAAATTAAACTCCAAAATTTTAAGCAAAGCAAAAATTATCTCATAATAAGTTTAAAATATATTACAAATAACATATAAATACTTTATTTAAATTCAATTTTTTATATAAAATTTGTAGATATTATATATATAATCAAAACTTATACAATTTAATATGAAAGATAGTATCTTTTTTTTTTTTTTTTTTTTTTGAGAAATGAAAGATAGTATCTAAATAAAACATATGATATTAGAAATTCTCAATAATTTTAGTTTAGTTATCTCTTACCAAATATGAAAAATTTGCTCAAATTTTTAGGTGAATAGTAAACACACAATTATTTACGACCTTGTGTGTATGTGTGTGTGTTTGTGCGTGTGTACGTGCGTGTGATTTGAATTTTATATAATTTTATTTTGGTCCTAGAGGTTAGCCCCCAAGTTAAGAATTTTGGCTCCGTACTTGCATCTTCCTTTTGCCTTTGCTTTTATTTTCAACTATTTGGTTTATTTTCAAAAAGCCTTAGAAAGGATATTATAGTTGTAAGGACACGATTTGGAGTGACCCAAGAACGATACTGGGTTCGCACGTAAATAGGCCCTCACAATATCATTTATAGAGCGTGGGTTTGAAAGGCTAGGCCTTGATCATGAGTCGGTGGTTTCCCGGAGTGTTCATACATAAATAAAACGTGTACATACATAAATAGATCGTGCACGCTCTGGGAGTCTCTCTCCTAGAGGTGGGCTGGGAGGCTCTGGTTTTGGCCATTTTTCCCAGCCCCCCCTATGGATTACTTACCCTTCCTTTTATACTAGTCTGTGTTCCTTATCCTTCGTCCACGTGTAGGGTCGACTTTTCAGGACTGTTACTTGTCCCATCAGCCCATACTCAAAGTCGTTGGAGGTGGTTGTAAAAGCTGGGGAGTATGGCTCTATCAGGTGCAGAATATTGAATGGCAGTAAGGGCAGCTTTCCCTGGTTATTGCTCTTTCCAATGTTCCCTTTTCTATTGACTTAGATATTTTAGATTTTGTTCCAGTTGTTCCTGTACCATTTTTACCCTTTCTTTTGGTGAGACCTTGGACATGCCGAGGACTGAATCGTTCTCGGCTGTGTCCCAAGGCTACTTCGCACTTATACTACCGAGCCTAGGCTATAACCTTCCTCGGCTCGGGCCTTGGGCCCTAACGAATGAATGGGCCAGGACCACAACTTACTGGGCCCCACAATAACCCCTCAAAATCCTGCTGTCCAACCTTTTGGTTGGAGAGGAGGGTTTTGGAAATGCCAAGCCTTCATCACGGCTCGTTTAACTCCGCCTTTCATTAATGTTGGCGTCCCTTCATCTACCCAGGAAACATACCGGGCTACGGGACATTCCTTTGAACTTATTCGCAATGCGTTCCTGCCATTTTGATTACTTAAAACGCGCCTTTAATGATTTCCCTTTACGAGACCATTTAAATTCGGTGGTTACCGATGGTGTGGGGAAGTGGAACGGGTATATTCTCGTTTACCGCTTTCCCTGGAGATTCGGGCAGATTAAAGGCCCTCCGTTTCGTCCTTCATATAAGAATGAAAGCAGGAGGTTACCTTTCTCTCACAGAGACCTTTCAACATTTTTAACATCTAAAACACTCTTAGCCTTCCCCAGAAGTTCCTATATCCGCCCGTTTGCACTCTGAATTAGAATTCGTACATGATAGGAGGGGGAATGAAGAGACCATACCCTTCTCAGAAATGCCACGCTCTTGTGAAGCTTAAACTGGCTCGGTCAGGGCAGGGATGGCAGAGACTCAAGATACCTCTTACCTTCTTTTCAGCCAAAATCCGAAGCAGGGGCTCGTCGCGTCAACCTCTTGGCGCGGCTGAGCTGGGGTCGCCCATTATCAGTACCAGCCGCTCTCTCATGAGCATAACTAACATGGCACCAGCGTGTTAGGAATCAGGACTGACACAGGGACAAAGTATCCCTGTTTCTTCCTTTCTTCCTTCACTGGTGCCTCCTTTTGCCTCCCCTTCTTCTTCTTTCTCATCACCAGATCCATCCTGGTGCTTTTACTTCTTCCTCTTCTTCTCCTCCTTCTCCTTATCCTTCAAAGAAGGTCCTCCTCTCAATATGGGTGCTACTGGGGCAGAACTCGGAGAGACTTCGGAGCAGAACTTAAAAAGATTTCTGTTTGTTTTTGAGTGTTTTTTTTTTTTTTTTTTTTTGTAATTCATTTTCTATATAGGCTTTGTTTAAGCCCTTCCTTGTACATTGTAACACCTCTTTACATTAATAAAGGTCGTTATTTCTTGATTTCGTATATTGCATTTCTTCTTTTGAAATAGATATGCTGTGAGTAGACGTACTATCCGGTAACGATACTTGGGGCCGAAATCCCAGTTAATAAAAAGATCTTGCTCTATGTTTATTGGCACTGTTTGGCATAATAATGCCGACGTCAATAAGCGGCACTTAGGGCAGAAACCTTTACTGAGAAAAAGATGTCTATAATGAACTTAATAAAACTGTTCTGCACAATAATGCCGACCTGAGAAAGCGATACTGACCTGAAAGTGGGTTGTATACCCCAAATTTGAACGAGGTGATGGCTGAACGATCGATGCTGTGTAGGAAGTAACCATCCGAGGATATATAACCCAAGATGTGCAACCCCTGTTGGTTGCTGAGTAATAAGGCGTTTCACCATTTTCTTAATAACTTTCCTAGCCTTGACCTTTTCGGGTATTTGGTCCGAGGACTGAGCGACTTAGAATTCTTCTTAGGTAGCTGACTTCTCCATAGGTTTTAGTCCGAGGACCATGCAATACCCTGGTTCTGTCAAAAACCCAATTTTTGAGAAGTAGTTGGTTTCCCCATAGGTTTGAGTCCGAGGACCATGCAATACCCTGGTTCTGTCCAAAACCCAATTTTTGAGAAGTAGTTGGTTTCCCCATAGGTTTGAGTCCGAGGACCATGCAATACCCTGGTTCTGTCCAAAACCCAATTTTTGAGAAGTAGTTGGTTTCCCCATAGGTTTGAGTCCGAGGACCATGCAATACCCTGGTTCTGTCCAAAACCCAATTTTTCGAAGTAGTTGGTTTCCCCATAGGTTTAAGTCCGAGGACCATGCAATACCTTGGTTCTGTCCAAAACCCAATTTTTAGAAGTAGTTGGTTTCCCCATAGGTTTGAGTCCGAGGACCATGCAATACCCTGGTTCTGTTCAAAACCCAATTTTTGAGAAGTAGTTGGTTTCCCCATAGGTTTGAGTCCGAGGACCATGCAATACCCTGGTTCTGTCCAAAACCCAATTTTAAGAAGTAGTTGGTTTCCCCATAGGTTTGAGTCCGAGGACCATGCAATACCCTGGTTCTGTCCAAAACCCAATTTTTGAGAAGTAGTTGGTTTCCCCATAGGTTTGAGTCTGAGGACCATGCAATACCCTGGTTCTGTCCAAAACCCAATTTTAAGAAGTAGTTGGTTTCCCCATAGGTTTGAGTCCGAGGACCATGCAATACCTTGGTTCTGTCCAAAACCTAATTTTTTGAGAAGTAAGGGAATTAACTTCTCGGTTATGGCGTGAGACTCTGGTTCACGGGGAATTAGCTCCTCGGCCAAGCCCCTAGAACCATCCGTGCTATTGATGCTACCCAGTGCAGCCCCTACTAAAGAAACATAGCCCCTGGTGGAACTTTGCGCTAACACCATACAATATAAACGGCTGTTTAGAAGTGACAAGGGGATTGTTTCGACCAACCGCCTGAGCCAACGCACAAGCCCTTCCCACAGACGGCGCCAATTGTAAGGACACGATTTGGAGCGACCCAAGAACGATACTAGGTTCGCACGTAAATAGGCCCTCACAATATCATTTATAGAGCGTGGGTTTGAAAGGCTAGGCCTTGATCACGAGTCGGTGGTTTCCCGGAGTGTTCATACATAAATAAAACGTGTACATACATAAATAGATCGTGCACGCTCTAGGAGTCTTTCTCCTAGAGGTGGGCTGGGAGGCTCTGGTTTTGGCCATTTTTCCCAGCCCCCCCTATGGATTACTTACCCTTCCTTTTATACTAGTCTGTGTTCCTTATCCTTCGTCCACGTGTAGGGTTGACTTTTCAGGACTGATACTTATCCCATCAGCCCATACTCAAAGTCGTTGGAGGTGGTTGTAAAAGCTGGGGAGTATGGCTCTGTCAGGGGCAGAATATTGAATGGCAGTAAGGGCAGCTTTCCCTAGTTGTTGCTCTTTCCAACGTTCCATTTTCTATTGACTTAGATATTTTAGATTTTGTTCCAGCTGTTCCTGTACCATTTTTACTCTTTCTTTTGGTGAGACCTTGGACATGCCGAGGACTGAATCGTCCTCGGTTGTGTCCCAAGGCTACTTCGCACTTATACTACCGAGCCTGGACTATAACCTTCCTCGGCTCGGGCCTTGGGCCCTAACGAATGAATGAGCCAGGACCACAACTTACTGGGCCCCACAATAGCATTGTAGAATATTTTATTTTTTAAAAGTCAAACAAAGTTTTGGCACATTTTTGTTAAAGGATGTTGTGATAATATATATATATATATATATATACATATAGATATAGGTTCAAGTTATACTTGGTGTAACTCCACAAGAGTTACACCTTTTATACACCGTAGATTTCTAAGAAATTTACTTGTTAGAAAATCATTATAATCTATGTCATCTTTAAAATTAATTGCTTTCCATATTAGCTAACCTAATTAATTTAAAAAAATATTATATTATTTTCTTTTCAACTTTCTCTATACTAATTAATTCATCCCTAACCTTGCACAAGTGCCTATTCTCAACATTAGAAAGCTTGCACAAGAAAGATAGCCTCCTCTTTTTGTCATTCTTTGTTATTGTTAACTAAAATGTATTAGATACTTCTAAGAATCTTGCACTGACCCACCACTAAAATAATCTCTCTCTCTCTCTCTCTCTCTCTCTCTCTCTCTCCTTATCAATATTTGTCATCTTGGCAAGTTCTGGAAAATTTGGTAAAAGTAGTATTCAATTGCTAGGCAACTAGCTGTTATTGCATACATCACCAACCCCGAACAGAAACTTTAATGCTGAAGCTAGAGAAGTTTGGCCCATCTAGAGAATTCGCAGTCAAAATGGTCGATCTAGTTCAACAAAGTAGGCGGGCAGAATTATCATTCCATGACGTTGGACTTGGACAGAAACGTGTCGCATCTATCTTAAAATAACAAAGAACATTGTAGTGGTGGGTTAGTGCAAGATTCTTAGAAGCATCTATTACATTTTAGTTAACAATAACAAAGAATGACGAAAAGAGGAGGCTATCTTTCTTGTGCAAGAAAAATAAAATCTGCAACTTAAGAAGGTTGAGAATGGGCACTTGTGCAAGGTTAGGGATGAATTAATTAGGAGAGAGAAAGAAAGTAGAAAAGAAAATAATATAATATTCTATTAAATTAAGGTGAAAATGCACTTTTGGTCCCTACATTTTGGGTCATTTATCAATTTGGTTCCTAAATTGATTTTGCTCCTGGGTCAGTCCCTGATTTTTTTAAAATCGTTTTTAAACTGGTCCCTACCGTCATCCAAGTTACGGAACCCTATTACGTGACAGACGGAATGCCCTGGTTGCTGACATGGTGCTGACGTGGCACTGACATGGCATTAAAATATTATTAAAAAAAATTATTTGACATTTTTCAATGCCAGGTCAGCATTTTAAATTTTTACTTTCATATTATTATTATTATTATTATTATTATTATTATTATTATTATTTTTTGCCTTAAATCTATTATTATTATTATTATTATTTTTACTTTCATTATTTTTTTCCGTAAGAACATACCAACCTGTTCTTCATGTTCTTCCCAAATTCAAGAAATAAACCCGGCAACCAATCCAATCTCTGGCAAACCCAAATCCAAATCCAGCAACCAAATCTAATCTCCATCAAATCCAGAAAAACAAGAAATAAAACCTAGAATCAAGAACAAACCCAGAACAAGAGCAAACCCAGAACAGTGCAGGTAAACCCAGAACTGTTCTTCATGTTCTACAGAAAAGAAGATGAAAACTTGCCCAGAAAATTAAAATAATCAATATTTTCTTTTCTTTTATTGATTTTCTTAGCAAATAATCAAACCCATGAACCCATGAATCAAAAGTCAAGAGATTGCATGAACCCATGAACCCATGAATCAAACCCATGAAAAATCAAACTTATGAATCAAACTCATGAAAAATCAAACCCATGAATCGAACCGCATGAACCCATGAACCCATGAATCGAACCCATGAATCAAACCCATGAATCGAACCCATGAAAAATCAAACCCATGAACCCTTGAATCAAAACCCATGAATCAAAAGAGAGAGGAAGAGGGATTCAGGTTTAGAGAGAGGAAAAAAGTCGGAGATTGACAAAGAAAGAAGCAAAAGAACGATACAAACACAAACAACACAAACAAGCAAAAGTCAGAGACAACATGCCATGGGTTGCTGATCTCCTCTGCCTCTTCTTCTTCTTTTTTCGCAGCCCGATCTCCTCTTCTAATTCTTCTGGGTTGAGCTTCTTCCCTCTTCTTTTTCTCAGCCGTGGTTTGGGATATCTTACTTTTTTGGTTTATCTTAAAAGAAAGAAGAAAATGAAATAGATACAAATACAAATACAAACACAAACACAAACACAAAAACGCCAACATAGAGCGTGAATAGTGTTAATTGCTCTAAAAAAATTTTCCTCGATCTTTAAAACTGTAAAGTTTTTTTTTTTGAATTTTGAATTTTTTCAGTTTAAATTTAAATTTTTTTATCAAAAATTTGAAAAAAAATTAAAATGCTGACCTGGCATTGAAAAATGCCAAATAATTTCTTTTAATAATATTTTAATGTCATGTCAGTGCCACGTCAGCACCATGTCAGCAACCAGGGCACTCCGTCTGCCACATAATAGGGTTCCGTTACTTGGATGACGGTAGGGACCAGTTTAAAAACGATTTAAAAAAATCAGGGACTGACCTAGGAGCAAAATCAATTTAGGGACCAAATTGATAAATGACCCAAAATGTAGGGACCAAAAGTGCATTTTCGCCTTAAATTAATTAGGTTAGCTAATATGGAAAGCAATTAATTTTAGGCGAAAATGCACTTTTGGTCCCTACATTTTGAGCCTTGTTACAATTTGGTCCCTAAATTGATTTAGGTCCTAGGTCAGTTCTTGATTTTCAAAAATCGTTTTTAAAATAGTCCCTGCCGTCAACCCAGTGACAGAAAATGCTGAGGTGGCAAACGAAGTGCATAGGTGGCAGTTAATCGCTGACATGGCAAATAAAATAATATTAAAAAAATTTATTTTGCTTTTAAAAATGACAAGTTAGCATTTTAATTAATAAAAAAAAAAATAATTAAACTGAAAAAATTCAAAATCAAAAAAAAAAAAAAAAAAAAACCTTTTTTCAATTTTAAATATTGAGAAAACAATTTATAGTTTCAATTTTTCTTGAACTTTCTTAACAAACAAACATTAAGTTAACACCTCTTCTCATTCTAGGCTAACGTGTTTGTGTTTGTATCTATTTCATTTTCTTCTTTCTTTTAAGATAAACTAAAAAAAGAAAAATCAAAATAAAAATAACTTAATAAATAAATATGGTGAGTGTATTGTGTCAGTATCTTTTTTTTTTTTTTTTTTTTTTTCTTCAGATCCTCTCTTTCTCTGTCTCTTGGTGTGTGTATTTGTTTGTATCTTTCTTTGTTCAAGCTTTCAATCCCTCTCTCTCTCTCTAAACCTGACTCTCTAATCTTTGGGTTTTTCTAGTTTTCCGTGGGGTGGTCGGTAATGGAGGTGGAGATCGGTAATCCATGGGTCTTGGATTATGGGTTTTTCTGGAGATCGATGGTCTGGGTTTTTCTGGGTTTGGTTGGGGTGGAGATCGGTGGTCGGGGTGGTCGTTTTTGTTGGAGAGGGCTGGGTTTTTTTGGGTTTGGTCGGGGCTGGGTTTTTCTGGGTTTGGTTGGGGTGGAGATCGGTGGTCGGGGTGGTCGTTTTTGTTGGAGACGGCTGGGTTTTTTTGGGTTTGGTTGGGGTGGTTGTTTTTGTTGGAGAGGGCTGGGTTTTTCTGGGTTTGATCGGGGTGGAGATCGGTGGTCGTTTTTGTACTGTTTAGTGGACCGTGACTCGGACTGGGCTTCGACTAGGTGGATTCGGTGCTGTTGATGGCGAGTTGATGGTGGATTTGGGTTTGTTGACGGCAGATTTGGTGTTGTTGATGGTGGATTTGGTATTGTTGATCGGCGGGGTGTTGTTTGATGAAGTTCTGGGTTGGAGGTTTGATGATTTTTCTGGGTTGGTTTTCTCATGTTGGTTTTGGTTTGGGTTTGATGAATTTTTCATGTTCTGGAGGTTTCGGTGGAGGATAGGGATTTTGTATGAAATTTTGCATTGTTCTGGGTTTGATTGTGGTCTTGTTCTGGGTTTGATTGTTCTTGGATTCTGAAGAACAAGTTATTGTGTTCTTAGCTAAAAAATAATGAAAGCAATAATAATCATAATAATAAAATCAAATTTAAAAGTTTTTTTTTTTTAAATTTAGTTTGAATTAAATTGAAATTGAAAAATATAAATTATTTTTATTTTTTTAATTAAACTGACGTGGCTTTTTTTAATTTAGAAAATGCTGACATGGCATTTAAAAAATTTTAAAATTTTTTTTTTTATTATTTTATTAGCCACATCAGCAAAAAGTACATTCCGTTTGCCACCTCCGCATTTTCTGTCACTGGGTTGACGGCAGGGACTATTTTAAAAACGATTTTTGAAAATCAGGGACTGACCTAAGACCTAAATCAATTTAGGGATCAAATTGTAACAAGGCCCAAAATGTAGGGACCAAAAGTGCATTTTCGCCTTAATTTTAAAGATGACATTGATTATAATGATTTTCTAGCCATTAGATTTCTTAGAAATCTACGATATATAAAAGGTATAACTCTTGTGGAATTACACCATGTGTAACTTGAACCCATTTCATATATATATATCAAATTATTTAAGCTTGTAGAATTTTTTTTTCTTGATCCCATTAAGGGTCCGTTTGGATACAGCTGAAAACTGAAAAACATTGTAGCAAAATAAATTTTAAATGTGTGAATAGTATCGTGGGACCCATTTTTAATGAAAAAGTTGCTGAAAAGTGAAATTTGTGGGTCCGTGAACAGTACACGATGTGCTGTGATTGGCTGAAACAAATTGGAAAAGTCAAAATTTGCGGTTACTGTTCATTGAACAGTACATGAACAGTAACCGCAGCACTAAAAAAACTCAAAAACGAGTGAAAAAAAAAAAAAAAAAAAAAAAGGGAAAACGCAGACGCAAACGCCCTATCCAAATGTAGCCTAAGAGAATTAGAAATATTTTCAATGAGTTAGGTCAATATTGGATGAACGAGGGGTGAGAAAGTAAGGTTTTTTTTTTTTTTTTTTAAACAAACACACATAGGAGAGAGGAGAGAGAGAGTGAGTTTTGAGTCTTGATGGGGTACTTAATAAATAAATGAACACGAGTACAAATTTTTTAGAGAAAGGGGAAAATTGTTGGGTATAGGTGGCATTGAACAAGAAAAATATAGTTGACCTACGGATACAACAATTCTTACTCCCGATTTTATAATTTATTGACTTGTGAGATTGTAAGTAAACAGCATAAAGTGGTGGGTCCCACAAGATAGAAAATGTTGACCATTCACAGTTATACAAATCAACAAATTATAAAATTAGGTATAAGATTAGTTATATCACTAGAATTATTCATAAAAACAAAATCATTTGGATCACAAATTCAAAAATCAAATAAGGTGATTGGAATCAAACTACTTTATTGCAATTTACATTATATATACACACAAAATTTCTTACTGTGCGTTTGGGTAGAGATGAAAAATTAAAATTATTTCACTATTCAGTTTATTTTTGCTACTATTCATAGGCTCTACTGCACTTTTTGGCACTATTCATGGGCCTCACTGTACTATTTCAATTAATTTTTACCTTTATCTATAGTACTTTTAGTAATAATTTTTTAGTTTTAGCAAAATAAGCGGTATCCAAAAACACCCTTAGTAGGAGAAGAACCAACTCAGAACTTAGTAAGGACTACCCTAAATTATTCAAAGCACCAAAAATTAACACGTGTTTCAGATGCATACAGGATACAGCTCCAAGCTTGCCTTATTTTTCCATCAATTCTTCTTCCATGAATGAATCAACATTGAACCATGCAGCTAGCGTTTTAAGTGCATGGACTTAATCAACCATATTGCAGATAATAGTAAGAAAATGAGAAGCAAGCTAACAGAAATAAAAGGAAAAGAAAAGCAAAAAGGATTCGGGACTATGATTGTCAACGAAGCAAAATAGCAAAAAGAGAGGAAGAAAAGGGCTATGCGGAGTATATCATAATCGAATGGAATGAGAAGAAGAATTGTTACGTATGAGAACATAAATGTCACAGAATTTGAAGCCAAGAACAACCAAAAAGGAAGAAGCCAATGGGAGTCCCTGCAATCTTTTCAAGAAGAGGAGCACTTTTGTTGAAACTTCGGTTGGGTTTCATGTATACTGGAGTCTTCTTGCCAACTAAAAACACATTACATATACATAGAACAACTTAGAACTCAGGGAAGGACTACCCTAAAACCATTCAAAGCACCAGAAATCAACATACATGTTTCAAATGCATAAAGCTCCAAGTCTACAAGCTTGGCTTATTTTTGATTAACTGCAAAGGAATTTTATTGAGAAGGAAACAGATCAATTACAAAATATTGGCTTGCTCCAACAATACGACATTACAAAAGGATTGAGGAGCAGAATTTAAACCAAAGGAGTTAGTTAGTGTGTTACATAGTGACCAAGATGCTAAGGTGTGGGCCGCAACATTAGCTTCTCTAGGAATCCAACTAAATATGCAGTTTGATGTTTATTTTTCCATCAATTCTTCTTCTATGAATGAATCAGCATTGAATCATGTAGCTAGAAATTAAAAGCACCAGAAATAAACACACATGTTTCAGATGCATACAGGATACAGCTCCAAGCCCCCAAGCTTGGCTTATTTTTCCATCAATTCTTCTTCCATGAATGAATCATCATTGAATCATGTAGCGTTTTAAAAGTCTGGACTTAATCAACCATCTTGCAGTTAATAAGAAAATGAGAAGCAGGCTAACATAAATAAAAGGAAAACAAGACCAAATAGGATTTGGGACAATGACTGTCAATGAAGCAAAATAGCAGAAAGAGAGGAAGAAAAAGGCTATGCGGAGTATATAATACTCAAATGGAATGAGAAGAAGAATTGTTACGTATGAGAACATAAATGTCACAGAATTTGAAGCTAAGAACAACCAAAAAGGAAGAAGCCTAAGGCCAATGGGAGTCCCTGCAATCTTTTCGGGAAGACTGAAGAGTAGCATTTTCGTTGAAACAACTTAGGTTGGGTTTCATGGCATTGGACCAATGGGTATGGGTTCCATTTCTACTGGAGTCTTCTTTCCAAATTCCCCTAGGAGGGTTGAGTACTCCTTCATAGGTCACTGTTATAAGCAGTGTACTAACCACCAGAAGTGCATTGCGCTTGTCCTCTAATATCATCCTCCATTCACGAGAGCGGCGTATTAGTGATTCCTCAAGAGACACTATGGAACGTAGGTAACGTGAATAATTATAATCAAGAAGAGATGAATTAGCTAACAAAGCTCCAGCACGCTGTAGCATAACCCTGTTCTCGTTGTTGTTTTCTACTTGTGTTTGTTCTGCCATGATGTCCCCTGCTGTGTGACCCTTTAAATTCTTCGCGTTTATATCAACACCAGATTTTAATAACAACCTCACAGCCTGCATAATTTGATCAATGTTAATTAGTCGAGCCTTGAACTTGTCCCTTAATTATGATAAACCAAATATGCATAATTAAGCTTCTTTTTTGAAATAAAAAATTAAAATTATGATTAAAGAAGGAAACAAAGATCATGATGTTTCAATTTGTTAAGAATATAAAGTGTGAGAAAGACTGAATAGTCTGTATATTGATGTATATAATAATGTACAATAGAGAGCCTTATATAAGCTAGATATGTGTGCAGTACAAGTAAAATGAGTAAATTACAAGTACAGTATACTGGGCTAAGCCCAATGGGCTAAACTAGTCTAAGCTATACACTAACATCCCCCCTCAAACTCGAGGTGGCAAGGAGGAAGCCAACTGGAGTTTGGATATAAGATCTCGAAGACGACCAGGCGGGTGAGTCTTGGTAAAGATATCAGCAGGCTGGTCAGCAGAGGAGATGGAGAATAACTTGAAATTTCCTTTCTTAAGATGCTGGGGAGTGATGTGGCAATCGATCTCAATATACTTAGTGCGTTCATGGAAGACATCATTATGAGCAATGTAGATAGCACTACGATTGCCACAATAAAGAGGAGTGGCAGTGGGCTGTGGAGCATCCATGTCAGCCAAGAGCCAGCGAAGCCAAACAAGCTCACAAGTGGTGTCGGCAAGGGCACGATACTCAGCCTCAGTACTGGAACGGGAAACCACATCCTGCTTCTTGCTGCGCCACGAGACCAGAGAAGTACCTAACAGGAAACAGAAACCTGTGATAGAGCATCGATCAGTCGGATCACCTGCCCAGTCAGCATCTGAGTAAGCATGAAGCTCGAGAGAAGATCGAGAGGAGTAATGCAGACCATGATAAAGTGTGCCTTTGACATATCGAAGAATTCGAAGAACAGCAGCATAGTGGACAGAACGAGGTGCATCCATGAACTTACTAACCATACCCACGGCATGTGAAATATCCGGACGAGTAACAGTGAGATAGATCAAACTGCCAACCAACTGACGATAGCGAGTAGCATCGGATATAGGTTCACCGTCAAAGGGTGTGAGCTTTGCATTGTATTCCAAAGGAGTGGAAACAGTCTTGTTATCAGTGACACCGGCTTTGGAGAGAAGATCAGAAGCATATTTAGCCTGGGAAAGATAGTATCCATCAGAGGATGAGGTAACCTCAATCCCAAGAAAATAGCTGAGAGTGCCCAGATCTTTCATCTCAAAATGCTGACTAAGGAAGTTCTGAAGAGAGCGGATACCTACAGAATCATCTCCAGTAATAATCATATCATCAACATAAAGAAGAATAAGAGTGATACCAGCAGAGGATCGTCGAACAAAGAGAGCAGTGTCATGAGGACTCGAAGTGAAACCCTGCTGAGCAACAACTGAGCTAAACTTTTCAAACCAAGCTCGAGGAGCCTGCTTGAGGCCATAAAGAGCACGGCGAAGGCGGCAAACTTGATTGCCTGAGTGTGGATAGCCAGGGGGTGGTTGCATGTACACTTCTTCATGGAGGTCTCCATTGAGGAAAGCATTCTTCACATCCATTTGATAAAGAGGCCAACGGCGAACAGCAGCCGCAGCAATGAGACATCTAACAGATGTAAGACGAGCAACAAGAGCAAATGTTTCCTCATAGTCAATACCATACTCCTGAGTAAAGCCCTTGGCAATTAGGCGAGCCTTGTATCGTTCAACAGATCCATCAGCCTTGGTCTTGATCTTGTAAACCCACCTACAACCTACTACAGACTGACCAGGAGGCAAATCAACCATATCCCAAGTGTGATTTTTATGAAGGGCATCTAGTTCTTCATTCATAGCTTGCTGCCATAGAGGGTCAGTATGAGCCTCACGATAGGTGTGAGGTTCATAAAGAGTGGCAAGAGCAAAAGAGCAATGATAATCAGTGAGATAAGGGGGAGGAATGCTTACCCGAGTGGAACGACGAAGTTCAGGACCAATAGGAGACTCAGGAGAGGGTGGTGCCACAGGATCCAAGACCGACGGGTCATATGTCGGAGACAGAACCGGAGATGAGTCGTCTGGAGAGGCAGTCGATGCTGAAGAATCCTCCACAAGTTCAGGATAGAGAGGGAGGAAAAGATCAGTAAAAATTGGAGACTCTGAGGAAGAAGATGTAGGAAACTGCTGAAGACTTGTGAAAGGACGATGTTCCCAAAACTCAACATGACGGGAGACACGAAGACGATGAGAAATGGGATCATAGCAGCGAAACCCTTTTTGAGACACACCATAACCAAGGAAACAACAGAGACGAGTACGAGGTTGGAACTTTGTTCGTTCATGAGGAGGAAGAGAGACAAAGCAAGCACAACCAAAAACCCGAAGAGAGGAGTAGTCAGGAGTTTGACCATAGAGAAGCTCAAAGACTTTAACGATGCGATTGAACTGTGTTTCAATCATTTTATGAAATGTTTGGTAAATAGACACAAGTTCAGACCTATGGTGAAGCAGATAAATCCAAGTATAACGAGAAAAATCATCCACAAATATGACAAAATATTTAGATCCCCCCTCAGTGGGAACAGGTGCAGGATCCCAAATATCAGAATGTATAAGATCAAAAGGGGCAGAAGAAAAGGAGTCACTTTTATTAAAAGGCAATTTTGTTTGTTTGCCAAAATGACAGGAAGTACAATCAAATTTTTGAAATTGAACTGAACCTAAATGACCTTGAGAAGCTAATAATTGAAGACGAGATAAGGATGGATGACCAAGACGAGCATGCCATAGATCAGGTGAGGAGGTGGCAGTGGTAGCGGTTGCAGAAACAACTTGTGAAGGAATCTTCAAGTCATGAACCTCAAACATGCGACCAACCTTACGGCCTGTCCCAAGCACTTGACTCGTCCGGGGATCCTGCACATCCACACCATGATTAGTAAATAGAAGATCTACGCCTAATTCACAAAATTGACCAACAGAAAGCAAATTGAGGGATAACTTTGGAATATGAAAAGTGTCACTAAGGGATAAACAAGGAGAAGAGATTGTTCCTTTATGACTAACAGGCATAGGAGTTCCATCAGCAGTGTAAATGGTGATTGGATGTTCTAAGGGTGCCTTATCAGAAAATTGGGATTCATCAGGAGTCATATGGTTACAACATGCAGTATCAAAAAACCAAGGTTGTTTACCTGAGGTGACAGAAAGGGCAGTGGAAGTGCGGGATAAAACCTGTTAAACAACTGCCTCAATATCAGCCGTAGTAAGTGAGGAAGCCAAAGATGGACCTATAGGAACCGATGGATCTGAAGGACATACAGCAGCTGCCTGAGGAAGAGAAGCTTTATTCTGCTCTTGCACAAATTTCTGTAGCTTACGACAGACAGAGATGTCATGGCCTTTGGCACGGCAGAACTTGCAGTGAGTACCTTTGGAAGACTGAGAGGTGGGACGCCTGGAGTTTATTCGCAGAGGAGCAGTGAATGCAACAATGGGAGGCTGTGGTGAGGGTGTAGCCAATACATGATCAGATGATGTCATGTGATAAGTAGGCCGACGATTCTCCTCAGAAATGAGCTCCTTTACTGCAGCATCAAGAGAAGGAGTAGGAGACCAACTAAGTAGAGAAGCCCTAGTAGGCTCAAAATCCTCACGTAAACCCATCATAAAGTGCATAAATCTACGGCGATCCCGATATTTGACAAAGAGCTCAATGTCCTTAGAACACACCAGTGGAGGATCTACAGCAGAGAGTTGTTCCCACATAGTAGAAGTCTGAGAATAAAAATCAGAAATAGGCTGACCTGTCTCTTGGCGCATTTGATAAAGTTTTGATTCAATGTGGAACTCCAAGCTTGAATCATTAGTGCAGTTATAACGATCGGCTAAAAATTTCCAAGCAGCCTCAGTAGTTTCAAGACGAGGAAGAAGATTATGAATGGAGGGAATAGAGGTATTGATAAACCAAGATAAGATCTTACTCTGAATACTCTCCCATTCCTCTAGACGTTCTTCATAATCATCTGTTGTAATAGCAGTCTTGGAAGACTCTTCAGTAGCTGTGGCTTTGGACTTAGGGTCTGGTACTGGCTTAGGAATTGAACCAGTCACATATCTCCACAGTTTACGACCCTTGAGAAAGACGGTCATATTCTGAGACCATGCATGATAGCTAGTAGGACCATCCAACATGATGGTGATAGGACGTATGATATCTCGTTCACTTTGTTGAGCCATAATGAAGAAAATGACCAAAAAGTGAGATTTAGATACCTCAAATGCAGAAATGGAGCCCAAAATCAGAATCTACGTGAAAAACTGAGCAAGACAGGTCCTGTTGAAAAATTTTGACTTGGTCAACGGTCAACGGTCAAAGTCAACGGTCAAGTAAAAATCAACGGTCAACGGTCTGGTCTGGTCAAGTCAACGGATGACGTGTGCTGACGTGGCAGTCCGTGAAACGAAGCTGGCGCGTGCGACGCGTGCGGCGCGTGGGAGGACGTCTGGTCTGGCGCGTGGGGCGCCTGAGTGAGAATGACGGCGCGTGGCGGCACGTGGAGCGCGTGCTCGTGAGGCAGAATCTTCAGGCGGCGCGTGTGAAGTGCTTTCTGGCCGTTCTTGGTTGGGTTTTGCTCGGAATTGTCTGTTCTGTCACTCAATGCCTTTACTTTGGCAGTTGGATGAGCAGAACAATAAGATCCGAGAGTTGCTGGGGCTGTGGGCGTGACGGCGGTGACTCGCTTCTGACAGTGGCTACTGGATGAAGGCGAGGGCAGCGGAAGAACGCCGGAGATGTCCACAGGAACCAGAAAGTCAAAGGAATGACTCTGATATCATGTTAAGAATATAAAGTATGAGAAAGACTGAATAGTCTGTATATTGATGTATATAATAATGTACAATAGAGAGCCTTATATAGGCTAGATATGTGTGCAGTACAAGTAAAAGGAGTAAATTACAAGTACAGTATACTGGGCTAAGCCCAATGGGCTAAACTAGTCTAAGCTATACACTAACACAATTACTAACATTTCACAAAGCCAGTGAATCATAAAAAGATAGTGGATTTTTGGCATGTTTTAAACATTTAGTTCTTAACTATATGATCATGCATGCAGTTGGGCAGTAGGATTCTTTTTAATACTTCATGATTCAAATTAAATGTTGCTAATCTAAATGTGTACAAACTATCACATCATTTGAAATTTTAAATGACGTAGTAGTCTGTACATTGTTTGATTTAAAAAATAAAATCATAATCATGAAATGAATTCTCTTCATTCCTAGCGAAATGAAGAAGATCATATTCCTTGATGTCACAACACAAGCTTTATGATGTTTCTTTAGTATGTACATAATTGAGGAATGGAGACAGCTTACCTCAGGTTGATTCTTAATTATTGCAATGTGCAGCACAGTGTTGCCTTCCTCGTTCTTCCAATTCAAGATTTTCCTCTCCCAAAATATGGAATTCTTAGACCTTTTCTGTCTAATCCATTCCACCAAGAATTTAAAAGCCTCCAAGTTGTCAAATTTTAAAGCTATATGCAAAACAGTCTCATTTCGAGTCGTCATATCTTCAATAGAATCAGGATAGACTGACAGAAATTCAGCCAATAGATCAAGTTGATCATCTACTGCTACTGCATAATGCAAAGGAGTGATACCCTCTCTTCTTTTGATATGGACAAGGTCTCCATCAACTTGTAGAAGCCGACTCACCAGTTAGGTATGCTTATATAGTAATGCAAGGTGAATGGGGCTAAACCCTTCTAGATTTTGCTTTCTAGCAAAAGACGGTTTTAATCTCATCATTTCCATGACAAAACGTATGTGCCCATTACACACAGCTATGTGTAAAGGAGTATCAAAAAAAGGAAAATGATCAATGTGGTCCAAAAGATATGCATCCTCTTGAATCAACATGTACACTGTGTCAACATCACCACATTGAGCAACTTGTTTCAGCCTCTCAATTCTCTCACCCATCCTAGAGAACGTGAATATAGATATAAAGGTAGGGATTTCCTCAATAGTATAACTTTAGAGAGTGGAAATTAATGGTTATGGGCTATAGCAGCTAGCTGGAGTGAAGAAAATGATGGAGTAATTGAGGAGATTAATGTAACCTGCTAGAGCTAACACCGTCTCTTTTTATAGCGCCTGAAGACTTGAGGAAAATGATCCCGTATGGCTGCAGAGTCATCTAAGAAGGATTAAGGAACCTACCTTCCCAACCTTAGTTTCTATTTCTGGGAAATAAAGTTGTTGATGTATCTAGAAAAAGAGACGTGTTAAAGTCAAATTTGTTATACTTGGCAACTCCTTTGCAGAATCTAGCTTTGACTTTTTTGCCAACTTTGAATAATCAGCCATTTCTTTCTTTATGTCTGTTTGGAATAATTTATCTAATTTTTTTAATCAAAAATTTGTTGCTGAAAGTATCGTAGATAAAAGAAAAAAAATTTAAATGAAGTAAATAAGCGATTCATGCGGAACCCGTAAATAATAGGAAAAATAAGTAAAAGTTAAATAAAATAAGTATGTGTGGGTACCTAAGTCATGCCTAGGCATGCTTGCAACGTCCTAGGCATGCTTGGCAACGTCCTTGGCCGACCTCGGCATGCCTTGCAACGTCCTCGGCATGCTTTGGCATGTCCTTGGCATGCTTGGCAACGTCCTTGGCCGACCTTGGCATGCTTTGCAATGTCCTTGGCGTCCCACATCGAAGGAAAACCCCCCCACTTTCTGCCTTATAAGCTGTGAAGCAAAGGGAGTAGTGTACCATCAAGCATCTCTATGATTCAAAGAGGTTTGGTGGTACACTACTCCTTTTGCTTCACAACTTATAAGGCAGAAAGTGAGGAGGTTTTCCTTCGATGTGGGACGCCTAGGACGTTGCAAAGCATGCCAAGGTCGGCCAAGGACATGCCAAAGCATGCCGAGGACGTTGCAAGGCATGCCGAGGTCGGCCAAGGACGTTGCCAAGCATGCCTAGGACGTTGCAAGCATGTTTGGTGCCTAGGTTTTCTTAAAGTAGTTAGTTTCCCCATAGGTTTAAGTCCGAGGACCATGCAATACCTTGGTTCTGTCCAAAACTTATCTTTTCTTTTTGAAGTACTTGGTTTCCCCATAGGTTTGAGTCCGAGGACCATGCAATACCTTGGTTTTGTCCAAAACTTATCTTTTATTTTTGAAGTACTTGGTTTCCCCATAGGTTTGAGTCCGAGGACCAGCAATACCTTGGTTCTGTCCAAAACTTATCTTTTCTTTTTGATGTACTTGGTTTCCCCATAGGTTTGAGTCCGAGAACCATGCAAGACCTTGGTTCTGTCCAAAACTTATCTTTTCTTTTTTAAGTACTTGGTTTCCCCATAGGTTTGAGTTCGAGGACCATGCAATATCTTGGTTCTGTTCAAAACTTATCTTTTCTTTTTGATTCGAGGGTTAGCTCCTTGACAAGGGTACGGGGCATTAACTTGATGTTGGAAGCCCCTAGAACTACTCGTGCCACTGGCACTTCGTAGGGTAGCCCTGAGTGAGAGTTGAGTTAGAACAACTGCTGGAAACGATGGAGAGGCTTTCGCCTAGCTAGCCCCACTGCCAGAACTATTTCTTTTGAGGAATCCTTGTCGACAAGGGCTTGATCCCACCATGACTAACTGTTGCCTGCACCAATGCACAAGCTTCCCCACAGACGGCGCCAATTGTAAGGACTCGATTTGTAGCGACCCCAAACGGGTATATGGAGTTCGAACGTTTAAGGCCCAAACAATAAAATTTGTAGAGCGTGGATGTTAAAGAACTAGTTTAACCTCAAAGGAAAAACGATCCAATTCTCACTTATAGATGTATTCCCCCTAATATGACCATCAATTTCTCTTTTAAAGATAAGTTTTCCGTTCTTAGTTTTTACCAGGTTCTCTTCTTAGTCCCTCTTGTTTTTCAAGTTCCGATCTCTCCCCTGGCTGATACATTCTTTCATGTTATATACTGCCATCTTGGTCTCATCTTCGCCACACACGTGTAGGTTGAATTTGGGAGATCCCTTCCTGTCCCATCCAACACTTCCTGGAAACATCAACCAGTAGCTGTAATGCTGCTGTACCACTGTTCAGGAATCGCCTCCACATTAATGTGGCCAGAGAGTTGGTTGGAAGGCATTTAATGCGGAGGTAGCAGCTTTACAGATATTTGTTTGCTCCCTCGTCTTTCCCCTGGTCCAATATCTCTTCCTTAGCTGTGGGGCAACTCTGAAGTAAGTCGGTGATGGTATGACACTCAAATTCACCTCGGCTACAGGCTGCCGAGGACACTTCTATCCTCGGACACTTATTGGACTCATCTCCTAGTGTCTTTATTCCTCCCTCAGCCTTGCTTGTTTCACAGTCTTATCTGGGCCTTCTCGGATGGTCTAACATCCTTGGATTGGACTTTAGGCCCAGCTGGCATGGCCTTGATAATATCTCCTGATTAATTGGCCCCCACAATAAGAATTATTATTACGTATCAAGTTTTTTTTTTTAGAAGGATCTTATTAAGTTAAAATAAATATCAACACATATTTTTTAGTCACATGACATATTTAATAGTTATGTGACGTGTTTAAATGATATATTTTTTTTTATTTGGTAGATACCATAGAATTTTAACTTATGTCGTTAGTTTAATTACTCTTTACTATTAGGCCAAAACACCAATTGGTTTTCGGTATCGTAGGCTTTGAATTTTAAATCTTATATTCGACAACACTTTAAATGATATAATAAATCATGTAAATTAATACATGCACAAGATCTTATAAACTATCATGTAATGGGTTGGAGAAGATTATTTCAAATTGGTTTGGAGGAATCTCCTCCAACCTATTTTGTTATAACTCATAAAATCATTTACATTTAAATATGTCACATAACTAATTAAATAGGCCAAATTACTAAAAATGTACTTGAATAGTTTTATCAATCATTATGTAGTAGATTGGCTCTACCAATTTGGGCGAAATTTGGAATCAAGTCATAGGTTCAAATTTCAAAATTCTACATAAAAAAAATAAAAAAAATTGAAGAATCGGTCACATGTTCATTTTGTTCTAAATTCTAACATTTATGCAAAAACTTTATCAGGTTCATTATTTATTGCTTAGAATGAGTCATCAGTCATAGGTTCATTTTTTGCTAACGTTTTTCCTGCCTTTTCTTTTCCTCCATTACACCCAGTTGAATGTAATAAGAAACTGAAGTTCCACCAATATTAGAGCATTCACATTAAAGCTCTCAAAAGCTAAAAATACTATTTTTTAGAATCTCATTCTAAAAAAGCACACTACAACAAAGGTGTTATTGTTAAAATTTTTGGCATCTGACAGTCCACTGTAACTCAAATCTTATAAATATAATAATATTTTAATACTATTTTAATTAAAATATCTTTTCTCTCTTTCACTATTCCTCTTTTTTTCTCACTGGACTTTCTCTCACTATCTTTAATTAATGAAGTGGTAAAAAATATAAAACCTTTGATATTGGGTATATTGTAAAGTGAGTTATTAAAATAAATAAAGTAGGTTTTTGAAATATTAAGTGCATGTTTGGATAGCGTTTTTAACAACGCGTTGCGCGTTTGCGTCTCCATAGTGGGTCCCGTGCACTATTCACAGAATCCACAAACCTCTTTAAAAATTATTTTGCTATAATATTTTTAGTTTTCAGCAATAAGCGTTATCCAAACAGAATGAATAATGGGAAATGGCACATTTGGTGTGAAAGAAAGATTGCGCGTTTGGTTGCGCTTTTGTCGACAGTACGTTTTCGTGTTTAGCAGCTCTTTTGGTGACGCTTTTTTTTGTTTTTTTTGTTTTTGGTTTTGTAAAGCACCAGCACTAGTCTTTTTCTCACGTTTTAATCTCACCATCTCCTTGGCAAAAGGTATGTGCCCATCACACACAGCTATGTGTAAAGGAGTATCAAAAAAAGGAAAATGATCAACGCGGTCCAAATGATCAATGCATCCTCTTGAATCAACACGTACAATGTGTCAACATCACCACATTGAGCAACTTGTTTCAACCTCTCAATTCTCTCACCCATCTTAGAGAAGGTGAATATAGATATAAAGGTAGGGATTTCCTTAATAGTATAACTTTAGAGAGTGGAAATTAATGGTTATGGGCTATAGCAGCTAGCTGGAGTGAAGAAAATGATGGAGTAATTGAGGAGATTAATGTAACCTGCTAGAGCTAACGCCGTCTCTTTTTATAGCGCCTGAAGACTTGAGGAAAATGATTAAGTTATATGGCCGAATCATCTAAGAAGGATTAAGAGCAACCGCATCAGTTAGCGTAAAATTTACATATATTTTGCAAGAAAAAACCTACTTTTTCTATTTTACACACCCGTTTTTACAAAACACCCACATCAATTTATCTATTTTACACATTAATTCAATAAAATATTCATTTCTTTAATGCTGACATTTCTCTCACAGACCTAACACAACCCACACAGCCACCATCATCAGCCACCATAAGCAAGCAACCACCACCATCAGCCCAGTCATATGAAATCCAGAAACTCCCATTGTGCAACAAGATCGACACCAGCATCCAACAAAAAAAAAAAAAAAAAAAAACCAGTTGGATCTTCCCCAACTAATTCTATATTGCAATATAACCTCTTGCCTAGCATCTTCCCCAGCTAATTCTACATCAAAATATTTGCCCAAATCCCCATCAATCCATCTCCACGATCATCGGCATTGAAGATCTTCTTTGCACCGTGTTGGATCGCAAACAAATACCCAATAGTTTTTCTAACGTAAAAATCATAAGGAAGAAAATCCACAACACGAAAACCTAACTGAGCCTGTTGTTCCAAAGACAAAAAAATCACACCTTTGAGGGACCAATCTGATGGCATTTTGGAATTATCGATGACAAGGACTTGCTAGCCTCTGATCTTGACGAGGTTTCGAAGCGAATCGATTGGGTAATTGGAGACCGATACCAAGCTCCCCACAAGCAATAACACAAAAACAAACCCAACAACCCCTAAATCAGCCACAACAGATCGGCGCTAGGGCTTAGGTCGGCAGCGTGGGTTGGCAAGAAAGTTGATCTAATGAAATGAGAGAGTTGATCTAAAATGAGAGAGTTGAAATGAGAAAAAGAGAGTGAGGTGAGAGTCAGAGGTACAGATAGGAGAGAGAAACAAATACTAAAAAATTAAATGGAAGAGCTACAGTAACCGTGTATATATGCACGGTTACTGTAGTAGCGGTGCATATTTGCACACTTTTACACTGACTAATGTGGGCATTTTTTTGATTAAAATGTGCAAAATGATGCACTTTTTGAATTATGCAAGATTTTGAGCAATTTCTCTAAGGAAACAACCTTCCCAACCTTAGTTTCTTTGTGTCATAAAAATAACACGTGTGAAAGTAAAATCGGTTATATTTGGCAACTCCTTTGCAGAATTTAGCTTTGACTTCTTTTGCCAACCATTGACTTTGGATAATGGAGGATAGTTCGGGAAAAACTTATCTAGTTTTTTTTCAAAAACTTTTTACTGAAAGTATTATAGATAAAATGTATAATTTTTTTTTGAGTGGATAAAAGGTTTTTTTTTTTTTTTTTTTTAATTGGATAAAAGGTATAGGTTAAATAAAGTAAATAGGTGACTCTTGTGGAACCCGTAAATAATAGGAAAAATAAACAAAAGTTAAATAAAATAAGTAGTTAGGTGACTTTGGACCTACAAATAATAAGAAAACTAAGCACTAAGTTGGCTTATAATCCAATCCCAAATATGCATCAACCTATGATTTTTGTTTAATTGACACGAACAACATAGAGTTCAAGTCACCACATTTTTTCTAATTAATTCAAATCATCTACATTTAAATATGTCACACAACTCATTAAATAGGTCACATCACTAAAAATATACTTAAATAGTTTTATCAATCACTACATAGTGGATTAGAGGAATTTTTCTCTAAACCAATTTGGAGGAAAACTTAAAATCAAGTCATAGGTTCAAAATTCTACTCTTTTTTTTTTCTTTTTTTTTTGCTTTTATCTTTTAAGACTCAATCATAAGGTCTTTTTTTTATCAACAAAAAATGGGTAGGAGTCGACCTGAGTTAGCGTTTTCCACCTAATCATTGTATTCAAACTTTATCAGTCATAAGTTCTCACTTCTATAATTTACTTGTTTCAAAACTTAATCCAAGAAATTCGGCAGTCATACATAGGCTCGTTATTTACTGTTTAGAATCAGTTATTGGTTCATTTTGTTCTAACGTTTTTCCAGCCTTTTCTAAGCGCCGCAAAAATGCAAGTAAGAAACTGAAAATTTTCAACAACAAAATATCCGTCCCACTAGGAAAACAACATTAAGCTTTAAGCAAAGTATGAATAATGGGAAATGGCTCATTTGGTGTGAAAGAAAGGCTATCAAGTCCTATGCGACTATGCGTTTGGCGACAGTATGTTTTTGCGTTTGTAGCTCATATTGGTGTCTGGTGACGCTTTTGTGTGTGTGTGTGTGTGTGTGTGCGCGCGCGTGTAAAGCACCAACACTATAATTCTACTTTATTACATATCTAATAGATTTTTGGGTAACATATATAAGTTAGAACTAGTCGCTAACCCGTATGATGCACAGGAATAACTACTGGATGAGTTTTAGGGAAAAAAAAGGTCATTATTTTTGAGTTGGAGTAGTAAGCAAAAATGCATGAAATTGAAGAAAAAAAAATGTTATTTAAAGAAATAGCACAAAGTTTTATTAGTTAAGCCGAAGAAAAGTTTATTGGCTTCTTCATTTGTGCTTTATCTTTTAAAGAGCAACAACTACTGTGTAGCAAGTTTGGTCACAAGTAGCACTTTAGCAATTTAGCTTCAAGCAACTTGTGTTTTAAGTGTTATATATATATATATATATATATATATATATATTAACAGTCATTAGTAGAATAAGAGAAGAGAGAAATATATTAATCCAAACTCTGTGTTCGGCTTTAAACTTATCTTTTAACTAATTTTGGGCTATTAAATAGTTATACTTACTTTGGTAAGAAACCATATAAACAAAAATCAAATTTAAATATGCCGCATGGGTCCCAAGAGATAGAACATGTAGCTAAAACAATATCTCATATAAAGCAACTTGATAGAAAGCAAGTTACCGACATACTACCGAAACTCAAAATCCCATTTTAAACCACAATTCTTTGATTCAGGCATGGAACCAAAGACCAAAACAAATTGAGTTTCTTCATTCTTTTCTCAAGAATGAACGTGGATAAAAGGTGCAAAAAACTATAAGTTAATTTGGAGATGCAAAATATATAATAACAAATAGAGAGTCTTATATGAAAAAACTATTAATTAAAAGTTAATAGTAAAATTATTTTATAAATTAAAATAGTTTTCCATAGGTATTGTATTTGATAGAATATGAACTGTTAAGAATATAAAGTGAGAGAGAGAAAG
Source organism: Quercus tomentella (assembly GCA_028535165.1). Taxonomy (NCBI): domain Eukaryota; kingdom Viridiplantae; phylum Streptophyta; class Magnoliopsida; order Fagales; family Fagaceae; genus Quercus; species Quercus tomentella. The sequence goes on from JAPQVY010000012.1 coordinate 160,565, forward strand.
ACTGAATAGTTTGTATATTGATGTATATTTTGTGTGTATAACACTGTACAATAGAGAGTTTTATATAGGCTAAGTATGTGTGAAATACAAGTAATGTAAGTATACTACAAGTATAGTATACTGGACTAAGCCCGATGGACTAAGTTAAACTAAGCTATATACTAGCATTCTCCCTCAAACTTGAGGTGGCAAGGAGGAAGTCAACTGGAGTTTGGATATTAGATCTCGAAGATGACTAGGCGAGTGAATTTTGGTGAAGATATCAGCAGGTTGGTCAGCGGAGGATGTAACATCCCAGCCTAATTGCATTACTAATTTTATGAGTTTATATACTTAGTATTATTTTAATTAATTTAAGTGCATAAGGCTTTAATATTTTGATGTTATAAAACATATAAGCTCTTTTAATGTTATGGAAAGAAGTTTATAAAGGTAAAGGTTTATATGCAAAGTTTTTTTATAATTGTTTGGGCCTATCTAGAATATAAGCTAATAAGGGGGGTGGAAAGTAAATTTTAAAAAGTTTAAAAAGTAAATTTTAAATTTTCCTTTGCAATACACGTGCCCCACCTAAAACTTTCTCCCTAATTTCTTTGTTGCTACACTAGAATACTCTTTGTTCTTCTTTCTTTGCTCTTGAATCGGCAGCACCTCTCTTTCACTCTCTCACCAACAGCCCTCCCTTTCTCACTGAAACTATATATCTCACTTTAAAGAAGAAATTAAAAGGTAAACACCAAAGTTTCAACTTCAAAGTTTGTGGGTAAGTAAATAAAACCTCATCTGATTTTGGGTATTTTGATGGTGTGATTGCTTTCTTCAGTTTCCCTCTATGTTCTCTAATCTATTGTTAGAAGTTGAAATTGTGGTTTTGTGTTACTAATTTGAAAGATTGAAGATATTATGGTCAATTGGATGTTTATTCATGTATTTTAATATGCATAGTATAAGTATAAAAATACCCACACGAGATGAAGGCCAATTGTAATTAGTTGATGATTTTGCAAGAAAGTATGTTAAAGCTGTCACTGTGACAGATTTGGTGTTTGCAACATGAAAAATCCGTATTACATCAATTTCTGTGAATTAGGATGCTAGGAGTAGTTCTTATGAATTCTAAGACACATATGGTTCTAATGAAAGTAGTCTCATAGTATTTGGACTAACATAAAAATAATGGTTTAATTTCTAATTTGCATGAAATTCTGTCAGGACAAATTTGAGCATGTTATCTTGTATGATTTTTAATAAATCATGGTTTTATGCTTTGACTTTGAAATTAATATGGTATCTACTAGACATCCAGAGGAATGATTCTATAAAATTGGATGAAGATTGGATGTGTTTAGATAACTCATTTGTATTTTACAAATGAGGCATATGCTGCTGAAAAAAACAGTAAACAGTAAATGATACACCTAACTTTGAGGATTTAATTCTAAAGTTAGGGTAAATGTTTTGAGCTATAATTTAATATGCTTATCTTTTGGTATGTCTAGATCATAAATAAATTTTTTATGCCTTGATTTCTCTATGGTTTGGTACATAATGTGCTTAATGAATGTATCTTGTATTTGGGGAACCTTTATGTGATGAGAATTAAGATTTTCTTGAGTTTGAGAGTTATGTTGTGATTGATATATAAGTTTACATATTTAGGAAGAGTTGTTAGTAATAAGTTTTGGTCTTTCATTTAAGTGACGAGAACGAAAACGAGAACGTGGACACTTGAGCTCCTCTTATACAAATCTCTTGCGTCTTCTGTTTTTAGGTACGGGATGTGTGATATGTGTGTTCGATAAGTATAAGGACTAATTAGAAAATTATTATGCATCACAACCTTTTAATTAGAGATATTACATAAAAGCATGATTTAAGTAAAATATATGTTCGTGAGTTGTTCAATCTTATATAAATGATAATTTTAGCGTATTGATGCTAGTACTTATGTCACGAACATAATATTTAAGAATGAAGTGGATATGCTACTATTATGAAATAATTATGTAAAAGCATAGATATCAAGAAAAATATAGTTTTCCGTTATTCCATTGTTATGATCTAAACTCAGCCAGTAGGGGTTATAGTACTAGTATTTCCATGGAGATTCTGATTGGCCATTATAAGTGGTGAGGACTTTGCTATACTCGCCCTCATTGGGAACAACCAACTTGTGGAGGATGCCAACCGACGCCATGGTTGATGATATGATCACACTAAAAGGGGTGATATTTTCTGATATGATCCTGGGATTACCTAGTATTGTGGGGAATGCTAGATGCCTAGCACAATGTGTTGGAAGCCTCCCAAAGTTGTGACAGACTTACAATTGGACTGACTATTATTTATTATAAATGAGCTATTAAGCTATTTGGAAATTATGAGAAAAATATAATGATAAGAAAAGTATGTCGAATGTGATATAAGTCTGATGGAAAGTTTATGATAAAATATTTTATAGTCTATTTAAGGATAAGGTTACTAAATTATGTTTAAGTTCCTTATTATGCCTTTTATTATTATATGAAAGGAAGATGATGTATTTTCATCTGAAAATTCATAAATTAGTTTAAGAAGGGTATGAGTATTATTAAAGACTATTTATTAGAAACTGACATATTCATAAAGTATTTGATTTATATGCATTCTTATTAAATGCCCATGGAGCCTAATACCTTACTGGGCTTCACAGCTTACTCTATTATATTTCAATGCACAGGTTCTTTCTTGGAAGCAACGAGAGAATGAGAGGTGGCAAGGAATTTGTGATTCTCGTTTGTTAGAATGTATATAGTTTTTGTTGTATGGCAGTTTAGCTCTTTTGTTATATAGGAGGAATCAAAATATATTTGATCCTTTTGAGCACAGATGTACTTTAGAACCTTAGTTTGTTTTGAACCTCAATTTTATGTCTTTGGGGTTAGGTTTGTAAATAAAAGTTTTTCTAAAAGTTTAGTTATGTAATAATTACTTGAATATTTTAAGTTTCAGCCAAGTTGTAATCTGACAAGTTCAAAATGAAATGAAGTTTTAAAGTTTTGACCAATTTTGTATATTATGGCTTTTATGCAAGAAAATAAACAGCAATACAAGAAATTAATTTTTGATAAGCACTTTAAGCTTAAGTTGGTTTGTGTTAGTATTGAGGTAAACTTGATATCAACATACCGGTCATGCTCTAAATTTTGAAGTACAGGTTTGAGTCGTGATAGAAGAGATGGAGAATAACTGGAGATTGTCTTTCTTGAGATGTTGGCGAGTGATGTGGTCGATCTCAATGTGTTTGGTGCGTTCATGGAAGATATCATTATAAGAAATGTAGATAGCACTACGATTATCACAATAAAGAGTACAGGTTTGAGTCGTGATAGAGGAGATGGAGAATAACTGGAGATTGTCTTTCTTGAGATGCTAGCGAGTGATGTGGTTGATCTCAATGTGTTTGGCGCATTCATGGAAGATATCGTTATAAGAAATGTAGATAGCACTACGATTATCACAATAAAGAGAAGTGGTAGTGGGCTGTGAAGCATCCATGTCAGCCAAGAGCTATCGAAGCCAGACAAGCTCGCAGGCGGTGTCAGTAAGAGCACGATACTTAACCTCGGTACTGGAACGGGAAACCACGTCCTGCTTCTTGCTACGCCATGAGACAAGAGAAGTACCCAACAGGAAACAAAAACCTATGATGGAGCATCGATCAGTCAGATTACCTGCCCAATCCGCATTTGAATAAGCATGGAGCTAGAGAGAAGACCAAGAAGAGTAGTGATGACCATGATAAAGTGTGCCCTTGACGTATCAGAGAATCCGAAGAACAACAGCATAATGGACAATACAAGGGACATCCATGAACTTACTAACTATACTCATGGCATGTGAAATATCCGGGCAAGTGATAGTGAGATAGATCAGACTACCAACCAACTGACGATAACGAATAACATCTGATATTGGTTCACCATCCAAGGGTGTGAGCTTGGCATTGTATTCCAAGGGAGTGGAATTAGTTTTGTTGTTTGTGATACCGGCTTTGGAGAGAAGGTCAAAGGCATATTTAGCTTATGAAAGATAGTATCCATCAGAGGATAAGGTAACCTCAAACCCAAGAAAATAGCTGAGAGTGTTCAAATCTTTCATCTCAAAATGCTAACTAAGGAAATGCTGAAGAGAGCAAATACCTGCAGAATCATCTCCAGTAACAACTGTGCTAAACTTTTCAAACCAAGCCCAAGGAGTCTGCTTGAGGCTATAAAGAGTACAAAGGTATTGATAAACCAACACAAGATCTTACTCTGAATATTTTCCCATTCCTCTAGGTGTGCTTTATAATCATCCTCTACAACAATAGTCTTGGAGACATTGGCATCAATTGTAGCTTTGGACTTAGGTATTGGCAGTGGCTTGGGAATCGAACTAGTTACATACCACCATAGTTTGCGACCCTTGAGAAAGATAGTCATATTTTGAGACCATGCATGATAGGTAGTAAGACCATCCAAGATAACGGTGATAGGACGTATAATGTCTCGTTCGTTTTCTTAAGCCGTAATGAAGAAAATGACCAAAAAGATGGATTTAGGGACCTCAAATGAAAAAACGGAACTCAAAATTGGAATCTACGCGAAAAACTAAGCAAGATAGGCCTTATTGAAAATTTTTAATATTTGGTCAAAAGTCAATGGTCAAATGTTCAAGTCAACGGTCAGCAACAAAAAAGTCAACGACTGACCTGTGCTAACGTAAGTTGATAACATGAGGTGCTAGCGTAATTTGATGACGCGGACGCTGAAATGGGCATAATGATGTCACCCTAGGGTTGATGTGGGGTGACGCAAACCGGATCAAGCGCGTGGTGCGCATGCAAGCGAGTGGCGGCACAGTGACTGGCGCGTGTAGCGCGTGTGGGCTGCTGGTGGCACGTGGCAGTGCGTGGAGAAGAAAATTAAGATTTTTATCAACTTAGAAATTATAGAAGAAGAAAATAAGACTAAAAAAAATCATAAAATAATAATGATGTAGCAAGCTCTAGAGAGGTCAACAAAAGTCAAAGATTTCAATTTTATATATAGATATATAGATTATTAAATTTTTTTTTTTCTCACGTGTTCTATTCAATGTGCTACTTAGTACTTGCCAATCGGCTTTGATGGTCTTGTGACCCTCATCGAAGGTACGATAATAGTGAAGTTTAGAAAAGGAAGAATATATATATATATATAATCATGACGAAGTTTAGAAAAAGAAGAAAAAAAAAAAGTTTAAAAGGTAAAATATCACTTTTGGCCCATATCTATATCTATATATTACTAAAAGCTGAAGCGTGGCATTTAATGTTGCTACGCTCACATTGAGCCACATCAGCATCCATGTCATTCTCATCCTATTTTCTAAATTTATCCTACAATTTTAAAATAGATTTTTTCAATTTTACAATACTAATAAAACTAAAATTATTTCCAACCCATCTCCACCATAAAAGCCCATTTCTTTTAAATTTAATTCCACCAGCCCACTTCTTCTAAATTTAATTATAACTTAAAAGCTCAAACCCAAGCCTTCCAAACTGAAAACCCTTAGAAACCCACGGTTACTACCTCTTGATATTCTCACGTGTTGGTTCCCCTTCCCACCTTCTAACGGCAGAATCCTCACGCCCCTTTGGTTTCTCACGTGTTCCTTCCCTTTTCCTACCTTCTAACGACAACTTCTCTGTATTCCTTACTCCTTTCCTAACAGTATATAAATACTGACAAAAGCTGAATGCTTCAGTTCAGGTATTTCTAAATCCCAATCTGTTTTCTACTCTATTCATTTTGCTTGATTGCTTGATGTTTTTTATTCCCTTCTTAAATTTTGTTACTGCCTACTGCCTCTTAAGTGTTGTGATGTGACTCAGATTAGTTCGTGTAGTCTGTGCAAAATAAGGCAATATTGTTGCAGCTGAAACAATTTTCTATGTGTTTATTACAATGCCAAATATTGTAGCAGATCTCCTCTGTGTATGAATCTGATCTCAATGTTGATTATAGTTTATTTTTTGTTGGCTGTGTTATGGGATGTAGCAAATCTTATATTTCAGTTTGGGAAGTTTTTTAATTTGAAGTTTTCTTGATGTTAAATACCATCTTGGATCTATGAATGCTTTAGTTTTGTTAAAAAAAAAATAAGGTTTCTTGGTGATAAGTTAATTAAGAGCTGCAGTTCTCAGGTGGTATAATAAAACCTACTGCAATTGAATCAGTAAGCCAATCAACTTTCAGTATTAAGGCATTCACTGCACACCCATACAAGAATTTGGTAGTTTTTAGCTAAGACAGAGAAAAAGAATACCCATAGAAAAAGAAACGCCACATCCCCCAAAAAGTTATGAAACCTTGTACTGTGAAAGATAATAAAACAAAATATTTTTAAATAAAATAGAAGTCAGATATTAAGATATTCACAAACTTTCCTATTTCAGAATTTAGATTAAGAAGACTATCGCCCCAAAATAAATTTTAAGAACTCTTATGGCTATGACTCTTGTGACTCATTTTAACCTGTTTCTTAAGCCCAAAAAAGTAGAAACTAAATGAGATGAGAGGAGCTAATTGCTGAACAGTCAAAACTTATTGTATACCCTGATGAATATAAAAGTAACCACTGATAAAGGAAGATATGTTAGCCTATATATAAAGAACAATTAATTGATCATTAATATGAAACATATTTCAGTTCTTTAATCACCTCTGCCAAATCCACCTCCTCCCTCTCCCCCACACCCCCCCCCCCCCCCCCCCCCAACAAAAAAAAGAGAGAGAACCTCAATCACAAAGATGTCCATGTATCTGCAATAGGCAATAACATATAATTAACAGTAACCCTTAAGACCATCAAAAGACTTCCTATATTTTGTGATCATAACTTAAACTACCTTTCACTTTAATCCACTTGAAAAGGACAACACTATTTTGCTGCAATCCAATGCCCATATTTGTGTTCACCGTTATATATCACATATCCGTTCATTGAAGGTCACTATGTTGAATACATCATAGCCATGTTAAAGTATTGACTTCATGTTTGACTCATGCATGTGACAAACATCTAGTATTTACCATGTCATACACTTATTTTATTCCTGAAAGCTAAAGTTCTTGATAATGTTCATACAATATTACACTGCATTGAATTCTAAAACATTACCTGAAAATAATTATTATATAATCAGACATAGATAGCAAAAATAAAATTCTAACAATATAAAAATGTTGAAGTCTAACTACATGATTATTATATAATCATTATTAGATATTAATTGGGTCTCAATCATATATTTTTATTAATTAGACACAGATAGCAAAAATAGCAACATGTCACAATGCATATACCTTAACAAACTATATCAAAAATCTGATCTCAATGTTGATTAGAGTTTATTTTTTGTTGGCTGTGTTATGGGATGTAGCAATTCTTATATATCAGTTTGGGAAGTTTTTTAATTTGAAGTTTTCTTGATGTTAAATACCATCTTGGGTCTATGAATGCTTTAGTTTTGTTAAAAAAAAAAAAAGGTTACTTGCTGATAAGTTAATTAAGAGCAGTAGTGTGTACGTAGAAGGATTCACATTTCTAAGATATTTCTAAAGGCATTATTTTTTTAACTATTTGCTTTGTCTTTGCCCATTAAACAATAAACTAGATCAAGAGTTGCACTTATCAAGTTTTTTTAAAAAAAAACGATTAAGAGCTGCATATTGAGAAATTGATTCTTTCTATCTTTGATCTTTAAAAAAAAAGAATCAGATTCAATTCCAGTTGCATTAACAAATTCTATTATTTTATATGGATTGTAAATAATATAAAATGTGTTTTTTAATGAATGTTTTATGAATTATTATTTGTATTAGTTTAAAATATTATTGATTGATGATTGTGAAAAGGGGTTTTTATTTTTGCTCTGTTTTATGCTTTATCAATGGGTATCATGACAACAATCTTTTTGACTCTGCTGACAAAAAAATTTAGCTTGAGAAGTGCATATTTTTTTAATATAGCAAAATTACAAATTTGATATCTAACTTCTGCATGTCGTAATACATTTCTCAATGTGTTTTATTGACAGGCTTATATTAGTTGTACTTCAAATGAATGTAAGAACAACAAAGGAAGAAGATACAAAAGTACTTTAAAGTTGTCTTTCAATTTATTGGAAATTGATATTTTAGCATTTATTGGATATTTGAGGATGTAAAGGATTGAAATCCTAATTTTAATATTTAAGTTTGATTTATATTTTCCATTTCGTAATTTAATGTTTCATATCAAAGATAGGAATCCTAATGTGAAATCAAAGATGAGGAAACAAAGATGAGGAAACAAAGAATTGTTTAAATCTTCGTTTCCCATGTGCCCAACCACACCCCCCCCAACTCTCTACTAAAACTTGATTTTATCCTCCCAACATACCATGTGGACATCTAGGTGAATGGCTTGAGAGTTGAAACTGCTAGAAAATGTAAAGCAGATAATGAGTCAATGCGAATCGTTAATAGAGAACACAATTGCAAACAACCCGCCTTAGTCATGGTTGCCTAATACGTGGCTATTACTTTGAACATGTGGATGTCACTTAATTTATAATTGTTCTAAAAATTTTATTTAAAAAAAAGTTTTAAAATAAATAAAATTCTACCTATCTTAGTCAAAAGATTATAATAGATTCTTTTTTTAATAAAAAAAAAATATGTATATACAAAATATATATTCTCTTTTATGTGTTTATTGTTGAACGGTTTTTTATGGGATAATAAATTGATTAGTATTTTTTTTCTATTTATCAACAAACAAAATAGGAAGATCTTTTCTATATATCAAGAATCAAATAATTTGGAATCAAAATATATAAAAGGGAATTAAAGGTTTGAAGAGAAAAAGATACCAAATAAAAGATCGTTACCATTTAAATTTGAAAAATGATAAATTTTTTTTGTTCATGAAACTTTATGTATAAATAATTAAATTAGTACTACTTCATATGTTTATTATTACTACTTGAAAAAAACAAAATAGGAAGATTTAAAAGAATATACATATACATTGACGTTATATTTGATTTAATATGGAACTAAATTTTCCTCAAAAAAAAAAAAAATGGAACTAAATCAAATGGAAATTGGCGGGAAATTTCCTATTTTGATTGAGAGTAAGAATATGCCTTGATTTTGAATGAATAAGAGTGCTCTTTTGGACTTAAAGCTTTATTTCTTAGCAAAGCACTATTGTGATCTTTCTATCTTTATCTTTTTTTCATATGGACGAGCAAGAAACAAAATTCCATATCTTTGTCCACTGTGGAAGCATAATACATTGTTGTAGGCAATTATTGCACTCAACTTCTTTGAATGATTATGACTATCCATTGTGACAATAGTGCCATTAACATTATCAAGAACCCTGTCCAATATTCTTGGACCAAGCACATCTCTGTTCAATATCATTTCATTAAAAATCTTTTAGAAAATCATGGTGTCTCTTTCATCCCAAAACATCACTCGGTGATTTTTTCAACAAACCACTCGATGGCCTTTGCATTGAGTGCCCCTTCGGAAGGTTATCAGTGTCTGTCCCATCATCTGCTAGTTCTTCTCCTAGGATGTGCATTCTTGTTCATCATTCATCCTAGGAGTTAGTGTTTATATACATTCATGCATTATTTTTTAGCTTATTTTCATTGTTTTAGCATTATGTTTTTGCTTTTATTATAAATTGAAAAACATCAAAGAAATGAAAGAGTGCAAAAAAAAATCCAAACTTTGTGAAATATAGGAATAGATCTTAAAAAAACTTTAGGGCCTCGACCGATGGTTATTTTAAATAGGCCTTATCCATAATTTCTTCTGAGATGATACCGGTAGCTAACAAGGATGTGCAACCAAAATAGACATGTTAGCATTCAAAATATTGTAGGAATACCTCGGAGAGAATTCCACCGCCACAACCAACATCAACTATTTTAAGCCCTTCAAAACGCCTAGCACTGTTAGGATCCTTACTGAAACAAGGAAAACTAATCAGAATTTATTTGTGGGGGAGGTGGAAGTGAAATTGTTGTTGTACCATTACATACACGCTTAACAATAAAAGAGAGAGCTGTGGAGCACAGCATATATATTTCCAATGAAAGCCCTAGCATGAATATCTGAATACTTATAAAAAGCTAAAGGACAATCTTTTATTATAAGCTGCAGTGAAAGTGCATACTCATAGATAAGTGCAATTTACATGCTAGATGAAACTAAAATGACAACTATCAGCGTCAGATTCTATGGTCTGGTTTTTGTATAAATGTCCTATTAAGGGTCATTTACTTTATCTAGTCTAGTCATATACAGTCCTAACAAGGGTCGCTATATTCTTAGCCAAATATAGGAATTAAGAATAAAATATAGAGATATAATAGGAAAATTAAAACAGAAAAAAGAATGAACTACCTCTCTCAGAAACCCTAGTCCAATTAAAAGAAGGTGAGAGATTTGCGAAAAGAAGCGGTGAAAAAGGGGCTAGAAAAGAACAAAGACATGATGAAGAGAGAAAGACAATAAGAGTGGATTGAACTAATAATGCAGTATCTCCAGATTTCTAACTAAAATTGTAAATTATCCAACGCCCAACGACACATGTTGTCTACATATTTAAAACCATCTGCCCCTTACTTATAAGATAAATTTAACTCCCACATCAGTCACCATTTAAACAACAATTTTCACCCATCAAAAAATAAATAAATAAACAACAATTTTCAGGGTAACCACATTGCATACCCAAATTTAAATTGCAGCTTAATATGCAATCATACAATTAGCAATTCAAGACAAGTACTTGATGAACCTAATCCATTAAGCCTACCTAAATATGAGAATAGAGAGGCAATGAATGCCCAATGAACTACTACAACAACAAAACCTTAGTCCCAAAACTTTTAGTGTTGGCAATAAATTCTCAACAGACCAATCAAAGTCGACTGCATATATCTCCACCATTCTATTCTATCAAAAATCATACTTTCTACAACCTCCTTAATAAACATGTTCCTTTTATATTATATCTACTAGTGTTATTTCACAATCATACAAATCAACAAATTATAAAATTAGGTATGAGATTAGTTATATCACTAGAATTATTCATAAAAACAAAATCATTTGGATCACAAATTCAAAAATCAAATAATGTGATTGGAATCAAACTACTTTATTGCAATTTACATTATATATACACACAAAATTTCTTAGTGGGAGAAGAAACAGCTCAGAACTCAAGTAAGGACTACCCTAAACTATTCAAAGCACCAAAAATTAACACGTGTTTCAGATGCATACTGGATACGGCTCCAAGCTTGCCTTTATTTTCCATCAATATATTCTTCTTCCATGAATGAATCAGCATTGAACCAAGCAGCTAGCGTTTTAAGTGCATGGACTTAATCAACCATATTGCAGATAATATATAGTAAGAAAATGAGATGCAAGCTAACAGAAATAAAAGGAAAAGAAAAGCAAAAAGGATTCGGGACTATGACTGTCAACGAAGCAAAATAGCAAAAAGAGAGGAAGAAAAGGGCTATGCGGAGTATATCATAATCGAATGGAATGAGAAGAAGAATTGTTACGTAAGAGAACATAAATGTCACAAAATTTGAAGCCAAGAACAACCAAAAAGGAAGAAGCCAATGGGAGTCTCTGCAATCTTTTCAAGAAGAGGAGCACTTTTGTTGAAACTTCGGTTGGGTTTCATGTATACTAAAGCAAGGGAGTCAATTTCGTATCGGAAGCCATTTCGGTTTGGCCAAAAAAAGGGTATATTTCAGTACCGGTTAATACCAGTGTACCGTTTCGAGTTTACTATTATTTTATTATTAAATTAATAAATATTTTATATAATCTATTAAAAATATTAAAAATTGTAATTAAGTACATCCCAAATTTATTTTTGATGAGAAGTCCATCTCAAATTAATATGTTCAGCTCCAGCCAAGTGTTAAAACTCAATATAAATATATATTAACTACTAATTTGAGAATGAAAAAAAAAATTAAATCAAAACTTATAATTAGTAACTTAATATTTGCCACTTGGAAGGTTGACAAACCACATAAATTCATTGATTTGTCCACAACTTTTTAGTGGGTAGACCGTAGACTTTCACTTACTTTTTGAAACATGGGGTACAGCTAGGCAATGAAATAAAAGAGTAGGGGTAAAAAAGAGAAAGCAAAAGATAGAAAGAGAAGCTAAAAGAAAGAAACGATGAAGACAGAATTACAAAGAGTTGTTGACGCCGATGAAAAGTAGAGGAGAAAAATAACGCAGCGATGAAGAAGAAGTTGAAGGCGCTTGCGACTGGGTTTGAAGAGCATTTCTAATACTGGCCGGAAGCACAAAAACCATCTGAAATGGCTGGTATAGACGGAAACATCCGGTATTTAAACCTGTACATTTTAAGACGTTTTCGGTACCGATTTGGTGACTAGTACGAATTTTTTCGACTGTACTGGCCAGTACGTAGTGGCGACTCCAGAAATTTTTTTCAAGATATTCCTTAAGAATTTCTAAGTTAAAGTCAACACGAATTTGCTTAGAAGATGAAGATGAATTTTGCACAGGAAATGAATCTTGGGTACATGGTTTTCTTATCAAATATTTGTTCATAATTCTAGCAAAAGAATAAACAATAAACTATAAGTTCATTTGAAATATTAATAAAATTATTAAATATTGTTGTTTAGTTGTTTCATTAATTTGTTTGTCTTTTATAAACTATAATTTGTTATATTGTTGTTTCATTAATTATAAAATTATTAATTGTTGTTTAGCCTAATATAGTAACATAATTTAATTTGTTTGTCTTTTATAATGTATTGGTTAATTAAATTATTAATTATTATTTATTAGTTGCTTCCCCTAATTAATTATTGGTTAATTAAATAATTGTTTATTAGTTGCACTGCTGCACTAACACACAGCCACACACCCATGTGCATTTACCCCCACCCCATGCCCCCATCCACCCCCCAATTCCAATTCCCCATGGCCCCCAATCACAAGACTAGAGCCAATCAAATAAAGCCAATTAATTGTATTTCACCAAAAACACAACACCAACACTAAAAGACAATTAATTTATCTCACCAACACCACACCAACACCAACACCAATAGATAACTCCAAAAATAGAGCAAATATTAATAAAAATTTATAAAGTAAACTAAGCAAAAGGCAAAACAATAGACACATGACAATCACAGTTCAAAGTCTTAAAGAGAGAGAGAGAGAGAGAGAGAGAGAGAGAGAGAAGAGAGAGAGAGAGAGAGTCTGAGTCACACCTGTGTACAACTCTTCAAATTCCTCCTCCGACAGATCAGAGAAAGGAGTGACTCCGTGGACCGCCGTGGGGTCCAGCACTTAGTGAGATCTGGCGATCTCCTTCTCCGTCCGTTCCGTTGGTCGTCTCAAGGGAAAAAGCAAGTAACCCAAGGCAAGGAAAGCGAGCATTCCCTCATATCCAGGGCCAGCCACAACGTATCCCAGTCGTCCATCGTCATCCACGCCAAGCGCGCCACCTCCAAAGCTACCGTCGTGTCCAAGAAGCTCCTTCGTAGCATTGGCAAGGCAGTGTGGATCACCGGCACCACCTTCCTAATTTTTTTTAAAGGATAAAAAAATTAAAAAAATTTAATTAATATATATAATTTTTTTTCCCAGTTCAAGGTGTTCCTAGGAGCACCCTGAGCATAACATGGCGTCGCCACTGCCAGTACGGTACGAATTTCACTTCCTTGCTTTTCCTTGCCAACTCCAATGACTACCAAGTAGCAACGGTTCTCTCCTCTATCACACAATATCTTTTCTTTCTTTTCTTTTTCTTTCTTTTTTTTTTCTTTTTTTTTTCCTCTTCCTTTTCTCTTCCCAAGACACTCTCTTCTCTCCATACCCATCTACCATTAACATAAACCATTACTCTCGCAGTTCTGGTCTGCCAGTACTCCAACTGAAGCTCAAGTCTTCCTTTTGCTCCGTCTCGGCAGTGGGTCTCGTGGTTTCAGGTTGTGGGTTGTCATCTCGGTGGCATAGACGTGGTTTCGGGTTGGGTATCTATGGGTTTATGTTTGTATGTTTAAGAAAGTTTGTATATGTTGTTTTTGGGTCATGGGTAAGATGGAAAAAAAAAATCTGAAATTTGGAGTGGGAAAGAGAGAAAATATGGGCTATGGGTAAGAGAGAGAAAAAAAAAAAAAAAAAAAAGGAAGAGAGCAAAAATATGATCTGTGAAAAAAAAAAAAAAAAATTCCATTGTAAGGTTTTTTTTTTTTTTTTGGGTCTTTGTGGAGTAAAGAGTTGTTGCTCAGCAATTTTTATGCGGGAATTGTGCTTCATGTTTGAGCTGAAAATGTAGTGGGATATGAGAGAGAAGAAGGGGTTCCATTAATGGCGGGTAGCCATTTTGTGCTCACTATACCAAGTTAGTCCGTGGGTCCCACACAAAGTTGACAATTTTGAGTTTTTAGAATGAAAACACAACCGAGTTTAAGGGCCAAATAGAGCTAGCGGGTAAGTTGGAGATTTTCAAGTGATAAAAAATGAATTATGAGTAATGAGTTTTGAGTGATGAGTTTTGGGTGATGAGTGATGGGATATCACTCACTCACCATCCAAGCAGGGCCTAAAGCATTCACATAGAAAGTTTGTGCATTGTAAGATATGGATGAAAGTATTGAGTGTTATGAGAGTATTGTTGCAATGATGGGACTTTTTTTGTGAGTGCGTTTATTTCACAACTACAACTAGATGACATGAATAATATTATTGCCATATTACAATGACTACCACTTATTATTTAAGTGGCATGTGAGTCATAGGATGTATTCTAATAATAAATTATTTTGTAGTTATATTTTTTATTTAATATTATGATTGATAAATAAATACTCGTCCTATTAAGATTGGGATGGAAAAAAGTCACATCAAATAACTACAAATTACTTTTTCAAAAAAAAAAAAAAAAAAAAAACTACAAATTGCTAACTCCTTAATGGAAGGAATTTATGGAAGACCTAACATTAAAATGGAGAGAGGTCCCTAGCCTAGCCACCAAATAAGCTAGTGTTTCAACTAAAAGCGTTTCATACAGGTAGGTGATAGGTAAGAGGAATTCTCTCTAAATTTGGGTTTTCTCTCTAACAATTAACTTGAACAATTATGGCAAGCAGTATGGATAATGAAATGTGATTGAAAAAAAAAAAAGACCAATGTGAAGTTTCAAGATATTTTAGAAGACCAAAAACAACAAATGTCATGAAGTTCCAACACGGTCAAGTTTGAAAATAAGACTACTAAGAAAGACTCATTAATTTATTTATTTGATGTACTTTAAATTTATGTCTTTTAAAAACTTTACAATCACAAGCCTTGTACAAAAAAATTTGGTGTAAGCCTTGTGAGTTGTGAGCTTACTTATGAAAGAGGGAGGGATCTTCTAGTTGGTGAGAGTGATTCTCCACCTTAAGTAGACATGTAGAGAGGCTGAGTGGGTCATTTTTTTTTTTTTTTTTTTATAAATGAGTGATTTCTCAAGTTCATCATGTTTCCTTGTATATTTTTCTCTCGATTACCATCCATAAAATTTCGTATTTTATTTGCTCCATAAAATTTCGTTCTATATAAACTTTGTTACAACCTATTCAGGCTTTGCCTATTGCAGCTGAATCTTGAAGATGTTTCCTATTAGGGATGGAACTAGGATTCGAAGTTGAGGGGGGCCAAAGTATAAATACAAAGAAGTTTATGAAAATCAAAACTAACATCTACTGAGAATTATGCATAATCATATCCGAGTGAATATTTTTCAGTGAGCGTATTGTTTGTTTTTAATTTTCAAATATTTGCAACAGCACCAGCTGGTACAGTGCTATATTTTTTTTCAAAATTATTGGGGTTGGGGGGGGGGGGATGGCCCCCCTCTGCCCTGACGTGGGTCCATCACTGCCTATAATATATTAACCATGGCTTTCTTATAATTATTATCATGAAATATATATGGTCTGCGTGCTAGCTCATTTTCTTTTTCGTTTTTTTCCTCTATATCCAAGTTTATGCAGGAGATAACAAAGAATTCTTAGATTAAAAGTATTATTCTATGATGATTTAAGTTCCAATCTGGATATCTCTCAAAAAAAAAAAAAAAAAAAAGTTCCAATCTGGATGTTATTGCACTACCACTCAATTGTGTCACATTTGTATTTTCACCTTGACCATGTTATGTCTTGGTGAACCACATTTTGAGTGTCAATATTAAGAGTATGTAATTAAATAATTAAATTTACTAAATTATAAAAATTTAAGTTTTTGGCATAATTGGTAATTTAATAGTCAAGATTCGGTTTCAAAAAAAAATAGTCAAGATTCAATTTATAATTTGCATTTTTTTTAGTATAATTTGATCACTTTAATTTGTGTTTGAATTAACATTTTTTTCTATATTTAGACATTTATTTGTTTGTGTGCACTCATTTATTTATTTTACGAATAATTGTATATTTATCAATTTTTACTCAAGCTCAACTTTAAGAAGAAGCAAAAGAATTCAGAATTACAGACTATCAAATGTAAATGAAATTGTTGAGGGGTAACTATTATGGTAGTTGAGGTAAATATCAAACGCTTCCCATTAATTGACACAAACAGCCATTGCAATGATTACAGATGAGTTCTTCTTCTTCTTCTCTCTCTCTCTCTCTCAACCAACAGAAAAAAAAAAAAAAAAAAAAAAAAAAATGGTGAAAGCCCTTTGTTATCTAAATAAATCACACAGCAAAAAAGATGATAATTATTAAGTTAAAAGGGGACAATAGAACACGACCACTCAAAAAAAAAAAAAAAACTGTGAGAATTCCGAACCAACGGTTGGTCAGTCAAGTCAACACTTTGGAAGATCTGATGGTGGTGGTGGTAACTTCTGATTCGGTTCTGGTCCATCCAAGACAACCCACGCCATCCTTAGCCCCCAGCTCGTGTGGACATCTAAGTGGCAATGCATAAACCACACCCCTGTTCACATGTCAATAAATAAAAAAGTACTAATTAAAGGTACATCCAACAATATTTAGCACAATAAATTCTAGAGTCACCGAACCACACACTTTTTTCATAACTTGATGACGTGTAAGGGGCTGTTTGGATTCATTTTTTTGGTCACTCAATTTTCATCACTCATAACTCATCACTCATCACTTAAAATACCATGTTTGTTTGGCACCATCACTCACTTCCCATCACTCAATATTTTTCACACTATTTGTAGGCCCCATACCTGTCACCGGTGCAGCTTTTTTTTTTTTTTTTTTTTTCAGTACCCAAACTCACTGAATCCAGTGGGAAAAAAAAAAAACGAACAGCCAACCCAGGAAAAGAAAAAAAAGAACGAACAGCCAACGCCAACCCAGAAAAAAAAAAAAAAAAAAAAAGAAAAAAAAGAACAAAAAAAAGAACGAACAGCCAACGCCAACCTAGAAAAAAAAAAAAAAAAAAAGAAAAAAAAGAACGAACAGCCAACGCCAACCCAAAAAAAAAAAAAAGAACGAACAGCCAACGCCAACCCAGAAAAAAAAAAAAAAAAAAAAAAACAAACAAACAGCTAACGCCAACCCAGAAAAAAAAAGAAAAAAAAAAAAAAAAGAACAAACAGCCAACGCCAACCCAAAAAAAAAAAAAAAAAAAAAAAGCCAACACCAATCCAAAAAAAAAAAAAAAAAAAAGTCAAAAGTTGCGGCTGTGGGTCCCCTTTGTGTGTTTAATTACAATATTGCCATTGAGTTATGAGTTATGGAAATTGAAAACAGCCAAAAGTTGTTTTCAGTTTTCATAACTCATAACTCAAAAATCAGAGAATTGAGTGATGGAAACAAAGTTATGGAAACAGAGTTATTGTTTGCCAAACAAAATTTTTGTTATGGGTCCTACCATTTTTGAGTTATGAGTTATGAAAACAGAGAATTGAGTTATCAAAACTAGCAATCCAAACGGGCTCTAAATGTTTTGAACCATCACTTTCAAATAAAATTATTAGTACTTTCTCAAAAGAAAAAAATCTTTAGTGTATATGTTTTTAACCATCACTTTTACATAAAATATTTATTTTTTTCATCATTTACGGTTGCGCATGTCGAAATTGTGATACAAAAATTGTGTTCATGAACCCAAAATTCCCCCAAATTTTTTTACAACCGCAACATGGTAAGTTATGAATGATAAATAACAAAATAATATTAGTCGTAGGTTCTGATAAGAACCAATAAAAATTTACTAACTTAATTATTATGAAAATATTGTGTCTTTAACATTACTTTATTTAGTAACATCAATAGGTCTAAACACACTAGCTATACACACACATAAATAAATAAATAACATGATGTGATTTTTTTTTTTAAGAATACTAAGTATTTTTAACACACACACATGGGGAGATGAGAGAAGGTTTTTTTAAAGAAATTTATAGTGGTGTATATCTAAAAGAACCTAATTCTTTAATACATTAAAAAATAGTATTAATAATGGGTCCATTAAAAATAATGTTACCCCAATTATAAATTTTCACCTAAACATATTTAACACAATGTTTTGTCCATAACATTGCTCTTTAGAATACATATTCGATTTGGAATGAAATTAGAGAGAGTACAAATTTTACTACATGCACTTTATAAATTTTATGTCATCTATCACTTAAAAAAGTAATTAAGATATTTAATTATCTTATTAGCAAATGACACTAATCACATTTATTGTCACATAGATTATAATAAAATTATTAATAATTTTAGTATTTTTCCTTCATTTGAAATACAAATACGGGACATAGGGCAAAAAATTTCAAGAATATATTTTTAATTAAATAATTCAAATCAAATAATAAAAAATTATATGAATAAAATTCTCAAATATATTTTAAACTTTATTAGTATGTGGATTTAAAATAATATAAGTAGTAATTGTTTTCATTGGAACAAAATCTCCAAAGATCAAATTAAGCAATTTACATTATTAGAAAACTATAATGATCCCATATATACCATAGAGCATGCATTTTTATATACTTCCATGGATTATCAGCTTGTGACCTTGGTTTTAAATTACTACATGTATGAATGGAAATTAAAGATGTAGCTATTGAAGACTTTGTGTTATGAACATAATTAGTTAAATTAGAACTACATTACTAATTTTTTCGGTAAGATTTATTATTAATATTACTATCATCATCTTTCAATGTCTACCAACAATTTCTCTTCGATCTGTTATGATCCAAGAACACATCAACACACACCTGGATTGTCTGATAGGAAACGAATAGCCAGCCAGCCACCGGCCGGAACACCGGCCGTGTTCCTCTCAACTGGGTCCACCAGATTGAACTTAGCAGGGTCCTTATTCGGATCATAGTTTCCAAAACCTTGTCCCACAACAAAGAAATTAAAACCATGTAGATGGAGAGGGTGGCTCTCAGCACCAAGAATACTCGTGTCCTGCAATACCAACTCCACACTCGTGTTGAATCTCAACACCAAAGCACGCGTGCCATTGCTCACGTGTGTGTTATTTGGCGGTGTACCTGTATAATTAAACTGCACTAACGGCTGTGTTGGAAAATCAGTGGTATACACCCCATTAGATTTTCCAAAAAAGTGGGCTTGAAGTAAAGCAATTGATGGGAGAGCAAAGGACACGTTGTTAATCGAAGCAGCAAATTTTGAGCCATTAGGTCCTTGACATGTTGTGTTTTGAGGACACGGGTTACTCCCAAGTCCCACAGTGAAGAAAAATTTCCTGTCCACGGTTTGAGGAACATTGGCAGGGAATTTAGCATTGGCTAAGCTCCGGAATTTTCCAGTGAAATTTGCTACAAAGTTTGTGGCATTGAATAATGGGAGCGTTGGTTTGAAAAGAGTAAGGTTTTTTGAGGCAGAGTAATGAGATGGGTGCTTGTATTCAAGAATACCTGCAACTGTGGAGTTGTCAAAAGAGCCAATGCCTGTGAAATAGGGACTAGCGGCCATGAAGAAACTGGCATTAGGGAAATTGGGTTTGGTTTTGAGAAGAGCGTTTAAGGTTTGGCCTGGAGCGATGAGAAGGGTGTCTGTTTCGAAAGGTTTAAGGTAAACTGCATCGGTTTCAACTACGATGAGGGTGTGGTTGGCTATGCTAAAGAAGAGCTCGTCGTTGAGTGCAGCGTTGATCAAACGGAGGAGATACGTCTTTCCTGGCTTCACCTTTAGCTTGTATGTGTCTGCAAAACTCACAAGACAAAATTAAGTTAAATATCAATATCTTACACGCAATATCCAAGTTTAAAACTTTTTTTTTTTTTTGGCACAAAATAGAATTCTACTCTAGTCTAATCTTACTCTAATCTAATATAAGTGTATATGTGTGTATAACTCCCTTCTAGAGATTTGAACTCCGACCCTTACCCCCAAACTCCACAAACACCCTAAGGATGTGCGGCAGTAATATCCAAGTTTAAAACTTGAAATAAGTGATGTATATTAAAAAATGTGTAAGAATCATATCTTGCATGGTTTTACTTATTTTGACTTTTATTTCCACTTTTAAATTAAGTTGCTTGCAGTTGTACCTTTAGAAGAGCAGTTGTACAAGGGACCCGGAAGACCATTGATCGTGTATGCATCTGAAACGTTGGGACCTGCTCCTGTCTGAAGAGCCTGGCTAATCACAGCCTCTGGGTCTACGTTAAACCACTCTCCTGCAATCCCAAAACCATGCAAACAATAATGTTTAAAAGAAAATTACCAAATAAAATTTACTTCAAATTACAAAAATCTTTAGGCCTGTGTTTCATATGCTAGCTAGTTACCAAAAATAATGGGAATTTCCTTGTGTGGTTTCTCATAAGGGTAAGATTCATTGCGCTTTGGAAGAATAATGATGGGTCCATAAAGTGTGGATCTTAGCCATGAGATGTGAGCATGCCATAACAGAGTTCCCCTTTGACCAGTGATGGTGAAGTTGTATGTGTATGCCTGGCCAGTTTGTATAGGGCACTGAGTAACATAAGCTGGTCCATCAGCCCACGCACTCCCAAGCTGCCTAACCCCATGCCTGCACTCTCATACAAAATAAACAGAGTCAATGAAAATTAGTATACACATATATAATTATGTAGTAACTTGTGTGCTCAACATTATTAACTTGTTATTTTTGTGTACATACCAATGAATGGTAACATTGTTTGTAACATGATTAACCAATTTGACAATGACTTGATCACCTTCCCTTGCCACCAATGGAGGCCCTGGGAACTGACCGTTAACACTGAGAATGCTTTTTGTATGACACAATCTGGTCACATTGTGGTAATCGACCTTCATTTAAGGAAAAGTTACAAAATTAGAACAGGAAAAACTAATTTAACTAGAGAAAACTTAAATATATGTTTCGTTAGTTATGTACATTGAATGTGTAGTGCCTCGTTATTCCTACAGCAAATTCTGGCGATAATGACAATACACATAAACCAAAGAGCAAAGCTCCCATTGAAGCAAATGAAGGAACATTGGGGCAACTCATCTCTCTCTCGCCTATTTTTCTTTTTGCACATAAGATATAGGGGTAGAGCTCAGAGCCAAGGGGTGTAGAGAATTAGGTCCTGTGAGCCTCATTATATAGAGGAAATTAGGTAGCTAATAAAGCAGAATGAATATTCATCAGGTTTCATACATCAGATGTTCACCTTGTCTGCCCCAGTTAGCTGTTGGTCCAGCTGAATTTTAGAGTGCTGATAAAGTAACACTTTTCCTATACCATCTAATTTAAGGTTAAATTTGATTACCACAACGACCTTTTCCTTATAGCGCATTGGCTGAATTTGATTACAAAATGATATTAGATAATTGAGGATTATAAAATTGCTTAATTATGGTTAAAAAGTCAATTAGTCCAGAACCACTACAAAATCATTACCGGCCTTCTAGATGTCCTGTTTTTGTTGAGTCTGAAGCATTCCAGAGATTTAATGACATTTTTTTTTTATAATCCAGAGATTTAATGACACATAAGTATTAGGTAGTCGAGATAATTGGTTATTAAGAAAATTTAGGACACGTTTTTACCACAATTTTGTCACAACTGTGATGTGATAGACAGTGAGTAATGAAAAAAAAAAATTGTGATTTATGTAAAAATAATAGGCAATTACTCATAGTTTATCACATTAAAATTGTGACAAAAATATTTGTGATCCTAGAACCATGGTTACACCTCCATTTTCTTCATTTTTGTTTCTATATAGCATTGTTGATTGTAGTTGTACCATTGAAATGTCTTTACTAGGCAACAACTTTGCACTCTGTTGTAAAGGGATCATAGAGAGATGACACGAACCTAGAAAATGTCTCTTCAACAAATTGAAATCTCCTACTTTAAAAAAAAAATTAGTTTCCCATAAGACAAAGTTATCCAAGACAGATAACTCACTTCACAATACTTTTTTTGTACTCATGGATAATGCTAATTAAATATTGAAAAGCTTATTGGGTTGATGTTTCAATAACAATAAATTTAATACTTTAATAAAAGCTTTCTTCCACTAGTGACTAGATTTATAATTGTCCCCGAATGAGACTTGTGCCTTTGTACTTTATTACCATCATCATGTTAGGGTTCTATTAATGTCCATATATGAGTAAAGAGAAGTTCAGAAGTTAATACACAATAAATCCATGAAGAGGAAAGTATCAGTACAAATCATTGGAGGCAACGTCGAAATCACGTGAAAATTGGTGACTTCGTCGCAAGGATCAAAACTCAGGCCACGGCCTTCCGATGCTTTTCTAGCAAATTTCTTCATTTAGGCACTTAATTAATCATTTTTGCTATTTATAGCAATTTTTCTTCTCGTTCTAACTTTTAAATTTAAAGGTGAAATAATGTCTCCTCTGTTTTGGGACGTCTCCTAAACACTATATGATTTGATTTTGTAATTTTCTCAAATTTGCATTTTTGGCAATTTTTCCTATTTGTTAGTTTAATTTCATGCTTAACACAAATTAAGGTATTTGGTGTTTCCTAGCTGCCTTAAGAATGTGTTTGGTAGCCCTAGGGTTCCTTTTCCTATTTAAGAGTAATATAGCCTCCAAGCCAATTCAATTTTCTCATTAATAAAATTTCATACAGTTTTTTCTTCTTTAGATTTTTTGGTGAATTCCAAAGTTCTCCTTATGAATTCAAGAGTAATCATCTTGTGGTAGACGTGTTTTGTTTCTTGTGGCTTTCCGTCTGCATCAATATATTACTCTGAACTAGATACAGTGCCAGCTTAACACTAAATACAATTGATGCAATCGCCTAAGGCTCCAAGTATAAAAAAGGCCCCAAATTTTAATTTAATTAAGCCCAAATATTAGTCAATAAATAAAACAATATTTTTTATCAAATGAAAAACAAGATAAAAAGAGATAAAAATGCTACTTTCACAAAAAATTTCACAATACTTTTACAACAAATCCTAAGTAGTAAGTTGTTACAAGCTATTATTGATGGCAAAATTATAATTTTAGTGATGAGTTCTATTGTGAATGTAGCACTTCTCAAAAAAAAAAAAAAAAAAAAATTCACAACAATTTTCACAATAGTTGAGTTGGCAAATTTTTACTAGTCCTCACTTAAGTCCATCACTAACATCACTCTCTTACTTACCACTATTATTCTATCATATCAACACGTGTGAAAAGTTTTCTCAAATTTTTTGTGTTTATAGACTTTCTATAAAATAAAAATAAAAAATACATGGTTTATGTTAATTAGTAATAATTTTGCATCTAAAATAAGATAATAATATTTAATTTTTTTAAGCCATATTTAAATATAAAATGTCTCAATTTCATTTTTCAGCTTAACCCCCAAATATATCAAGTCACCTGATTAGATGTGATAAATTTACTCAATTTTCACCGGTCCTCCGAACTAAACTACAAGGACAATCATTAAATTGTTGCATCTTTAGGCCAAATTTTCCTATCAACCTCTCTTTAAATGGGGCAAAATAAAAAATAATGCCTTGTCTTCAATTGTATTGAAATTTCTATTGACTCATCGCATAGGAGATTGTAGCTTATAATAGGAGCCGGGTGGTTGTAATGACTAGTGCCCCTCTTACCGTATTCCCAAGGTACGAGTACTTTCTTGCTACTTTCTTCATCACTTCCCTTCATTTAAAATCCATGGGTCAAAACGGGACCTATCTCGAACTATTTTTTTGTCTTTAAAACTAAGGAACATATTGTGCTAGCTAGAATTTTCACCATATAATATGAGTTTCAAGGAAGCAAACACAACCTTCAGGTTCAAGACCACTGTTAGTCAATTCAATCTCTATATACATAAAACTTGCAATATTGGAAATAACATAATAAGAAGATCATATATTGTTTATTGGTCTTTTCCTCTATGTGATCCTGAGATTGAATGGAACGTGTGAAAGATTGCGTGTAAGGTTGAATTCAAACTAGAGAATAGATGTTGAAATTTGAAGACAGCCGTTGGATATGTTGCTCTCGAGTCGGTGAAATTCATTTCTATTATGTACCGTGGAAAAAGAATAGAGAATGATGCACCACCCGATCCACATATGCCACTTACGAAAAAGATATATATCTGCCCCCTTTAAACTTTAAAATAGAGGCATTGTGTGACAGTGTGACTCATGTTGAGATGTCACCGTAACTCGACCCATGCATTGAAAATGTTTTTGATTAGACAAACTCAAGTACACCTAATGCTTTGGGATTGCGTCAATTGATTGGTCAATGCTTGGGAAATTTTTAGGTCACTAGGAAACATAGAGGACCCAGGAGCTATAGAAAGGATATGTATGTGCGCCCTATATGCATATATCACGTTGGAGGCAAAAATCTAAAAGCTATAAAGCTTAGGCAATATGAGTGGAGATTTTTAGTATCGTTATTTAAAATAATGTAAAAATTATGATTTAAAAAGTGTTGTGAAAATACGTGTTTATAATATTAATAAAGCAATAAATATGTTTGGTACCATGTTTCAAACAAAATATTTCAGTATCTGAAAAAACATAATTGTGTGTTTAGTATATGTGTGTTTTATTTTTAGAAGACTAACAATCTGGTATAAATTTATATTTTTTATTTGAGGAGAGAGAAATTTGTGCCTTAATACCGTTGCCCTAACTCTTCTCCCCTGATCCTTCTCTTTCCTTTGCCTCAAGTTATTTTCTCCCTTGAAGCTTCTCTTTCCTTTGTCTTCGTCTAAAACCAAACCCACGCCTAGGTAGTCTCATCTCCATCAAAGCAGTCCAAGACCCATACCTAGGCTTCTCTTTCCTTTGTATCTCATCTCCATTAAGGCAGTCCAAGATCCAGCAATGAGACCTACTTTGCTTGCCATCAAACCTAGGGGAAGAAGCAGCGGCTTGAACACCAAAAATCCACAGATCTGCTGCAAATCTAGGTTTGAATAACACTTTGACATGCTGAATCGAGAGAGAACCAAAATAACTTGTCTGATTCCACCCCTATTATGCACTTGAGTTAATTTAGGATTTTTAATGTTAACATTCTAGCTATTTTATAGAATCCTAGTTTTGGCTACAGAACCATAATGAGCAACAGTGTTTTTTTTTTTTTTTTTTTTTTTTTTTTTTTTTTTGGGAATAAGTAAAAGGAACTATGATGCTAATGGCATCCTGCTAAAACAAAATTTGCTAAAGTTGCAGTGTCCTTGATGTGGTCTGTAACTGCGCCATTTTTTTCTGTACAAGATGGAAATTTTACTCTATCTTAATTTAAGTGTATATGTGCGTGAAGCTCCTTCCTGGAGATTTGAACCCCAACCCTTACCCCCTACACCCTACAAGAACTTATATTTGTGGAGTAATCACTGCACCAAGGGTGCGCGGTGGTGTAATTGCGCTATTAAATTAATGTAATATGTAGTTTTGGATAGTTTGAAAATGAAATGCAAAATTTATGATGGATTTATGACAGCAAAGAGTTTTGATTTGAAGAATTTATGATGGAGTGAGATCTGTTGTTGTGAAAGAGGGAGAGAGATGAGCTTGAGAGGCGCTGGGTTTACAGAGGAAAAAGTCTTTGGCGTGACTTGTGAAGAGGGTAGAGAGAGAAAAGAGAGGCCCATATTCATTAGAGAGAGGGATCCATGGAGGTGTTGTCTAATCCAAGTGGGCCTCATGTTTTTAAAAATATTTACGAATGTACCATTGAGCAACATTGTTTGAAATCTGGAAACTGGTATAAGGAGCTTTCTAAATTTAGTGTTTAAACACCCTAAAATAGGTAACATGACTCAAACACTCTTAAAAAAACAATCCAACCAGACACTTTTTTTTTTTTTTTTTGGAACAACAATTTTCAGTGTTGGTAATAAGTAGGGTTGTCCACACCCACACGTGACCTGCAAAACCCATCCGATCTGGAGCCACTCGAATCGGAACCGTCCAACCCGAGGAGAGAGGCAGTCGGCAGCGGGTCTCAAAGGTTCAAAACCGATGCTGACGGGTCAGATGGCGAAAATCATTCTCCAAAACCTGAGCCACCCAATCCGACTTGCTAAAGGCCAGATTTACCTCAAATCTGACAAAAACATACTAATTTTCGCTCATATTCAATGAAGGTCTCCTCGTTTTTGCTCATATCTCCTCATTTTCGCTCTTATCCAGCTACGATCTACTGGGTGTTGCTTAAATACGGCATAGATTTGGTGAGTTTTTCTCAAATCCAACGAAAATCTGGTTATTTTTTATTCAAATCTGGTGGGTTTTCCTCAAATCTGACAAAGATCTGGTGTTATTTTGCTCAAATCTAGTGGGTTTTGCTCAAATCTGGTGAAGATCTAACTAAGAAAACATAGTTTGCCACCAATTTGAACCTTTAGCAGCATCTTATCAGCTTCGACTAACCCAACCGCCAACCAACCAAGTTCGATCTGACTTGACCCGTGGGTTTTTGCAATCGGTGGTGGGTCTTCTCGTCGGAAACTTAATGTCATCGGGTCAATCGCGGGTTGGGCATAAACTCGACCCGGACCGACCCGTGGACACCCCTAGTAATAAGCTTCATATGAACCCAACAAATAAACTCATATCTAATTAAGACTTTAATTAATTAGGAATTGAGGCCACTTGTACAAACCAATAAGCTTCATAAAAAGCTTGATAATGCACTTATGTTAGGTCTCAATAGCTCAAAAGCTTGATCTTTAGCTCTAGTTCAGCTTGACTAATGAATCAAGCTAAGCCGAACCTAGCCAATCTCAAGCTTCTTAGCTTTTTGACGAGCTTGAAATCTATTTATAGGCTTGATTTAAGTTCGAGTCGAACTTCAACATTTTATTTTTGTTGTCAAGTCTAACTTAAACATTCACTACTTGATAAAACTCAACCTATTTAAAGCCCTACCAACCTCTTTCTTTATTTATTCGTTTTATATAAGTATTAAATATTCGCATCACGTGTAAAAATTCATATCTATTTTAATATAAGAACTTATTTTTTCTATTTACTTACTCACTTTTTAAAACACTCTACATCAAATTATATATTTTACACTATATTTTATTAAAATATCTTTTTTTTCTTAATTTTTTGAATTATTTTTCTTTCTTTTCTTCACACACAATAATTATCATTCACTTTTTTCCTTCATTCTTAGTATATGTAAATAAAAAATAAAATGCAAAATAAACAATATTAGTATAAATTTACTATAGTAATAATATATTTTTACACAACTTTATATAACTTTTTTATTTTTTGAGGTAAAAGGTAAAACAACTTTACATGACTTAATATTGGTGAATTTTGAATTAAATTGATTAGAACATAGTCATTTTTCTATTATACATCTTTCAGTTATACATTGGAGTACTAAATCTAAAAGGATAAAAAAAAAATCTAAAAGGATACACAAAATCAAAACAATGAGTGCACAGAATTTAGTTCCACTCAGGTATCATGAACTGGTGCACATGCATTGCTGCTAGTCTGCTTACTACTACTGATAGCCTACTACTAGTAGTTGTTTATTTTAATGGACATAACCATATTTACCCAAACAACGTCATTGTCATCATTCACCAGTTTTGCCCTAACAACAAAACGCTCCCAGAATCCCAATCCCATTAGCCCAACAAACAAAAAAAAATCACTCAAAATTAAACAACAGTAATGAGAAAACATCTAACAGAAATGGAAAAAGAACAGATACCTCAGCATTCACAACTAAAAATGCAGCAATTCCACCCATCAATGCATTTCACTTTTGCATAGACAGGATTAAAGAACCAAACCAAAAACATAAACATAAACATCCCACAATAACATTTATCAAGGAAAAACTAAAGAATTAATCATTAATGTAAAAATCTGAGGAAAACTAGGAACTTCATTTCCCTCAACACTACTTCTACTAGTACTATACACATTACCAAATATGAAATGAAATACCCCTCTCTACTCTCTACTCTCTAGTCCCTAAAACCCCCTAATTAATCTAAAATATTCATAGAAACAACACAGCTAGCTAGCCGGCATTAAGTTAAGTTAAGCCCAGGCTTCTCTTCTAGGAGGCATAGTAAAAATAGCATCAAGATCAGGTGGCTGGAAATACCCATTCTTAGGTGGGTCTCGCTTCATTCCACTCGCCGATTTTTTCTTCGGCGGCGGTGGGCACACTAACACCACCGGAATCTGGCATTCTCGGCGCTTCGGCGTCGTACACCTGTCCTCAGATCTCTCCTCAAACCCCATTCTCAGCCGTCTGATCACAGCCACAACTATTCCCAAGAATACACTAATTACAATGTAGAACACCACCTGTGAGCTCTGAGCTGTGAACTCCTTCCTTTACTCCAAACTTTGAAGCACTGACAAATATATGGAAATAAATAGTAGCAAAACAAGAGCGGTACGTATATATATATAAAATGAAAATAAAGAGGTTTTGAAAATATTTGAATTTTCGAAATTGTGGATTCAAAGGCGGTGGGGTGGGGTGAAAAAAAAAAACTTCAAAAAACAAAAGGCTTCGTAAATTCGGGTAATGTTCTGTCGGGTGGGACCCAAAGTTGCTGAGTGGGAGTTGATCGTGCGGTGGAGATAGATGACAGCTAAGCATGAGTTTGATTGACTGACGTGTCGGTTCATTACTGGGTCTAATAATCTACGTGTTTGTCACACGTGTCCCACGTTGGAACGCGTTTCTGTCGTGCGTTCTTATTTTTATTTTTTCAAATGGGGCGGCGCGAATTTGAGTCGGTGTTTGCGCGGGAAAATGTTGGTGTTTTTTTTTGAATCTGTAATGTATTGTTCTTTCTGTACTCGGTACTGTAACGCATTTATCTCTTTCTTACCAATTTCGTCACAGCAGTATTAAGAATTTATGATTTTGAGATTTGAGGTTTTTTATTTTTTATTTTTTTAGTCTTTTTTAGTAATGCGACTTTTTCTACAATTTTTACTGTAATTTGTTTACATGACAAGTCCAATAGTGAAGTTGTGGATCCACCATTTTTACTCCACCACTCACGACTTAACATGTATATAAATTGCGATGAAAGTGGTGAAAAATATTATGGTTGTAGTTTTTTTTTTGGGTTCATGAGTTACGATGATTTGGTGCAGGTGGGTTTTTCATCATGTGGGACCAGTGTTTTTCAATGTGATTACATGATCTATGGTAGGGATTCGATCTGTGACTTTAGATAGATTATACTCCTGTCAAATGGGCCCCCTTTTCCTCTTTGGGAAAAGAATGCATTTGAATGTCCTTGGAGTTGGTTCCATTGGAATGTTGTTGATATACAAATGGCTTCTGCGAATTACAAATATAAGGGTCTGTTTACTCCAAGAAAAAAAAGTACAAAGTAGCCATGTTCTTTTTTCTAAAAGAGAAATGAATTCAAAATAATTTTGTACTTAGATTTAATCGGGAAATCTAATATCCTATACCTAAGTATTATCGTTAAGGATTTTGTTAATTAAAAACATAAGTCATGAAGTATATTTTCGAAGGAAAAAAAACTCATTAGTAATTTATTTGTTTTTTATTGATATGATAAATTTGAACCTATTTCGTTTGGTTCATGATAATAAAAATAATTGTATCTTTGCATAAACAAAATTCAAACCTAGATTTATTATTTAATTATAAGAGATTTTATCAGTTAATTTAAATAAAACCAATAATAATTCAGTTGTTTGTACTTATAAGTTTATTGTAATTGTGTCTTTTTCTAAGAGTTTATTTTTTAAGCAAAATAAGTAAATATTATCTTAAAATTGTATAGTTATTTTTTATTTCACAAGTATAAGAAAATCAATATTTACCTTGCTCCTAATTTGTTCTTAAATTTTTACATAAAGAATTTATAAGTAGCAATAAACATCTTGGAATTTAAGATTCTTATTATTAAGTGAATCAGTTATGACAATTGGCCACTATCGTAAGAATTGTCAGCAATTCTCAATTTATTGAGATAGCATTATAAATACAACCATCAATGCACATGTACCATAAAACAAATGTACATCATACGAGAACACAATAAAATATGGCTACAGCCTACAAGCCTACAAGTAGGGGTGTCAATTCAGGTTAGCGTGTCGAGTTCGTGTCGTGTCGACGTAGGGGTATTCGACTAAATGGCTCAACCCTAACCTGACCCATTTAATAATTGTGTTATGATCCTTCAACCCTAACCCGACCTGTTAATAAGGCGAGTTGACCTGACCCAACCCATTTGACACACTTAATAAACAAGTCGTGTTGGGTTGACACGAATGTAACACAACCCATTTCAACCTGCATAATATTAAATATAACATCCATCTAGAAATAATTTTTTTTACATCCCAAAACGCAGTGCATACACTTCAAGCCTTCAACCTACATTCAAAATAATATAGTTCAACAAAAATATAACATTCATCTAGAAATAAGTTCTTTACACTCCAAAAGAAATGCATACACTT
The DNA here is from genome assembly GCA_028535165.1 of Quercus tomentella. Taxonomy (NCBI): domain Eukaryota; kingdom Viridiplantae; phylum Streptophyta; class Magnoliopsida; order Fagales; family Fagaceae; genus Quercus; species Quercus tomentella. The sequence goes on from JAPQVY010000012.1 coordinate 191,642, forward strand.
CAACCCAAATTCAAAATAACAAAGTTTAACAAAAATAAAATAACATAGTTCAACAAAAATATAATATCCTTGGAACTCGCCAAATGCTAAGTATCAATATTGAAAAAATTTAAACAAATAGTAAACTAATCCTGACTATGACCACGATTATCATCCATAGATTCTTTGTTGATGTCCAAATTCATAACATCTTTCACAAGCTCATCCAATTTCATTTGTGCAAGTTCTATACCAAAAAAGGAAAAAAAGAAAAAAAAAGTATTAGTAGTTCTAGGATTTGTAAAGTTTTTATTTCCAATTATATCTCTTGTAAATTTTTATAATTACTCACTTTTCTTTTTAAATTTAAAATATATGTTGGATATAAAAGGTATTTGACAAATCTAAAATAAAATAAATATTTATTTGTTATACGAGTTAAACGGGTTGTGTTAAATGGGTCATTTTAGGTTGACACAAATAAATTGGCGTGTCAAACGTGTCTATTGCGGGTTACGCGGGTTGACCCGCTTATGACACGTTTCTTATCGTGTCGCTTTCGGGTTAACCCGTTTATGACCCAAACCCATTAAGACCCAACCCTAACCCGAAAAAACCCGTGTCGTGTTCGCGGGTTGGGTCGAACATTGACACCCTTAAGCCTACAAGTTACAACTAACAAAAGTAGTCTTAAACTCTTGATTCTTGAATAGTAAGACCCCACAGCTAGTAGTGCCACACAAGTGGCCCAATACATACCATTCTAAATGTTAATCTGGGCCAAGGCCCAAGCCTTAGCATCCCTTAGTTACGTACAGTGGGGGTAATCTATGACGGTTTATTGGCTTTTATGGTCACCCTGAGACAGCAAAGAGGTGGGAATCTTGGGATCTTTTACGTCATCTACATTCTGTTGGTTCTTATCCTTGGCTTCTAATGGGTGATTTTAACGAGATTCTTCATCCTGATGAGTATTGGGGCAAGGGTGCAAGACCTGTTACTCAAATGATTGAATTCCAACAAGTTGTTGATGATTGCTCTTTACTGGACTTGGGCTTTGAGGGTCCAAAATTCACTTGGAGCAATAACAAATTTCAAGATAATCTCGTATATGAAAGGTTAGATCGAGGATTGTATAATCAGGAATGGCTGAACTTATTTCCCCAATCTAAGCTTTTTCATATCCCATTTGGATTCTCAAACCACTTAGCTTTGCTGACTGAAATTAAGGCATCTAGTCCAGTAATTCCAATGGGCCCCAAGCATAGATTATCTCGTTTTGAGGCTTTATGGACCAGAAATGTAGACTGTGAAGAAATAATTAGATCAATTTGGGATATTCCTCAGTGGGGTACTCCAATGTATCGTCTTTCACAAAAAATCAAGGTTGTTCGGGTGGCTCTACTTCAATGGGGAGGAGGGAATGTTAAAGGTCTCTTCAAATCTATTGCTGCAAAAAGGAAGCTTCTTTCTAGTCTAGAATTGGATTGCCATTCAAATCCAGCAAACTCTCATAGAATTCAACTAAGGAATGCAACTAGATTTGAGCTTAATGAATTGATTTGTTAGGAAGAGGGTTATTGGCATCAATGATCTAAGGTGGCATGGTTACAATCTGGTGATCGCAATACAAAATTTTTTCATGCAATGGCCTCTCATAGAAGAAGAAGGAATGAGATCTCAAAGCTCAAAGATTCTAATGGCAATTGGGTTTCACAGTAGGCAGATTTGGAAACAGTGGCAACTCAATATTTCCAGGGTATTTTCACATCAGTTTCTTCAAGCTCCTTTCAGCAAGTTAATGTGGATCAAGTGGTTACTCCAGAAATGAACAGTGATTTACTTGAAGAATTCTCTAATGATGAAGTGAAGACAGCTCTCTTTCAGATGCATCCCACGAAAGCCCCCAGCCCTGATGGTATGAATCCACTTTTCTTTCAGCATTATTGGCATATTGTAGGTTCTGATGTTACTAGAGCCGTTATTGATTGTCTCAATTCAGGGAGTATGTTAAGCAGTATTAACCTCACCCATATCACTCTTATCCCTAAAAAGAAAAATGCTGAATCTATGTCTCATTTTTGGCCTATTAGTTTATGTAATGTAATTTTCAAGATTGTTTCGAAGGTCTTGGCTAATAGACTGAAGAAGATATTGGGGACAATTATCTCTGATTGTCAGAGTGCATTTGTGTCTGACAGAGTTATCACAGATAACATTCTTATCTCCTTTGAAACTTTACATTACATGAAGACCAAATGGTGGGGTAAAACAACCTATATGGCTTTCAAGCTTGATATAAGCAAGGCATACGACAAAGTGGAATGGGATTATCTCGAAACTTTGACGCTTAAAATAGGGTTTCATCCCCGATGGGTGAATCTAGTTATGGTTGGAATTTCTTATGTTTCATACTTAGTCATTATGAATGGTGTGGCTTCTGGTTATATTAAACCTTTTAGAGGTATTCAACAAAGTGATCCTCTATCTCCTCATTTATTTTTGCTTTGCTTTAAAGGTTTTACTGCACTGATTAGGAATGTTGCTCAGACCAACAGATTGCATGGTATTAGTATATCTCGAAGTGCTCCCAAGATTACTCATCTACTTTTCGCCGATGATAGTCTATTATTTTGTAATGCTTCCATTGAAGAATGCCAGGCTATTAAGGAGATTCTTTGCACATATGAATTGGCATCTAGATAGAAAGTTAATTGTGATAAAACTTCCATATTTTTCAGCAAAAATACCCTGTTGGAAACTAGGGAGGTCATTAAAACCTTCTTGAATGCCATGTCCTCAGAGCCTTTTGAAAAGTATCTTGGTCTGCCTCCCATCATTGGCAGAGGAAAGAAGCAAGCTTTTGCCGAGATCAAGCTCAAAGTTCAGTCTAAACTCATTGGATGGAAAGGCAAGCTTTTATCACAAGCGGGGAAAGAGGTGTTGATCAAGTCAGTCACTCAAGCAATCCCTGTATATGCTATGAATTGTTTCTTACTCCCATTGGGTCTTTGCAATGACCTCAATTCCATGATGGGTCAATTCTGGTGGGGGCAACAGGCGGATGAAAAGAAGATACATTGGTTGAGTTGGAAACAACTTTGTTTTGCAAAGAAAGATGGCGGGATGGGTTTCAAAGATTTGAGATGTTTTAATATAGCTTTGCTTGCTAAACAGGGCTAGAGACTTTTACATTGTCATGACTCTCTTTTCTACAAAGTTTTCAAGTCTAAATATTTCCCAAATGAATCTTTTTTGGAGGCATCTATCCCATCTCATTCTTCTTATGCTTGGCGTAGTATTGCTCAAAGTCGTGATCTCTTGCTTCAAGGCAGCCGGTGGAGAGTTGGCAATGGAACAATGATCAGTATATGGCAAGATAAATGGCTGCCTATGGAGTTTAACCAGAAAATTATTTCTCATCGCTCCATCTTGCCTCCAACAGTATGAGTCTCAGATTTAATTGATCTTTCTTCATTTCAACCAAGGTAGAAGGCATTCCTTATAGATTCTATTTTCTTTTCCTTTGAGCTGAGATTATTAAATTCATTCCTTTGAGCATCAGACAGCCATCAGATTCTCTGATTTGGACAAAAAACAGGGTGGGCACATTCACAGTCCGTAGTGATTATATTCTTCAAAAAGAGATTGAGGAGGCGGCGACTGGAAATGGAGCTTCATCTTCTAGTACTGGCTGGCTTAATTCTTTCTGGAATAGTGTGTGGTCTTCTTTGATTCCACCCAAGATCAAATGCTTCATTTGGAGGGCTTGCAAAGATAGTCTACCTCTTCGGACCAAGCTTTTTGACAGGAAGATTTCTAACTCCTTTTCTTGTGTCTTATGTTCTGATGCAGCTGAGTCATGCAGCCACCTTTTATGGAAATGTTCCTTCACTCAAGCCGTTTGGTTTGATGCTCCTTTTAGGAACTCTTTCAGCTTCCCTTTGCACACTCAGTTTATTGACATTATAGACGTTGCCATTAAAAAATTGCAATCCCCTGAGTTTGAGATCTTATGTGTGGCATTTTGGATGATCTAGAATTGCCGAAACAAAGCTGTTTTTGAAGATTCTAATCCTAAACCAGCTGGTCTGTGGTTTAGAGCTTCTATTTACAAGCTGGAATTTATGGAGGCAAACAAGAAACATTTGGTCTCTTCAGCATCACCGGTCTGTAGGTTGTCTCCTCCTTCCATTGATACAGTGTTCAAGCTGAATATTGTTATTTCTCAGTCCAAGTCTTTTTCTTCTGTTGGTGTGGGGCTGCTTATTCGAAATTTAAAGGGGGAGGTGATGGCAGCAGCATGTGAACAAGCAAGGAAGGAACTGAATGCTCTCTGGACAGCAACTTCGGTGGTACGGATTGCACTTCTTTTTTGTCAAAATATCAGCTTCACTAAGATCATTGCTGAATTGGTGGACCTTCTTAACTCAGATAGGATTTGCTCCCTTTAAGTGGCTTGGATTTTGGAGGATATTAAGCTGATTTGTGAACATTTTGTTGATATATCCTTTGTTTATGTTCCTTTAAAATGTAATCGTGCTGTTCTAGCTCTTGCTAGTGTTGCAAAAGAGAATGAGGAGGCCATTGTTTGGATAGAAGGATGTCTCTCATTTCTCTTTCCCATTGTACAACATGATATTGAATAAAATTTACTATCGTTTCCTCTATAAAAGAAAACCGTACCATACACCACGAAACTATTGAAAACGAGACCTAAAAAAATCTTGATTTATTTTTCTTATTCTATTGAATATATATTTTTCACTTTTTCCTTTTTATAGTTTGAAATGATGGGAAAAGTTGGAGAATGATCCAATCAATATATGAGTTTAAAAAAAAAAAAAATTTGAGAAGAATATATGAGTTAAGTTTTTTTTTTAGAAATAGTTTCAACCTATAGCGTCTGTTTCCGATGATTACTCTTTATCATCAAAACAAAACACTAAGAAATTTTACCAGTTTAGCTAACTGGAAGCTATCACAATATATGAGTTAAGTTTAGTGAGAAAGTATTGCATAATAAATATATAATATACTTAGAAATAGGAGATCACGCAAATAAAAACTAATTATAGGCTTATAGCTATTTTGCTAGATAGCATTTTTTTATTATTATTTATTTTAAAGTGAATAGTTATAATAAATTTAAACATAAAAATGAAATATTGTTCAAAAAATATTGTCATTATGCACAAAACCTGGAGTGGATTGAATTTGAACCATTGCATTTCAAATTGTAAAGAAATTAAGTTTTTTCTGTCATAACTAAATTCCATGAATTGTATAAGTTCTGTGTAATTGCTTAAATAGATATGCATAATTTCATGTATATCTAACCGGAAAAAAAAAAAATATTAATTACTGTTGAGGAATCACAATTTGACTCCTTACAACCACTCTAAAAACAGGCCCGTGTGGTGTGATCTCAAATGTCATAAAAGATTTGAGTGTGCCTTCCTCATCACCAATTGGTTTTGAGGTGGAAAGGCACATCTCATGGTCTGACAAATGGTATCAGAGCCATGGTCATGGGTTCGAGTCACGGAAGTATCATTGTGAGGGAGGGATTGTTGGGAGGACCACAATTTGACTCCCTACAACCACTCTAAAAACAGACCCGCGTGGTGTGATCTCGAATGCCATAAAAATTTTGAATGTGCCTTCCTCATCACCAATTGGTTTTGAGGTGGAATGACACAGTTCACGGTCCAACAATTACTATTTTGTTTAATTATTTGGTAGGTTATATTCTAAGAACAAATAGCTTGGAGACAATTAAAAAAAAAAAAAATAGAGAAATTCATATGGAATGTAATACTAGAGTGTCTAAATTTGCTTACTTAAAAATTTATATGTTTTACAAGTTTAAAGATTTAGCAGTGATTGCTTAAGAAAATGATAATCTACATTCTACCATTCTTTCTAACAAAACAGTTTTATTTCTTATAAAAAACAACTTAGCCAACCCCTTGAGTTTCGAAACTTCTTTTTGAACTTACCCTCTTCTTGTGCAATTAATCCACTATGCATTATTACCTCAGGAAACTGAATCGCTCAAAAGCGGTCTGAAAATGAATAACGGTTTGTGTATTCTGTGGAGGCTCTGAAGAGAGCATTGACGCATTTGTAAATCAATTTTATATAAGTGTGTTCTCATAATTGGCCTTTGTACAACCTCATTACCTTTCCAATATAACACTGTATTACGGAAACAATTAATATCTTCCACTCCGAAGGGGAAAGAAAGTAAAAACAAAAAATTAAAAGGCATCTAGAGGGAACACATCTCACATAACTATACCAGCCAAAAGAGTAGATCATCGTGTCCACCTCCAAATGATGAACACAATGGCGAGTGTCAAAATCATGCCAGCATATTTGATCAAATTATCAACACGGTGCCGCCTCTCAATCAGCCTCAATACAGAATTTGAGAGCCCTACTGTATTAAGGACATCCAGTGCTTTCCGCTGTGCATTCTGAACCAAGGAAAAAGCATATCAGCAGTACTCAATAGCATCAGGACTCAGGAGCAACCTCATGTCAATGCATTACAAACCATTATTTATTGAAAGACTTGAGCTATCCCAACAATTTAGACCATTGTTTGCTTTTAGGTATTCTACCTCAGTCCAAAAGATTAAAGACCATACTACTAAAAACTGAATCATGCATAATAATTAAGATATCCAAATTCGTTATATATATGTAGATTGAGTTCAAGTTAGACCTAATATAACTTTAAGTAATGTTACACCATCCAATATTTTTTAATTAGATGCAAATTTTGAAAAATCTATCGTTAAATTATATTATCTTCGTATATTCTCCATGCTTACAAAATTTCAAAGTGATCAAAAATTAATAATCATGCCATTAATCAGTTGTTTAAATTCAAGTTTTTTGTAGTTTAAAATAATGCATAAAAGACAAGTTTATGGATCAAATGGTAAATGTCATCCAAATAACATGAAAATTGGCATGAATATTAAGATCATATTGAACATGTAATTCAATGGTGGAATTCTCAAAATATGAATTCTAAAACAAGTTATTGGGTAGTGTAATATTGCTTAGAGTTACACCATGTGTAACTTCACAAGAGATACACTTTTTTTTGTAATATTGCTTAGAGTTACACCATGTGTAACTTCACAAGAGATACACTTTTTTTGGATTGTTAATTACTATTAGATCTAAGGGTCAAAAAACACTCATAATAATGTCATTATTGCTCTCTAGAAATTAGCCAATTAAGCATTAACTCTTCTTAATAAAGGAAAAAAAAAAAAACAAAAACAAAAACAAAAACCAAAAAACACAACGTTAACTTTCACTCCTCTCCTTGTCATCATCTTCTTCCTATCTTCCTATCTCACATCACCTTCTTGTTCTCATGCAAACAAATCATGAGGGAGCAAGATAGATGTTGGTTGTATATTTAGCAACTTAGGTTTTCCGTGACTTTCGTTGTAGAGGCTAGCAATTGAATTGTTATTTTGGGGTGTGTTGAGCATTGGAGAAGACTGTGGGGCCATATCATATTATCATGGAGGACCATGGTGGTCCTTGGAATGTTGCTGTTGAGTGTTGATTATCCAAAGACAAATAATGCCACAAAAGTACTAGCCTATTTTGACATAAACCATGATGCTTTGCATACATTGATGGAAGAGAGCCCATATTTTTTAAGATCTTTCAAAAGACCATGGTGGGAGATGATGACATGGCTGAAACATAATGTTGTTAGAGCACTAATTTTTTTTAATTGACTTTGTCTGTGTTTTTAATCCTTAGAAATACTCAGCCTCAACAATCATTCTCTAAAACAATAGTGACTTTGGCCATGTATTTCTAAAATTTTCCAGTACCTCAAGACAGTACTGTAAAGAAATCAAAAAGAAAGATGTGAGGAAGAAGATGATGAGGAGGAGAAGAGTGAACGTTAATGCTGTGTTTTTTTTTTTTTAATTTATTAAGAAGAGTTAATGCTTAATTGGCTAATTTCTAGAGAGCAATAATGCCATTACCATGAGTGTTTTTTGACCCTTAGATCTAATAGTAATTAATGGTCCTAAAAATGTGTAACTATTGTAAAGTTACACCAGGTGTAACTTGAACTCATCTATATATATATATATATATATATATATATATATAAGAATTCCAAATTCTCATGCAGCATATCTAACAATACCCAATTAATATTCAAAATCTCAATCATTTATGGCTTTATCCAAGAAAAGTTCAATGGGACCAAAAATACCACATACACAATAATAAAGCATGCCAATTCTGTAAGCTTCTATTTTGAAGAGAGAAGAAGGGATGTGGGGCAGGAATTTGAGATGCAGGATGAAGAAAAATAAAAATAAAGGATGTAACCACCACAAAGGGTGGTGGTCTAGCGGCCATCGTTCTTGCTCCAATGTAGTTTGGGAGGTGGAGGTTCCAAGTTCAAGTCCTGCAATGAAAAGCACTTTGGAAAAAACCCCAAGCCCCGGCTCAATGCTCACTAGTGCCCTCATAGGGCTAGGATAATAGCTATGGCTCACCGGTTCAACTGCTTGCAGGCCTGGGTCCAGCAAGTAGGTTGGGCTCTGGGTTAGGGTCCGGGCTTGCAACTTGTCGGGTTAGGTTCTTAATACCTGAGTGGTGTATATAGCCTTGAGTGCAAAAACTTGTGAGAAGTGCACAATGTCCAAAAATAATGACTACCAGTGTGCCAAGATCTAGGGTAAGAATCAGCAATATGTGGAGGGGGCTCATGGACAACATTTGGAGCCACTGTGATACACTGAGAATTAGAAAAGCAGGACGCCAATGTGAGGAAGGCCCAAGTTCATCGATTTGGGGTCTTTAGAGATTGGTCCTTTTGCTGTTTAGTGGAATGAATTGTAAGGTGTTTGGTTTGAAAGGGTTTCGACTTGGGTGTGGATTGATGGTCAAGTTTGTGGCAGTAGGGTTGCGGCGGCTAGAGGGTGATTATTTGAGTCTTAGTCATCGGTGTGTGCGTGTGTTTTAATATAAAAAATATTGGGTTGTAATCTAGGCTCTTGGAGGTGGCTTGAGCTCAATGACCGACTTAGGTTTTGGGTTGAAGCTCCAAGAGCAGTTTTATTAATCAAACTGTAAACTGTCTCCCTAGGAGTACAGTAATATGCTTATATAGACTATGACTTGACCCAAATTTTAGTTAACTTAGGAAATCCAAATTATTGAATTATAAAAATAACTTCAATACTAGGAAATTAAATGAAACAGTAATAACCTAATTAACTAATAAGACCTAAAATAAAATCTAAGTGACCAATAAAAATACAATTGACTTCCAAAATTCAACAAGACTAGATTAAGATAAAGCTTTCTTTGCACTTCACATTTGGCGGTATTTTTTTTTTTTTTTTTTGGGGGGGGGGGGGGGGGGGGTATATTTTCAACATGAGCGCCATCAAATCTATTGATGAATGTAAGAAAAATTTACATAAAGAATTTAAATCTATTAACTCAAGAAAAAAAAATTTTCAAAACCACTAGCACTACCAAATCATAAAGCTGCAACCAGGTCAATTACCATCGGACCATAGATAAGTGAATACAGAAGCATATTCCTAGCTAAAAACCTAGCATGTCAAACTAGTCACTACAGAAAATCATGATAAATTTTTAATGGAATTCAAGGGAAAAAGTTATTATGCAATAAGGACAATGTTTTGCTTATATTGCAATATCAAAGTCCCATGACTCCCATCTTTCATTTTTTATTTGGTTGCAGTCCCATATTTTATCATTTAAACTATATGTACACATGTATCTGTGATTGCAGAATGGTGAACACATAGATATGTAGGGGCTTAATTTCAAATACCTTAAGACATTCCCTTGACCCTGACATTGCAGACAGGATGGCCTCTCCTGTTAAACTTGCTTCTTCCAACATTCTAGCAGAACTACGAACTGACTGCCTGGCTTGCGCTTCCTCATCAAATATTCTCAAAATATGAGACTCTCCATTCTATAACATAAAATATTTCCATAAGATACTAATGTAAAAAAAAATTAGATTCCAAATAAAAAGAATTTTCTCTGCTGGTTTGCTGCATCAACCAAAAAAAATTACATACAGCTCTTCCAAGCAATTCTGCCCTCTCTTTGGCTTCCATCGTTCTTTTCTGATTCCTTAAGAAATACTTATCCAAACTTTGTTTCAAAGATTCAGCCTCTTCTGTTACTTGTTCCACTTTTCTGCATAATACAAAAAGAATTGCATTGCATCCAGTCAAGATAAAATCGCATCAACACTGCATTGGTTGAAATATAGAGTACAAATCTACACAAGTGCAGATCATATCATCAAACTGCACCAAACAGTTATGATATACTGTAAAGATTCATAAAAATTTCAGATACAATGCTGGTAATGCAAAGATGGCAAGATAATAAAAACATAAATTACTTTTGATAAGTAATAATATTTATTCGAAAAACAAGCATCAGCAGAGTTGTGCACTCGCGTTAATAAAAATAAATATTCACAATGTTCTTCTATTTTAGAATCTCATGATGTTTCCCTTAGATTTTCCTTCTGAGTCCTTTGTACTTGTTTTCCCTCTGTGTTCATCATTGTGAACATAAGGTCTTACTTGGTTCTCAATAAAAATTCATAACTTACTTATCTAGGAAAGCCAACTATCATTCAAAAACGAGATATTTGGTCATACTCAATAGTAATAATAACAATTGATTTGAAGCACCAACAGAGATAACAGCTGTTAGGAAATAGTAAATTTAATCTAACAACAACATTGAAAATGATAATTCATGAAATTTGAAAATCTGAAGCTGAAGCTAGTTTCCCCGACCAATATGCATGGCTAATAAGTATGAAAGCGAAGCGAAGGAGAGAAGAGACCGTTTCCAGAGATCGCGGTGGGACTTGGAGGCGGTCCATCTCGACGCAGAGGGATTGGATTTGGGTGAGGTCTCTTTTGATGGATGCAGACACTTCTGACTCCAAATTGCCACCGCTGCCGCTCGACTACTCTACACGCTCCAGCGCGTCTCGACTTCTCAATTGTAGCTTCTTCGCATTCTGGTATATTTCTGATACCGTATTACCTCCTTCTCCTTCTAATGCTGTTGCTGCTGATGCTGATGCTGATGCTGATTCCATTTCCAACACCAACACCAACACCAACACAGAGAGAGAGAAAAGGAGAGATCTCTGTTGAGACACTGCGATTGTACCGTTCAGACACTTAAACCCAACTCAATTTATTATCATCTCCAGGATTGGTCTAATGACGTAAAGTAATAGTGTAGTGAAAATAATAACTTTTTTATATTCATTTATTTATCAACTTTTTTTATATATTCTTTAAAATCATTTATTTCTTTTTGTATTTTTGTATTTCAGTAAAAAAATATATTTGGACTTATTTTCCTTTCGAATTGAATAGAAAAGTCGCCCTTATTATTAAAAGTGAAAGTGAAAAAAGTCACAAGTAATTTTTTTACTCTGCCAGCCATTGTCCTTCCTCTTTTCTATCCAATTTGAAAGGAAAATAAACGATGGACTCAAATAGAAAATTTGATTTACATCATTTTCTTTCCTCTTATTTTTACTTCCTTCTCATTTCTCTATTTTTCACTCCTTATTTTCACTCCAACATATCCTGTTGTAAGTCTAGAGAAAAAGGGTTTTGTGTTAGTTTCTTTTTCTCCAATTGCCTTGATTTACATTTTGTTTTTAGATTTTCTTATGAATGATTTTTTTTTTTTTTTTGGGCAAATATATATATACTCTGTCAAAGTACATAAATTGTTAGTGTTTTTTTTATAAATAAAATGTTAATGCAATTTTTATTAGCTTAAATAAATGAGATGCCTAAAGAATGAAATTAATGAATATTTTAGAATTATGAAGTTACAAGTCACATCATTTTAGAGTATTCGAAAATAAATTATTTCTTCCAATCACAATCTCCAGGATATCTAAGAAATTCTTGCAGCTATTTCATAAGCTATATCATATAACCTTGGTTCTACAACCACAATATCCGGTACGATTATATGATACATGAATGCCATTCCACTGCTAAAGGTTCCAAGTGAACGACAATTTATCCTACAGTTTTCCAAGTCCTAAAATGAAACAGCAAGTTCACTTCATACTAACGTCAATGTTGCTAGCAATATAGCACTATTTTTTTTTTCTTTGCATTAAAATCAGTAAATATGTATGGGCAAAATCAAATTATCTTTAGAAAACAAACAAAAACTACTAAACTAAAGGTTATGGCAAGAAATGCAGCAAAGAATTTTTTTTTTTTTTTTTTTAATTTTCTTAATTGGAAAGTTACACATGTAACCTGCAGGTCTTGAACCCACAACCTTACCAACAAATTACTCATGGAGGAGAAAGTGTCGGTTGAACTAGAGCACATTAATGGTTTGCAGCAAAGATGCACAGATAGAGAGGGTTGTCCTGTAACTAAAAAATAGTAATATACCTCTGAACAAAGATGTGCTATTATATGACAAAAAATGAGCAACTATCTCACTACCATGATTGATTCTTATAAATACATCAACTCTCGCTCATCATTTATGAAATATGATTTCAATGTTCCATATCACCTAATCTGAGGCAAACACAAAGAATTGAGTACAAAAACTACCCTACTTTTCTTTTCTTTTATTATTTTTTTTCTTCTTATTGATTGGTAAGTTACACGTGCATCCATTAACTCCTTTGGCCTTTAACTCATGGTTTTACGCTTGTTAACATCCAGGTATTTCTTCCTTAACTGAATGGCCTTTGGTGTTACCTTCACATAAAACATAAGATGATATCAGAAAAGCATCATAGCCAGTAATTTGGTCCCCAAAAAAATAAATTTAAATCCAGGAATAACAAGACCAAACAAATTAAAAAGCCACTATCAGCAACAAAATTCACCAGAACTCAAAAACGTACACCCTTTCCCTACAGTGAACCCAAGACTTCTTGTGTTATTTGAGTCATGGCTCATTTCAAGGGTACACATTTTTCGTTGTAAAATTTGAAAAAGAATTAGGGAGGTCTTCAATAAAGCTAGGATACTAACATCTGTGGTATGACAGTAACAACAAAAATATATGAAGAAATGGAAAGGCCTGAAATAAAATTAATTTCTTGTATAAAATGGATAAAGGAGAACTGAAGTAGTTTTGTTTATTAATTGAAAAAAGAGAAATAAAATAATTCAATTGCTACTTACCTCAATAAGCTCATCAGAAGCTACATAGCCAATGGCTTCTTCAAGAGTCATCGGCACCCAAATACATTCAGGTTAGCAACTGCGTACATGTCAAATGTGAAGGTGGAGAAGCTTTTCACTCATGACCATAAAAAGTTTCTTACTGCTTTCAACATCAACTTAAAAACTTCATAACAAGGTAGCTTCACTAATTCAACACAGTTGCCAAAAATTATACAAAACAGACACACTTCATGTTGTATGAGAGTTTTCATGAAGGATGATCAAGAATATCCAGTCAATTATTTGGCATAAATGAAGACCGAAAGGCCCTAAATGGGTTCAACCTACTAGTGAATCACGCTCTTATTTCTAGGCATATTAGCACACAAACCACTGGAGGAAATAGAAACACATAACACGAGGGCTAATAAATACGTACTAGACGAGGTGGTGATAGCTTCACATTCTCATCCTTGCTAGCAGCACGCACATTAGTAAGTTCTTTAGCCCTACTTGGATTGATCTGCACAATAGCAATCATTGCAAGTTAAGTCACTAGTGCTTAACAAATGGAGATAATGAAAGGTCTAAGTCCTCCTTACATCTAGATCCGTATCCCGTGAATGTTCACCAACAATCATGCCATCATATGTCTGTACACCAAAGAGTCAAACAATCAGCTTTGCTTCATACAAGAGAACAGGAATTAATGCAAGACAGTTTACATATAAAGGTAGCTGTGGATTTCAAACTTCCTTGAGTTGTTTAATCTCTTTTACTAAAATGTCATTGCCAACTACCATCCATATCATCCTATTGGAGGTAGGCAAGAGGATCAAGAGGACCAATAACCCCGGCCATCCATTATGAGCCAATTAGTGCAGAACAAGCAGACAGTCATAATTTTCTTGGCTATGTAAACAGTCAGTCAATAATGCTGCCCTTGCCTCTTCCTATTGCTATTTCATCATTCTCAAACATGAAGTGGGCATTGTGGGACAAATAAGAGTCCCCCTTGTATCTGGTGTAAAAAAATATGGCAATACTAGCAAAACTAACAGCATTTCAGATACATGATCATGACCACCCCACATATAGCAATTAAAAGGTGCAATGGTACTGTCAACCAAGGCACATATTGCAATGTTATGGAAAATTTTATAGAAATTCAGGACTTAATTTTATTGAAACCCCCCACAGGAATGTGAATGAATTTTTTTATTATTAATAAGTTACACACGCACCAAGTGGGTCTTGAATCTATGATCTCACCCTCCACCTTGCTCTACAAGGGAAGCACCATTTCAGCTAGAGTTCACTGGCAAGAATGTGCTTGATTTTATTCAGATAAATTTACTGTATTTTATTCAGAGGAAGTTAATGTAGTTATAGATTATAATAAAATATAAAAGCAGGAGACCTATATAAGTCCCATATAGGTAACAACTGATGGAAGTTAGAAAGCACAGGGACAAACAAAAGTAAATTAGCAAAACTAACAACCTCCATCCCAGGAGTCACAAAGAGAGTTCCACGAGCTTCTAAACTCATCAATGCATGAGCTGTAATTGTACCATAGCCCATTGATACCTGTACAATGTAGAGCACAAAATACAATCAGGTTCATGACTGAAAAAATGATAGAAATCTGAGTACAATCAGCTTCAAGATCAACTTCAATCAGCCACGCCATAATACAACAAAATAAATATCCCCCCACAATCATAAATTGACCCAATCATAAATTTAGTTATACAGCAAGGTGTAGCTTGAGTTTAGGCACAAAGGGATTTAGAACTCCCTTTTAATATATTTTATGTTTTAAACTGTATATCATGGTCAGAAGATCATACTGTCACCAATATGATTAAAGATTACATCCAAGAAGGCATACACATATACAAATGTATCTATGTATCTATGCATCTAATGCTCTAACATTCCCAAATACCCAAAAGTAAGGGGGGGAGGGGGGGAGAAAAAAAGCAAGTTCTATAAATTCGAACACCAAAGATCCATAATGCATCAGAAAAGATACATTGCAGCAGTAATGCAAATGCCAATGGAAATCTGAACATCTTCCAGTCGGTAATTCATACCCTCTCATTCTTTTGCTATGGTGTTTAAATTCAAACACCAAAGATCCATGATGCATGAGAAGAGATACATTGCAGCAGTAATGTAAATGCCAATGGAAATCTGAACATATTCCAATCAGTAATTCATACCCTCTCATTCTTTTGCTATGGTAATTAAAAAAAGAAAAGCTAAATCAAGTCAAGCCATCACATAACAGAAAGGCAATAGATAAACATACCAATACTCCTTTCCGAACATTTCCAAGAGGACCACGATATTTTTCGTAGGCTGCAAAAATAGATAGTGGTAGGAATGAAGAAGATTGCTAGAAAGGATACAACACTAAACAGCTAAAAAGTGAGAAGATCAAAATATTTAAAATAAACCCTGAAGACAAGGAACTTAATAAATCTCACAAGTATTCAAGGTCAGGAAATTACTTATGACAGTAACAAAAGGGTAGCCCCGGGGGGGGGGGGGGGGGGGGTGTGTGTGTGGGATCACCCTATTCTTTACATCTTGGATCAAATCAGTTTTAAACAGAAGAAAACAGAATATTGGGACAGATTGGTAATGAGCAGGTACCACACCAGAGCCACAAATTAATTACAAATCCAATTTCTCATATTAGATTTACAGAGAATTTCTGCCTTATGTATCTCTATTTTTTTATTAGTAACAATATATTATAAAGAGACTAAATTACTTTATGTTCACGAGGATGAAGACAAAAGTAACCTAAAAGAATTACATAGAATTGTGCTAAAAATTTAAGTGATTCTTTGAAATCTAACATAGAATTGCTGTGTGTAAGACCCCACGCACATGTATCTCAACTTGATGTTTCTTAATCTGGGTCAGCCAAGGTCAGTTGAAAGAAAATTTGGCACCCATATTGATGACCCAATGATATGATACCAAGTTATGAGGGAGACCTAAAAGGTGATGGACGAAAATGAAAAAGGAAATGGACATAAATATGTTCAAAGGAACATGCAAAAAGATCTTTAGCAGAACATGCATACTCAGGAAAGCACGGTGCATGAATCCAGTTCCACGTGTATCGCTGCTAAACACACTTCTGTAACCAACAAGACCCCTGAAGAACACAAAAAAGAAATTATTTATTTCCTTTCAAGACTATGAAAAAGAATCTCTATAAAATATATCATGAAGAAACAACCTTTTACTTAGAAACAAAAAGATTGGATTATTAGGAGGGTGTTTTTTATTCATCCCTCCAAACCCTAAGATGGGAGGGGGTTGCAATAAAGAAAAAGAATACTGTCCAGTTAGCTTTAATGCTCTCTGGGTTTCTTTGGTCATTTATATGTCCCCATTTGTATTGGACATGACACTTATATATATATATCATGAAATTTGTAATATATTCCCGCAACACATTACAAATATTTTAAAAACATATCTTTTTTTTTTTTTTTTGTTTAAATATGTGTGCACGCTAAAGGTATAACTAGGCACTAACCTGGAAGGACAGGTTAAAGACAACCTAGTCCTGCCAAAATTTCCCGGGACAGGACCCATGTCAATAACCTCAGCTCGCCTATGAGATAGGGCTTCCATTATTAACCCCACATGCTCATCATTTACCTATAAATCACATTTTAAATGTTAAAGACCTCTATTCTTAAAAGAAAACTGCTGCAAATTGAGAGATTCTTACCTCAATAGTGACTTCTTCAATTGGCTCCAGCCTTTGAAATCTAGGCACCTTATGATATCAAAAACTGGGAAAAACTACAAAGAAAGAAAGAGAGTTTTAATTGATGTAATAAAATCAACCTTCCAACTCTTAAACTTGTCATGCCCACCTTCCCCCCCCCCCCCCCCCCCCCCGGTTCCCTCAAAAAAATAGCTTAGCAATATAAATTTTTTTTTCAAAAGTAGAGAAGTGTTTCTGAAAAAGATGGGTCCTTCCACTTTTGGAGCACCTTAGGATTAGCTAGCTACAAGTAGAAGGGAAAAAAAACCCTTAAATGTTGCTTTTAAGATTCAAACCTAAAAACTAACCTCCCCACACCTTTCCACTTGAGCTATGGCTTGAAAGGCCAACGATTTCTACCCATTGAGGTAGACTTTGAGACTCTATCATACTTTCCATTAAATCTAACACTTAAATGCATGCATAACCTATTACAGTTTTGAATAATTTAGAGGTCAAAGAATATGAGAGCATCACCATGCAGAATAATGTTTGCCAAAATTAAAATTTCAAGAATTTTAAATATTTCCATGCTTCCTCAGCTCCTTTTTTATGAGGTAATTAAATCATCAACCTTTATAAGTTTCATGCCACATTAGTAAACCATAGAATTCCTTTTACTTGGATTTAACACATAAAAATAACAAATAATCAGTCAAATATTAAGCTAGAAATAGTCTAGATGTCCTAAAGCCTTTGCAGTGTAAATAAATCCTAATAGAGTCTTACTTCACTGCCAAAATCTGCATGTCCAGGAGTATCAACCATGTTTAGCTCATTTTCATTCCACAAAATAGATGTAACCTGCATGGAAATATTATGTGATCAGAAAGCATTTCTAAGGAAAACATCTTATTTGTTCAGTAATAAAAATCACTTCAAATTAAAAGGGCTACTACACAGGAAGTATATAAGGCATATGCTTAAGAAAAATAAATATGGAAGAAACAGGAAATATCTAAATTACAAAGATGACCAAGAAAGATGAAGAATAGAGCCCGTCTGCCCCCCCCCCCCCCCCCCAACCTTCATCCAATCAGAAAGAGATCTCGGATTAGTCTCATTACTGATATTTCAAAACCATCAAACGTTCGAGAAATGCTTCTAGGAAAAACATAAAACAGATAAGAGATTCAATCTAATTGGAGAAGAGGATCACCAAAACAAAGGGTCAACTACAAAATCATTTTTCTAAAGGAAGCCGATAAATTATAAACACATATTTTATCATCAGCAATATTGAATGTTGGGTCACCATGTAAGGAGTACAACAATTTAGAAATGTATGAAAACCTATAAGCTGTATTAAACAATAATTACCACGAAGATTCGATGTAATGGAATATCTCCTGCATTGTTTAGATCATACAAAATAAGTCATACTAAGGTATAGTAAGATAATGGATAGCACCATAATAGTATGGTGCTTGATATAAGAGGAAATAGCCTGTGAACTGCAGTCAGCAAAGTTCTGTGCTCCATGGAAAAACATAGGGTGTTGTCTCTAGACTTAAGGAAGGCAAAACGAAAATTTCCCACCCTCTATTATATCACAAAATTAACTTCAATTATGTCGTTATATGGGAAACATCACTCACACTTGCTCACTTCCTCATAAAAGTAGAACTATGGAAGCCATGTAAATGGGGTCTAACAAGGATGAATGCCAACCACACTCTTTCCATTAATCGCTTAAATGTAAATTAAGCATTTCTTGTTAATCTAATTAATTACCAAAACATACTACACTAAAGATTCTAGAGGTCAGGCCTTGGTGCCATGGCAAGTGCGTTCCACCAAAAGCAACAAGTCGCAGGTTCAACTCTGGGAATAATAAGCCTCTCCAAAAAAAATATTCGGGCTAAAGGCTACCTACCAATCAACTCTCTCACACCAGACCCGACCCCCTAAAAGTGGGAGCTTTGTGCACTACAGTAAAGATGCTGAGCATCTGAACTCTCAATCATCTCATTTACTAACCAAACAACGCACTTCACGGTTGATGATCAGTTAGCTTAGCTACCCAAATTGGAATAACAAGCTTTCTGAGCAGGTTTAAAGACTATCGTAGTATTAGATTGGAAATGAAGATCACACATTTCAAGCACTACTTTTTTTTTTATAGCTTCTTACACATATATAATCAAATTCAGGAAACAGATTCAAATAAAGAATTCAAACCCACTAATTGAATAATAAGAATCAAAATTGGTGAACCTTTGAGGAGAAGGCGCGTAGGAAGAGGGAGTGAGCGGAGCAACGAATCCGCCATTTCGTTTAACAGAAATGGCAGAGTTCCTTGTGTTTACAGTACTGCATCTGATAGCAGTGAGTGATAGGGTTTATGAATTCTGGAGAGTGACTCTAAGTGAGGGTTTTTGGCCTTTTGGTTGTGATTAATAAGACTTTTCTAACCTTTTTCTTTTTCCTTTTTGTTTGTTTTTTTTTCTTTCTTTCTTTTTTTTTTTTTTTTCCTCTCTTGCTCATTTCTTTTTCTTTTCCAATATTTTAAGAATTTTATCTTCCAAATTACTACAAGTTTATCAACCATTTCGGAATAGGCATGTGTAATTTCAAATTACAAATATCAAATAATGGGAAATTTCCAACTCCTTTTATGGGTATATATATAGTTCAAGTATTCAAACAAGTGAAGAGAAGAATTTGAACTCATATTTTTCTCATCAAAATAAATCAATTAATATTACTAAATTACAAATTTTTTGGAAAAAAACTTCAACTCTTAATCATTACTAAAATTTAGAGTTTCCAAAATTTTGAGAGAATACACGATTTTTTTTTTTTTTTAATCTTCAAGTCATTTTTCATGTATCCTAAGACCAAACCAAAAAAATAATAATAATAAATAAATCCTTTTTATTCTGCCTTTTGAGTTCTCTAATCTTACACAATACCATTATTTATTACTTTAACGAATCTTGCTCTCTTTTTTAAAATAATTATAAAGAAAATCCGATTATGTCTATGTCTAAATTTAAATAGGATAGCTCTCGAATTCTTGTCTTGTTTTTATACATACATACTCTATTTTGGCAATTAGGCTCATTCCCTAAATATATTAGTTATGTGTTCGATTTTGAAACATTTTTGTTATGTGACCACTTTTAGAACTTGAGTTTCAAATACTCGAATTCTAAAGGGGGAACTTAGAGACCCGAGTTCTATGAAGAAAATAATGAAATGATAATATTTTTTTAAGTTTTTAATGGAACTCGAGTTATATATATATAGATGAGTTATGTTCAAGTTACACTTAATGTAACTTTAAGTAATAATACACCACTCAATATGTTTTTAATGTGTGTGAATTTCAACAAACCCACCATTAGATTAGACTTTTTTCTTATACCTTACATACTTACAAATTATCAAAACAATTTGAGATCAATAACTATGTCACCAATCAAATATTTAAATTTCAAAATTTTGTATTTTATAAAATTGTGAATAAAGATGGTTTTCTATATCGAATACTAAATAGCATCCGATTGGCACAAATTGTAACATGTGTATTAAGAACACATAATCATAAAACATGCAATCTAACAATGAGATTTTCACAGTATTCATTCAATAAATTGTTATTAGATAGTGTAACTTTGTTTAAAGATACATCAGTTGTAACTTGATCCTACCCTTATATATATAAATTGATAGTTAGATTATATTGTTCCTATACTCCTCATATTGACAAAATCTAATGACATCCGAATCTCAAGTTTTCTATGTTTAATTGTTAAAATAATTAATCTAATTAATGTCAAATTAATTGAATGTTAAGAAGAATGAGAACATTTAATCTAAAGGTAGAATTTTTAAAATATTAATCAACCAAAAAGTTATTGAATGATGTAATTTAAGGAGGAGGTAGTCAAGGTGTAACATTAAAAAGAGTTACTCTAGTTGTAACTTGATCTTAGGTGCATCAACATTAGCTAAACTAAAGTTTTTGGCAAATTTTAACTTAAAATACTAGAACTTTTTGTTTTTTATTTTTTTTATTCGCACCAACTCATACAAAAATTATTGTCTGTTTTAACACAAGAAACTATTTTTTCTATTTTACATACTTACTTTTCAAAATACACCATATCAAATTACCTATTTTAGATTATATTTCATTAAAATATCATTTAAAATTTTTTAAATTGTTTATCTTTTTTCACCCACAACAATCATCATCTACTCTGTTCATTCATTCTTGAAATAGTAACAAAAGGATAAAAACTAAATACAAAATAAATATAAATTTTGAACTTGGTTAGTAAAATGTGATACTTTTTATAGGAGTATTATACAAGGGCTATACGAGTGCTTACTTCACAACTTATAATCAGATTGGTTTTTCTTTTTTTGCTTGTTTATGCCAAAATATATATATAAATATCAGTTGCTAAAATGATATGATCAATGTATCATATTGTGACTAGTTCTTTATATCCAGATAATATGGAGCAGTGAGTTGGTTATTAGTTTGATAGCTATTAGTTCATACTATGAGCCAGTCCATTTTTTTTAACAACTAAACATAAAAAAACCAATGAGTCACACACTACATAGCAATTATATCAATATAAAAATATGAATTGAATTTTTATTCAACCTTATAGAATTGCCTTTTTTTTCTTTTTGATTTAAGAGAGAAAGAATGAAAGAGTTTGTCATTTTTTTTTTTTTTGGATATAACATAAAGACAAGTCAAATAAAGGCTTTTTAGTGTTCCTCATCTACAAATATCCAACTATGTTATATACTATTTTTGTTTTACGCTATTCCCCTTCTGATATAAACATTAAATGGGTGCAGCAACTTTAGGGGATCTTGCCCCCTTTGTAGTTGCTTCATCAATTCATCTTCCGCCTATATATATATGAGCCTTCGCTCCCATTGTAATGTACTAAGAAAATTAGAGAGACACTGAGAGTAAATGAAGAAATATATGTATATCAGTTTCAGAAATAATATGTTGTGGTGGATGACCACTAGATAAGAAGCAATTTAAATATAATATCATCCTCATTTTTTATTCTCTTGCCTATATATATATCCCCTATTTCACAACACGCTATCAACACGATGCTCTAGCCAGATTCAGAGGAGTTATCATCATTTTGCCTCTTGAAAAGGTTATTCCTATGACTCCCCTTCTTACATTCATATATATTAATGTATGGCCTAAGTTTACGTTTATTACATCTAGACTAAACATTGCATTACTAAATTAATATTTTGCATGTTATAATTGCTTCTTTATTGTGGTTATTAATATCATCTCTATTATATATAAATTATGTCAAACCTAACAAAACTTGAGTTTGCTACCCTTGACATATCGGGCAAGAATTATCTATCATGGATCCTTGATGTTGAGATCCATTTAGAGGCAATGGCTCTTGCAGAGACCATTAAAGATGACAATGAAGAATCCCCACAAAATCGGGCAAAGGCAATGATTTTCATTCGCCATCATCTCCATGAGGAATTAAAAACTGAGTTCCTCACAGAAAAAGATCCCCTATCCCTATGGAAAAAATTGAAGGAGAGATATGAGAACCACAAAAGTGTAATCCTCCCAAAAGCTCGTTATGATTAGATGCACCTAAGGTTGCAAGATTTCAAAAGTGTAAGTGAGTATAATTTAGCACTATTTAAAATTACCTCACAATTGAAACTATGTGGTGAAAAGGTCACTGAGGAAGACATGTTAGAAAAAACATTTACTACATTTCATGCCTAAAATATGCTCCTGCAACAGCAATATCAAGAGTATAAGTTCGAAAAATATTCAAAACTTATATCATGTCTTCTAATGGTGGAACAAAATAATGAGCTTCTATTGAGAAATCACCAATCTCACCCAACCGGCTCCACACCATTCCCTGAAGTGAATGGAATATAAATGGAGGAAATAGAGGTCATGGGCGTGTACGTGGGCGTGGACGTGGTAAAAACATCCAAAATAGGGGGAGACGTGCTCATAATCCTTCAAGGGGCAAAACACACCTTATAACAAAATGTTGAATCAAAATGAGATAAAACAACATGAAAATGGCAGGGATTTACAATACAAATCTCAAAAGAGCCATGAGAACAAATGTTATAGGTGTGGCATAAAAGGGCATTGGTTGTGTACATGTCGTACACCTAAGCATTTGATAGACTTGTACCAAGCCTCCTTGAAAGAGAAAGGAAAAGTAGTTGTGGGTACATGGAATACACCACACCGCGAGGGGTTTGTCCGCTTTGGGGAGCCAGGCCCTCACGGTTTTGTCCTCGGCCCCGAGTGTGGTATTGGGGGTTTTTGCCTTTGAGGTGATTGACACCTAGGCTCACCTTAGTCCCACATCGGTTGGAGAACCCTCCCACTCAAGGTTTATAAGCTTCTGGAGCGACCAAGAGTGTACCACTACACATGTGTAGTAGTGGTACACTCTTGGTCGCTCCAGAAGCTTATAAACCTTGAGTGGGAGGGTTCTCCAACCGATGTGGGACTAAGGTGAGCCTAGGTGTCAATCACCTCAAAGGCAAAAACCCCCAATACCACACTCGGGGCCGAGGACAAAACCGTGAGGGCCTGGCTCCCCAAAGCGGACAAACCCCTCGCGGTGTGGTGTATTCCATGTACCCACAGTAGTTGAAGAGAACCTTGCCGAACTTGGTGATCCAAAAGATTACCTTGATGCCTCAGATGGAGTAAATATTACTCATCTTGAAGCTTCTAACTTCTTTCGGGATATAAATAAAGAGGCTTAGAATATGATTGGTGATCAAAATGATCATACATATTAAGTATTTCCTTCCATTGTATCATTACATTATGCTATGTAAATTATGTTTATGTTTAAGTCAGGTGTAAATGCACTTTTAGTCCCTACATTTTGGCTTTTTTCCACTTTGGTCCCTACATTTTAATTTCACCACTTTTAGTCCCTAAACCAATTAGTGCGTGTTATTTTGGTCATTTCCGTTAGTCAACAGCTAGAAATATCTAACATGGCAAATGGAGGAATTAAAATATTATAAAAAATGCGACATCAGCATCTAATTTTTTTTAAAATAATTTATCAATTTTAACTAAATAAAAAAAGAATAAACAGAATTAAAAACAATAAAATACATAAATTTAGATCTAATTCATTTTGAACAAAAACACACAAAAACATGATCACAAATTTAAACATCAACACAAGAACATAAGAGCACAAACCCATAACCAAACACAAACTCAAATTTAAAAACACAATGAACACAATAACAAACTAAATCTTTCATCTTCAACAAGAACTCTAAACATGCCCAGATTTTCTAGCATTTTCTTGCCATTTCTTGTCAACCAAACACAAAAACACAAATACAAACTAATTTCCAGCAAGAACAAAAAACACAAACACAAACCCAGCAACAGATCTTCCTTGTCAACCAAACATAAAAGCAACAAACACAAACCTAGCAACTGACGACGATGAGGACGAAGACATGGAGAAGCTTCTAGAGCCATTCATGAAGGACCATCTCGTGGCTCTAATCAAGAAGGGAGTGAACAAGCACTCGGACTTGATTGAAATCGTCTGTGAGCTCGCCGATGCGAACCCCACCCACCACAAGAACTTCATCCACGGCCTCGGCTGGGACACCACAACCAAAACCCTCACCTCTGTCTTCTGCAAGTACGACGAGATCGAGGATTGCAAGGCGGTCACCGACTGCTGGTAAGTCCAAAGGCTACGCCTTTATTCTCTTCAAGCACTGGAGCGGGGCCCGAAAGGCTCTCAAGCAGCCCTAGAAGCAGATCGGCAATCGCACCACCCCATGGCCGAGACTTATGGCCACACCCATCAGTTGCTGATATTTGAACATAAACACAAGATCACAAATTCAAAATTTGAAAAGAAACAAGCACTGAGAGAGAGAAAGAGAGAGTCATGGATCTGAAAAGAAAGAAGAAAAACAAAGATACAAACACAAATAGAGCAAGTAATGGATCTGGAAAGAACGAAGAAAAAGAAGTATAAAATGAGAGTGAATGAGAGTCGGCCATGGCTGGGATAACTCTGTTTTTGCTAGGGTTGAAAATGAGGGCTTTGAGATTTATGATTTCGTTTTTTATCTGAATTTTTTAGGTTTTTTATGAGTTTGAGATTTATGATTTCGTTTTTGAGTTGAATTTTCTGGGTTTTTTGTGAGTTTGTTTCTCAAGAAAATTTCTAGGGATGAACCCAAGGAACATGAACATGTTCTTCAGAAAAAATAATGAAAGAAATAATTTTTTTTTTTAATTTAATTATCTTATTTTATTTTAAAAGAATTTAGAAAAAAACATAAAATGTCTTTTTTTATTATTATTTTATGCTGACTTGGCATTTATTAAATAACAAATAAATTTATTATTATTATTTTATTCGTCACGTCAGCATTTACTGTGTCAACAATGCACTCCGTTTGCTGTGTCAGATATTTCCTGCTATTGACTGATGGAAAGGACCAAAATAACACGCACTAATTAATTTAAGGACTAAAAGTGGTGAAATTAAAATGTAGGGACCAAAATGAAAAAAAGCCAAAATGTAGGGATTAAAAGTGCATTTACATTTTTAAGTTAATAAAGTTCAATTTCAATTTCAAATATATGATCTTTTGGGTATGTTAGTTTATGATTTTTTTTTATTTTGTTTTCACAAATCACAAGGGCTAAGGTTTGTAGTTGGGTTGTCCGTGACAGGTGAGTGAAGTGGTTTTAATAATAATAATTTTTTTTTTTAAATTAAGTTTCTATTTGTGGGATGTTTGGCGGTGATGCTTCAAATGGATTGAAATTCTCAAATACCAAATTATATGAACTGGGATAATTAAAAAGATAACCTAGTAGATTCCGGATGACTAGCCTGTTTAACTTGAACAGGGTTATGGAATTTTTAGGATTAATTTTCTGCTTACTTTTATTATTCATCTTACCACCTTAAACATAATAGGAAATACGGGCTAATGACAATACCTATCACTAATCTAAAACCTAGAATATCCTTATTGAGATAACTTCTATCACGAAGCCTAATTCAAATAATTGACTTGATTCAAATAACATAATAGGAAATACGGGCTAATGACAATACCTATCACTAATCTAAAACCTAGAATATCCTTATTGAGATAACTTCTATCACGAAGCCTAATTCAAATAATTGACTTGATTCAAATAACAATTCATCCACAATGTCATCCTGGTCATAAGAGCATTCAAAGTGGTTTTAAAAAATTTAGCTTTTAGTAACTCAAAAATCTATTGTATCTATTTTAACACTTCACTTTACAATACACCCAACATTAAATTTTATTTTTTTACCACTTTATTTAAATATTATTTCTTTATTCTTTTTTTTTTTTATTAGTCCCCTATGTCTCTTTCTCTCTCTTCCTCTTTGTCTCTCTCTCCTTCCAAGAAAAAACAATCAATAAACACACCACTCATGGCCACTGCCAACCACCACCACTACTAGCAAACTCAAAACCACCACCACTGCCACTCACAACCCCACAAATCGGAACCCCCAACCAAAACCAAATCACAAATCCACAAGCCAAAGCCACTTATCCAACCCAGCCACATCCACCACTCAATGCACAACCCTGAAAAACCTATCAAAATGGATACCCACCACCACCACAAACCGAAACCCACCATCATAAACATAAACCAAAACTCATCACCAGTCCTATCAAAAAAAAAAAAAAAAAAAAACTCATCACTAGCCACCACCACCACAAAATGAAAGGGCAAGGGTGAGAGATCAGGCTGAGGAAAAAAGAAAATGTGAGAGAGAGAGAGAGAGAGAACATAATTTTTAATTAAAAAGGAAAGGAAGAATAAAATATTAATATTTATGTTTAACTTTGAGCTACAGTGGACAGTCATAGATGATAGTTTACTGTAGCTCAATTGCTAAAACATTTAGCAATAGTACCATTATTGTAGCTCTATTTTCATTGTGTGGGTTGTCAAAAATAGCAATTTAGCAATTTGATACATTCACTGTGAAATTGTGAATGCTCTAATAAATTCAAGCTCAAGAACTTCATCATGGCCCAAGACAACATGAATGAGCACATGGCCGAGCTCAATGAGCTTATGACTACTCGGTTACAAGCCAAATCCAACTGAAAGAAAATGTCAATGCCTTATGACAGCAAGTGAAAGGCAAAGGTTCATGATATCGCACCCAAGTCAAAGGCCCACAAAACCAAAAAGGTGAAGTCCGCCGAGAGCAAAGCCACCTAGTAGTGTCTGATAATGAGAAAAAGCTAAAGAATTTATTTATTTTGGTATTTTGGGAATCAGTTTTAATGAATTTGAAAATTTGAAATATGATTTAGACATGTTATATGAATTGCAATAGTTTATTGAAAAAAAATACTTAAATAGTTTATAAAAACCATTTTTTTACTAGGCGTGAAACATGCAAGTATAATCCATCAACTCAACCTATTGGTTCTATACTTGTGATAGGTTAAGTTAAGTTGGAAATTTCTCTACTAGATATGGTTGGATTGGATTGGACATATAATCACTATATCATGGGTTAATAACTTTAACATGGATGTTTGCAATTAGTGTCCTACTAATTACTTTAGGTTTCTTAAGGAAGACATTCTTATAAAATTGGTTGAGTTATTTCCTAAAAAAATAAAAATACAATTGTTGCCAAGTGGCTTGATGGGGTGCTACCACATCAGTATCCTTAATCGTGATGTCACTCTATGTGACCTATCAACACAAGATCCTACCATATTAGTCAAATGTACGTCAACGTGCCAAGTCACATAGTGTGAAATCAGTGTTATGTCAACATTGGTGTCACATCAATTGCCATATCATCATATCATTATTTAAACGTCGTGCAAACCCCTGAAGGCCCGCTTGCGTAAGCATCTCACGTCAGGTAGACACTTAAAAAATTGCATGTCACGCAGGCACTAGCAATGCTATAGCCAATGAGCCAAACATGATGCTTCTATTGTCTAAAAATTGGTGTCAACCATGATCATCAATTGTGGTCGTTTATTTCCTCAACATGCCTTGCGTGTTACCAAACCGGCCACATTATACAATCAAGATCTTACAAACTCAAGATTCCATCTTAGGTTTGAGAAAGGGTGATAGAGATATCATGGTAAAAAAGGTTTAAATCTATTGCAAGTCCATGTACTTGTTGAGCAAGCATACTTAACCCTAAGTCTAGGATTAGCATAATATTCTCTAGCATATTTGCTTCCGGTTTTCCTATATTCTCTTTTGAATCACTATGCTCAAGGTTCAACAACACATACAAGAACAATATTTCTCCGTGTCACGCGTAGCAATATGCCAATATCCCTGGATAGCCTGTTCTTTTTTTCTTATATTTCTTTTTTTATTTGAATAATCGGCATGGACAGATTTATTCTTGGGTTCCCCTCCCTCTAATTTTTTTATTAAAAAAAATATTAGTATATCTTTATGCACTAACTTTAGCAATTGGTTCAATAAAATTACATTTAGTCTCCCTTAACAATATTATTGATCCTTTTAAAGGCCATAAAAAAATTTATAAATCTAAAATCTAGAACAAAATTAACAAGCCCTAAAAAATTAGCTCAACAACAAAAATGACGAATAGCAAAACTAAAAATAATTAAGTTTGATCAACTAATTTTACTCAAAACAAACAATCTGACATTTTAAAAGATTTTTACAAAATAATTTTATCTTTATCTAACGGTAGCCGCATACATCACAGACACACACAAACATAAACACACAAAAAAAAAAAAAAAAAAAAAAAAAAAAAAAAAAAAAACCAGCAACAGACATACATCAAGTTCCATTTTCATAAATAATTGCATTGCAATGTAATAAGAAATAATAATTTTGTGTCTTTGTTTTCGTTAATGTTTTGTTAATACTAAATGGATATATATATATATATATATATTAGAGAGAGAGAGAGAGAGAGAGAGAGAGAGAGAGAGAGAGATTTATTTGGAGTTTTATAATGATTATTATTTTTTTACTTCCGCTCCTAACTCAAAGTCCAAACTTTGTTTTGATAATCGGATAGCCTATTGTTCTATCGAAGAAAAATGAGTAATACTAAAGACAAATAAAAATGTACAACTTTGTGTCATAACTCGACACATGACGAGTTGTGAATTATAATAGATGTATGATGGTGGGTCATGTGGAGCTACACTTTCATCACTTACAACTCGTTACGAATTATAAGATAAAATTGTGTATTTTTATGTGTCTCTATCATTGCTCAAGAAAAATGGATATTACAGTCGATTTTTCCCGAAGATGCCAAAGGACCATCGACCATCAGGAAGGTTCGTTGATGCCTCAAGCTCTTGGGCCTAATCTCTCTGACTCTGTTTAACCAATATGCCAATACCCAATGTCCAAGGGACCCACTTACTTAGCCCTGCCAATTTTTTTTTTTTTTTTTTTTTTTTTCTTGGTTGGTATTGCCCTAAGACTGGGTCACTTCTTGGGAATAGGGCTCGGCGGTCAGCCCCAGGACATGGACAGCTCGAACCCAGCTCCATCCTTCAACACGTGAAAATCGACACGAGAGTGGGACCCTCCATTGCCAACACGTGTCTCCCAAATCACGAGCCTCTTGGCCCCCCAACCCTAAAATGGGCGCTGACTTTTGTGCGCAAACACAGCTTCTTCTTCACCGCACCACACCAGCCCCAGCTTCGCTAACCGACGCTTCAGCAGCTAACCTAAGCCCACTCTGACAGTCAACCCATAATGCTTGTCTCGCAGTGCCCCTCCTCTTAGTTTAGTAGTTTTCTCGGATTCACAAAGTCAAAGCCATATAAAACCAAAAGTTCCCTGACTTTGAAGGAAACAACACGGATCACCTTGCCCTCTAAAGACAAAATTCCTGTGGTGCTTACATTATTTAACAGAGTGGATGCCCCCTAATTAAACTGTATATTTTTGCTTGTCCATTTCTGTGATCACGAATCCGCAACGTGTCAATGTGTTATCGACTTGTAAATTTGAGTGTTCAATACATATATATATATGGTGGCTTCTTTTTTTAATTTGGGTGGGTGTTTATTAGTGCAATTAATGTGTGTATATTTAGTAAAGGATATTTTGTGAATACTTACAATTTTAATGTCAAATTAAGCAGTGTAGAACTCAAAAGGATATTTATTTATGTTGATGAGTCAAGCCTTCTGTGGAATATCTCTATTTTATTTTTAGGAAAATGTTAACAAGCATCAACCCATGCTCGTTAAGGTGCAAAAAAGACAAAAACAATGCCAGAAAAAGTAAAAAAACACTAAATGGTACTTATAAACCTGAAAAAAATGAAATAAAACTGTAAAAAAGACAAAACAAATTGTCAGCAAAATTTCAAAAAAGTTGTTAACAGGCACCTTTTGATGGTCATTAACACAACCCTTATTTTTATCTATTGTCATATGTTGTTGGTCATGTTTATGGAGAGATCCTAGTTCACTTCAAGGTGATCTACCCTAGGATACTCCAAACCATGGTTTGTAAACCGGGATTGGATAAAAAAAAATCAAAAATAGGATTTTTTTTGGATCTCTCTCATCTAACCAAGATTGGATTCATGGTCAAATCGATAATATCATAAATAATTTATGTCCGTCATGCTGACGAAAAATTGTCTTTGCATTAGTCTAGAAGATGCTTTTAAAATTTGATTGGACATAATCGAAAATAGGATCAGTTTTGATACTCTAATTAAGACTGGAGGGGTAGTATTTTATAAATAAAATAAATAAATGTTTATAACTAATAACATTTTCTAAGAAAACTAAACTTTTAATGATTTTTATTATTTTATGTGAGGTTTCACATCCCATATTAAGAAAATAAAATTAATAAATTAACCACTACAGAGAATTTGTTGAGATGTCTCAAACCAAGAATATTCTTCTTGATATTTATATGCTTCTAATGTTGAAGTTGTTTTGCACAGTTTTAATACATAGCCATTAAGACTTTTAACCGGGTATCAAAACATTCAATAGTTTTATAAACGTTTTCACATTTGAAATCAATCCTTCCTACAAAAATTAAATATTCTTGAGTTTGGATATTTTGGATCATACTTTGTGTTTTATACTAATAAAAATACTTCTCACACTAAACTTATCATAATTTATACAGCTTTCCATTATAATCTATCCAATAATGTAAGCTCAAAGAATCTGATACCATTGAAAATAATCTGAAGGATTTTTTTAAATAGTTCTTTAGTGGTTGACCTTTGCTTTGGTTGAACTTTAGTCATGGGTCAGGTAGCTTTGGTCCACCTTAATGCATCTATCCCATCAGAAAATATAAGAAGACAAAGATACAATTTGAAAATACAAAAGCACGCAGTAAAGTAAAGATAAGTACTACAAAAATGTGACACCCCATCTACACTATTTCAGCACCAGATCTTGAATGTATGTTTAGATAACCAAATCCCCTAGAATCTGGACCATCTATATTTGACAAAGAACTTATTAAATTTCTTTGAGAAAGAACAAAACTATTGTGAAAATTTACCTTGGACGCAAAGAATCACCATCAGAAATAATGGGGCGGTGCCCCAGTAGTGCAGTTAACCAAAAATGTTACCGTTGACAAGGATAGCTAGAATTCTTAGCTAAAGTCAAAGCCGAATACATACAAAGCAGAAACACTGAAACACAGCAACTCTTTCTTTAAAAGTCAAGAGGGCAAACACATGGACGTCACAATTTTCTCTTTATCTGCTCCACTCTCTCCCTCTTTTAGTTCATGAACCCTCCAAGATTATTACATCTTATCATTATCTCTAATTCTTTCACCACCTTCTTCTTCATCTTCTCCTATTGCACTACTAACTTGGTTATACTAGCTAGGTATACAGTACAGTAATGGAGGAAGTAATGCATACTTGGTCAGATGGGTTGGAGGATGAGCTTGTGAGAGAGCTTCTTGACAATCAATCACCTTTCTTTGTGCTACCTGAGAGTACTACTGAATTGAAAACAAGTAGTCCTTTTGATGAAGAAACCATTAACCGGTTCATCTCTACTGTCTATTCCGGGCCTACAATTGGAGATATTGAGAATGCATTATCAGTGACAAACCCGAATATGGACCAACCCCAGCAACTTCCACAAGCCAGGTTTGGACTCACTTTTAGACCTTTTTTAGTTTTTGACAAACTAAATTATGAAATCTTTGATACGAATATATACTTTCTGTTGCAGAATTTCTATGTTGGACAGAAGTTTAAATAAGGTTGAGAATAAGTATACTCTGAAAATCAAAAGCTATGGAAATCCGATGGCTGATGATGGATATAAATGGAGGAAGTATGGACAGAAATCCATCAAGAATAGCCCAAATCCTAGGTAACTTTTTCCTTCTGTTTTACCATTTCGGTTATAACATTCTTGGCCACCAAACACGCACAGAAACTCTTAAAATTGAATTACGTGATAAAACTTCTAGCTTTACAATCTTTTCGAAACTGAGGACATGGAGAGTTTTGGATACAAATTCTTTGTACCACATTTTATGTACCTCTTTATGTTCCACCAATCATTACTTACCATATTTTGATTCATTTTCTTTATAAAATAACTGAAATTTAAAATGAAAAGCAATCATACACATGGTAAGTAATAATCGGTGGAATATAGAATCGTACACAAAAGATGGTACATAAAATTTGCATTCGAGAGTTTTGGCATCAAAACCTACCTAGTGGTCTTGGTGGATAGATTATGGGTGGTTGTCTAGGTTCATATAAAAGTTATAAATAACCACCCACAATATTTTATTCAGACAAAAGTTATGATTTTAAAAAAACTTAAGTTTGACATTGTGACATGACAGTCTAGCAATGCTACTAATACAAAAAATTTCATAATATTTTTCTACAATTGTTGAATTGTCAAATTCTTACTAATTCATATATTAGAATCCACTATTAACTTTATTTTTTTATCTACTACTAACCACCTATTACATCAATATTTGTTAATTTTTTTTAAGTCTATATACTTTTTTGTGGTAGCATTAGATAGTCATTATAATATGAGGTACTGGGGTCTTGTCATTTTTTAATTCGGGCTTCCCTGGGACCATCTATTTTCTAAAGAGAAATGATAAACACCAGGGCCAGTGAGGCCCAATCTTAATTGCAAAGTAAGTTAACTTGCTTTTTCTTCTCCCCGCAATGGTTCTTTTTGTTCCACGGGAAAGGCCACTTGAGCGAAATGATGATTTGCGTAAAGATTGCATGTAACATCTCTCTCATTTGAAGTAAATCTCACATGCATATGGTTCACCCCATATGAGAAAGATGAGAAAGATGTTTCATACAAGTATACAACCAACCATCCACTTAAACCTGTCAAAAAACTGGATGCCTATTATCCATTTCCAATGTTCTTTTCTTAGTTTAAGCTGTCTTAATTCTTAAAGGCCCTTTACAACACTAAAGGACAAAACGAAATTATTGGTTTACTTAGTGTTGATTTATTTTAGTTAGTATTCTTTTTGTATCAATAATTATCTCATGTATTGTTATGTTTATCATCTCTCTCTTAAATAATGTTTAAGCCCCATAGTCATATTGGATCCATAGTATGTGAGAGGGATGAGGATGTATATATGTATCATGAATGAGAAACCTCTATTATCTCATGGGATCTACACAAATATATATATATATATATATATATATTTGTGTGTATGTTCATTCAATAAAAAAGCTTAGCCTCTGTTTGGATACAGATTATAAATGGAAATTATTTTATTATTCAGCTTATTTTACTACTATTTATGGGCCCCACTGCACTTTTTGTTACTATTTATGGGCTCTACTATACTATTTCAACTAACTTTTACCTTTATCTACAGTACTTTCAACAATAAGTTTTCAATTTCAGCAAAATAAACGATATCCAAACAGACTCTTAGTGAAATAAAATATGATCTGCTAATTTTAGTCTTTCTCCAAATATGGCATATTATATTTAAGTTGGCTCCATGTGAGCAAATATTTTAAATTGATCAAAGGGTCAAAATGAAGGGAACAAATTGTCACCATAAGGAAAAATAGAAGATGTGGGGTCCCTCTAATTTATGGGTAGCATTTATTTTACTCTCTCAAATATCAAAATATGTGTCAAGAGCCTTATAGTTGAGTTGACACTATTTGGTGTTTCAAATGAAAATATTCCGATTCTAATCCTTCACCAATAACACAAATATGTTAACTTTTATTCTTATCAAAAACAATTCTCATCAATCTTTGTGATTTTGATGAAACACAGGAGCTATTATAGGTGTACAAATTCAAGGTGCAGTGCAAAGAAACAAGTAGAGAGGTCTCGCGAGGACCCTGAGGCACTCATCATCACATATGAAGGGCTTCACTTGCACTTTGCTTACCCATACTTTTTACCTAGCCAATCCTATGTCAATCCAACAACCAAGAAGCCTAAGAAGTCTATCCCACAAGCCCAAGAGCCCCAAGACCATGAAACCCAACAAACACAAGAAGTCCAAGAAAACCCAGAAAATCTAGCTACTTCGCCATTATTAATCACATCTGAGGTCTGCTTACAAGGATGGGACAAAGAAGAAGGAATGAGCTCACGGGGGTTGCTTGAAGATATGGTGCCATTCATGATTCGAAATCCTCCAACCAATACATCTTCAAATTCCTCTTCTTGCTCGTCTTACCATTCACCTCCTACTTCGCCTTCTTCTCTGTCTTGGTCCACTAATTATTCAGCTACATGTTTTGATATAGGCATTTAGCATTATATTAAAGTTTACTTTTATGGTTTTCTTGTAATGTGAGATTAAATAATTAGGTATAAGAACAAGAAAACAGGCTAAGATCATATGTAGTTTTTAAATCTTGTTTAATATATATAGCAAGGAACAATCTTATTGTATTTTAAATTTATTTTAACTTGATTGATTCGAGAATCTTATGCAAGAAATTTCACATGTACCTCCTAATAGAACTCAATTCTTTCTCTCAGTTCGTTTTGGTAGAATGTCTAGTCAAATTAATTTTAGGTTAATTTACTAACTCGGTCTTTCAATTATGGGATAAAGAGCAATTTGGTTCTTCAACTATGAATTATGTCAACTTTAACTCTCTCAACTCTCATTTAAACTTTAATAAAATTAATGTATGTAGCAAATAGAGAGTAGTTAAAACATTATCGTGGAGAGTGTAAGATTTTCAAAATCAAGTCAATTTTTATAATTAATTTTTTTTTTAAATTTTAAATTGGTAAGGAAACCCATGGATGATATTGACTTGATTTTAAAATTAAGAGACTAAACTGACACAATTCATAATTGATATACCAAGTTGAACTTTTATAGACAATAACTTGATTTTAAAATTATGATAAGTGCATGTAGTAAGAGACGAGTTAAGGTTAAGGGCAATGGTGATCCAATTTCCTCACTACTTTGAGTCACAACTTGACGGGCAAAATATGTCTCACTCTATAGGCAAGATTGAGATTTCTGATTTTCTTCCCATAGCTTTTCCAAAATGCCCTTATTTCTTGTACAAATTAACCAAAACAAGACATAATTTAAGAAAAAAGCTTTCGTATGTTGCAAAATAAGATGTTAACATACATACTCTTTCTCTTTCTACAGCTGATTGTGTAGTACAACAATAGTTTTTTTTTTGTTTAAGAGAGTTTCAACCTATGGCGTCCGCTCCTGATGATAGTTCTTTTTATCATCAGATCAAGATACCAATTAGTTTTTGGTGTAGGGCGGGGATTGAATCCTAGATCTCTTATACAAACATCAAAGACTTTACCAGACAATAGTTTTGTACCATATCAAAATATCAATTCAAAACCAAACATATAAAAGTTTATACATTTAAATAATACACCCCTTTTTATCCAAAAAAAAAAAATCAAAACCAAACAACACACATTCTTAATATCATTATTACATACAAGGAACCCAATAATTTATAATGAATCAATAGTTTAGCCTTAAGAGGACTAAAGTTAAAACATCAAATCAAGAATTGATAACTTCCCGTGTGAGAGAGAAATGATAAAGAGGTTGAGAAAATAGGATAGAGTTTTGAAGGGAATTTTAGGCATTTACAGAAGTAAAGATATTACGATAATTTTGATTCAAAATTCGTTAAAATTTTTCCATTCAACTCAATTCCTTCCAATTTTAACAAAATAAAAAATAGCTTAGGAGGAAAGGAAATAAAATGAGTATTCCTTCGTATTAAATTCCCAATGAGAATAATAGGAGGAATATTTTATAAAAATTCATTAAATTTCATTCCATTTGCCATTCTAAACGAGTTCTTATTACTCTTTGTTTGTTTTAACATTAACATATTTTGGAAAATGAGTCATTTTCCCATAAATATTTTCTAGAACATCATCTTCTATTTTTTTTTTCTTTTTTTCTTTTTGTTGTTGTTTGGTAGCAACCTTGAAAATGAGTTTGAAAATATGTGGCGGTGTTTGGTACTTGCACTTAAAAACATGTGTGGAAATACATGTGGGTGAAAAAGTGTGTGAAAATACATGTAATGTTGTTTAAGAATTGAAAATGTGTGTTTGAGTTGGTGTACCAAATACCTCCTGAATCTTTACTCTTTTTTTTTTTTTTAAAGTGACCTAAGATAGAATTGTTTTTCGAAAAAGGAACTTTTGTGATTAAATTTTCAATGAAGTACAAGAAAATAAAAAGATGGGAAATCAAAGTAAAGTAGCAAGGAGGTTGTGTTGGTTCTACCAAAAAAAAAAAAAAAAACTTGTGTTGGTAATGATGAGTTCAGAAAGAGACTATGAGATGGTATATTAATGAAGAGAGAGGGAAAAGAAGAAAGGAAATGGTGCAAATTTATGAGAAGTGAGAGTGGGATATATTTATGGTGGAAGGAGACCAAGGGGGAAACAAAGAATTTACCATGAGGTGATCTCGTGATTCTTAACTTACTATTATTGTGATTAGGTCAATTAAGAATATGTGGTTCTCCTTCTATCTTCTCTGGTAGCTTTGGTTTGAAATACTTACATAGAAGGTCCAATTGAAATTGGGCCGTATGAGAGAAATCAAGAGGGCCCCTGAAAGCCCATGTCAAAGAAACTTCATTCGGTGGGCCCTTCTTGAGAATATTTTTTTATGTTATAAATCCTTATTCCTTTCTTTGTATTAAATTTCAGCATAATGGCTAAACAGACCTACTCAAATGACATGTCCATATTCATTATGCAAGGGCATTCGAGTAATTTAGACAAAAACGAAGGCGGTCTCTAAATACGGTTACGGTTATTCACAGACAGAGGACCCTTTTTCCCACTCCCCAGCCCCGCTACCTCTCCCTCTCCCAGATAGATAGATATATTAGCTGAGCTCATTCCATTTATATTTCAATTTTCCGGAGCATAGTTAGAAATTTTCTCGGCAACCAAACAGGGTCTAATACTCATTCAAGTACTATTACACTATTTACACAACACAAGCGTCAGCCAATTCATGTACCGATCATCGATACAATGATTTTCTCAAGAATCGGACGCTCTCTTTTTCGCTCCACTCGTTCCTCGTTCCAAAGAGTAAACTTTCTCTCCCTCTCTATCTTTTGAATAAAGAAAATATGCTATTTTTAGGTGACAAATTTATGATTTTTGGTTAAAAAAAACTCTGTTTGGCTGCGCAGAATGTAAATTCTGGTAACTATACTGAGAGGAGTTTGTTACCGTACGAATCGCACTTGTCCTCTTCGGGAAGTGAGTGCATTTCACGCGTCGATGGCGGATTAGGGCTTATGAGGGGCTTCGTCACTTCCTTTGGAGCCGGGAAGCAACTCGTTTCGAATTCGTACTTATCGAATTTCAGTTCCGTCATCGCAAACCCTAGGGTTCGCCGATTTTTCTCTAGCGAAGCGCCCAAGAAGAAAAGTAAATCAATGATTAGCGTTTCTGATTTTTCAATCAGTTTTTTTTTTTTTTTTTTTTTTAATTTGTTTATTTTGAATAATTTGTGAATGTAGAATATGAAAATTACTACCCGAAGGACAGGAAGGAAGTTCCGAAAGGGAAAGAACAGAAATCCGAGTCAAAAGGTAAGGTCTAATGATTTTTTTTGTGTAATATATGATAAATTGTGTTGAAAATGGATCAAAATCTATTGTCAATTTTCTTTCGGAGTTTGCGTTTATAATACTAATATTTATTTGTTCGCGCGCAACTCATTAAAGGTATCAGAAATTGTATCTTTAGATCATAGATTGTAGTTTTTAGGTTAGATTTTCTCTACATATTTTCCACATTTGCTTTTGTGTTTTTTGCAATTAGTTAGTTTGTTAACTAGTTGGTTAGTCTTTTTTTAGTTAGTTTTAGCCGTGTTTACTATTATGTATAAGAGTGCTTAGTGATGGCAATTTTGCACATCAATAATACCAAGAAGTTTGTCTATCACTCTCTCTATTTTTTGACAAAAGGTGATTGTTGATGGGATTTAATTAACAATGATCATAGTTTGTTTTTTTTAAATATTTTTGATGATTTGATTTAACCTTTACTTATCAAAAAAAATATTTTTGATAGTTGGGAGAGGGGGATTTGAACTTAGCTATAATGCACGGATACGGCAGTTTTGCTGCTCACTTGCTCAGTGGCCTGGGCTTTTAGCCTTATTGCCCTTAGGCCTTAGTTAAGTTATTATATATTGTTTGTTTTGACTTGCGTTACCTACTGACTTTGGAATTTATTAGGATATATATTGCATCATTGTGGTCCGTGGGCTGGTGAGATATTGATATAGTGATATAGTGATATAATATAATATTGTTTGTTGGTTAGCCACTGTGATATATTATTGCACACTTGTTTACTGTTATTCTGTTATATAATTTATATATTTATTCTTCATGAAATTCGTAGGAAAAATGAATAGTCTCAGTCATTGTATTTGAGACAACATATTATAATGTCATTGTCCTTGTTTGTTGTTTAGTGTTGCCTTTAAATTAAATTTAGATATGTTTTCAAGCATTTTATTGTTGTTAATTTTAAAAATTAAAATAAACATAAATTATGTACAAAAATATTTAAATATACCTAAAAATAAATATTAATTAATTGCCGTATCTCCGACGTATCGAATCCTAGGATTTTCAAAAAATGTTGTATCCCCGTACCCATATCCATACTTGTGCATTATAGGAACCTAGATGTCTCCATTTGAAACCTGCCAGTTGAGCTACAAGGCTTCTTGCAGTTGGTTTTGTTTAAGTATTGCTAATACTTTCCTTCAATCATCCTTTATATGATACTGGTGGTAGGTGTACTTTGTTGTTGAAATTTTGTGGCGAACTAGAACTGTGGAGTCCGTGTTAATGTCATATAGATGATGCTGGTGATAGGACTGGTACCTAAATATGATTCCAAGACCAACAATTCGATGTACAGCCTCATTCTAGTCCTTAGTTTGAGGCACAACTGCATTTTCAATGTTCGTTTGGTTTACAGCAGCATGTTCTCTATTCGCTTCTGATCCTTTTTTTTCTTTTTGTTATAATATTAAAATTTTGATGCTAAAGTGTCATTTGTGGTCGTATGATGTTCATATTTTGTGTACCTCTCTAGGGGACTCAAATAGTGGTGATCATGGGAATTCCCAGGAGAACTTGGTGAAGCAGTTCCAAAGTTTAATCACTCCATTACTGTTCATTGCCTTTATCTTTTCATCAGTTTTATTCAGTCCTCATGATCAAAAGCAGGTCAGATCGTTCAGTACTATTTCAGCAATGAGTTTATTGGTTTCTAGTAGATGTGTAGGTTGCATTAAGTTACTGCCTTTGGTGAATTAAGGTCACCTACCAGTATTTGTCTGTTGTCATCAGTTTTACCATACATACCAATCTAACGGATATTTGAAATAGTTGGTATGTATAGTAAACAACAATTTATATTTCATTCTACTTTTATGCACTATGGTCAATGGCTCCATGCTTCCTTCTTCTGGCTGCTGATAAAATATTATTGCACCTTCCTTTCCCCCCTATTGGTGTATGTGAGTGTTACTGATTTTGGTGTTTGACTTTCCATTGATATTCATTTGGAGTCCAACTTCTGCACATTACTGATTAATCTTTAGTCTTTTTAACTTTAACGTAGACATGCAATGAATGACCTCTTTTAACCTGATGATCTTGAATGTTGTAATATTATTATTGGATGAAGAAAGAACTTTGTGGTATTGAATATTCTTGAGTGTCCGTTTGGCTTGAGCTTATAAGCTCAACTTTTAGCTTTTAGCTTTTATGTACAACTTTTTAAAACCTCACTTCTTTTAAGTACAAATATACTTTAGCACACTTTTAGTAAAAAGCCTAGATAAGTTGTTCCCAAACGGACACTATTCCCCCTCTAGATACGGATAAATTGTTTCTGATTGTTTCTGATGTGTCTTTTGGTTTTTGTAATATTTTATTCTGATAACTCTTTGATAGCTTATTGATGTCTTTGCTCAGATTAGCTTCCAAGAATTCAAAAACAAGCTACTTGAACGTGGTCTGGTGGATCGCATTGTTGTTACAAACAAATCAGTTGCAAAAGTGTATGTGAGGAGCTCACCACGTGTTCAAAATCAGACCAATGATGATGTTGCCCAAAGTCCTATCAATGGTACCCCTACTAATGGAAATGCAAGCCAGTATAAATTCTATTTTAACATTGGAAGTGTTGAATCTTTTGAGGAGAAGCTGCAGGAAGCACAAGAAGCATTAGGGATTGACCCTCATGATTATGTCCCTGTAACATATGTTTCTCAAGTGAATTGGTACCAAGAATTGATGAGGTTTGCCCCAACAGTATTGCTTTTAGGATCCCTTTGGTTCATGGGGCGAAGAATGCAAAGTGGATTTGGTGTTGGTGGTTCTGGTGGAAAAGGTGGCCGTGGAATATTCAACATTGGAAAAGCTCATATTACAAAAGTGGATAAGAATGCAAAAAACAAGGTTATTCTGGGGTTCCGTTACTCCACTTTGCGTTATCACATTGCTTTTATCTTATTTTGTTTTTCAAAATTATAGCAAATGAAATTCAGGAGAGCTAATCAGCATGATCATCCCTTTTGATGTCTCATATGGTGTCCAGGTATATTTTAAAGATGTAGCTGGCTGTGATGAGGCAAAGCAGGAAATCATGGAGTTTGTTCATTTCCTCAAGAATCCAAAGAAGTATGAGGAATTAGGAGCGAAAATTCCAAAAGGTGCACTTCTTGTGGGCCCCCCAGGTACTGGGAAGACGCTTCTTGCAAAGGCAACTGCAGGTGAATCTGCTGTCCCTTTTTTATCTATATCTGGGTCAGATTTTATGGAAATGTTCGTTGGTGTTGGGCCATCAAGGGTTAGAAGCTTATTTCAAGAGGCAAGACAATGTGCACCCAGTATAATATTTATTGATGAGATAGATGCAATTGGTCGGGCTAGGGGGCGTGGAGGTTTCTCAGGTGGAAATGATGAGCGTGAAAGTACTCTCAACCAATTACTTGTAGAGATGGATGGTTTTGGAACCACTACAGGAGTTGTTGTACTTGCTGGTACAAATAGGCCCGACATTTTAGATAAAGCCTTGTTGAGGCCTGGTCGGTTTGATCGTCAAATTACAATTGATAAACCTGACATCAAAGGTCGTAATCAGATTTTTCAAATTTATCTGAAGAAGCTGAAACTGGATCATGAGCCATCATACTACTCTCAAAGGCTTGCTGCCCTTACTCCTGGATTTGCTGGAGCAGACATTGCTAATGTTTGCAATGAAGCTGCTTTAATTGCCGCAAGGAATGAGAGTGCAGTGATTACAATGGAGCATTTTGAGGCAGCTATAGACAGGGTTATAGGTGGTCTGGAAAAGAAGAACAGGGTAATCTCTATCTCATGCATGTACTTGTTTATATAGAACATTGTACTAATGTTGTATGCATATACTCAGTATGATTGCCGTACTCTGGGAAAAAGCAGTTGACTCTGGGTGTAAATTTTTGACTAATCTCCAAAGCTACATTTCAAACTGATTTGATTTTATTATCTATATATATATATAAAACCGAAACCTCTGAAACTCCCACAATTTTCCACGTCAGCACAATATTTAAAATTATTTTATTTATATAAAATTATTTTTGTTCTATAAACCCTAGCAACACACGTTTAGGACTTTTCTCTTCCTATCTCAAAACCCTAGCAATTATCTCAACGGCTTAACACTCTCTAATGGTATTTAGCCTAATTAGTTTTCTTGTATACAACGTTCTTCCTCCACAAAACATGACACACTAAAAGATTAACAGAGGGAGACACCACTCATATAAAAGTCATTGTTTGAGCGAGCTATTCAGCTATTGTGGCAGCAAAGAATCGTGAGACTCCGGTTCCCTTCCTATTCCTTATTTAACTTTTATGCTTTCAATTTGGTTAGGAAGATACTTGAAGCTTTCTATAAAGAATATATTATAAACTACTTCGCTTCATAACAAACCATAGATTCGGTATTTAGTGTGAGAGGTTTAGAGTTTAGACTTTAGAGAGAAAGTGATCAGGAGTGGGGATTCATGAGCTAATAATTTCTTGGTGATTTTTATTTTGTTTATTAACTTCTCTTTACTTTTATATATATATATAAGCTTTACATATATAACATATTGTAGGGATTTACGTTGATAATGTGTTATCTAAGCTTCAGATGATAGCTATTTCTATTTCTATTACCAGTTTCTATAGGAAAATATAGTATTCTTGAATTTGCAAGCTATATACTTTTCTTTGTATTGTTGTGGTTGGTGACATTGGAGTAATAACTATATTTTATATCAATTATATTTACATGACAATCACACTATGCATATATATTTTACTTTCAACCTTGGTCGGCCTACCCAAATTAAGAATTAGGTATATTTCTTTGTGAGATAATAAATTTTTTTAAAAGCACTATTAGCACTCAAATTATTTTTCTTGCAAAATTGACATAAAAGCATTTGATGTGCCAACCTTTTAGCATTATAAATTTTCCGTGCATCGCACGGGTTGACGACTAGTTAGTTTATATGTTAGAAACCTTCCCAAATTTTCTCACTTAAACTATTGCTTGGTAGAAGTTAAGTATTTTGCAGAACATATTACTTTATCAAGCCCTTAATCTTTGACTTGTAAAAGCCCTTTAACCTAGAACTCATTATTAAATG
Organism: Quercus tomentella; assembly: GCA_028535165.1. Lineage (NCBI taxonomy): Eukaryota > Viridiplantae > Streptophyta > Magnoliopsida > Fagales > Fagaceae > Quercus > Quercus tomentella. Next base: position 234,978 of record JAPQVY010000012.1, read on the forward strand.
TACTGAAAAAAGACTTCTTTCTGGGAATTTGAAGTCTCTAAAGAATTTTATTGTCCGATGTCAAAAGTGAAAACAAAATCTTAAATGAAAGAAAACCAGAACTCTTTTTTTCTCTCGTGTTCTTTAGTTTAGTTCATTAGAGTTTTGCAACAATTTGCAGCCTCTAATTTTGTGGCAACAGCTAAGAGTTCTCCCAGTGTTTTAAGCCTCAAGCCCACTGACAGATAAGGAAAGGAAGGGATAGATTAATCACTAAGAGCAAAAGCTCACTGGCTAGCTTTAGCCACTCTAGTGAGCTCTTACCCAGGTGCTGCCATTTTTTTGCCTTTTTGGGAGGTTCTGGTTTCAAATCATTCTCAAATGTGCTTGTTAGGATCCTCCAGTGACCAAACTATAGCCTATAAATGACAGTGGCTTTGTGTACATTTTACAAACACTAAACTATAGAAAGAATTGAATTGTAAATATGATATTTGCAAGTTATGAAAAGTTAGATGTCAAGGGTGAAAGGGCATCATTTCTTGAAAGTTTTGCTATTTAAGCAGAGAAAAAAAAAAGGTTTTTATTGATACTGGTCTATAGTTCTGAATGGGAGTACTGGAGTAGTTGCCACCCCACAGTAACCTGGTTGGTTCATGTTTTACTTATTTCTGATCTAGAGTATTTGCCATCGCCCACTAACTTGGTTGGTTGATTTTTTTTGTCTCTGTGTAAGCATGTCTTTCAGACTTTCAATGTTGAAAAAATTTACATTTTTGAGGTTAAAAACCAAATATTAAAAGATAGCTGCATGAATGTTGTCATATGGAATAATTCTGTTAACTGCTGATGCATCAGTTGATTTGGCGATTGACCTGCAGTGTGTTATAAATTCCTGTGTGCTGATGGCATCAGTAATTTGATGGTGGACCTAAACTCTTAACAAAAAATCCATTATTAAGTCCATTTTTTTTGAAGACATGTAAACCATTACCCATTTCTTTCTGCAGGTAATAAGCAAGTTGGAAAGGCGTACTGTTGCTTACCATGAGTCTGGTCATGCTGTTGCTGGATGGTTCTTGGAACATGCTGAACCCTTGCTTAAAGTTACCATTGTTCCCCGTGGTACTGCAGCACTGGGTTTTGCTCAATATGTTCCCAATGAAAATCTATTAATGACCAAAGAGCAGCTCTTTGATATGACTTGCATGACCCTCGGTGGTCGAGCTTCTGAGCAGGTGATTTTACTGATCCTCTTTCCCTTCTTTATGCATTTTTTCTGGATGAGTTATTAGGGACTTGCTTAAAAGTGGTACGTACTGATCTATTATCAAGGTACTTATATGCATTTTTTCAAAGAATTTCTCTTAATTGAGATTTTGAAATACAGTTTAGCTTCAACTCTTCAATGGACAAATATAGTGAGCCATGAGGTGTGGGTCTGAACTATGTTGTGCATAATTCATCTACCATGTGATTGGTTGTACATAATGTACTTTGTTTCTCTTTCACTAATGTTATAGTGTTTTCTTTCTTATGTTTTTTATTTATTGATAGATAATGATAATTTTCATTGCTTAGAAGCTGTAAGGAATGTGAACTTTCAGGTTCTGAAATTATTTGAGATTCTAATTTTCCTCCTCTTTTCCAGTGACATCTTGGCAATAAACAGAGCATAGAACTTTATATGTTTGTGTCTGCGTGTAGAAAGTTGATGAGACCACTAGCACAAAGTAGTTTCATAAAAAAAATTTATTTTTTTATACGGGTAATAAATGTTCCATGTCTATTTCTTCCCCTCTCCCCTGAATCTCTCAACAACATTTGGATATTTAAGTAGTTAATGTGAACAGACACTATTTTGGTCTTTAAATGGTTATTTTACAATTACATTACCAGTCAAAAAGGATGGATTTTTTTGGCATTTAGCATTATTTTTGGAACATTTTAGTTAGTTGTCAACTTTGCAAAACTATTTAGCAAACTAGCATCTCAAGGCTCTGAAACTCAAGTCTCTAAGACTCGAGTTCCTGTGTTTTCTGCCGTTCTCTTCTTCTTCTTTTGTTCTTCTTCAGATCTGCCGTTCTCTGTTCTTCTTCTTCTTCTTCTTCTTCTTTGTTGGATCCGCTCGGATTTCTTCGTCGGATCTGCTTCTTCTTCTTTCTCAGATTTACTTCTATAGAATTCGGGTTCCACGTGGATAAATTGTTCCACGCCAGCACTAGAAATCAAGTCTCAAAGACTCGAGTTTGTCACCAAACTTGAGTCTCAAAGACTCGAGATGCTAGTTTACAAAATAGCTTCAAAAACGTGCTTACTAACGAAATGTTTCAAAAATCATGTTAAATGGAAAATTTCCTCCAAAAAGGATAGAACATAATACTTAAGACTGAACTTGTAAGAGCAAGGTAGAGGATGAGGTTGTGGGTTCATGAACCACGAGGTGCATGCTATTCCCAATAAAAAAAGACTCAACTCTTGAGGTTTAGATCTAGACATTAGGGAATGTCAATACTTTGTTTATCACTTTCTTCATGTGAACTATTACCTTTTGTGGAACATGTCATTCCTTGCTGAAGAAAGGGGGGAAACGGCAATTTCTAATTTCCTGGATGTTTCCTTGTAGTTTAAAAGCTGATATGTATATATTATCCATTTCATGAATACCATGTGAACGATAATAAACAGGGAGATCATAAAGTTTATAATTATCACATCAGTTGATATTTGTGGTATATGTGTTTTAACTTTTAAGTATACATATATTAAAGCAATTTTGGGCAATGGCCAACATATAAGGCCGTGGTTAGCAGGAATTGATGCTGGTCTGCCTTTATAGGCCCACGTTTCTTTAAGTATAGAAACTAGGTTATGTTTGGCCATGATTGATAAAATTCTCATTGAGTCATTTAATTATGGTACTGTGATATTTCTCTTGGATCAGGTTTTGTTGGGGAAGATCTCAACTGGAGCCCAGAATGACTTGGAGAAAGTGACCAAGATGACCTATGCCCAAGTTGCAGTTTATGGTTTCAGTGACAAGGTAGGTCTTCTTTCTTTTCCTCAAAGGGATGATGCATTTGAGATGACCAAGCCCTACAGCAGTAAGACTGGTGCAATTATCGACGGGGAAGTTAGAGAATGGGTGGGTAAGGCCTATGATCGCACCATTCAGCTAATAGAGGAGCACAAAGAGCATGTAATGCAGGTAGCAGAGCTTTTGCTTGAAAAGGAGGTCCTTAATCAAGAAGACCTGGTTCGAATATTAGGGGAGCGCCCGTTCAAGTCAAGCGAGCCCACAAATTATGATAGGTTTAAGCAAGGGTTCCAAGATGAAGATAACGAGCCTAAAGAGACCACAGAGGGTGGCACAGTGGACGGCAGGTCATCACCTTTGGAACCAGATGTTGTCCCTGCATAGCTCTTCATAAGGCTTATTGTTGTACAAATTAAATTTTGTTGACGTTAACATTCCTTCATTAGCCACATGTATCTGAACCAACTTGTAAAGATCTTCTAATGGAAGCAAAAAATCATTTATAGGTTTCAATTAATTCAACTAGTAAAATCTTTTATCGTCGAATAAGAAATTTGGGATATAATCCCGCTTACACTAAAAATCAATAACATCGTAATAATTGTGGAGCGGATGTTGGTTGAAATACTATTTTATTTATTTTATATATATATATATATATATTCCAAAACACCGGGCTTTGAATCTTTGGTGGGTTTGTTGGAGTGTGGGCAATCTTCTCTACCCTTGAAATATTTGGGTCTTCCATTAGGTGCTAAGTTTAAGGATTTAACTGTTTGGAATCCTACCCTAGAGAGAATGGAGAGGAGATTAGCAGGTTGGAAGAGACTGTATTTATCTAAAGGGGGTAAAGTGACACTCATTAAAAGCTCACTCTCGTCTTTACCTACATACTTCCTTTCCCTTCTTCCTTTACCGGGTAAGGTGGCTAAGCGTATGGAGAAATTACAGAGAGATTTCCTGTGGAATGGGATTGGTGGTGAACCTAAAATACATTTAATTAAATGGGTCAAGGTTTGTAAGCCGTTGCAGGTTGGGGGGTTGGGTATTAGACGTTTGGAAAGCTTTAATTCTGCATTGCTAGGAAAATGGTTGTGGAGGTATGGCATGGAGACTGATGCTTTATGGAGGAGGGTTATAGAGGCAAAATATGGGAATATTTGGGGTGGATGGTGTACGAAAAAGGTGACAAGTCCTTATGGGGTCAGCCTGTGGAGATACATTAGAAGTGGCTGGTTGAACTTCTCTAAACTCCTTGTATATGATGTGGGGGATGGTACTAGAGTGAAATTTTGGAAGCATGTGTGGTGCGGGGAGTGTACTTTCAAAGAGGCCTTTCCAGAGCTTTATTGTCTTAGTAGGTCAAAGGATTCCTTGGTGGCTGAAGTTATGAGTTGGTCTGTTGGGAGATTTCACTGGAATGTGCAATTTCGTCGTCCACCACAAGATTGGGAAGAAGAAGCCTTTGATCGGTTTATGGGGTTGGTTTATTCTTCGACAGTGCAGGGGTTTGGCCCAGATAAGGTTTGTTGGAAGCCTGCTAGGAACAGAGGTTTTGAGGTTAGAGGATATTATAGCTCCTTCTACCCTCCTACTCTTGTTTCATTCCCATGGAGAATGATATGGCAATCAAAGGTTCCTCCAAGGGTGGCTTTCTTTTCTTGGTCTGCTTACTTAGGTAAGATCTTAACAACAGACAACCTTCGTAAAAGACGTGTGATAGTGCTTGATTGGTGTTATATGTGTAAGAGATGTGGGGAGTCGGTAGATCATCTTCTACTTCATTGCCCCGTAGCTTGGGAGTTGTGGTCTTTGGTTTTCTGCTTGTTTGGTGTTTAATGGGTTATGCCTCATACTGTTCTTGAGTTGTTTGAGGCTTGGCAAGGAAAGTTTGCACGACATCGTCACATTGATGTTTGGAGATTAGTGCCTCATTGCTTGATTTGGTGCATTTGGCGTGAAAGGAATGCTAGAAGTTTTGAGGATTGTGAACGTTCTTTGCTGGAGATTAAGTCTTTGTTTTTTGTGCACTCTCTTTGAATGGAGTGTGGTTTTTTCTCATTTTTCTTGTTCTTCTTTTTCTATTTTTCTTGATCGTTGTACTTTTGTTTCTTGATTTGTGCCCCCATAGTACATCCCCAATGTACTCGGCTTGGCACTTTTTCTATTATTAATAATATTCTTAGGTTACTTATCAAAAAAAGAATTGACTTATACTGTGGTGTAAGATGTGACTTACACCGGTTTACAACGTTGGATGGTGACTTACTCTTTGACGAATGCTGCGGTAGACTCCCTTTCAAAGTAAGGACTTCGTGGTGACTAATTTTTTGGCTTTACTTCATTTGTCATTGACGATGGATGATGAAAGTCACGCACTTTGGGGCTTTTGTTACTTTGGAATCACGCTACCTATATGTGGCCTTGGTTTGTGTTATATACCTGTACGCATAAATATGATTGATATAATTCCCAATTTGTATTCAAGTGCGTGCCCCATGTATTTTTTGACCCCACTTAAGTTCACAAAACAAGTGGTGAATGACTGACTGAATGAGAATGAATGCACATACACTCGCTCGGATTTGGACCGTCCAGAGTGGGACTTTAATGTTTAAGCAAAGTGTGTGGGTGCGGTTGTGTCCCTTAAAGCTCTAGCATTGCTCTACTGGATTGAAGTGGATTAAAGCTGTAATTTTTTTCGGCGGAACACTACAAATTGTAGTCTCTCAACCCCAAATTGTAGCTGGCGGCATTTAAATATAGAAGTAGAACCTACCCATATATATTTATATTTCATGATTTGATGATAGATAGATTTTACTGAACATAGGAGGCCGAAAATATTCTTCAGGACGGGAAATGGCAGAGAGAGTTTATTTTTTGTAGTAGCACAAATTATTTTACCATTTTTTTGCTACAATTTTGACGTAACTGATTATGAGTAATTAATTATTATTTCCATGTGAATTAACTATTTTTTTCACCAATCACACCCTGTCATGTCCCAATTATAACCAGAAGTTGTAAAAAAATTTATAGTTTTAGATTTTATTTTTTATTTTTTATTTTATAGTCTAAATGTCTTAATAGATGCCATGGAGATAGTTGTCCTTTGGTCATTGAATCTAACCGCATGAATCTTTTGCAAATAATCTCTCTTTTTATTCTTTTTCTTTTTCTTTTTTAAGGTCCATTGGGTGGAGTCCAACTCTGTCCTCCTCTCACATAAAGACAATTCCCACTTGTAGGTTTTGTCCGCTTCAATGAGAGGCAGGCGGACTGTACTCTGGACTGAATAATTTTTAGGGTATACAAGCATATTCCCATGCTTACAATTTTATTTTATTTTATAGTTTTTTTTTTTTTTTTGCACAATTTATTAAATTGGTCGATTGTAAGTTAAAAAACAGTAGTGGAAACATGTGAAAGTAATTGTCCACCATTCATAATCGATAACTTCAACAAGTTGAAATATAAGTTATATCTCTAGATTTATTATATCGTTATACGAAGAGGAAGGGAGAACTTTACCTAACTAACATAATATTCTAGGAGTTGAGCAAAGTATCAATATATGTGAGGTTTTGTAATCTGTTATTAAAAAATTAAAAATTAAAAAAAAAAATTAAATTTTTTTTTAAGTTTAATAATAATTGTAGCTTGCAGTTCATCAACATCCATTATCAAGGGTATAACAAATTTCTTTTTGTTTAACCAAATTGGAACATTTTTATATCCTACTTTTGTTTCTCTACCGTCAACTCCTATGTTAATAATGATTATTAACACCGCCGCGAACCCCCCCCCCCCCCCCCCCCGAAAGAAAGAATCAAGGGATCAATGGTGTCATGGTGCATTCTCTATAGGGACATTAATATTTGTTGGATGCTGACTCCATATTTGATAAGTAATTTGTGATGTGATTCCATTTTTCAATAATGGTATAAACAAACACCCAAATTTTGCCATAATTGTCCTTCATGACAAACTATGAGGGGTAGAGAAAAAATTATTGGTCCATGCAAAAATGATATAATTAATCACAATTTGCCACGTAAGATAGTTGTGACAAAATATGTGTTTGTGAGTGTGATACTAGCATTATTGTTCATTTTATTAGGCCAAGATTGATGATTAGGTTAAGTGCGCTACATGGAAATCATTCTGGACAAACCATTGTTACTCTTTTCATTTCTTTTTTTTCTTTTTCTTTTTTTTTTTTGTGTGGAGAAAGAACCATTGTTGCTTTTGAGAGTAAAAGCCAATCTATAAATCCAAGCATTATTGGCCTCCTTGTTGGAAAGCAAACCGATGGAGATACTGCCAATCATTTGTGGGGTTTTTGATTGTTACTTATTACGTTTTTGAGTGGCTATAAATAATGGTACGGAGTGAATTGAATGGTTTAGATGAGTGGAAACCCTATGTTCATATCATGTACTTTGCATAAGAAAACCTAGTGCACAATTTTATAATAATTCCAATGTAATTAATTATGAGTGATAAGGAAAACTAGTAGGTTTATATGAAAGTGATTGTTCACAATTCACAGAGAACTGCTTCAATAGCAAGTTATGACAAAATATGTGTGGTCATAGAAGAATTGAGTTTGCATCACTTCCTCAAATGGTCCTACTATATATTTGATATTGTGTTTACCAACCCAACTTTCAAAGTTGTTAATGATGATACTTCTCTTAACCATGATCAGTGAGTTAAATTAGTGAGGTTGTCCTTTTCTGTAATTTTTTTAAAAAATGTTTAATTGATCTTTGTTTAATCTTCATACTTTACGTAAAAAGGAAACTTGGCAATACTTAAATGCTACATAAGTTTCACATTAGCACATAATGTATGTATAAGATCTATAAAATTATATAAAAGAGTACCAAACCCAACCCCCCTCATCCAAAAAAAAAAAAAAAAAAAAAAACCTTTTTTAGTCGGGGTTTAAGATAGTTACGGTGTGAATAGAGATGGTAATAGGTTTTGTGGATTTTATCAACCAATATATATATATAAAAAAATTTATTTTATTTTATTTTATTATATAGAAATGGTAATGGATTACTTCCGGGGGAAAAAAAAAATCAAATCTTATCCCTCAAAATGTTTTACATGTCAGACATGTGCCAAATCCTATTACATTTAATATATATATATATATATATATATATAAATCTCTCTCTCTCTCTCTCTCTCTCTCTCTCTCTCTCTCTCTCTCTCTTAGTTGATCTTATCTCTTTAAATGGTAGAATATATAGTTTCATATACAAACACAATTATTTTTTTAATCTGAGATAGAATATAATCATAATAAATTTCCATTAATAACTTCTTCCGTTTTTGAGAATCTGTTCAGATAGGTTTTATTAATCAAGAAAAGGCTTGTCAGCCAAAGCAAGAGTACAGATATCAAAAGGAATAGACTCCATCCAGACAGTTAATGAAGAACCAAATCTAGCTTTCTTTGCCAAGGCATCGGCGATAGAATTACCTTGCCTATAGGTATGAGAAAAACTAAAGCTCTGTAAGGAGTTTACAAAAACAAGAGTATCCTGAATAAGATGACCAACTATCGAATGAAGATATTTAGTGTCCAAACCCCTCACTCCCAACTATAATAATTATCATAAATTGTTAAGAGCCTTATAGCTCAATTAGCAATTAGCATCCATAATTATCCAATTTCACATTTAGACAACAAAAATAAAAATAAGAAAAAACCATATTTTATTAAACTTTCTTGTGCATTGCATGGGTTACAATCTCATTCCATTCTAAATCTATTCCATTTATATTTTAAAAACTCAAATATGCTTGTTTGTTTTACCATTAATAGGGTTGCACAGGTCAAATCAGAAAATGGTGGTATGAAATGCCAATGCATTTTGTTGATTTATTAAAATAAAACAGAGACATACACTTAATTTTGTTGGATAAACACATAATTAAACTGGATTTATAAGATCCAAACTCTTCTCAAACCCTAGCATAGATATAGTGGCGAAGTCAAAAAAAAATTTCAAGGAGAGTCAAGCTAAATATAAAAAAAAATTAAATTAAATCTAAAGAATAACACACACACAAACATATATATAATATTTATTTATTGCTTATACATGGAACGTTTGTAATTTTGATTTAACATATGATATTTTCTTACAAAAATAAAAATATTTATATCAAATAAGTCTTTACATCTTTATAAGAAAAAAAAAAGGAGTCTTGACATGTCTAAAAATATATAAATCAATATAATTAAAATAAAACATAATTAAATTATGTATGGTATACATTTAATACACTTTAACTTTTTTTTTTTTTTTTTGGAGTAAATAATACACTTTAACTTAATGAGCTATGTATGACATAAGAATAATTGGAAGAAATAAAAAATGCATTAGTCAAATATATAAATGCATTATATGTTTTTACTAAAAATCTAGGGGAGGCCATTATTGAAATTTATGTTCAATTTTTTTTTTACCAAAAAAAACAAAAGGAAGGAAGGGTTTTGAAAAGTCAAGGGGGTCATGGTCCCCATAGCGCACCCCCCCCCCCCCCCCCCCCCCAAAAACCCACCTAGATATCTTTGCTAAATACACCATAAAGTACTACTAGAGTTACAGGACTCTTGATCGTTCTTCTTATACCATAACATTTGCAAACACAAAGAACAAAGGAATTGTGAATTACATGCAGAGTGTAAAAGTCATCAAAGTTCTTGATGTAATTTGATTTCTCCTTATAGATAATATGGCTTGCTGTTAGAGGTGACGCGAGCCATAGCCCAGGGGTATAAATGAACCCCCAACATGGCAATATATATATATATATCTCATAGGGAAAAGTACTGTAGATAAAAATGTACCTAACTTTTTGTTGAAAGTACTCTAGCTAAAAATGTAAAAACTAAATAATATGTATGAACTCACATGGGATCCCTAGAAATAGTAGGAAAAAAAGAAGTAATAAGTTGGCTTATAATCAAGACTTAATACAATTACAAAGAACAATAGTTGTCAAAGTTGAATTGGATTGTTAAATAAAGAATTGTAAAGAGTATAGACAAATTAATAGATAAAATATTTCTGAGTAATAATAATAATTAAAGTTCACTTAACAATAATAATTAATATGTTTATTATATTTAAAAATAATATATAATTTCCAAAATTTCATCTTTGCAACAATAATTAATATGTTTATTATATTATAAAATAATATGTCAAATAAAATAATAATTTATCTTTTATTCTCTTGCTAGTACTATGGACAAATTTGTAATAAGAAAACCTTATAGACTACAAGATTCATCTTTTTATTGATCTTTTAGAAAAAATCCTATAGCCGCCATGGCTTGTTGTGGAGTTTTGACTTTTTGGAATTAGGTACAGGCGTACAGAAAATGATTTCGTAAATACATAGAATGTTTTTAAACATTTCAATCATCTCATGTTATAAAAAGTAACTTCATGAACAAAACTACCTAATATCGAGTTATAATTAGTTGCCAGACAAAGAATGAAAATTTAAAATAATCTTGGGTAAATGCTTGTAGCTTATCTTGTCTATTGCAATAGTAATGTCACAACTACTCAAAATTGAATCAAGTATGAGTATTTGGTTTCCAATAAGCTTATTATTATTATTACTTTTTTAGTTAATGTCTGAATCTATAATATAATTTCACTTTTTGAAGAATATTAACAACAACAAAAAAGGACGATAAAATCTTGAAATTCAGATGGTTGTGGATTGCCTTATTGGTCTTATAGTACCAATCTTTGCGTATCTAGTATCAGAATAAATTATATTCAAATATCAAAATTTAGAAGCTCAATAATGCCGCTAGTAGAATTAAGATTAACATTATTGCTTCTCCAAAAAAAAAACAAAAAATGCACTTAAAAGATTAGCATTCTTTTTTTCCTTTATTTTAAATAGAAATCTACTTTAGTCTAATCTTTTAAATCTCAAGCACCTATACATATGGAGTAACCATCACGTCAAGTGTACGTGATGATTAAAAAATTATTATTGTTAAATCAGCAATTTAAAAATGGGTGAACTTCCAAAACAAGGGGAAAAAAAAAAAAATCAAGGGACCAAAAATCCCAGGAATTTAATAACCAAGGGCACCTAATTTTAAAGCTAAGAGGTGCCATGGCCAAATTTTAATACTAATCATACCCCTATTATTAAAACCAACCTGAATAAATTATTGCTGTAATATGGCATTATCTCAGGTTCAAAAGTTCTAATGACTTGTTAGCCAGATCACATTATTTACAATCTCCGTTGCTGTAGCTTTCCCAGTCAACCAAACCCACCTAATTGATCTACAAGGTCCAATAATAATCACAGTATTTTGTATGATAATTGTAGCTCAAACTATATGACAAAATAATCAGTCATTATCATAGCCAGCCCAGATTTATGAAATAATTGAGAGAAATAGTTAGAAATGGTGGTCTCGAAGTCCCAGACTGAGCTAGCTCCCCCAACTCTATCTGCATGTTTTTTTTCAAATACGTAACCATCTTTCCCATATTATAAGATTTAGTGAGTGTGAAAGAATGACTAAACATAGCCAACCCCATCAGTATTTTTTTTTTCAATTCTCAGCTTTTTTTATATCTACTTTTTTTGTAGTTTTGTTAATATGTAGTCTTAGGCATCCAATTATTTCATCCAAGCACATTAAATTATAGAGAAAACGAGTTGTACCGACCGTGGTCCGCATTAGGTTAGTCCTTTTCACTTTCTTGGTGGCTTAAATTATATGTGATGTGTATCATATGCATAAATACATATGGACGCTCCACATTCACACACATTATATAAAAGATAACAACATAGGAAACAGTGGTCTTGGATTATATATATGTTGTACTTGATGGAAGCAATGCCAAAAATATTATATAAAGATATGACCTTGTTTATATATATATATATATTTTTTTTTTTAATTTGATGCCATGATATGACCTTAGTTAGTTGAATAGGAACATATCATTTACAATTTGCATTGACAACTATCTACGGTCATATACATCTTCTCAAGTTGAAATTAATATTTGTGTATGTTACATCGCTTATTGATTTAATTGGTACAAGTAATCCACAACAAAATTAGATCTTTAATGTGTATAATATTATTAGTTTAGATCAACTTTCTAAAATAAAACCACCATTGTCTTTTCCAGTATGTGAAGAGTTTTGTAATTCAATTAATACTGTATAGTTTTCTTTATGAAGAAATTAAGGTTGAATTTTCCTCTTTACTTGTGATAATTGAATTATATACTCTTGTAAATACTCACTCTTGATGTCCATGTAAATGATGATTCTCGAAGTCGAGTTGCCTTAAAATTATGAACTTGAATGGTGTTTCCTTTTCATTAGTATAAAGATGTGTTTGATAGTACAAAATTATAAAAAATGCTTTAAGAGCCTTGAAACTCTATAAGTAGAAATTACCAATTTTTTTGGCAATTTCGTTAAAGAGTTTAAAAAGGTTTTTAAAAAATTTGTTAATTTATCAATTACTTCAAATATTATAAGTGATAGATTGTTATTGATTATTACAGAATTGGCAAAAAAGTAATTTTAGTGGTAAATTCAAATTAGAACCAATAACACCTTATCACCTATAATTTGTTGTGAAAATATTGTGGACGTAATACCTCTTTTTAGTTAACAGATTATATTGTAAAAGTTCTCCCATTGAAATTTTACTTTCAATAGTAATATCAAATGTGCACAAACCACTCCAAAAAAAAAAAAAAAAAAAAATGCGCACAAACCACTTTCACAAAAAAGGCAAATTCATATTGCTAATGCTACCCCATTTTTTCCCCTAAAGACCTCATATTGATACTGGATTAGCATATAGAGTTTCGTGAGGCCAAAAGATCTATTTCATCATAAAAAGGAAAACTCACGTTGGTACCCTTTTTTTTTTTTTTAATTTCCTTGAAGTCCTCGTATTTGTACTTAATTAGCAGCATATTAAGTTCCATAAAACCAAAAGATGGATTTTTAAATTTGAGGATTAGGATCAATTTTTATAAAGAAGACAAGAGTAGGAACTTCAGTAACTCCTAAGTAGTACGATTTTAAACAACTCTTTGGCTTGATCAAAGATCTTTATGAGGCATCAACTTGATACTCAAAATATTGTAAAAGCAAATTAAATGTTGACATATTTCCAAACTCGTTGTCTAGAAACAGTTTTGTTTGGTAAACTCCCACGAATCAATCATTCTCATTTGTATCTTTCCTTGGGGGCAATGATGCTGAATTTTGTCCTTCAGATTACCAAAATATCATACTAGATCTCCATCTGAGTGACATGTGTCCAGAAGTGTCTAATTTTTTTTTTTTTTTTTTTGAGAAGAAGAAGTGTCTAGATGGTTGGGAATGGAATTGGAAGCCATTAACTTAATGCTTTGCACGCATTCAGCCAAAAAAAAAAAAAACTTAATGCTTTGCACACAAAAAAAAAAAAAAAATTTGACAATTTTTTCACACTTGTTAAGTTTTTTTTTTTGAGAGAGTTTCAACTTATGGCGTCTGCTCCTAATAATAGCTCTTTATCATCAGACCAAGACACCAATCAGTTTTTGGTGTAGACGGGGATTGAACCCCAGATCTCTTATACAACTATCAGAGACTTTACCAGTTGAGCTAACTGGAACCCACTTCGCACTTGTTAAGTTGATAAGCTTTCACATATTATTATTTGAGCTCATCAATGACACAATCTTTTTACCTACCGTTAAATAATCTGTCACATTAATAGGTGAGTTTTTTTTTTGTCAAACTTTTGTGTCTATATGCTCTTAGTTTCTTATTTGTACCTCTTTGGCTCTTTCACCAAAAGAACCAAAATGTCTCCAGAGAACTCTCTATCCAATATCAACAATGTTAGGTATACAATAGTTTTTTTTCACAATTTATTAAGGTCATAAACAATGATTTATAATTATAATACATCAATTTTTACTGTACATCAATCACAAATCGTTGAAATATTGGTGGTGCCCTTTAACTTATTGATCCAATATTCAAAATCTCATTTAAATAATTATGTTCTCTAATTTCTACAACCTTCGAAGTCATGAATTAACCATTTCCTTTATTTAACGACCCCCAAATTAGTTGGAACAAAGTTTTGTGGACTTTCTATTTAACTTTAATTTAATATTTTTGAGCTGGCTTCCATGATTAGGTAACTGTGCTGCACTAGGCATGTACCTTGTTTTATACTTTTATTCCTTCCCGCTTATTTCAAAGATAATCTGTTCGACCTTGTCAAATTGGTTTTGTCCTTTTTTTCCTGCTTATGTATTGGCTAATGTCCAATAATAGTAGCCACAAAATGTACCCTACCCATCAGGGTCAGTTCCGGAATACTGAAAAATTAGAAGCAGAATCAATAATCTGAACCACAGGTCTAGTATTAGTTGTTTAGGCTTCGAGTTTAGATCCAGAATAGAAAAATCTGGACCAATGAGTTAGTGACAATTCACAATTTGGAGGATGGTGTAGCTGGCAACAATAGTATATTCTAGTAAGCTATGCAATCTTACGACTTTTGTTATAACTATCTACGTGGTAAACTGTGATGATTATTTATCATTTTTACACAAACTTAACACTTTTCCTCCCCAACTCATAATCCGATGCATAGATAATGGTGGCAAAAATTCCGACCAGTAGTAGAATTTTAGAGCAAAAAATGGGAGTTTTACTTTTATGGACAAAAGAAACAATTAAAAGTAGAATCCTACACGGCTTTTTTTAACGTTCGAAAGTCGAAACGTTCCGTGGCCTTCCTGTTACCTTCCTTGTTCCTTCTAAGCAGTCCCTATCTTTAAATAATTGTCCCTGAGTAAATGAAACGTGTTTATTACAACTACTTAAATAAATAAATAAAGTTTAATTAGTTTTCAAATCATAGAGCTCCAACGGTTTACGCCTATTTAAGCCAACCTTTCTTTCACTTCTTCCTCCCCCCACTTCTTCAATCTTTCACATTCTCTTTGCAATTCCTCTGTTTCTCTCATAATTACCCAATTTTCCTTCTTTTCTTTTATTGCTCATTTCGAATTTGGTAAGTCCAATTCTTGCACTTTAATCTTTAGTTCTCTAGCATTTCAGTTTTTTTTCATTTTTTGTGTTCTGGGTCGTCATTGGAGTTTTGAGTATTGCTTATGTCATTTGCTTTTGGCTTTTGCATTCTTTGATTCCTTTAGCAATGGATGGGTATCTAGGACGTGTTTTCTTCTTCTTCCTCCGGTTTTCATGTGTACATTTGATTAAAGATTTGGTGTCTCTGTTGTTGTTGTTGTTGTTCCAATTCTAACATTTTCGACTTTTTTAAATGTCGGGTCATGGCTGAAATCATAAGGCCAAGGTTCATTTTTGCTACAAATTAAACTACAGTTTTGAATTGGTTCACAATAAACCCGGTTTTGATTCGTGTAATCAATGTTTGTTATTGTTTTAATGGTTATATTATGTTGAGCTTTAAAAAGTGATATTGTGGTCCTTTCATTGATACCTATGTTTCGTAAAAGCTCTTGTTGATTAAAGTGATAATCCATTTCTATTTTAATATAATTCCTTTTTAGTTCGGCCTGAAGTTTGTGTCTAATGAGTTGTATTTGATGCTTAAAGTTATAACACACTTTGGAAAAGGTTTGCCAAATCACATGAACTTTGTTTAAAGATCTCTAACGATGCCTTTATGCCTTTGTCTTTGTCTGAGGAGGTAATAGTTATCGCCAGCAAGTTGTATAAAAATGGAAACTTTTGAGCTTTCAGTTACTTGCTAAGGTGTTTTAGCCCAATAAAGAGAACTGGTCCACCTGTTTTTGATTCATATTGTAGTAAGTGGTTGTGGATTGTCCATCCAGAAACTTAACTAAGCCTTATCCTTAATAGATACCCTTTTTTATAATTTCCTATGGTGGTAATCTGAGTCAATAGGGGCCTCAATTATTTAGAAGCCATGAGAATTTGTCGTTTGAGACTCAAAATGAATGTGCATATAAACTTTGCTGGATTTAAGTTGTCTTGGAGCTTAGTGTTCACTCGTTTATGTTCTCTATTCAAGGGTTGCTGAGCAAAATGGAATTCAGGCAGACTCAGAGGCCAAAATATGACTGCCTTCTGTTTGGTAGGCCTTCTTATTCTAAACATTTTGTGTGCTAATCTGAATTTCCTCAGGTAATGATTGTAACTAATTGTTTGTACTTGCAGATTTGGATGATACTCTTTATCCCCTTAGTTCTGGTCTTGCAACATCATGCCGCAAGAATATAGAAGGTAAGTCTATATGGTAGTTATGAACTACTTATGCCTCAGATTTCTCTCTTATATTTTCAATTCTGCATTTCTAATCTGTTTATGGATAATTCCTTTGCTGTAGATTATATGGTTGAAAAGCTTGGCATAGACAAGAGCAAAATCTTTGACTTGGGTAACCTATTATACAAGAACTATGGAACAACAATGGCTGGTCTTAGGGTATGATTTTGATTTTTTTCTCTTTTTATTTTGTTGGGAACCTTTGACCTTTCGTGGCTTTTCTTTGTCAATTTTTTTGTTTGGTGAAATGAAAAGTGATAAATTATGTCTTGTGGGATTCTCTCTTGCAGGCAATTGGCTATGACTTTGACTATGATGAATACCATGGGTAGGAATTTTTTTACTCCTTTTTGTATCCTGTACGCCTCTTGTTGTATTGGTATTGAACTATTATTGACCTTTCATTTTCATGTCTTACAGTTTTGTTCATGGGAGATTACCCTATGAGAATTTAAAACCTGATCCAGTTATGAGAAGTCTTTTGCTGAGCCTGCCTTACCGGAAAGTTGTAAGTAATCTATTAGCAAATGGTACCATAGTGCCTAGTAAAGGCCAGAGGTATGACTGTCTTCTTATTTCTTATGATCTTTCTTCTTCTTTTTTTTGTTGCAAATAGATCTTCACAAATGCAGACAAGGTTCATGCAGTCAAAGTACTTAACAAGCTTGGATTAGAAGACTGTTTTGAAGGGATTATCTGCTTTGAGACCCTTAATCCCATTCACAAGAGCACTGTTTCTGATGATGAAGATGACATTGAGTTTGTGGGACTAAGCACTACTACTACTTCTACCAATACCAATACTATTAGTAGCTCTAAAATATTTGACATCATTGGGCATTTTGCTCAGCCAAACCCCAGTTTGGCATTACCAAAGACACCCATTGTCTGCAAACCATCAGTAGACGCCATAGAACGGGCTCTCAAAATAGCCAATATAAACCCCCAGAGAACTGTAAGATTATCATCTTCTTTTAGAATTTTAGTATCATCTTTTAATTTTCTGTGTAAAGTTTTACTAACATATCTTTTATCATCTATATTCTTGCTCTTTCAGTTGTTCTTTGAGGATAGTGTCCGCAACATACAAGCTGGAAAATGTTTGGGCCTTCACACTGTCTTGGTAAGTCATTGGAAATTTTGTACTATAAATATGCTTCATGAGAAAGTGAAAGTCTCGGGACACAATAAAATCTCACAACATTAACGTGTATCCTACTGTGCCTACTCCAAAATGCAGGTTGGCACTTCTCAGAGAGTTAAAGGTGCAGATTATGCATTAGAAAGCATTCACAACATTAGGGAAGCAATACCAGAACTCTTGGAAGCTGACATAAAATCAGAAGTTGCTTATTCAGGCAAGGTTGCAGTGGAGACTTCTGTGACAGCTTAATTTATATGTTATTGCCAATGTGACAGAGAAATCATGTATTTGGGATCTTAACATCCCCACGCCTAATCTCATTGTGCAGATGATGTAGTTTTTTCGTTTTGATTAATTATTAATTCCGAAAATTGTGATTTTCTTTTGGCTCAAATTCGGTGTTCCTATTTTATTGGACATCTTTGTCAGTTAAGTCAAGAGTCATAATTAACAATGCAATCACTGTTGGGTCGCAATCTAACAAAAATTCCCAAGCCTAAACACAACTCAGTGGCAAATCACCAAAATTTCCTTGGAAAACCATTTCAATACAATAAAAGGAAAAAAAATTATGAGACCAAGTTACCAACTCCAAACAAATATAATAAACTCCAGGGACAAGAGATTATAATATTAAAAAATTCATGGACAAGAAAGCCTTTTTCTTTGTTATTTAAAAAAAAAATTTATATGGTGCTTCATATTACCTGACGCCAATAAGGTCTTTCCAAGTTCCAACTCGCATCTATCAAGTTCAAGCATCTCCAATTCTCTATTATCTTTACAACAACAAAGAAAACTTACGAATTCAATTTCTGAAAGAATTAATCTTCTCTTAGATTTTCTTAAGATTGGTTGTTTGAGGTTCTCTATTGGGCTTTGATAAAGCTTGTGCTGAAAATCTCTAATATATAGGGGCCTATTCCTCCAGCTTAAGACCCTTAAAATTAGGCATGATATCAATCAATTTTTTATTTTTTTATTTTTGGTTTAGCATCATTATAGAGCTTTTTGGACAAAGTTTAGCAACCAAATTGGTTATAGCTTAAGGCTACAACCTTACTCAATATCTTTTTATTAGAGGTGAATTTTGACAAATCCATCATTGGATTACATCTTCTTTTTATATCCTCCATACTTGCAAAATTTTTAGAAAAATAAAGATCAATAGCCATGTCATCAATAAATTGTTTAAATTGCAAATTTTTGTAGTTTAAAATTATGCATAAGATATAAGTTTATAAATCACATACTATATAATATCTGATCAACACAAAATTTGATATGTGTATTAAGAGTGTAAAAAACATGCAATTTAACAATTAGATTTTCAAAATATGTAGTAATGTTTATTTTATTGAATAAGGTTGTAGCCTAAGGCTACAACCAGTTTCGTAGCTTAAGGCTACAACCAGTTTCGTAGCTAAACTTTGTTTGAACCTTTTTTTCTTATATGTGGTATGGTCCGATAGAGGAAATTTGTATTTTCTTGGTAACAAGCCATTAATTCAAAGTCTAAGTTGTGGAGTTCTTTCATAATCTTGTACCACATCTCATTATATCACATTAAACTCATTGTTACATGCCTTCATTTAAGTCTTATACAAACCACAAAAAAACATTCATTCAAATTAATTAAGGTAACCACTTTTAGTTCTCGACATATAACAGTCATTGAAGGGACTAAAGCAATCGCTTTAAATTTCAATTAAATTCATTGTTACACACCTTCACATAAGTCTTGTACAAATCAACCACCGCGTACTCCTAGTGCAGTGGTCACTTCACAAGTATAAATGCTTGTGGGGTGTGGGGGCAAGAGCCGGAGTTCAAGTTTCCAGGAGGGAGCTTCACATACATATACACTTAGATTAGACTAGAGTAGAAATTTTATTTTGTATCAAAAAAAGTCTTGTACAAACCACACAAAAAAAAAAATATATATATATATATATATATATATATATATTCATTCAATTTAATTAAAGTGACCACTTTGAGTTCTACATATAATAGTCTTTATTTTTTTTTTTGAGAAAGTACATATAATAGTCATTTAAGGAACCAAAAGCAATCACTTTAAATTTCAAAGCTAAAATCAATTATTAGCTACAGTTTAAGGACCAAGAGTGCTTTTATTTTTGACTTTTTTTTCTTTTTTTGATGGCCGCTTTTATTTTTGACCTTGGCTACTAGAAATTGAAACTTAATTATATACTGTATTTTATTTACTTATTCTTCAAGAACAAGAAAGCCATTATTATTATTATTATTATTATTATTATTTATAACACTTCACGCGAGTTCACATCTCTCAATGCCATCATGGATGACCCAACAATAACAAATGGAAGTTTGCAGTGTCGTGTTAATCGTGTGCCCCATTTAATATATAAAGACCCGGTATAATTTTATAATTATTCAACGAAAGAGATTCATAACTAATACTAATTGATGTTTATGAAATATATACCAAATCTATAGCGGATTTGATGCACTATTTATTTTTTGATAACACATGAACATACAACAACACGCCAACTCCAAAACTGCTAGCAGCAGTTGGATTTGATGCACTATAAGTAGGAGGAAAATGACAAGTTTAATCATTTTATTTTCCAGGATTACGATTCACGAGAGTATCATTTATATTGTGGGTTCCAGTTAGCTCAACTGGTAAAGTCTCCGATTGTTGTATAAGAGATCTGGGGTTCAATTCCTGCCTACATAAAAAATTGATTGGTTTCTTGGTCTGATGATAAAGAGCTATCATTTGGAGCGGACGTCATAGGTTGAAACTCTTTCAAAAAAAAAAATGGTATCATTTATAAATTAGATAGATTACAGGTGTATGAAATACATGTTAAGCTTATGCTTATCAATATGATAGACAACAAAAAATGATAGATAACAATATTATAATTCTGTAATACTTTAGACAATAAAAAAAACTCATAATTAACAACTCAATAATTTGAGGTGTCAATCTAATTGTAGGCTTTGTAGCTTGTTCAAGGCCTTTTTTTTCCCTTATATGTGCCACACACATGGCCTCAATGGGAAAATTATGCCAAGTCAACAAAAGGAAATTAAAATGGGTCCAATTTAATTTAAGGCCAAAGGAAGAACCCAAAAATGATTTTTTTTTAAGGACCTACATGGGTTGGGCTTTTGCCCAACAACCTTCACATTCCTAAAGAATTAGACTCGAGCTCATTATTACAAGGAATGGGCTTGAGAGCCCATCCTTTCTTGCTTCATGAGTTGGGCCAAGAAAGCCCACTCAAGAAAGCCCTTTGGGCCATCTGTAGACACCCCATTTTACAACTTGCATTTAACCAACCGGTAGATCTTCAGATTTGTGATACAAAACAAATCTTGATGCTCTAACGATCATAATGGTATGTCACAGGTTTTGATCGGACCACCTGATCAAAAGTTATCATACAAGCAATTTTCAATGATCATGGCCTGCCAACACGATGGGCCTGATCGCGTCCTATTCTAAACACTTAATTTTGATTGGTTCTCACAAGAATTAATTTAAAATTAATCAAGTGTGATTTTTGATTGGATTTCATTTTATTTCATTTTTTTTAAAAAGAAAATAATAAAAAAATGTTTTTCTTTATGGCATCTTATCTGCTCTTTTGAAAAAATTCCGGAGATATGATCCATGAAAAATTCAAAAAAAAGAAAAGAAAAAATTCTCAAAAAACGTCATTATCTTCAGCTGTAACTTGAATCACATTTTTGGTCAGAAAAACGTTGAAATTTGGATTTCTCTATTTCTATAAAAGTTGTAGAGAATTAAATTTCCTTTCAAAAAACATCAATTCCGAATCAATTGGAATTTTGAGCAGCAAGTTATGGCCAAAATACGAAACAGGTGCAGAAGACAACATAAATTCAGCATTATCTTCAATTTTCTCTCAAAATTCCAAATGAGTTCAACGTCAAATCTGTTCAAGCCTATCTAATAGACTTATCCTTTCCCTTTGCTTCAGAAGAAATATTTTTGAAAAATAAATTGGGTAAAGAAACAGATACAGCCTATGAAAAAATTCAAAAATGCTCAAAATACGTTACTATTTTCAGCAGCAATTTGAAACACATTTTTGGCATGGATAACGTTGAAATTTGGCTTTTTCTATTTCTGAAAAAGTTGTAGATAATTGAATTTCCTTTCAAAAAACACCCATCTTGAATCAATTGGAATTTTGAGCGGAAAATTAGAGCCAAAATACGAAGCAGGTGCAGCATCATTTCAAAATTTGAATGGAGATCAACACCAAATCCGTCCCCAGCTCATTTAAACAGATTATCTCCTCCCTTAGCTTCAGAAGAAAGCTAATAATTTAGCTTTAAAGCTAAGCCATCCCTTCCCCTATAAATAGAGAAGACTTCTTCCATTCTCTGGATCCCGAATTCCCTCTAGAGAGCTAGAGAGAAAGCAGAAAAGAAAAGCTGTTGAGCAACCATTGTTCTTACTTTGGTTGTAGTTTAGTACTTCCTTGCTTTCTCCCTAGCCCTTTAAGTGATCACTTCCCCCTTTTAATTTATGCTGGTAAGTAGTTAATTGTGTTTTTTTTTTTTAATTCTTTATACATGCTAGAATAAATGCTTACAAATCATTATTCACTTCTTTTATGCTATGCTTGGATGAACATGCCTATATGTCTTATTGATTTTCTCTTACATGCTTAGATGAACATTTCTAGGTAATACACAATTTTCTCTTGAATGCTTAGATGAACACTTCTAGGTTAAAGCACAAATTTCTCTTGAATACTTAGATGAACATGTCTAGGTATTTATTTTACTTTTTTAAAATGCTTGAACAAACATGTCAAAGTATGTTGATTTTGTCTAGATAAACATGTCTAGGGTTTTTCCTTTACTTCTCTTCATAATTGCTTGGATGATCAAATATGCTTAAAGGTTTTATTTTTATTTGTTCCTCTTTGCAATTATGTTGATGACAAATAACATGACAATTTTTTTTTCCTTCACATGCTTAGATGAACATGTCCAGGCTAGGAATTCTTTGTTTATATTGATCTCTTGGATGAACATGCCATTACCTTCATTTTTTTACATTAAAATTGTTATCTAACAAGTTTCATTTTTTTTTTTTGTTTCTCTTTATGTCAAATTCCCCTAACACATATTTGTTTGCAATTCCTGCAAATCACATGTTTATATGACATATTCTTTGTATTTGTTTGACATGACATGACATTGGCCACCTTAACCTAGGAGACCGGTTTTACCGGGCGAGATGGGTGCTTAATCCCTTCCCATCTCGTAAATTAGCCTCCGAACCAAGATCAAGGGTTCTAGACTATACTCTTGTATATACAATTTTACATTTTTTTTAGAATGTAACTAGGAAATTAAGCAATGTAATTTACTTTTCTTAGATTGTATCTAGGACAAAAAAGCATTGTAAATTTTTGTTATAAAATTTGATGTAAATTGTCATATACATTAATACAACAAAAGTATTTTTTATTGAAGGTTTTCTTATTTTTCCTTTTAAATTAAATAAGTGGCGACTCCATGTAAAACCCTCGATCTAGGGGGGAGCACATTTTTACACCATCCAAATCAGTTGGACCCATGTTCTAGCACTAGCCTAAGGAAGGACCAAGATAGCCTAACACATTATGAAAGGAGGAGGCAAAACATAAGAGAGAAGGGAAAAACGAATGAGTTAGTGGCATAGAAGTAAGGCAAGTTTCCCAAGTTTTTTTGGGACACACCATTTGTCACAGAATTTATCACAACTTGTTTGGAGTCAGTTGATAATTAGATTACATCACTTATACATGAACCCTAAACTTTTTGCATTGACACCCAAGCAAGTTATAACAAAGTGTGTATTAAAAGATGTATTCCTAGACCTTTTGCAAGTATCTCAAGGATTCAAAATTTCATTTTTTGAGTAACTCCTTACTGCCAACTAGAAAAAGACAAATACTAGGAGTAATTGTAATATTTATCACAACTTGTTTAGAGTCAGTTGATAATTAGATTACATCACTTATACATGAACCCTAAACTTTTTGCATTGACACCCAAGCAAGTTATAACAAAGTGTGTATTAAAAGATGTATTCCTAGACCTTTTGCAAGTATCTCAAGGATTCAAAATTTCATTTTTTGAGTAACTCCTTGCTGCCAACTAGAAAAAGACAAATACTAGGAGTAATTGTAATTGATATAATCTTTGAGTATGGTATGAGAATTCATGTTTTACGAAGATGGAGGGGGGATAGTTTATTCTTTTAACTTTGGGTGGTGGAGTCCAACTCACTTAATGGATCTAGAAGAGATCTCACACCCAAATAAGAACCAAGACTAGCATTGTAACCAACACACCACTTTGACTTCTTGTACTTAACTATGATCTATTATTATATTTATTTTATACTTACATGATTTATAACTTTTCAACTTATTATACCACCTCTTTCTCAATTTATTAAATATTACTAAATTTGTTTCTTTTGCTAAATTTACTTGTGATTTAAGAATAATTCATTTGCATGGGATTTTACTACAATAATTAAAAGTGATTTTTTTTATTTAATCAAAATGATTGGATACTTATACAAGTTTTTTTTCATGTTTATTTATGTTGTATTATTTTCTATTAATCTTATAATATCAAGAAACTTTATTTGAAAGTCCGTTTCAATTGTTTTAGATTTTTTTGGTCAATTTTGCTAATATTTGTAATTTTATATAATTTTATTTGTATTTTAATTAATTACTAAATTAATTATGATATCATCACAGTTTTTCCTTGGTACGACCTTAAAATTCTTGAAATTTTCCATTTTTCAATTTTGTGAACGGTCCAAGTTTAAAAACAATGCGATAAAGCATCATATGACAAGAAAAAAAAAAGTAAGATGCTTAAAGTTTGACATTTTTATAAATTATTGATGTGACAAATTTTTATTAGTTCTCATTTGGGTCCACCAATAATATTATATTTTTTATTTATTAATAATCATTAGCTTATAAAAAAAAGTTAGTAACTTTTAGCATTTAAAAAACAAATGGAGGCAAATACACAATTATTCTCAAAGTTTGGAAATTGGAACAAAATTTGAGCGTATGCATATCAGCTTATCGTAGAGTAGAGCGTGGAACAAAGAGCGTGACATGACTTTGCTTCACTAATTAGACGAGGTAGGAATAGGATAAGACTAAGGGTGAGTTTGGTTCAACTTTTTGATATTGTGCTTTTTGAAAAAGTGGTGGTTTTAAAAAGTGCGGTATGAAATTGGGTTTTTAAAAAAAAGCAGTGTTTGGTAAAAACTGTTAAAAAATGCTTTTTGAAAAAATTGAGTGTTTGGCTAGCACTTATCAAAATTGCGGTTTAAGGTGTTGTGAGGATAAATGAGCCGAGCAGGAGTGTTGGGTCGTGGGCTGTGCCCGAGGACATATGGGAGCCCGAAGATGGTCAAAAGGTTTAATAAGTATTAAGGTCAATGAGCCGAGGACAAGGAAAGGTAATAACAAATTGGTGGTATCTCCCGAGGAGTCGAGCTTCCTCAGGAAAGTATTGTGGAAGCTTGGAGCCTGGCCACCTTAAGAATGCTGTGCAAGAGGTAACCATTCTTTTGAGGATAAGCTTTAGGGAAAGAAGCCAACAATAAAAGAAGAAATATTTGAGGAGAAGGCTGTCATCACCACATTAAATGCTCTACACCAAACCACCTAGCCGCATTTATATGGAGATGACACCTGAAAAGTGATATCTTAGTTTACAACTATTCACAAAGCTTGCAAGAGGTTTCTGATGGGATAAGCATCTAAGAGATCACCTATATGATCAACAAGTGGAAGGCTGGGATGAAGGATGGAAGGACTATATAAGGGAAAGGCCCCTGTGAAAAATGGGGCATGAAATTTGAGGAGGAAGAAAAAAAAGAAAGAACATATTGTACTTAGATAAACTTGAGTGAATATAAGAACACTTCATCCTTGGACCTGACCGAGGAGTGTTATTTCTATTAAATTGTGTTTTCTTGTCTTCTTGGCATGAATCCAGTCAGTTAAGGCCCATATTCAATTTGCTGAGACGTTTCCCTGTAAAATCCATTCTCTAACAAATATATTGTTTTGGGCTTGTTGGGCCATCATCCATTATTGGTGGGCTGAGGGTCCAATTCTAGTCCTTACAGGTGTAAATTACCAAAAAAGACAATATGAATATTTCTTTCATTCTTATGTTTTCAACTTATTAATACTGATCAATGGAACAAGTTTATTATGCTTTGTGTTACATTTGTCTCATACTCCATCCTTATTAATGGGGAACCTAAAGGCATGATTCATCCCTCAAGAGGTATTCGACAGAGAGACCCACTATCCCCATTCCTGTTCCTCCTTTGTACAAATGGCTTGCATGGTCTCATTAGCAAAGCAACTGGTTAGGGTGATATATGAGGCTGTTCTCTTTCTAGAAATAGTCCTCATTTGACTCACCTCCCTTTTGTAGATGACAGTCTTTTGTTTTGCAGGGCAACCACTCAGGTAGGGATGGCAATAGGGCAGGGCTGGGCTGAAGGATGGGGTCTTTGTCCTTGCCCCGCATGGTTTTATCTTGCCCCATCCCCGCCCCGCATGACAGGAAAAAATTTCTCACCCCATCCCCACCCCTTAGGGCCCCGCGAAACCCAACCCCACCCCGTAAAACTCTACTTTTTTGTTAATTTGCCCTACAATTAGTACAATTTTTTTTAATATATCCAAGTGTTTAACAAGACAATCAAAAAAAAAAAAAATTCATAGTATAACACATAACAAAATAAAGGCAAAGAACCACATTGGGTAGAATAAAATAAGTTAATATTGATATGTTTGTTTAAATAGTAGGGTTTCAGGGTATGAAAAATTTACAATTCTAACACTTAGCAACGCGGGGCGGGGTAGGGACCGGGAGGGACAGGGCTAAAATCTTGGCCCATTCCCGCCCCACCACCTTTGCGGGGCGGGGAAAACCTGCGTAGGGCAAAGCGAGGAGAGGCGGGTTAAGCAAGACAGGGCAAAATTGCCATCCCTACACTCAAGAATGCCAAAAGGTCTTAGATATTTTAGACGTATATGGAAAATTTCAATTACATCAATAAACAGAAGCAAAACTACTATTTTCTTTAGCAAATCAACTACTGAAAAGCTTAGAGATCATATCAAGGTAGCTTTAGGAGTTTCGGAAATAAAGCAATATGAGAAGTATTTAGGATTACCATCACTTGTGGGGAAGAATAAAAATGCAAGTTTCAATTACATCAAGGAGAGGGTCTGGAAAAAAAAATTCAAAGGTGGAAAGAAAAGCTACTGTCTTAGGCAGGAAGGGATGATAGGCCAAAAACGAATTGACCCCTTGTGATAAATTAACCAATTAATTTAGCCAAGTGAATTAATTAAGTTAATTAACATACAAACGCGTGGTAGCACAAACAAATCACCAATAAACTAAGTATGCGACGGAAAATAAATTGACACAGTGATTTGTTTACGAATGGAGAAAACCAACACGGCAAAAACCCCACCAGGTGATTTTAAGGTCACCACTCCCGAAATTCCACTATTATCACAACAAGCGATAACAAGTAAAGGAATCCCAGTACTTTATACCAACCTACAGTTGAACCCTTACCCTAATACCCAATTAGACTTGTTCTATAGTGACAATTTCTCCTTTTGGTGCACAGTTCCCAGTACGTGACTAACCAATTGCACGGATCCCAGTACGCAACTTCAATCACCAACTAGAGAAGGTTGTTGGCTGCAAAATTCTTCAGTTCATCCCAACGATTTAGATCAAGAAGATACTTGATCACAAAACCCTACGGTGCATAAACACAGCAACTTCTTTACAAGAAAGATGAACTAGGGCAAATTTTGTCTCCGATCACAATTTGCTTAAACAAACTTTGCTCAACACTTGTGCAACTTGTGAACACTTTGACGGCCCTTAAAATAATCATTTTATATGTCTAGGGTTGTGAGAAAAGAAAGCTCAAACACATAATCACGGATTAAAGTCAAAACAGAACTGAAATTCTGTTTTTCATAAACCTCGACAGATGCCCTATCTGTTGAGCTGCTGTCAAGTCATGGGGCTGAACAGCTCTTTAAGCTCGATAGATGGCTAGCTGTCGAGCTTTAATGACAGGCACTTTTCAGCTTGAATCTTGGACATACTTGCATAGCTTCAACACTTGATCTTGAAACAAAGTTTCTTGAAGTATTAAACACATCCTAGATCTACCAAAATACAAGTAAAGTGCGTTTTGTCAAAGGATTAGCCAATTACATAAAATAGTGACATATGTTCCTAACAAGTGAATCACATATGTCCTAACAAGGGAAATATTAATCAAGGCAGTGGTCCTAGCTATCTCAACATACACAATGAGTTCCTTTAAACTCCTAGTGGGATTATGCATAGAGATTGAAAGTCTAATAAGAAAGTTTTGGTGGGGATAGAAGGGCGATCAAAGAAAAGTTCATTGGGTTAAATAGGAGACTCTGTGTCAAGCAAAATCTAAAGGAGGAATGAGGTTCAAAGACCTAGCTCTCTTTAATGATGCTTTGCTAGCAAAGCAAGCATGGAGATTACTGCATCATAAGGAATCACTATTTACCAGGTCTTTAAACGCAAAATTTTTCTTAATTGTTCTATCGTGGAAGCTACTGATTCTAGTTCAAGCTATTATGCATGGCATAGTATATTAAAAGACCGTGATGTCCTTTTAAAAGGTGTTAGGTGGAGAGTGGGTAGTGGTGAGTCAATTGGGGTTTGGCTTAATTCATGGTTACCATCTTTTGAGCATCTAAGAGTTTTGTCCCCAAGGGTCCGTTTGGATGGAGGAGTGGAAAAGAGGGAGGATGGAAAATATTTAGTTTTCCCTCTTATGTGTTTGGTTAGAGGGGTGGAAAAGTGGGAGGGTGGAAAACTCTTTTGTTTGATTGGAGAGAAAAATGAAAGGATGGAAAATGTAATTTATATAAATTGACTATTATACCCTTGTTACATAATATGTAAGAAATAGATTTATTTGTACTCATTAAATAATATAAAATTTATCACATCATATATATAAATTTATATTATTATTTTTCTTATTATAATGTAAAAATTACAATAGTGTACTGTAGGCTCCGGAAGTGAGGCGGTTGGGCCTGGATACACTTGGGCTAACAATTTATTTGTAAAGTGGGTTTTTGAATTTCCTACTAAGGGTCGTTCTCGGCAGAGAGACTCAATACAATATTCACTCTACTCTCCTTTTTTCTGCACCCCTTTCTCTTCCCAAACTCCTGCTATTTATAGCCAAGGTTAGTGGAGGGATTATGATTGCAGCTGCCAATAGTGCTATTGAAGGTCCAATATTGTTTGCTTTAAGTGGGTGTTTAGGTGAAGGTGGGATGCAGTAATTGCGGCCTTGGAACTTGGTTCCAGCCTAGTCAATTGTGCTCGGTAATGCAGTTCCCCGACCATTTCGTGGCCTACCCGGACAGGATTTATGAGCTTGTTAAGGAAAACTCATGCCGAGCACCTCCCAGGATCCGTGACCCGAACTCTGCTCTTGCACGAAGGCAGTTTCAAGGATTTAGGGCAATTGGGCCGCTACGTTGGGCTTGGGCCCAGGGCCCATACAAGTCTAGGGATCTCGGTACCGTACATGTACATATAAATTTAATTAGGCAAAGGACATTAGAGCAAAGAAACAATAGATCACGTTGAAAAAAAAAAAGAAGAAGAAGAAAAAAAAAAAAAAAAAAAAAAAAAAAAAAAAAAAAAAAAAAAAAGAGAGGAGAACCTGGACCACTGGACGGTGTGCTGAAGGTAAGATGAGAAGATGAGAAAAAGTGATAAGGATTTGTGGGCAAAAGTCTTCAGGTGGGGTAGGTGAAGGGCATGAATGAGGGTCGGTGGGAGGGCATTATGGTAAAATAACAATGAGGCAGTTTTCTCTGATTGATTTTCCTCCCGATTTGGGAGGAAAAAATTTGTGGGCTCGGGAGAGAAAATTTTCTCCCGGGTTTTCCACTCTTCTTATTTTCTTCCCATTCCCAAACAGAGGAAAACTCAGTTTTCCACCCCATTTTCCTTCTTATATTTTCCATCCTTCCTAAATTCCACCCAACCAAACACAGTGCAATAGTTCATGGTTTTAAGGAAGCAAGGGTGGCTGATCTTATTGATCCGGTTTCTAGGTAGTGGGATTCAAGTCTACTGCAAGGTTTGTTTAATCCCCATGAAGTTGATTTGATAAGAAGCATCCCTTTGTGTAGATCTTACTCTGAGGACAAGCTAATATGGCCTTATACTTCTTCGGGTCAATATACAGTGCAGTCGGGTTATAGGTTTCTTGCAAATGAGAACACAAATAACTCAATCACTGTAAGTCCAAACCTTAATGGTGGAGTTTAGAAGCTGGTCTGGGGCTTATCGATTCCAAACAAAGTCAAAAATTTCCTATGGAGTCAGGGACGGAGCTAAGTATTGACCAAGGGGGGCTCTAGCCCCCCCTGAACTCATGAACTTTTCCTTAGTATTATACATGGTACAGAGCTTTTCATACACTAAAAGGGCTATGGCCTCCCTAGGTTTTTCAAGAAAATTATATTCGGCTCTCTAACATATTTCTTGGCCTATTAAGCAAATAAAAATTAGCCCAACCTTGCACCGAATAATATATAACCCAAACGATAACAAAAAAAAGAACAAGATAAAATTGGTCCAAATAACATTATTTATTGGTTTGTTAAGCAAATATCTCCTCTCAACGCCTTGACGTCAATGATGCCTATCTACATCTGGTTCTTCTTTCCAGGTATCTGTGAATTGAATTTTGTGGTATGTCTTATTAACAATCTCAAATCTCTCTCTCTCTCCCTCTCTCTATCTCTTTTTATTGCATTTGAGCTTTGTTTTTTTAACAATACATGTACCTATTAGTAAGTTGTAGGGACAGATGCCCTTGTCTAATTAACATCTTCAAGGGCAAGCTACAAAGGTGGAGCAACAACAGCAAAATCTGACTAGTTAATGTTAGACCCTTAAATTGATCACTAGATTAGTAACTCAAGAAAAATCTGCCTTCTACCTTTTTAAGTCAAAAAAAAAAAAAAAAAAAACATATGACTTGGTTATTATAACTAGTTAATAACAGGCTACAGAGGTGATTTTAAGATTAGGTTAGTAACTAGTTAGTAACTCAAGAAAAATTTGACTTGGTTAAAATATAAGATGATTTTTAGACAAATTGCTGTAACAGTTTGTAATGATTTTTGACATTTAAAAGAATGACTTCTCTTTTAATAAATAATTGTGTTGCAAAGTATTTAAAAATGGTTATTTTGTGTCCTTTTTGTTGTCGCCATTTTGTTAATACTAAATGAATGTTAATTTTTAAATTTTTATGAAAATAAATTGTTTTTACTTCGCCCCCTCATTGAACTTCTGGCTCCGTCCCTGTATGGACGTCATTTCGAGATGCTTTACTAGTGAAGGTGAATTTAAAAAAGCGAAAAATCCTGCTATCAAATACATGTGATCATTGCAACGGGGCCTCAGAGAGTATGCTGCATGCTCTTTGGGATTGTCCAGAAATCTCACAGGTATGGATCTCTACTTCGGAGTTCAGGTTTCATCTCCCTCATGGTTTTTCCACAATCTCGGAACTCCTTTTACATGCCCAGAACGAAGGAAAAAACCTAGAAAAAATGGCGATGCTGCTATGGACTATCTGGTTTCGTAGAAATCGGATAAAAGTGAAGAATGCAGATTTCCCAATTTCACAGGTTGTCTCGAACGCACAGCAAACGCTCCAGGATTTCAGCAGAGCAAACAGCACAGCGACGACACCAGTCTCCACTCATGTTCCCACACGAAGCAGATGGTCTCCCCCTCCCTCAAACTCTTGGAAGGTAAACTTTGATGGAGCAACATTCAAGGATATTGGCAAAGTAGGATTGGGTGTGGTGATTCGGGACGGCCAAGGTCAAACCATTGCTGCGCTATCGGAACAAATTCCTCTCCCCTTTTCTTCAGACGTGGTTGAAGCCTTGGCAGTAGCACGGGCTATTTCTTTTGCTCTGTAAATAGGATGTTCCTCCTTTATACTTGAAG
This sequence comes from Quercus tomentella, assembly GCA_028535165.1. Lineage (NCBI taxonomy): Eukaryota > Viridiplantae > Streptophyta > Magnoliopsida > Fagales > Fagaceae > Quercus > Quercus tomentella. Next base: position 266,687 of record JAPQVY010000012.1, read on the forward strand.
GCGACTCCGAACTTGTGATAAAGACCCTCTGTAGTGAAGAGATTTCCCTTCATCTTTTGGTCATATTCTTGAGTCAGCAAAAGCCACGACAGAAGCCAACTGTGTTTTCTTTTCTCATGTACATCAATTTGATGACTCTATTACTCATAACCTAACTAAACGTGCTAGACACGTTAGTGGTTACACGGTATGGATAGAGAATATTCCTTCACACCTTTATTCCGTACTGTTTTTTGATAAGCCTTTTATTCTGTACTGTTAGCTGATATCAGTTGATTTTCTAATAAAATTTCCCAGGTTTCATTCTCAGAAAAAAGTGTCTTCTTCCATTTTGTTAGAAAACCTAGTTTTGATAATATTTTTTGGTTGAAAACGTTCATTCCTTAGTTGTCTTAGGAACTTAAAGATTAGTATCAAAACAACTGGCCCGTAAACAAAATTAGTAAGGCTACAAAGTAAATAACCCATTAGGCAAACAGTTCCACAATACACAGATTAGTAAGGTTTTGTCCTTTTTTTTTTTTCCTGCTTACGTATTGGCTTAGGTCCAATTATAGTACCCACAAAATGTACGCTACCCATCGAAAAGTTATATTGCGTGAGAGAAGAAACATGCACAGGAAACATGCCTGCCTCAATCCGCTACTCTTTTAAAACTATGAAAATAGAAACCATTCCACTAAAATACAAAACAAATACACCAAACCTTTTACTTTTTAGCTGTGTTTCGTTCTTCTGAAAAAAAGTTTACGGAAATTGGAAAACACCCAATCGGACCAGCCGCCGTGACCCACCCACGAACCGACCGGACCACTGTGACTATCCAGCCACTAACGACAACCACCGTGACCAGTGTCTGGTTTGAGAAAGATTGTTTTTTTTTGGAAGCTGGGAAAATTTGAGAAACTAGTAGAAAAGTATTATTACCAGTAACGGAAGTTCAGGGGAGGAAGAACGATGTCGTATCATAAGCCTACAGCTATGTCCAGAAAACCATCAGTGAGTAGTAGTAGTAGTAGTAGTACTCATGGACCAAGAAGAGGAGGAAAGTATTCAGTCAAGGAGAAATGTGGTTACATCCCTGATAATTTCAACTCACTTGAACAGGTTTTCTTTCCTTTCTTTCATTTGTCTACATGTGCTTTTTTTTTTTTTTTTTTTTAATTTATTTAGTTTTTGCTATTTTCATTTACTTATAAAATTTTCAAAAAAAAAAAAAAAAAAAAAAGGAAGAATGCATGCTCAGAGGCTAGCTAGGTGGTCAGACGGTATTAAATTCATTCAAAGAATATTCGCTGTTGAGAGATTTGCTTTTGCTTTGTTATGAAAATATTCTTTCAATAAAAAAATGTGTTTGGTATGATAGTTTATTTATTTACTTATTTAGGACGAAAATTAAAAGTTTAGTATTTGGAGATTTGGGTATTGTGGAACTGTTTGGGTATTAGATTTATTCAAAGAATATTTTCTGTTAAGAGATTTGCTTTTGTTTTGTTATGAAAAAGGGAATTTTTTGGAAAGCCCATTGCCCTCAAATATGGGTTATATGACTATTTTAAATTTTGAGTTTTTTGGGACCAAATGCTAAATTTTAGTAACCATGGATGACAGTTTGTATATTTCCCATTCATCAAATCATTGGATTTTGAATTTTTATAATATGTGACTTTGGAAATTATTGGCAACAATATGCATGCCAAGAATAACATTGCAAAATCATCTGATACTTGATATATTTAGAACTTTTAACATGAAGTTGAATTTTTGAATGGGCTCTCTTTTCTAATAGGTTATTGCAGCATTGAGAAGGGAAGGTCTAGAATCAACCAATCTTATCATTGGAATTGATTTCACTGCAAGCAATGGAGAGACAGGTTTGTGGCAGTAAGGATAGCATGCTCTACAGTTTCATTCATTAGTTATTCATGGAGCAGAAATTGATATCCCCTAGTCAATATTTGCCCTTACAGAACCCTGGGGTTTAATCTAACTTAAATAGAAAAGAATGACTATGTTCCTTATTATCTTCTTGAATAGTGTTTTCTCAACCTTAAGGGCCATGCATTATTAGACTTGACACTAGATAGTTTTGGTGTAAAAGGCCTTATAGTGAAGGTCATTGCATCCCCTCTGTAACATATAATCTGCTGTTGCCCCTCCCCCCTGTACTTTGTTAATTAACATGTGATTTCTACTTATGATGCCACTGCCTATCCAGTCTCATAGTCAAGAATGTAAAGTGGAGGCAATGCATCAGTTTTGTCTTTTTAGTATCATTTATTTGTCAAAATGGTTTGCATTTGATTTGTATATCTGGGAAGCCAATGCATTGGTTTTGTTATTGAAGGCAAATTCTCATTCAATAACCGGAGCCTGCACACTGTTGGAGATATACCTAATCCATATGAGAATGCCATCTTTATCATTGGGAATACTTTATCCCGTTTCAGCAAAGACAACTTAATTCATTGTTTTGGTTTTGGTGATGGTATGTCTAGTGCCCTTAAGTTGAATATCTGGACAAGTTTCTCTCATTTTTTTATATAATCACTGGATTTATTTTCTGTCATAGCAAGTACTCAAGATCAGAAGGTGTTTAGCTTTCACTGTGATCATTCACCTTGCCGTGGTTTTGAAGAAGTCTTATCATGCTACAAAAAAATAGTTCCAAACTTGAAGCTTGCAGGTTGGTTTTATATTCCTTTATTTGAAAGCTGGTATTTTCATTAATTGGCAGTTGCTTTCCATTACCCAAACCATGGACTTTTCTGGTTTCACATCATTCTATAATATTCTGCTTTATCTCAAAAAAGTCATGGCTTCATCAATTTGTGTAATTGTGTTTAAGGGCCAACTTCTTATGCTCCAGTAATTGAGGCTGCAATTGACATTGTGGAGAAAAGTGGTGGCAAGCACCATGTACTGCTTCTCATAGCTGATGGCCAGGTTGAACTCAAAGTCATCTCTCATACTCTCTTGAACTGACACATTGTTGCATGCATACAGCTTAATTTTCTTATTTTGAGCAATGTTCTATTCTGAAGGTTACAAGGAGCGTCAATACAAGAGATACAGAACTAAGTCCACAAGAAGAAAAAACAATCATTTCAATTGTCAACGCAAGGTGACCTTGCAGATTGATTATTTAAAATTTCTCCTTAGGCTTCTGACAAATCCCCCCCCCCCCCCCCCCCCCGGACTTTTGAGCTACTTTGCTGTCCTTTTTGTGTGTTGTTCTTTAAAAAGCTAGGAAAGTAGGCATTCTTCTGTCCAATAATAAGAAAAATATACTGGAGATTGGAGTTGTTGAAAAAAATCACTGGAAGATGAATTCAAAGCCATAATTTATATTAATTCTTGTATTTGATATGTTGAGTGCTGGTTATGTGAGTTGTTGTGGGTTTGTAGTGAGCGATGTAGTGGATACCTTGGTCCTATTATAGAATGTTTTTGTTAGTTATACAATCTGTTCTGGTTACTATACAGGTTTAGTTGGGGCAGTGTAATTCCTTAAAGATTAATGACAATCATTGGCAATTTTTCTCAAAACTTTTCTTTGGAATGGTGCTAATGTAATAAAGGGAGCTGCAAAAGTCACTTAGGCTTTTGCAATCTTAAGGATGGTGGGCTAGGGCTGAGGAGACTTGCTGACTTGAAATATGCTGTGTCATAAATTATCTTTGGACAAAGTGTATGTACAGAAAGCCTTGTTTTGTCCAAATGGGGTCCATCAAAATTTGCTGTGACTCAGGTGTCAGGAAATTGGATGCAATTTCCAGTTAGTTCTACTCTACTCTCCTCTATAGCCTCTCCCTACCCCTCCATCCAAACTGGCTATAACTATTTGAAAATAATGTTTGTAAACACTCAACATAAGTCTTAAGATTAAGATTAAAAATTTTGTTCAGTAAATGTTGTACAATAATTTACAAGCTTACTTTTAACTGAGAAATAAGTAGATATGGTGGAGGTACTGACACTTATATTTTTAACTTCCAGTTTGTATCCACTCTCAATTGTTCTTGTCGGAGTTGGTGATGGACCCTGGGAAGGCATGAAGAACTTTGATGACAAGATCCCTCAACGTGAATACGACAATTTTCAGGTATCACAGTAGTAGTACACAATTAGCTTTGAATTCCATGTAAGTTCTCTGTATTGTTCCATATAAGTTGAATATAATTCAATATGCATTGACTTTTAAAATATGTCTTCTTTGCTTGTAGTTTGTTAACTTCACAAAAATTATGTCTGAAAATGTACCACCCTCAGAGAAAGAAACAGCTTTTGCTCTGGCTGTCCTAATGGAGATTCCCAGCCAGTACAAAGCAGCAATGGAACTTGGCATACTTAAGTAGGTTTTCTTATCCATCTTTTTCATATTATAATAGTATTTGGTGAAAACTTGATACTTTTCAAAATGAGAGCTTTGCTGCACAATGGAGGTAATTGGGCAACCAATAATTTAGTACTTTAAGTTCCCAACTATACTCAACATGCGATTGCTAGCCATTAAGTCATATAGTTGAATTTAATTCTCTTTGGAAAGATAATACCATTTTTATTGCATTGACCTACGCATGTATGTGGTTGAATTTAACTGAAAAAATTAAGGTATAACATTGAAGTAATTCTACCTAAGTTTTGCTCATAATTTCAATGAGGATATAGCCCCAGTACTTACAGTTCCAATTGTGGACAAAACGTAAATGTCATGTGATTGAACTAGTTTTTGAATGCTTTCTAATCTGCATTTACTCTATTGGAAAAAAGCCATGTGACAGGAAGAGCAAATAAAATCATTCCACCCCCTCCCCCAGGAAGAGCAAATACTTACAGTCACACTAACGGTGGTGCTTCACCACAACCACAAGGACCTAAAAGTAAGAGTAAGGTTTTTTTTTTTTTTTAAATAAGTTTATTTATTTATTTTAAATAAATTAATTGATTCTGTTATTTAATTGCTTTTTAATGATTAGATTATGTTCTATTGTTGTTCTTTGTAATTGTGAAGTTTCCATAGATGTGCTTTGTGGTGTTTTATTACAGATTTTATGATAGACAGCCTAGAGCCCTAGGCTAATACAAATTTTAATAAAACTTTGTTTATCATGTTATTGATTTGGCGCCAATCACATTGTCCGTTGGTTAGACTTTTGTAGTAAAATTGGTAGTAGCTTTAGCATTTGAGGGATAAATTACAAATTTTACTACATAAGCCTTAAGGTCTTATAAAAAGCCTCACAAACTACTAGGTCTACTATTAACCACGAAACAAAAAAATAATTAATAAATTTATTTATAAAATTGTTAATGTGACATCAATCACATTAATTGCTAGATCAATTTGTAAAAAATTTGATAGTATTTTTGAAATTTTCCTTTCTATAATTGTATAAAATTGTAGGAAAATGCCGTATAAAAAGAACAGAAAGATAGGGTACTGAGTTGTAAGTTTGTAACATAAGATTATGGAGGTATATTATGAGGTTTGTTACGGGTTGAGTGTCAAATTATGATGCACGCAATTCAAATATTCAGTTATGAGTTGTTGAAATCCACCAATTACATTTATTGTCACATCAATTTGTAAAATTCATGTAGTAAAACTTGTAGTACCTTTAATATTTTCCATTCTATTAAGATTAAAAAAAAAAGTATAGTCCAACTATACAGGGAGTATAGACTGGGGACCATACAATCAATCATGCAAATTACATATATCCATTAAATCACTAACCGAACTTAAGGATTACTTACAGCGTAATACTGACATCCAATCCAAAAGAATTCTAAAAAAAGAAAAAGAAAAGAGATCAGGCACCACATGAGCCAAATCTCTATATCTCTAAAGCTCCTGTTGTTCCTCTCCCTCCAGCCCTTGCCAACAAGCTAACAAAATTACTGTGTATGATGCATGGTATTTTTGCTAGCTTAATCTAAGAATAAGTTTTGGGAATCCAACAAAACAAGGTTGGTGACTCCTTTATTGGTTTACAAAATGAAGGCATGATTAGGAGGGACCACATGTATGGGTTTGCTAAATAATCTATTTTTGGTAAGTAAGCATTATAGATTGACTTTGATGGAAGGTTTAATATTGCATTGAGCGTCTATGCCATGATCAAATTGTTGACAGATGCTACTGAATTAGTATTTGCAATCAATTATTCATGTTTATGTTATGGACCTATTTCAGACAGCAACTTATGGATTAGTTCCATCATTGCACTACAGCTTAGTTTTATCTATTTTTGAAACTCTATCTGCTTGCTGCTGCATGAACATATTAATGGCTTGTAGTTGTTTCTGAATTTACTGCACTAATACCAAATGATACAAACCCATAGACAGAACTCTCCCTTGAAAACCGACTTTCAAGGGGAGGGTGAGCCAAGGGTTTATATACACATACTTAAGCCTGCACTTAATTCATGTGGGACACTTTAATCGTAACATACCTCCATGCTCCGCAGCCAACATCCACGACAATTCACTCTATCGACACTGACCTGATAGTAGCCATTTTTCTTCTTTGACGGCTCCACTCACCTATTAGTTATTCAATGACTTAGCAAGACATTTTAATCTAGCCTCTAAGTTGCCCGTTCCGAGATTCGACCATAAAACCGCAACTCATTTGATCCCATACTTAACGAGTTACATTCAATTACTTGATATAGTGGTTGGCTCTGATACCAAATGTTAAGAATCAAAATGGGATTACGGAATTGTAGTAGGTCACTTCAAGGGCACCTAGACCTCCATAGCAGAAATGTAGAGAGAGAGAGTTTCATAAGCACAATGTTAATCATCAATGGCAGGATACAATGAACTATTCTCTTCTTATACAAGCATCCGTCTTTAACTAACCTCCAGATTATCAGCTAACTAATCCAACTACTCATTGCTAACTGTTATACCTGTCATACAACACAATACTATTCTACAAACATAGGTACAGATGGTACAGGCCTAACATTCTCGAAGTATAACCAGAAGTTTCTTTTTTATTCTCTATTAATTTTCCATAATTCCTCAATCCAATCATAGCTTCTCGCGGAAGAAGAGATGCAGCACGTGGCCGTATCCGTTTATTTTACCTTTTATCATCAAATGGATTTCATTGAACACAGTATATTATTATTTCATTTTTCTTGATGATGAAAATCTTTCATTTAATTTATGATCTAGCTTATATGTATTTTCAGAAACTGCTACTTTTTTTATGCTATTGATTCATACTCGCTGATTTATTTATTTTTTGTGCTGATCTTTGATTCTCCAGATGAACCTTTTGATGTCCCAGACTCTGAGAAACAAATGCCATCACCATCCCTTGGTTCTTCTCTGAAGGCATTTTTATATGAAGATTTAGCCAAGGCAACTAACAATTTCTCCAAATCCTGCCTCCTTGGTGAAGGTGGTTTTGGTTCTGTTTATAAAGGAATCGTTTCAGATGACAAATTGTTTGCAGTTAAGCAGTTGAAATCTGGAAGTGGACAGGGGGAGAAGGAATTCCGGGCAGAGGTTAATATCATTAGCTGTATCCATCACAAAAACCTTGTTTCACTGGTTGGATACTGCATAGATGGGGCACATAGAATGCTTGTTTATGAGTTTGTCCCAAACAAAACATTGGATTTTCATCTACATGGTAAGTCTTTTTGGTGATTATATTATTTTGTTTCATCTGTAACCTTTTTTTTTTTTGTTGGGGGATAATAATTCATGTTGGTGGTCTTAAATATAAAATATATTTGTCTCTTTTGTTCTTACAAACGGAAATGTCCTGTTGTTATTGAAAGAATAGAGCAAGAAGTTATCCTTTCCCTAAGATAATTCTTTAAAAAAGGGAAGGTCCATAAGCATAGTCATGATTCAATTGGTTTGCTCCACTTAATTTTTCCTATGTTGGTTCTAAGTCAATCAAGAATTTGCATCACTAGTTGACAAAGTGCAGGATTTCTGGAATGATGATCTCAAGAATTACATAAGTTTCATGAGATAGAAAAAATGACCAAGGGAAAGCATTTTTATAGTAAAACTTGAGTGAAAAAGCTATAAACTGAAAATATCTAGAGTAATAAGATACTTTAAAGATTTTAGTTGTATTAGTAGAACAAGTAGATAAAATTGTCAAAAGTAATTGAATCGGGGCTTACTTTATGAAATGTATAATAATTTTAAAAGAAAACAAAAACAAATTAGTTAATACTTAATTTACTAAGAACTCAAGAGTTGCTTCAAAATATGGTAAAATATAAGCAAAATCAGAAGATGGCTTATATGATATAGAGAAGTTGAGTTGTTGAAGAAGAAGAAGAAGAAGAAGATCTTTTGCATTGTTAAATATCGTTTGTTCATTTCTCTAGATTTCTCTATTGATACAAACCTCTTAAATGCAACTTAATTGGCTAAAAGTATTAGTGGAGAGGCATGAGCCTCTTTAATAACCTTATGTGAAAAAGAGAGTAAAAATAGCCAAATTGGTGATTAAACTTCACTGAGTAGCATCATTGGGTTGTCATTTCAAGTAGTGTTCCTATAGGGTTTTACCAGCCTGAGAGTTTTAACGGTAAGTTGGATCACAATGTGTTGTTAAGATTGAGATCATTATTTTTCAATTTGATTTTGGTCTAGTAACCTTATTTTCTAAATTGCCATACAATGTTTTATTAAAGAAAAATGACATTGCAGGAAAGGGGGAACCGACTATGAGCTGGCCAAATAGAATGAAGATAGCTCTAGGCGCTACAGAAGGATTGGCATATCTGCATGAGGACTGTGAGTTTCCTTTATGTTCTATCTTTACATTGCAAACAATAAAAATATTTTCTGGTTATAGTTTCACTCTCCTTTGGAGCTAAATGTTCTTCAAGTCAGCATAAGATCATACACCGTGACATCAAGGCAGCTAATATTCTTATTGATGATAACTTTGATGCAAAGGTAAGGTTATTAAGTTTCAAATAATGGAAATAACACAACGAGAAACTGAATAATACTTCTTTATAACCGGTGCAGACCTTTTCCAATTTTGATACCTCCACTCTTCACCTCCCCCTTGCGCACGTATCTAGCCCAATATCTGAGACAATTCATGTTAGCCCATTAATCACCATAATTAAAAAGAATAAAATAGTCTCTCTCCTTTTCAATGTGGGATTAAACATTTTCACAACTCCTCATCTTCCATATTCACTCCCACATCTTTACATTTATGTTATAACATTTATTCATTTTAATTATTTAATATTAAAATGCTCCAACAATCCCCCACTCATTTTAATATTAAATTTTAGTTAAAGAGAGATTACCAGGCAAAGATGGGTCACTATGCATCATGAAGGTGTGCTCTGCATTGAACCTTCACTTAGTAAAACAGCGATCTCAACTCCAGAGTCGTAGTGGTCTCCGACTTGAATTAGGACTGCTTTAGGGAAATTAAGCGTCACTGCTTACACACCCAGGTGTTGACATGAACTTTTATAGCTAGCACTTTACGGCCGTGTGCTGGTCCCGGTTTCATGAGTGTATTTGAGATTAAGTCCAAATCTCATAGGGAGCGGCCCCACCCCTACACTCACATAGGTGAAATTTTGTCAAGGGTGCTCCTGTAATTCTAGCACCCCACTCATATGAGCTACAAATTTCATTAAGAGTTTTTTACTCAACCTCTCCACATTACAGGATAGATGCACTTACATCATAGGGATGAACAATTAAAAAATTATTTACAAAATAAATGATTAAAAAATAAATTGTGCATTTCTTACGACCATCGTATGATTCGTTTTTCCCATTAAACCCAATTCTCAAGATCTCTGGTCCTCGGGTTGGGTATCCTCATACATGGCTCATGATTCTATGGACTTTAGTCCCATCCCCCTCTATGTATTCCAGACTCTATCTTTTGCCAAGGCCTTGGTAAATGGATCTGCAAGATTATCATTAGATTTAATATAATCCACAGTTATGATGCCACTACTCAAATAAGATCGCACGGCACTGTGCTTTCTTCTTATAGGTCTGGATTTACCGTTGTAGTAACGGTTTTTAACTCTACCAATTGCGGCAATGCTATCACAATGAATTAATATAGGTGGAATTGGCTTTTCCTAAAGTGGAATTTCATATAACAAATCTCTAAGCCAATTTGCCTCTTCACTAGCTGAAGCTAATGCTATTAATTCAGCTACCATTGATGAATTAGCAATTATTGTTTGCTTTTTAGATTTCCAACAAATAGCACCACTACCTAAGGTAAAAATATAACTAGTAGTAGAGAGAGAATCATCTGACAAAGTATTCCAATCGACATCACTAAAAGCTTCAATCACAGCAGGGTATTTTTTATAAAATAAGCCATAGTTTTTGGTACCAATTAAATATCTCATGACTCGCTCAATAGCTAGCCAATGATCTTTACTAGGCTTGCTAGTAAATCTGCTTAGCACTCCTACTGCATATGCAATGTCAGGTCTAGTACAATCAGTAGCATAACACAAACTACCAATGATGCTAGCATAATCCTTTTGATTAAAAATCTCATCATCATTATTCACAGGAAATAAATGAACACTAGAATCAAAAGGAGTAGCTACACTTTTGTGATCATGAAAATTATATTTTCTCAATATTTTCTCAACATAATGTGATCGATCAAGATATATTCCATCACATGTTTTTGTAATTTTCATGCCCAAAATAAAATTAGCCTCACCAAGATCTTTCATATCAAAATGGCTTTTAAGCATATTTTTTGTCTCATTTATAACATGCATATTTGAGCCAAAAATCAACATATCATCCACATAGAGGCTAATAATAACATGTAGATTATTCCATGATTTAGAATAAATACATTTATCACATTCATTTGATTTATAACCATTCTTAATCATGCAGGAATCAAACTTTTCATGCCACTGCTTAGGTGCTTGTTTTAAGCCATATAGGGATTTAGTTAGCTTACATACCTTGCTTTCTTGTCCAGGCTCTACAAAGCCTTCAGGTTGATCCATATAAATTTCTTCCTCTAGGTCCCCATTTAGAAAAGTAGTTTTTACATCCATTTGATGAATTTTCAAATCAAAAATTGCAGCAATAGCAATTAACAATCTAATAGATGTAATTCTTGTTAAAGGAGAAAAAGTATCAGAGAAATCAAGATCAGTTTTTTGTTTAAAGCCTCTTGCAACAAGTCTAGCTTTAAACTTATCTATTGATCCATCTGGTTTTAACTTTTTTCTAAGGACCCATTTACAACCTATGGTCTTACAACCTGGTGGAAGATCTACTAATTTCCAAATTTTATTAGAAATTAGAGATTCCATCTCATCATTTACAGCCTCTTTCCAAAATATAGCATCAGGTGATGTTAAAGCCTCTTTTAAATTTTGGGGATTTTCCTCAATGTTAAAAACATAATAATCAGGACCAAAATCCTTTTCAACTCTAGCTCTTTTACTCCTTCTAGGTTCCATTTCAAAATTTTCTTGATTTTGTAAATGTGAAGTAGAAGAACTAGGTTGTGACAAAATATTTTCTTCACCCCCACTATTTTTCAATTTAAAAGGAAATTTTTCTTCATGAAAAATTGCATCACCAAATTCAAAAATTATTTTGTTTTCAAGATCAAAAAACCTATAGGCTGCATTATTAATTGCATAACCAAGAAAAGCACAGGTAGTAGCTCTTATACCTAATTTAGGCATTTTAGGGTCAGTAAGCCTTACATAAGCAAGACAACCCCATACTCTCAAATATCCCAAATTTGGCTTATATCCTTTCCACATCTCAAAAGGTGTGGTGTGTGACTTTTTATGTGGCACCCTATTCAAAACATGACATGCAGTTAAAATAGCTTCACCCCAAAATTGTAAAGGTGCACCAGATTCAATTAACATGGCATTTGTTAACTCAATTAAAGTTCTATTTTTTCTTTCAGCCACACCATTAGAAGCAGGTGAATATGGTGCAGTAGTTTCATGGATAATTCCCAAAGACTGAACAAATGAGTTGAATGCACTTGATTCATACTCACGGCCTCTATCACTTCTTATTCTTTTTATTTTTCTACCGAATTGAGTTTCAATTTCTTTTAAAAACTCTTGAAATTTTTCAAAAGCATCACTTTTATTTTTCAACAAATAAATAGTTGTGTATTTTGAGAAATCATCAATAAAAGTGATAATATATCTATTTTCTCCACGAGTTAAAATTCCCTCAAATTCACATAAATCGGAGTGAATTAACTCAAACAATTCGGTATTTCTTACAACATTTTTATGAGGCCTTTTTGTAATCTTAGCTTGACTACAAGTTTCACATTTTTCAAAATCTTTTGACAATCTTGGAATTAATCCCAAACTTCTCATGATTCCCACATATCTACTATTTATATGACACAAACGAGCATGCCAAAAATTAATAGAAGAAAGCATATAAACTGAACTGGTAGATGCTTTATTATTCTCAACATTCAATTTAAACATTCCATCACAAGCATAACCCTTGCCCACAAATAATCCCTTTTTAGTGATTATATAATTATCAGATTCCATAGTTTGCTTGAAGCCAGCCTTGTTAAGCAAAAAACTTGACATCAAATTCTTCCTCATGGACGGAGTGTAAAGAACATCTTTCAATGTTAGCACGCGTCCAGAAGTGAATTTCAATTCAACCTCACCACTCCCAAGAACCTTGGTTTTGCTAGAGTCACCAAGCATAACAGTTTTTTCTTCTTCAAAAGGAGTGTACAACTTGAACCAATTTTTATCATAGCAAACGTGTCTATTAGCACCAGAATCTGCCCACCACCCTTCAACATATTGCACCATATTGATGTCTGTAATCATAGCCACTAAAGGCTCTTCGGTTACGTTAGCCTGCGGGACAGATTCACGTTTTCGAAATTTGCAAAATCGAGCAATATGCTCACTCTTGCCACAAACAAAACAGGATCTATTAAATTGATCTTGTGAAGGGGGTCCTTGATTCTTATTGTAATTTTTATTTGGGTTTCCCCTTCCTTGAGGTCTATTATTATTTTTAAAGGCTCTTTTTTTAGGCTTCAATTGACTATTTCTAGGAAAATGATTTTTGGGGATATTATTATTGGCTAAAATAAGGTTTACCTTTGTGGTGGAATTACCATTGCTCTCTTGTGTCATGAGTGCATCTTGTCCTCTAGCCTCCTCCTCCACACGGATGCGTGTGATCAAAGTCTCCAAGGATGTCTCCTTTTGTTTGTGCCGCAAAGTCTTTTGGAACTCCCTCCAAGATTGTGGTAGTTTATCAATTATGCCAGCTACTACCAAATTGTCTCTAATCTTTATGCCTTCGGATCTCAATTCTGCCACAATCATTTGGAAGTCTTGTGCTTGATCCACCACCGATTTTCCATCCACCATTTGGTAATGGAAAAATCTACTAGCAGCATACTTCTTTGCATCCGGCTCCTTAGTATCATACTTGCTTTGTAAAGCTTTCCAAATTTTTTTAGCAGAATTATAAGTTGTATCATAATAATCATAGAAATGATTGGCAAGACAATTCAAAAGATAAGAGCGACAATTATATTTATCTTTTGTATACTTATCTATTTTTTCTTGATGGAGACTATATTCTTCCTCACTCATCTCATCAGTAGGAACTTTTGATGGATTCTTGTCAGTGAGGATGTAGGAGACTTTGAGAAGACTCAAGTAGAAGAGGACCTTTCCTTTCCACCTCTTGAAGTGGGCTCCCTTAAAGCGAAAGGGCTTGTTGAGATCTCCAACAGGCTCATTTGGTTTCTCTTGTGTAGGCTTCATGTGTTGAATCTCCTTAAAATTGTTGGTGCAAATACAATAATAATGGAAATAACACAACGACTACGCAACACTATTTGGACTGCACTCGCTTTCTTAAAGGAGATTCAAGCCCTTAGTTGGCTAAACTTTGTAACCGATGCAGACCTTCTCTGACTTGTCACTCTCTTTAAGGAGATTCAAGCCCTTGTTTGGCTAAACTTTGTAATTGGGTCAGAATGAATCTATTTATAGGCTTAATGAGCCTCACGAAATTACTACCCAATTTATTCTGATTAATTAGGTCTATTATTCTGATGTAGTGGGTGTTACAAGATTAATTGTTGGATATTAATCTGATGGGCTAGAGTTACATAATTAATGGTGAGATAAGGAGTTTCTGAAGAATAAAATAGTCTTCACCTCCCCCTTGCGCACGTATCTAGCCCAATATCTGAGACAATTCATGTTAGCCCATTAATCACCACAATTAAAAAGAATAAAATAGTCTCTCTCCTTTTCAATGTGGGATTAAACATTTTCACAACTCCTCATCTTCCATATTCACTCCCACATCTTTACATTTATGTTATAACATTTATTCATTTTAATTATTTAATATTAAAATGCTCCAACATTAAGTTTCAAATATCTATACATGTATTTCTGCATTGTTTTTGTTTTTGACTTGCTGCTCCATTTATATCTGTGATTGAGTTTTGAAAGTTCTAGATTTAGATCCATTTGGATTATCCTTGGCTCGAAATGGGTCAGGAGATGCTGCCATGATGGGAAAAATTTTGATTCCTTTTTCTCTGCCCACAACAAACAGAAAGTTGTGTCATTTAATTGCGTGGTTCTGTTTGCATGGCATAAGTTATGTGGAAAAACTTCATTCTCATTTTGTAATTAAATACTTTTAAATATTGACTTTTATGATAAATAATGTACCTGGGATATTTTGTTCAGGTTGCAGATTTTGGGCTTGCTAGGTTTTTACCAGATGCTGATGCTTACTACTCCACTAGAATAATGGGAACTCCTGGGTAAGATCCATTTCTCTGTGTTCTTTCCGAAAAGCTTTGGTGCTGCCATGACTTCTAGTTATGGAGCAGTCTAATTAATGCTTAAAAAGCAATGATGGCTTGGCTATTACAAATTCTTTTTAACTTTTGAATTAATTGTTTTTTAATATCTTGAAATAATCCTGTATTCACCAAATGCAGTTATGTGGATCCAACGTATTTTTCTCATGGACAGCTCACTGATAAGTTGGATGTTTACTCCTTTGGCGTTGTGCTTTTGGAGTTGATTACTGGACTCAAACCTATCGGACAAAATCAACCCTTCTCCGGTAATAACATGGTTGAGTGGGTATGTATATCATGATCACTAGTCCTTAATTGTTCACTATACTTTGTCAATGTAATCAGATCATCTTGGGATATAACTTTTTTTTGTTGTTGAAATATTAAAAAGAACAATCACTTTGTTTGGAACAAAAAAATCTTTGCAAGTATGTGTTCGTTTGCATGGGGGGCAGGGGTTTTGGACAAAGTTTACCGACAAAATTAGTTGTAGCCTTAAATTACAACATTACTCAATAAAATAAAAATTATTACATATTTTGAAAATCTAATCGTTGAATTGCATGTTCTTTACTCTCTTAATACTCATGTCAAATTTTATGTCAATCGGATATTATTTACTATATGATTTATACGCGTTTATATTTTATGCATAATTTTAAACTACAAAAACTTGCAATTTAAATAATTTATTGATGACATAGCTATTGATCCTTAATTTTCTAAAATTTTTGCAAGCATGGAGTTTATAAAAAGAAGATGTAATCCAATAGTTTATTTGTCAAAATTCACCTCTAATAAAAAGATATTGAGTAAGTAGCCTCAGGCTATAACCAATTTTGTAGTTAAATTTTGTCCAGGGTTTTCATTATTCCTTTATGGTGTCCTATTCTGTGTTTATATGATGTGTGAATTGATTTTAGGTTCTTCTTTTAATAAAAAAATTTAGGCTAAAGTGCAAATTACACCCTTTGAGTTTGGGAGTTTTTAAATTTTATGCTCTGAAACTTTAGAATTTGAATTTTACCTCTTGAAGTTATATTATGTGTGCATTAGCAACCCCTTTGTCCTTATTTTCTGTTAAATGTCACATAAGCTTGCCACACGTAATTAGTTCTTCAAATAAAATGATGCCAATATGGCTCTTAAGGGAACACTTTTTTTGATAGGTAAATCATCTTAAAGAACTGGTGGTGGAAAAGAGTGTAGGGTACCTTCTATAATAATAGTATATTGATTCATTGATTTAATTTGATTTTTTGTTTTGTATTGGATAATTGATATCCTTTCAGTTATGCGTTTGAGAAAGTAAACCCATGTCGTTTCTTGTTCATTACATTTTAATAAAGCGTTCTAAATTCATAGATTTTCTAGGCCCTTGAGACATGCAGATACAAGGAAATTTTTTAGTGTATCCTCATTTAGTTTAGGCTGTTATAACTTCTATATATATATATATATATATTTTTTTTTTTTCTTCTTAGAAGATGCAGCATTTTAATTGCATAACTTGCGTGACATGAGACAAATAACATTTTACTCATATGGAATTTTAGGCAAAGCCTTTGCTCCCACCAGCTTTGAAAAAGAAGAAATTTGATGATCTCGTTGATAAAAGGTTGGAAAAGAACTTTGACTCTAAAGAAATGGCTCGAATGGTTAGTTGTGCTGCTAAATGCGTGTGTCTATCATATGAGGAACGGCCAGGAATGAGCCAGGTAACTCTACCACTTTCTAATATTGAAAATTTGAAATAATTACTTCTCTTTGTCTAATCCTCTTATCTTCATTCTTTTTAGCATTGCAAAATTACAAATAATAAACCTCCTTAGCCCTTACTTATTGTGTTTGTGAACTGTAATGCCCATCATCTTGTTTAGTACGAAATTTTTATAGTTGATTATTTTGTAATTTGTAAAGTATATGGAATATCTAGGTTTTGTATCAATATATTGCTAAGTTTTGGCAGGTTGTATTTTTAATGTTCAAAATCACCAGAACGTTTATGGAATTTAGATTTTCCTAGTTGGCTATCAAAAAGCTGAATTGGTTTTGAAACTGGTACAAAGACATTATTCTTTGAGATTGTGCACAACCCTTATTCATTTTTCACGATGGAATATAACCCTATTGCTATTCTTGCTAAAAAACAGATACTTCGAGAGTTAGAAGGAGATCTTTCTCAAGCAGTGAAGGACAAAAAAAGACCACAGATCTGGAAAAGGATTTCAGATCTGGAAAAAGTTTTTTGGAAGGGCCCCAATTAATCCGAATATAAATATGTAAGAGAAATGCTATGTTAAGTGGCAGGATGTTATGGTTGCTATAGGTGAGCAAAAAAGTAATTTCAATTGTGAGTTCAAATTAGAATCAATAACAATTGCTACCTATGATTTGTTGTGAAAATATTATGAATATAACGCTTCTCAAATATGTAATGTAATTAACGTTTCGTTTGTTTTGATGTAAAATATTTTCTTGAAAATATTTTCACATTTTACAATGTTTGTTTTGCAGTAAAATAATTGGTCAAATGTAAAATATTTTCAGTCAAAGGAAAAACCAAAGGCAAAAAATGTAAAATATTTTACACTTAAAAAATTAGTAAAACATTTTACATTTTCTTCTCCCTCTCACTCTCGACCCACACAGATTCTCCCCCTCACTTTCTCAGTTCTTCTCCTTCTCTCCATCTCTCAGCTCTCCCATTTAGTTCTTCTCCCTCTCTCCATCTTTCATCTCTCTCAATCACTGACCAATGCCCACCCACTAACCGACGCCCACCCATTTACCATTGCCCGCCCACTAACTAACGCCACTGACCCATCTTTGGGAGAGAGAAAAGTGAGAATCTATCAAGAGAGATCGAAGAAAATGAGAAAATATCACCTTGGGCTTATCCCCTCATGTTTGGCCCATGGACAGCCCAAAAACCTTAGCCAGTTGACCAACATCTTGGTATATAAATGCACCTCAGATATCCCATGGTTAGCTAGGGCACCGACGATGTTCAGTTAATCCTCGATGGACTATAAATGCCCTGGGAGATTTTGCTACCGACCAAATTTTGGTGGCTAGCACCAGTTCCAACGTGATAACTCTCATTCCCAATGAAAGTTATTAGTTGTCAGGAATAATCAACCTGGGCCCCACCCGCACGAGTGGAGTCAGACAGTAATCATGATTCCACCGCTAGCCTCAAGCTATATTAGAAAGAATGATGAGAGAAGGGTTGAAAAAGTGTATGTGAGATTGAGAGTTAACCGAGTAGACCCTTGAGAGTGTTCTTGCATATATTCTGTTCCTGAGCCCACCCAGGGACTACCCTTAGTAGGATACTCAATACCCACTTTATGAGTAAATTGTGAGCCCAAACACTAGGTCTAGTTAAGTGTGGGAAATTGGGTACGCACAATATATATAAATATATATATAATTCTAGAGATACAAACTTTTTTGCAAACTGCTGATATGGTGAATGATTATTGATAAATGAAAAAGTGATATTAATAGTAGGCCTAGATAAAAACCAATAAGAAGTTGGACATATCAACAGTTTTTCAAAATGTTCTAAAATAGTTTTTGGTTGTAGCATTACTAAAGGGCAAAACTTAGAGAAAATTCAATTAGATTCTAAATTAGATTTCAATTAATTGTGGGCTAATTTTGTGTCATGTATCCACTTAAATTATTTTAATCTTGGTGCCAGTGAATTAATGAGTGCAATATACTAAAAGTCTAATATTAATCAACTAAAAATAAAAACTAATCATATATCTACTCAACAAAATAAAACACTTTCATCTTATCAATTACATTTTTTTTTTTATTATGGAAAAAGTTTAGTAACAAACTTAGTTGTAGTCTAAGGCTACAACTTCATTCCATAACTTTTTATTGGATGTGAATTTTGACAAATCCACCATTGGATTACATTTTCTTCCTAAATCCTCTATACATTTGTAAAATTTCTAGAAAATCAAAAATCAATAGCTATGTCATCAATCAAATATTTAAATTTCAAATTTTTGTAGTCTAAAATTATGCATAAAAAATAAGTTTTAGATCAAATAGTAAATAACATCCGATTGAAATGGAATTTGACATAAGTGTTATGAACATAAAGAACATGCAATTCAATAGTAAGATTTTTAAAATATGTAACAATATTAAATTAGTGAGTGTTGTAGCCTTAAGCTACAACCAAGTTTGTAGCCAAACTTTATCCTTTTTTTTTTTAATAATTCAATTAATTATGTATATTTTATGATTAAAAAATGTGTATATTTTTAAATGGATCCACGCATACATATGAGTTACAATCTAGTATTATCATTATGTAATATTTTAGGTCAATTGGGCCTGATTTGAGTCCCCACCCTTTGCATCATTGATGCAATAAGATGGTCCATCAACTTTTTAGAGCATCCCCCGGTAAGGTTGCTAAATTGACTAAAAAGTCAATTTAGTAACCAACACTCTCAAAATGCATTGTATAGCAAAGGAGGTAAACTCAAAAAAATTTGAGTATCAGCTAAAGTGAGTTGCGAGCTGCTATAGATAGCAGCTCACTGTAGCTTAAAACTAAAAAAAAAAAAATTAAAATTTTAATGTGTGGTGTTAAAAAAATAGTATTTTATTGTATTGATGGTTGTGATTGTTATTTATTGTGTTGGATATATTATTTTATTGTGTTTATATTATTTTAATATACTAAATGTTAAAATAAACATTTGATGTTGTCTGTATTATAAAGTGGGGTGTTAAAATAAAGCAGGGTATTAAAATAGATAAAGTAGTGTTTTGAGTTGTTAAAAACTATATACTTTTAGCTTTCCTACTGTGATATGCTCAGAAGCATATCACCTAAATATACAAACCCTACAATCTATCCCTATGGACTAATAATAAAGTGCCAACTAATTAAAAATAACACAATTAACAACTCAATAATCTGAGGTGTAAATCTATTTATAGCTTGTTCAAGGTGTAGGCATCAAAATTTTATGACGTATTCACAACAATCCGATTAATTATTATTAAATATTTGTGATCAAATTAATTTTTTTATTAGCGATGTGTCAACAATGTACCGTCAACAATGTACCATCAACAAATGAAATCAAGCCATGCGTCAACTCTTTGAATTACCATGACTCACATAGAAATGACATGTGTCCAAGCCATGTGGCAACATCAAATAAAGAATGCCATGTAGCAATTTATTTTTTTATAGAGGAAACGATAATAGACTTTATTTATACAGAATCATGTTATACAATGGGAAAGAGAAAAGAGAGATATTCTTCTAACCAAACAATGATATCTTCATTCTTTTTTGCAAACTAGCCAACGCTAAAGCAACACGATTACATCGTAAATATATACCAACAAAAGAAATAAAATCAAAACTATCACAAAAAAGTTTAATGTCTTCAAGATCCAAGCTACTACAAGAGAACAAATCATCTCCTCACAGTTTTTCAATGCCCATAAAAACTAGTAAAAGAGCCGAACGACACCCTCATGATTTACTAAGACATCAGTGTGGTGTGGAGAAATTTTCATGGCAGGAGAGGGGGCTGTAGACAACCCCAGAGGTAGAATGAGATACTAAAAGTTTCCCTTTATCAATTGCGTATCTCTTATGAGAAGGAAATTCCAAAGGTGAACAAATATTGTCAACAACTTCAGAAGGACATTTAGTTGAAGAAGAGAAAATATTTGAGGCTTCAATAATAGAAAAGTTGCTAGATTTACGTATGAGGCGTTTCCAAGACCGAAGGGATAAAAGTTGACCCAAAAAAACATCTGAGGTATTTGAAATTATCTCCATATCTACATCAAAATTTAAATCCCCCTCAACAACCTTTTACTTATCCGTATCCACATCCAAATTCAAATCTCCTTCAACTATCTTATGATTATCCATATCTAGAATATTTTTCAAATTTCCTTCGATAATCTTCTACTTATCCATATCACCTACTAGTTGTTGCATAGGACACAAACATGGGACTTATCTTCCTTTGCTGTTGCTGTAGCTTTTGTATTTGAAACAATTTTTTCAGAGGAAGGATTGGGCTTATTCGATGAATCACCAAAGGATCACTGGGGGAATCTACAATATTTATGAGAGATTATCCAATGGTTTGGATTTTAATTTTGGAGAAGGGATAAGGTTTTCAGATATTTTGGATTTGGGTGGGATAGTATCCTGCTCAAAAATAGAAACTTGTTGGGGATCAGAGGATTTCAAATTTTCCCACTCAACAAAAATTCTAGTGGGGCCATCCAGTAGATACCTAACTGCCATCTTATTGGATTTTCTGACCAACGGAGGAGCTGTCAGTTGATGGTGGATTTGAGAGGACTTGGCTTTGCCTTCTTCATCCTCGGACACATGTATTCCATCATTGTCTTTCTCTCTTGGTTTGGATTGGCTAAAATTATTCTTCTTGTAACTAAATTTTGGAGCCACAGTGATAAGCCAAGAATGTATTGACCCCTTGTGATGAATTAATCAATTAATTAGTCAAGTTAATAATTTAAGTTCAATTACATGCAATATGTGTGGCAGCACAAACAAATCGCCAAATAACTAAATATGCAGCGGAAAATAAATTGATACGGTGATTTGTTTACGAATAGGGAAAACCTACATGGCAAAAACCCCACCGGGTGATTTTAAGTTCACCACTCCCGAGAATCCACTATTATCACAACAAGCGGTTAAAATTAAAGGAATCTCAGTACCTTATACCAACCTACAGTTGAACCCTTACCCCAATACCCAATTGGACTTGTTCTGTAGTGACAATCTCTCCTTTTAATGCATGGCTCCCAATACGTGACTAACCAATTGAACGGATCCCAATATGCGACTTAATCACCAACTTGAGAAGGATATTGGCTGTAAAGTTCTTCAATTCATCACACGATGAAGATCACGAAGCTCCTTGGTCACAAAACCCTACGGTGTACAAACACAACAGCTTCTTGAATAGAAAGATGAACTAGGGCATATGTCTCTGGTTCACAATGTGCTTGTGAAAAGCCTTTGCATTAAGTTGCATCAGCTATGACGGCCCTTAAAACAATCCTTATATATGTTTAGGGTTGTGAGAAAAGAAAGCTCAAACATCTATTCATGGATTAGAGTGAAATCAAATCTAAAAAACTGATTTTCATAAACCTCGACAGATACCCTATCTATCGAGCAACTGTCAAGCCTCGGGCTAGAACAGCCTTCTAAGCCTTGATAGATACTAGCTGTCGAGCTGTAAAATCCAGTACTTCTTCAATTGATTCTTGGACAGACTTGCATGGGTTTAACACTTGAAGTTGAAACCTTGTTTCTTAAAGTATTAAACACATCCTAGATCTACCCAATTACAAGTAAAGTGCGTTTTGTCAAAAGATTAGCCAATTCTATAATGACATATGTTCTTAACATGATTCACATATGTCCTAACACACAGAACGAAGTCATGGACCAAATTGAAAATCATCATCATCTGACGAAAGACAAGCTTCTCTAGTTTTTTGACATTCACGATCTTGGTGACTAAGTATACCACAATGATGGCAAAAGATAGGTAGCCTCTCGTATTTGAAAAAGACCCTCCCTTCTTATACATCTTCAATATGAACCATTTTTCCTCTCATAAAAGGTTTTGTGATATCAATATCCACCCAGATACGAAGAAAGGGTCCCCAAGCTTGACCATTCTTAGGGGCATCAACCATAAGACAAGTATTGATCTCATTAGCGATACGAGTACCAACAACTATGTTCATAATTTTAATAGGAATGTTAAAAACCCAAATCCATAAAGGAGAACGTTGGAAAATAACATTATTAAAGTTGAGATCACCAATGAAACACTTCAATAAAATAAGTCTTTTACCAAAAGATCAAGGGCTTCTATCTTGAACTTCAATCATGTTCTCCACTTCTCCTCCTTGGCAAAGATGGCTAGAAATAAATTATTTCCAACTCTTTTAATAGTTACACCATGTGAGTAGTGCCAAAGTTGTTGAAGTGTAGATTTAACAAGCCTCCTTGTTAAAATCTTTGTTGGTTTGTAGCTTGAATAGAGGACTAAATTGGACTTGTTGTTTAGAGAGAGCCACATCCTGAGAGCTAAGCCAGGAGCTCTTTTTCTTCTTCAGAAAGGTAAAACTTTTTCCATAACTCCTCCAATGAAGCATCCATGTTGGATTCTAAAAATTTTAAAAAATTGGGTAATAAGGAAATGAAAGGAAAAGAAGGAATGAAGGTATGAAAAAAATTTATGAGATAAGAATGGATGGATTGTGACAAGAGCTAGACATAAAAAAAAAATCCCCTACTACAATTTGATACTCAAATCTCAAAGGTTTGAATCTTACGTGAGAAAACACAAGTTGGTTTCTTTTACTTTTCAAGACTGCAAAGAGCTAGGGAGAGAAAACTTTATGACTAGTACTTGTCTAATTCATTTTTATTAGTATTGAATTGTCATTTAGCAACGTTAGAAGAAAATATGCACATGTAATATTCTTATTAAATGCAAGACCAAAATTAAATTCAAATTTAAATATAAAATTTGTAATTAACTCTCAATAAATGCTGAAAGAAAATTCTAAATTAAAGACTATTGAGTCGCTTATAAATATAGGTTTCTCATGTGAGGAAAATGACAAAAACTTAGAAAGAAAACCCTACTGACACTCTACCAAAATAGAGAGTCATATCTAAGTCCAAAAGAGCACTCTTGCTCCCTCAAAATCAATGCTCATTCCTACTTTTTCAAATCAAAGTAGGAATTTTCCTTCAAATTCATATTGATTTAGTTCGGGATTAAGCCAACGGCCCTCGACATCAAATCAAATACATCAAACTTGGAGATTTCAATGCACAATTCAAGATCAAGCTTGAAAAGCACTGCAATGCTTGAATCGGAGGAGTTTATTGTATTCTTTTATTGTAAAGAGTCATGCAGAGAACTGTACTCGCTTTTATATAAATCAATATAAATTGATCATTTTTATACTATTTCGTGACCATGTGATTTATCTTTTACAAAATTTGTGTGTACACAAGATCTTTTTTTTTCTTTTTATTTTTTATTTTAAATGTGCCGCACGCATGGCCTCAATGGGAAAATTATGCCAAGTCAACAAAAGGAAATTATCTCACATTCAAGGCCAGAGGAAGAACCCGAAAATGATTTTTTTAAAAGGGCCTACATGGGTTGGGCTTTTGCCCAACAACCTTCACATTCCTAAAAAAATTAGACTCAAACTCATTATTACACGGAATGGGCTTTCAAGCCCATTATTTCTTGCTTCATGAGTTGGGCCCAAAAACTCAAACTTTCTCACCCCATAAATTGGGCTTGATGCCCATGAACATTATTTTTATTAAAAGCTTGTACTACACGAGATGGGCTGACAAGCCCATCAACTCTTGCCCCACAAATTGGGTCTAAAAGCCCAAACCTCCTTACTACATGGATCAAGTTTGGAAGCCCATAGTTTCTGTCTATTAAAGCCCAAGACTATTTGACTACGAGACGGGCTATAAGAAGTAAAAGCTCCACTCAAGAAAGCCATTTGGGCCATCCAAATAAGTTGGACCCATGTTCTATCGCTAGCCTAAGGAAGGACCAAGATAGCATAACCCGTTAAGAAAGGAGGAAACAAACCAAAAGAGAAGAAGGGAAGAGGAAAGAAACGTTAACCAAATGGTGGATTAGGTGCTGGCCAAAGCTGGACCACGTAAACTAGAAGACAAAAATGAAGGAGCTGATGGCATAGAAGTAGGGTCAAGTATCCCAAGTTCTCAAGACACACCATTTGTCATACAATTTGCCACAATTTGTTTGATGTCAACTGATAATATTGGATTACATCATTAGTACATGGATCTACCACTTGAAGTAATTTAACTACCAATTGACACTCAAGCAAATTATGTCAAAGTGTGTATAGGAAAAAAAAATGTATTCCTATATTTTTTGCTAGTATCTCAAGGATTCTGAAATTCCCTTTTTTGAGTAACTTCAAGACTAATAATTGATATGATCTTGTTTCTCAAAAAATTAAAAAATAAAAATAAAAAAGAAAAGTAATTGATATAATCTTTGGATTTGGTATGAGGATAATGACCAAATTGTCCAAAGCAGACCTTCATCACGCAATAAGTGATGGATATGATAGGGGAAAAATATATAAGATGTTTAAAGATTGAAGTGACCAAAATAATAGTGACAGTAAGAAATAGATTAAAAAAAATGAGCAATGCTATAAATATAAACTATTTTAGAATTTTTTTACAAATTATTGATGTAATAAATTATTATTAATTCTTATTTAAACGTATCAATAATATCATTATTTTACTCATTAATAACTAATCACCACGTCATCAGCCATTTGTAAAAAAGGTTGACATTAAAAAAAATGTGAGAGTTTATGGTTTTAACATTTAAAAAAATTGTGGAGGCCAACACACATTTGGCAATTATTCTCAAAGTTTGGAAACAAAGAGAGCGTATCGTAGAGTAGAGCGTGGAACGAAAGAGCGTGACATGACTTCCTCTTCCTAGTTGCTTCGCTAAGATAAGGTAGGGATAGGATAAGACGAGGAGGAACGAGAATCTAAAACAAACGAACCTAACCTGATTAACGGCAACAAGGAAAAAAAGCAAGCCAAAAAGCTCGGAACAAAAGAAAATCTGAATCTCACCGACGGCAAAATGGACAGCGCATATTAGTGTCCGTACTACTTTCTATTTTCCTCAATGGCTATCGTTACACGTGTCCCATTGGGCTTCCCTACACCTAGCTTCTCCTCCTCATTAAGCAAATCAAGTCAATGTCATAAACATAGACATAGTTTGGTGGCATTATCTACAACATCTATAAGGGTTCCAGAAACTTCCACACTTTTCTCTCCTTATATTATATTGAGTAATTCACCATTTCTGCAAAAGAGGGACACAAAGGGTTTTAGAAGAGTTAAAGTGGTCTCAGCAGCAATGGCAGATTTGGCTCCAAGCACTGTTCTTGTTACTGGAGCTGGTGGCAGAACAGGTTTAATTCCCTCCCTTTCTTTTTCACTTTTTTTTTTTTGGTCTGTAAGTGGGGTTTTGGTAGATTTGTTAAAGGGTTTAATTGTTTGGATAATTATGTAAAAAAATGGTGCTTTGTGTTTAAGTGGGTGCAATAAGTATATTAAATTTGGAGGGTTAAATGGATTGCCTTTAGCCATATGGGTTTATGTGCAATTACATTATATTTTATTGTATTATTTTATTCCATCTAGTCATGCGTGTATACTCAAACCATTAATTAGATAGTTATATTGGGATTTACCCAAGGCTTGATGGTGAAATTGCTAATATAGAAAAGGGGTTTAGAAGAAATGGAAGTCACCCCCATTGAATTTTAGTGGGACATTTATTTAGGTTCTAAATGAATTCTTGTAATAAACACAATTTGTATTTCTACTGAATCAGTAGCTAGTTGCTATGAATATTTACTGACCATTTGATTTTTGATTGGGTGATTGGGTCACTTTATTTAATCTTGGAGTTTCAATGGGGTTTTTTTTAATTGAAATAGAAATGTAGATGAGAAAGTAGATATCTTGCTCTTTCTTCCTGTTAAGGAAGAGTTTCCAATTGACAGGGTTTTAATTTGTTAAATTTTGGTAGGTCAAATTGTTTATAAGAAGTTAAAGGAGAGGTCAGAGCAGTATGTTGCAAGAGGTCTGGTCAGAACAGAAGAGAGCAAGGAGAAAATTGTTGGAGCAGATGATGTTTTTGTTGGGGATATAAGGGATGCTGGCAGCCTAGTTCCTGCAATCCAAGGTATTGATGCTCTTGTAATTCTGACAAGCGCTGTGCCGAAGATGAAGCCTGGTTTTGACCCAAGCAAAGGAGGAAGGCCCGAGTTCTACTTTGAAGATGGAGCATATCCTGAACAGGTCATTTCTACATTTCATAATCTTTGTATTGTGTTATGTTTTTTATTTTTGTTTTTCTTCCTATTGTTGATGTAATGTTTTTGCTTCTTAGGTTGATTGGATTGGGCAGAAAAATCAAATAGATGCTGGTGGAGTATTTGCCTTCCTCCTTTCTACTTAGTTGAATTCTATTTACAGCAGTTTTTGTTTTTCTGAGTTATATGGTTTCTATGACAGCTAAGGCTGCGGGAGTGAAGCAAATTGTGTTGGTTGGCTCTATGGGTGGAACAGATCTAAATAATCCCTTGAACAGCTTGGGTAACGGCAATATATTGGTTCGTGATCCCTTTATATTTAAAAATCAAATTGACCTTTTTTCTTATGTTTTGTTTTCATTTCTTTAGTTATTTGTTCTTTGCTAATATTATACTTAATAAAAATTCATAATGAATGCTAGGCAAAGTGCTTAATCTTGTTTACCATAATATAGGTTTGGAAGAGAAAGGCTGAGCAGTATTTGGCTGACTCTGGTGTTCCATACACAATTATAAGGTACCTTGTTAGTTTTTACTATCCATGTTTATTTTTTCAGTGTCATATGAAATACTATAAACAATATAGTTGACTTATAAGCTATAGAGGAAAAAAAAAGACCCAATGTAGTCGGTATTTTCACCTATATGGTGCTTGGATGAAATTGACAATGTAAATTTCTACTAAGTGGGGATAAACAGTATTACGTTATGCTATTTGGCAATCTTTTTCCCATTGCATTCAAGCAAGTATACATGGAATACAATTACTTTGATAGTCATTTCATCTATTATGTCATAAAGGACATGCACATCTCTTTTAGATGTTCAGTGACCTGTCTTTTCCTTCCAAAGTTTTTGGACAACACCTAATGCATTTTATTCACTTATGCCTTGTAGCCCCCCTTTATTTTTTTTGTTTTCTTCCCTTATAATGTTCTGAGGTGTCAGTTGTTGTTGGTTCAAGTAATTTTGATCTGCCTTTATCCAAATTATTTCTATTGTATTTCATTCTCCATTGATACCAGCTCAACCCTGAAACAACTTCGTTCCCCCTCTTTTGTTTCAACTTGATGACCTGGTCTTTATCCAGCCTTCATCTCACCTCAACTTAAA
Organism: Quercus tomentella; assembly: GCA_028535165.1. NCBI lineage: Eukaryota > Viridiplantae > Streptophyta > Magnoliopsida > Fagales > Fagaceae > Quercus > Quercus tomentella. Next base: position 294,675 of record JAPQVY010000012.1, read on the forward strand.
CTGAAAAATTCAACTAGCTCCAAAAGTTCCTTCTAACCTGTCCGCTTAAGGCTTTCTGAATTTGGTTGCAAACTCCTGCACCTAGTTGCTTTTCCTCTTTTTCTTTTTCTTTTTTTTCTTTTTTTTTAAATTTTTTATTTATTTATAAAGTTCCAGTGTTACCTTCTCTATCTCATTTAGTTCCCTTAGGGATTCATTTTTGTCTTGTTTCCTTCTTCAGACATCCAGCATCCTTATGTCTAAATTTGCCACCAATTAGAGCATTGAGCCAGCTTCCATTCAATAGTCATTTCTGCATTTGATCACCACTATATCAAATAGTTGCACACCCCTTCAATTTCTACACATTGTTTTGCTTTGAGAATCTCTCTCTCTCTCATTGTGGTCATATAATCTGTAAATGAAGGTTTTGTAGTTAGACTCCCAATTTTCCTTTGAAGTCTAGCAAATAGGAGATGAAACCTTGAATTCTATAATCTATTTTAAGGACATAGCACTGACAATCTGTATTAAAGTCAATATAGGAGTCTGTAGCTCAAAGATAAATGGAAACCATGTTCATTGTTTTAGTAACTCCTGTTTGGCAGTTTGGCTCCAATTTTTACATCTTTAATTCACTGTGATGGAGAAAAACTATTTGGCATATGTGTATATTTGGAAGTCTTAATTAAAGTTCCAAATTGAGTTAACGAAACCTTTTCATAATTATATAGGTTTTCTAAGGGCCAAAATTTGTCTTTGAACTTTTGAATAAATCAGTTATTCTTCCATGAATTAGTAGTTTGAAAAGAAATTTTGAAAATTTGTCACTATTTTATTTTGCGGTTGCTACTTGTTAATTGACATTGGCCGCCAATATGGTTGAGTTAGGGCTGGAGGCCTGCAAGATAAAGAAGGAGGTATCCGAGAATTACTAATTGGAAAGGATGATGAGCTTCTTAAGACAGACACAAGAACCATTGCGAGGGCTGATGTTGCAGAAGTCTGCCTTCAGGTATTGTTTATAGTTGTGCTTCTCCAAATATATGTTTTTCCTGATTCTTCGTACTCGTTGCCCTTAAAGCAGCATTTGATCTTATGGTTGTGTGCCTTACATTATTTACTAAGAATACATCATTTTGTTTTTGTTTTTTGTTTTTTCAACAGGCACTACAATTTGAGGAGGCCAAGTTTAAGGCGTTTGATTTGTCCTCAAAGCCTGAGGGAGCTGGTACACCAACAAAGGATTTTAAGGCTCTTTTTGCTCAAATCACCACCCGTTTCTGATTTTTGATGGCCAATATACTTTGTCTAGGACAGTGTTTCCTCATTCAAACTTCAAAGTTCTAGTTCAAAACATTGTTATTTGACATCATAATTAGCTATGTTGAACAAAGCTACTGTAACCGGCTTATTAGCTCTAAATGCTCAGGTTCCTGAAGCTTTGTATGAAACACTTTTTATTCCTAGAGCGATCTTGAGGCTAGAAGCCTGGATTTATGTGTGTTATCGCCTGCTAGTGAAACAGTCATCATGGGTCTATTAGCATCTTATATTATTGGCCCTTTTTGGCAATCTTGCCTTTTCTTGTGTTGTGAATATGATCTACCTTCAGGAGGTTGGCATTCGCATTTGGATTAGTTTATTTGCTTGAAGTTGATAGAAATTTTTTACATAGAACAAGTGAGTCTTTAAAAAACTGTACATAAACCAATAAGCTAACAAAAAAAGCTAATCCTCAAATCGTCCATTCTAAATCACTTAGGCTAGAAGACCCCTTAGAATAAAGAATTATTAACACTTTTTTTTTATAAGTAATAAGAATATATTAAAAAGAAGAGGGGTATCACCTGAGTATACAGAGTATACAGGAAGTATACACCAAGGACAAATACAAATCAAGTGCATAAAGTACAAAAGTCCATGAAACCATGGACTAAAGAAAAAGAACGAAAGCCAAACACTGTAACCAAATCCAGAAGAGTCTTAAGGAAGAAGAGTTTAAGATTTGCAACTGATCTCTCTAAATCCTCAAAATGCCGGTTATTCCTCTCCCTCCAAATGCACCACATCAAACAATGGGACACAGCCATCCAAATAGCCGAATTCTGATGCCTCCCCAACTTTCTTTGCCAACAAGCCAACAGATCCACCACTATTTTCGGCATAACCCAATGAATGTCAAACAGAGTAAACACCATAGACCATAAATCAAAAGCAATAGAGCAATGGATAAGGAGGTGGTCAACAGATTTCCCATTTCTTTTACACATACAACACCAATGCAAAATCAAAATCTGCCGTTTCCTAAGATTATCAATAATCAAAATATTCCCTAAAGCTGCAGTCCACACAAAAAAAGCAACTCTAGAGGGGACCTTAGACTTCCAAACAGTCTTCCAAGGGAAAGACTGATCGAAACTATTAGTCAGCACCTGGTAATAGGAACGAATAGTAAAACCTTTACCCCTAGCAGGTTTCCAACACATCTTATCATCCCCAACTCCTTTCAAAGAAGCTCCATAAATCCTAGACATTAAACTGTAGAAGGATTCCAAATCCCAATCTTCGCTGTATCTTCTAAAAGTTAGATTCCAAAAAAGAACACCATTTGGGAAATTCATCAACTCAGACACAATGGCCTCCTTATTTCGACTTAACGAAAAAAGTCTTGGGTAGAGCACACACAAAGAAGCGTCCCACACCAAATATCCTGCCAAAATCTAACAGTGTAACCGGCCCCAACCTCAAATTGGATGTGACGAACAAAAGATGGCCAACCACGACTAATAGACTTCCACAAGCTTACACCATAAGGGCCAATAACAGGAAGAGTGCACCAACCTCCCCCTTCACAACCATATTTTGCCCCTATCACTCTCCTCCACAAGGCCTGTCGCCCATTCCCAAATCTCCATAACCACTTTCCAAACAAGGCTTTATTAAAAGTTCTCAGACTTCTAATAGCTAAAACCTCCAGAATGAAGAGGAGTGCAAACCATGGCCCATTTCACTAGGTGAGTTTTCTTAACATCCCCCATACCACTCCAAAGAAAATTCCGTTGAAGTTGCTCAATATGGTTCGCAACCTCCACTGGAATAGGAAACAGAGAGAGAAAATAAGTTGGAAGATTGGACAACGTACTCTTAATAAAAGTAACTTTACCTCCTTTTGAGAGATACAGTCGTTTCCAACCTGCTAACCTCTTCTCCACCTTCTCCAAAATTGGATTCCAAACAGATCTATCTCTGACATTAGCACCCAAAGGAAGACCTAGGTACTGCATTGGAAAGGAGCCATGCTTGCACCCTAGCACATCCACCATATCTACTATATTAGGAATCACACCCACGGGGACCAATTCAGACTTGCCCATATTAATATTCAGCCCAGAAACTACTTCAAACCAAAACAGCTCCAACCGGAGAAACAGAATCTGACCAAGATCAGCATCACATAAGACCAGGGTATCATCGGCGAATAGAAGATGGGACACCTGCAAAGAGTTTCCTGTAGGACCCACCCTAAAACCAGACATGAGCTCATCCCTCACTACCTTATCCAACATTTTACTAAAAGCATTCGTAACAATGACAAACAATAACGGGGACAATGGATCACCTTGTCTTATACCTCTAGAGCTATCAAAAAAACCACATGGAGATCCATTTATGAGAATGGAGAATTTAACAGTAGAGATGCAGAAGAAAACCATCTTCTCCATTTTTCATGAAAGCCACAATAATCCAACATATAAATGAGAAAGTCCTAATTTACATGATCATAAGCCTTCTCTACATCCAGCTTACATAACACCCCAGGAACTCATGACTTTAGCCTACTATCCAAGCATTCATTGGCAATATGAACAGAATCTAAAATTTGTCTTCCTTTGACAAAAGCATTTTGAGATTCGTGAACAATATCCCCAAGCACCATTTTCAACCTGTTAGCTAAAACTTTAGCAATAATTTTGTACACCCCTCCAATTAAACTAATAGGCCGAAAATCCCTTACCTCCACTGCATCAGCTTTTTTAGGAATTAAAGAGATGAAAGTAGCATTCAAGCTTTTCTCAAACTGAGCATTATCAAAGAAATACTGAAAAACCTCCAAAAGATCAGTTTTGATAATGGCCCAACAAGCCTGAAAAAACGCCATAGGGAATCCATCAGGTCCAGGAGCTTTATCACCATCAAAATCCATGACCACTCCAAAAATCTCAACTTCCTCAAAAGGTCTTTCCAACCAGCCAGCCTTATCCTCAGAAATCTTCGAAAAATTCAGCACATCCGGATGAGGACGAATGTGCTTATCTTCCGAGTAAAGACTTTTATAGAACCGAACAATACCCTCTTCAATAACTTCCTGATCTGATGTCACCACTCCACCAAAGATTAAACTGCCAATACTGTTACTCCTTTTATTAGAATTAGCTATCTGGTGAAAGAATTTCGTATTGCTGTCCCCCTCCTTTAACTATAGCACCCTCGATTTTTGTCTCCAACTAATCTTCTCCAACAACGCCATCCTCTCAATCTCCAAGCGAATTCTCTCTTTATCGCGCTTCTCATCATCAGAAAGAGATACCCTCTCCTCTTTAGCATCCAGGGCATTCAGATCATTCCATAGATTAATTCTCTTAACGGTGACATTGCCAAACTCGGTTTCATTCCACTTTTTTAAGTCCCCCTTTAAAGCTTTCAATTTCATGGCAAACTTGTAACTTGGAGTTCCAAGAAAATGATACGAGTCCCACCAATTTTTCACCTTCTCCACAAAGTCATCCACTTGAAGCCACATGTTTTCAAAACAAAAAGGCCTACGACCCTTACAAATATCCCCGCCCTCCAAAGAAATGGGAAAGTGGTCTGATAGAACTCTACCCAACCTTTTTTGATGGATATTTGGATAATGCTCCTCCCATTCTGAAGAAAAGAGGAAGCGATCTATCCTAGAACCAAACAGAGAGTTTGACCAAGAGAAACTACCACCCTCCAAAGGGATATCCAATAACTCATTAAAAGAGATGAAATCAGAAAAATTATACATATCCTGAGTGAAGTTCTCTGCCCCTAAACGTTTGGAAGGAAAACGAATAGCATTGAAGTCGCCATCCACATACCAAGGCAAATTCCACCAACTATGAAGACCCGCTAACTCCTCCCACATCAGCCTCTTCTCCCTAGCAACATTAGGACCATACACACCAGAGAAAGCTCATTCAAAATTATCTCCCACATTCCTAAATCTACAAGACACCGAAAAGTCACCCACAGCTTCTTCCAACTTCTCCACCACCCTTCTATCCCACATGACCAAAATCCCACCTGATGATCCTACTGAGCTCAAGTATACCCAATCAACATGATGACAACCCCAAATACTTTTAATAAAACCCCTACTGATAAGCTTCATCTTAGTCTCTTGCAAGCAAATGACATCAGCCCTCCAAATTCTAATAAGGTTCCTAATTTGGAGTCTTTTATCCTTCTCATTCAGCCCCCTCACATTCCAAGAGATTATCTTCAAATTCATTGGGACACAATCAGAGTCCCTTCCTTATTGGAACCTCTAGCTTTATCAGATGCAGAATCATAATTAATAGAGCACACCAAGCTCCTCAACTCCCTTAAACCCTTACCTCCACCCTTTGTTTTTTTACTCAATGCATTCGCTGCAGCTCTTTGTCTAATTTTCTCCTCAACAGTCAAGAGAAAATTAGATACAAGTTCTTCCAAACCTTCAACTGGAGTCTCCAAAAAAGAGCCAAACTCTTGAAACTTGCTCTGAAACCGTGGTGACAAACTAGAATGAATACTAGACTGACCATCTTCCAAACAGCCAAATATGTTATTGACTTCCTGGGTCTCATTAGACTTCGACATAGCTAACAGAGTCACATATAAAGGTTCTGAAATATCCGAACCTCGTCGATCAAATATAAACCATCTCACCACCTTCTGACCAACTCTCTGTGTCTACATCCTCCACCATCACCCCATCCCCCTCAAATTGTACCGCTAAAGGCCTCGAAGAATTTCCTGAATAATCCATGGCCACAAGCTCGTCCAAAACAAAGCCCTTAAAAAAGCCTGAAGGCTGTCTCTCGATCCCCATCGGCACCACCACCCTCTTTCCATCACCAAGTTCTAATCCCCACTTGTCCGAAAAGCCCCTTGAAAAATTCGAGTCCACAGCATTATCAAGTAAAAGATGCTTGAACTGTTGCTGTACTAGCCCACTATCGACAGCGGAATTAGACTCCGAAACTACCATAACGGAGCAAGAGGATATTTGTGGAGTGGAGACTAAATCAGCATGTGGGTTCTCAGATTTCTTAAAATTACGCACCTCGTTGATCAGAACTGGTTCCGAAAGAGGGGTGGGAGCAGGATTAAGCACTTGTGGTTTCAGAAAAACAAAACTAACCTTTGGGTTTTGGATTGCAGACTCAGATTTGCCAATATCGGAGCATGCGACAACATCGGCATCTGAAGAAGTCACCACCATGTTCATCGGCACCACTTCGGCAGGGATATGAGTCTTGGGGTCAACTTGGGAGTGAGATGAGTCACACGGCACAGATGGAAGCACATCTGAAGGACTACTCACGTGATTGTCTTGTAAATAAGAGGCTGGCTGCTGGGCTTTGGGCTTTTGAACAGACCCAATATGGCCCAAGAAGCTGCCACGGGGCTTCCAAGCAGGTTTAAATATGGGCCTGTTCTCTCTAGTAGGGGTTGGCACTTTAGTAGGAGCTTACTGGCCACTAGGCTTTAAGCCCACTTCCTTGACCTCTGAAAAAATAACACCCCACTTCCCCTCAGACCCACGTTCCACACGGAGGCAAATATCCAAAGTCAGCTTACCTTTAATACCATTGGTAACAATGCCATTTATAACAGACGTGACTTCTGCCCCAAGAAGAATTATTAACACTTGATTAAGGGATAATTGTAAGGTATTTTTAGAATACAGATGACATGGTATTTTAAATTAATAAATTAATACAAGGAAGCTACCTACTACAAAAATTAATTTTTTTTACAAGATTTTATGATTAATGTCATTTTTGTATTAGGTGGCTTAAGATCCAACAATGAACTTGTAAAAAATAAAAATAAAAGAGAAGTTATTGGAAATAACATTCAATTAAAATTAAATATAAAATAAAGATAATGAAAATGTGCAATCCAACCATTGAAATTTAAAATATTAACCTAATAAAAAATTAATAAATGGTATAACATTAATAAAAAGTTAATGAGTAATATAATATTAATAAAAAATTATACCATATACAATTTTGTTTGTCTAGGATTGAGCACAATTGTGGTTTGTAGTTTGTTATCATGAAAATTGGCAACCTATAATAAATGCTAAAATCACACCAAGAGAGTAGAGATGGCAACCTATAATAGGTCATGGCTAGATCATGAGGGGATGGCTTACCTTCAGTGCTTTTTTAACTGGACATATTTTTTTGTTTTAAATATATAATGGCAAGTGGTAGTGGGTTTTAATCCTCACATTTTATTTAGATAGTGGGTGATGTGGTTGTCTTTCATTAAAACAAAAAGAAATTCCTTTTAAAAAAATACTGAAGATAAACCTTGCCCTTACCTTTTAGAAGAGTTACTTTGTCCCATCCTTTGCCCAACCTGAAAGTAAGGGCAATTACGTGCCATATGAGTCGCTATCCAACGGGTCACAACCCACATAATTTAGAAAATAATGTATGAACAAATTAATTAAAAAAACAATAATATATATGGAAAATTAATAAAAACAACATATAATATTCAATGATGCAAATCAAGTCTTTATTTGTAAATAGGAGTTTGCTAATGTGTGCCCTAAGGGCACACAATAATTAATCATTTTTGGAAACATTTTCAATTCCCGAGAAAATGTTTCCAAGAATGGATGGCTTAATGTGTGCCCTTAGGACACACATTAACCGGACCCTTGTAAATAATGCTAAGCTTATATATATTTGATAATTCGATAGTTAGGACTTGGGAGAAGGATATTTGAACCCTGAATGTTTCTATTAGAAACACCAAGAGATATCAGTTAAGGTACAAGACTTTTAGCAACTTAACTATTTATATGAGAGTGTTTTTATCAAATATAAAATATGTAAATGGTATGTTAAAAAATAAAAATTGGGGTAGGTAGGCAAAAACTTTTCTTACACCATTATAAAGTCTAGGTAAACTTTTACTCTCTCCTCACTCAATTCCCTCATTGGGATGTGAAAAATCACCTAGATAAGTCATAATGAAATTTTGATCCCTTAAAAAAAAAAAAATATGCATGCCAAAATAATGGCTACAATGTGTCCTTTAAATGGATTTCTTTAGATAACTCATGAGAGAGAGAGTGAGATCACTATTAACTATAAAATTTAGTGCAAAAAAAATCTTGTAACTTACTTAACTGACACTTTCATGGGCATAAAAACTAGCCCACGGCCTAACCCACTGGGCTAGTGGGCTACCCATAGGCCTCAATAACAACGGGCCGAGCCGCCCATTAGCCTGATGGGCTGTCGGGTTTCTAGGTTGGGCCGTGGGCCATGAGCTATTTGATGACCCTTAAACTTAACTGACACTTTTAATATTTTTAATACAGACATTCAAAATTCAAATCCCCCTTTCCCCTTAATTTAAAATTAATTTATAATATTCACTCTACCTTCTAAATTAACATATGGGCATATAGATTAATTTTTAATTAAGGTATATTTTGTTGTTTTGACTTTCGAGTGATTAGCTATCATTAATCTATTATTTTAAACTCTAATTTGAATGATGGTTCGGAATTATAAATAAATGTCAAATTATAAAATCAATATCAATATATATATAAAAGCAGAGACCTCATGTGGGAGAGCATGAGGTTCTGCCAAGTGGCACACTCGTTGAGCTTCTCTTATTCAGGCTTCCACCTCATCAAAGTTTACATTTATGTAAAACTTTTAATTCATTGAATGTGTCAATGAAGTGAATACACATTAATTATTTATAAGTATGCACTATATATATAAGAATTTTATATGGTTTTTTTTTTTTTTAAATATATATATATATATATATATATATAGGGCAAAACTTAGGTACAGTACCTTAGGTTCCCTACTTAAAATTTTGACACCTGTCCAATTTAACAAACCAACTAAACGGCGTTAAAACTAAAATATCTTCTTTTCTTTTTCTTTCCTTCTTCATTATTTTTCCTGTACCTGCACACGGTTTCTCTTCCAAACCCAAAACCTTTCTCTTCCAAACCACTCATGACCCTTCTCTTCCAAACCCAAAACCCAAAAAAAAAAAAAAAAAAAAAAAGAATATCTCAGACCTCTCTCTCTCGGTGTGTGTATGTATGTGTATCTGTTTCCTTTCTTCTTTTCTAATCTATGATTCTTTCTTTTCTGATCTATGATTCTTTCTTTCTCTCTCTCTCTCTCTCTCGGTGTGTGTGTGTATGTATGTGTATCTATTTCCTTCTTTTCTGATCTATGATTCTTTCTTTTCTGATCTATGATTCTTTCTTCTTTTTTGATCTATGATTCTGTCCTCTTTTCTGATCTATGATTCTTTCTTCTTTTTTGATCTATGATTCTGTCCTCTTTTCTGATCTATGATTCTGTCTTCTGATCTATGATTCTCTCTCTCTCTCTCTCTCTCTCTCTCGGTGTGTGTGTGTATGTATGTGTATCTGTTTCAGCTTTGTTGATGTTAAGTGTGGAAGTTTCGGGTATAGCTGAAAAGGGTCCCTTTTTTGGTTTGAAACCCAATAGATCTGGCTTTTATTTTTTGATCTTCCTTGTTTGGTTACTGAGAAAATGAGGGAGAAGGGTCTTTTTTGGTTTGAAACCCAGTAGAAAATGAGGCAACTGGAGATTTGTGCAGTACAGGAAAAAAAGGAAGAAGGAAAAAAGAAAAAAAAAATTTAGTTTTAACGCCGTTTATTTAGGATGTTAAATTGGACAGGTGTCAAAATTTTAAGTAGGGAACCTAAGGTACTGTACCTAAGGTACCGTACCTAAGTTTTGCCCATATATATATATGAAAGGAAAAACATCACGTGAGAGATCATGCGATTCTGTCATGTAACGCTTTGTAAGAGTAATTTTTCATTTAGCTTTACACCTCAACTTCTTTACCTATTTGGATTATAATAAAATTTTATTAATAGGATATCACTATTTTCATAACGTACCACTATCATACTTCAATAACATAAACATGAAATTACAAATTTTTTATGCTAACTCCAAGCCAATGTAGAAAAAAAATATGATTAAAAATTTCAACAAAAAAATAAATGATTAAACAAAAAATCAACTTATTACACCACATTTTTTTCTGAGAAGATATTACACCACATAATAACTAATTTCTAATTTATGTAACTTTTTCTCTATAGTTTAAATTTTTCATCCCCTTAATTTTGTATTACATCATTAATTTAACAAACTCTTCATGTTATTGCAACATTACTTCATATTATTACTTTAAAATATTTTGGATATTCTATATAAGTTTTTCACATAACAGTTTAAAGCCCTCACGTGAGAAAGTATGAGGTTTTGCCAAGTGGCACATTCTATACAAAAAGAATTGATATATTCAAGTGCCATATCAAAGATAAGAACAAATTAAATATTGACTTTTTGTTTCATTTAGTTCAATGTTTCAAGACTTTTCTAATTAACAAATAAATATTCTTTATATCTTTTGGTTCAATGTTTCAAGACTTTTTATTCCTCACACATACACCCAAAACTCCTTGCATTTTAATTCACCATGTTCACCTCTTGCACTTTTACCCCTTTATATATCTACCCATAGCCCGCCAAGGAATTCGCAAGTCAAATACACACAGACCAAAAACGATATTATTTACCTTTATTCTTTCAATGACACCTACCTAACTCTAACATTGTTGTCTCATCTAATCCTAACCCATATGAGTTGGCTACAATGAAGGAATGGGGGCTTGCATTTTATATTGAATGACAATGACAATTACAATTTTGATGTAAAGGTCGAACATTGTGAATTTGTTGGTTTTGTAAATGATGTGATTAATAATGGGTGTTTGGGATAGGTATTTTGTTTTAGAATTAAGGAGAAAGAGAAAGACATATTCTATTTCAACTTTTATTATATAATATTCCTCTAAAGTTTTTTTTTTTTTTTCCTCATTACTTCAATTGAATAATTATACTGGATTTGTGTGTGCAATTTATAATTATTGTTTTTTATGATGAACTCATTTCTAATAAAGTTCTATAACAATTATGCTATAATACATATACAACATTCTCTAAAACCATCTTACATAAAAAATTACAACATTATCTATGCATCGCACAAGTAACTTATTAGTTTTATAAAATGATCATCTCCAACTCCAATTGAATTCTCTCTTATATTTTTAACTTGATGTGCAATACGGGTTATTTATTTAATTTTTAAAATATCACACATCTTACCTCCAAAGAAATGGAAGAGAATTGGAGTTTTTTTTTTTTTTTTTTAATAGGGGAAAGAGAATTCAAAATTTTAATCTAATTTATAAATACATTCATAAATAATTGTAACAGATAATAAAAACCCTAAAAAAATAGAAAAGAAAAAGGAAGGGCAAAAATATCTAATAGTAGTAAAAAATAAGCTCTAAACATGGCGGTTGTTGTCTCCCTGAACTGCCATAAACCCTTCACTTCATGGCCTCATTCCCAATACCCAAATTTCAAAACCCCAAGTTCTCGCTTTAGCACCAATCATCGAAAACATAATTCGATCAATTTCGTTCCTATCAAGACTCTAGGCCACCGACACCAAATCCTTTACAAGTTGAGCACAAAAGACTCAAATTCAGGGAATGTGGAAGAAGCAGAAAATGAAGTCGACAATATAGGAGTTAAAGCCGCACTATCTATGCTCAATTTTTATAAAAGTGAGTTCTTTTTAATTTTTGAATACTGGGTATTGCTATTCTTAGGAACAGTAATTTATTCCTTAAATTTTATTTTAGGAGAAATATCGCCGCTGATGCCAAAAAGTTGTCGTTATGTTCCAACATGTAGTGAGTATTCCATGGCAGCTTACAAAAAGTACGGAGTTGTTAAGGGTACTGTCTTAACTGCTTGGCGTCTATGTCGTTGCAATCCCCTTGGTAATAATGGTTATAACTTAGTATTTCTCTCTGTTTTCATTTTTATAGTTATAATAATATGTGTATGTATGTATATTGTAATATGAATGAATTTTCTGGTACTTTGTCAGGTGGTTCTGGATTTGATCCTCCGCGGTGGTTTGGTGAGACAAGTATACCTGAAGAATGATGTAAAAGTAAAATTTTGCTTTCTTTGAGTTTAAGGTTTCAACTTGTCTTAACTAGCATTTGTTTCCTCAGCTGTACCAATATAGATTGAACTGGGTTGTATCAAGTGCATGAAGTTACTGTTTTTCTCCTTTGTTCTCAATTTAATAGTTTGCCACAAGATAGCCCGTTTTCAATTTTGGAAACACGAGGGGTATATTTGATGTGGAAGGTAAAAGAGACATTGTTGTCTATGTGAAGCTTGGTGAACATAACTTTAAAGAGATGTACATATGTTAGTTGGTGAAAATAAACTGGGATTTTAAGTTAAAACAAAGAGAACCCGTGTATGTGCACAGTAATAAGAATGAATTTTTCTTTTTTGATGCATTAGGTTACCTGATATTTGTTTTAGTGGACAAATTATTGATTTAAAGTTGCTAAGTTTTGTTCTTTAGTTGCGTTCAAAATCTTCAATTGGAGAATCAGAACCAGAACAATAACTGAAACTTGACAAAGGCTCACATGTTGATCATCTTTGACTGCTTATATATAACTAGATTATATGTGCTAAGAGATGCCTTGGCCAAACCAATAATGATCTAGAGGTCTGTAACTGCATGGGAAGTTATTTTTCTATGGGTCGAATGTTATTTGATTTAGCAAGTAGATTGCCTAGTTGAGGAAGTCCAGTGATTAATACTGTAGATTTGCAAAATTTTTATTGTTTATCACACACTGATCCACACATTAAGGAATTGTGACTTTTCAATTCATTTTCTGTGTGTGTACGGATGTGTGGATTAAAGTGTGACTAACAGCATTCTCCCCAATTTTAAATTAGACGACCATCAAGGACATTCTTAGTACACTCCCTTGGGCTTCATACTTAAATTTTACACGGTTTTGTAAGGTTGTTAAGGTGCCCCTACACTGATAATCTACACTGACCGCTTATGCAAATCCTAACTTTGCCCAGTAATTCTATGGGTTAACAGCATATACACTAGTTGTTATATGGATTTCTTCTCGATTAGCACCTTTGCTCGAGTTTAGACTTTTGATACCTTTTGTTTTGGCTGTATTGAGCTATATGGGGACTGTTAGATTAATGACTTCATCCTATATTTATGACGTGATTATAGAGTGAAGTACTGCCTTTAGAAGCCTAACATTGATATTCTATTCACCGCAGCCGAATAAGAAGCTCTTTTGTTCTGGTAGCGTGTCTGTGGTAGTCTTACCAGGTTCATGATATCTATTTTTAGATACTATAGAATTTAAAGTCTTGATCATCGAGTGAAGACACTAATGTGTTTCTTTTTTATGGATGTTGGATTCTTTTGGATAGTTCAATAGTTACATTTGGGCGAGGGGATTTGAACCTTGAACCCCTTCATTAAAAACACCAATAGGTGCTAGTTGAGTTACAATTGTTTGAGTATGGATGTTGGATGAAATTTTTTTTTTTTAGTTTTTTGCTTTAAGTTTATTGAAGTTTATTGAGTGATCGATAAAATTGTTCATTTTTGTAATTGCTGGAAGTGGGCTTCAATTGCCAGTCATGAGTATGAGGTATTGTCCCTTTTGTGTGGCCATTACTTGGTTTATTTTACGGTATTTCTCTGAAGTCCTAGTCCTATTAGAAGTGGAAGAACCCAGGGGCCAGGGCCTTTAAACATCTTTGTATATGAGTGTTTTAGCTGACAGAAGGCATGAATCCCTTAGCCTAAACCATGACACATTCAATCTATCTATCAACTAGAACTCAATCCTCCCATCTCTCTATCAACTAGCACCCAAAACCTTTATTTCAGCCAACTTACTCCTTTTCAGCTCAAAAAGAAAGCCATGTTTTAGCTTTGTCTCTTCGCTTCAATTGGGTATGGAAGGAGGTTTCAGCAACTGAGTCCTGAACCATATTTCTCATGTTACAACCTTTGAGACCCATGGTTGGCCAAAATACCAACACATGTATAATGTATTTAACGATAAATGTGCCAGGGTTCTACCCTCCAAGCATGCTCTAGCAATTCTGCACAATCATCAAGCAAAACAGAGAGCCACGGCGAAAGTTTAGAATCACAAGTTGACAAAGAAAATTAAAGCCATGCGAGAGTCCATTTCAACCACTAGGGAGATCCACGAGAATTGCCTAAAGTTCCGCTTGGATCCTCGAGGTGATTGGGCCTTAAGAAGTTTTACCTGCTCAAAATTTTTAGGACCCTATTAAAAAAATCTCTCGCTTTTGCCATGACTGTCTAAGTGACTGGCAAGTGAAGGGTAGAGAAAAAGTTGTAGTTTCATATAAAAGTGACAAGTAGTCAATCATAATAACCTATCACATTAGATAATTGTGGCAAAAAATGTGGGTTTTTTTTTATATGTTGTACTAGAATTACTATTTGCTTGCTAGATTCATCGCAAAGAATCACTCTCACTAATCAAATAAAAAATTAAAGGAAATGAGAAGTCAAATTGGCATGAGAAATGATATTTGGGTATTAACCTTCAAATGATCAAACTTAAGAAAAGAAATTTGAAGGTATTAACAGCAAAGTACAAATAAGTGAATACCTATTGAAAACATGGAAATGTCAATTCTTGATCATTGGAACAGCCAAACCGTGTAGGAATCAGATTCAGGGACATGAATCATGATTAGGGATTGAAAATGTTGTCCATTGAAAGAGTAGTAATATTTTGAGTTGGGTGTCCACTACAATAAAAAGCTATGCAAGATAATCGAAGTGGTTTACGACATGTACGGTGTACCTATAAAAGGTCATTCACTCATAAAATTTAAAGCTAGGTGCATTTTCTTTCTTAATTATGGTGCAGTTTTTTTTTTGAGAATGTTAATTATGGTGCAGTTGAAAGTGTTCAAAACTGAGAATCTGTTCGGTTAAAAATGCTTCTAGTTTTTTTTTGTTTTTTTAGGCCTGTTTGGTAGCAATGTTTAAGTATTGGTGTTTAAAATTATATAAAAACTATGGTTTAAAAAGCGTTGTGAAAACACATGTTTAAAGTACCCATAATGCAAAAAATATGTTTAATACCATATTTCAAGGGGGATTCTATCCTTTTACCCATATTTTTTTAAAATATTTGGCAATATGCCCCTGTTTTGAAACTATATAGGTCCGTGCCCCTGTTTTGAAACTCAATTTTCTCAAAATCAAGTTTCAATGAAAAACTTGCTTGGTTTAAAATCAAGTTATGCTCGATCAAACTTAAAAAAAAAAAAAAAAAAAAAAAAAAAAAAAAAAAATTGCATGGAACTCGAGTTCATGGAGCTCGAGTTCCATTTAAAACGCCACTATAGGGCTCATTGAACCTGGTATGGGGCGATCAAACTTATAAAAAATAATTGCATGAAAACGCCACTATAGGGCTTTAAAATGCCTCTATAGGGCTCCTTGAACCTGGTATGGGACAATCAAACTTATATAAAAAAAAAATTGCATGAAAACGCCACTATAGGGCTCTCTGAACCTAGTATGGGGCGATCAAACTTATAAAAAAAAATGGCATGAAAACGCCACTATAGGTCTTCCTGAACACTGCTATAGGTATGGAACTCGAGCTCCATGAACTTGAGTTCTATGCATTTTTTTTTTTTTTTTTTTTTTTTTTTTTTTAAGTTTGATCGCCCCATACTAGATTTTCTACCAATCGAGTTTCGAAACAGGGGCACGAACCTATATAGTTTCAAAACAGGGGCATATTGCCAAATATTTTTAAAAATAGGGGTAAAAGGCTAGAATCCCCCATATTTCAACTAACATATTTTAAAATGTGAAAAAAAATAATTGTGTATATGTTTTTTTTTTTTTAAGTGAAGACGGTTAGTAAAAATAATACTATTTTTTTAAGAAGAGAGAAAAAGAAAGAAAGAAAAAAAAGAAGAGAGAAAAAGAAAGAAAGAAAAAAAAGAAGAGAGAAGGACAAAGAGGTGGGCTTGTGGGAGAAAAAGAAAGAAAGAAGAAGAATATTGAAGTTTGTGAGAGAGAGTTTGTTCTTGTCAATGGGCCCACGATTTTCAACTTATTTATGTCATTAAGCAATTTTACTTGAAAACTAAAAAATAAAAATTGATATGTATCAGTTCTCAAAATACATGTCTTAAGTACCCTAATTTGAGAATTATAACTCAAACATTCTTAATAAAAATATCTTTACCAAACACACTTTTTTTAACCACAGTTTTCAGTGTTTAAATACTAAAAATTGTTATTTGAACTTTGAAATCTGCTACCAAATAGGCCCTCTTATTCGTCTCAATTTAAAAAAAAAAAACAATAACAAAACTAGTTTTTTTTTTTTTTTAATTGTACATAAAATAAGTTAGTTTTTAGTTTTTAGTCACACATTTAGCATAAATGCTACCAAAAATATATCTCTGTATTACACTATGCAAATAAGCTATCCTAAAACTATGAGATACTCAAATAGACAATCAAATATTTTCTCTAAACCATTCGTAATAAGTACTTTACCCTTTATCATTAAATTTCTATTAAATTTAATTGAAAAGTTTTAAAAAAATCTAAAAATATGTCCAATAGAAGTTTGAATTTTATGTTAAATTTAATGGCAAATCCTAACAATTAGGGGAAAATACGTATTACCAAAAATTAAGGAGAAATATTGCTCAATTTTGAAATTTAGAAGGGACATTACAAATTGCACTATAGTTAAAGGGGAAAATGCACCACACACCCTTGGTGCGGTGGTCACTCTACAAGTATAAATGCTTGTGGGGTGTGGGGGGCAAGGGTCAAGGTTCAAGTCTCCAGGAGGGAGCTTCACACACATATACACTTAGATTAAGCTAGAGTAAAAATTTTATCTTGTATAAAAAAGGGAGGGGGGGGGGGGGGAATGTGCACTTTACCCTTTACTCTTATTTTGGCAAGACATTTGAAACACAGAACGATATCCTTTGGGGATAACATCCAGCTTAGATTTTTTTTATTATATATGTTAGCATTCACTTTAGCTCATGCAAAAATTCATATTTGTTTTAGTATAAAATAATGTATATTTGCACACAAGGGCGGAACTACCCTTGGACTAGGGGGGGCTATTTAAAAAATATATATATTATTATATATATGTGTATTAATTTTAGCAATTTTGTTCTTTAAAATTATATTATATTTCCCTTTAACAATATCATTGATTCTTTTAAAAATAATGCTATACTCACAAACTTTTTTATAACATTTTTACAAATCGTTTTGGTAGCAAATTCTTATTGGTTCGCATATGAGCACATCACTCACATCATTTTTTTACTTACCAGTAACCACTTATTAGATAAGTAATTTAAAAAAAAAAAAAATTGTAGCTCTAGCATTTTCCTCATTTTAGTGACCATAAAAAAAAAAAATTATAGATCTAAAATCTAAAACAAAATATACAAGCCAAAAAAAAAATAGCTAAAAAAAAAATTACCAGTAAAACTAAAAACAAAATTAAGCTCAATTAATTAATTTTATCCAAAATAAATAACTCAAAAAAAAAATCTAAAATCTAAAACAAAATATACAAGCCAAAAAAAAAAAAAAAATAGCTCAAAATAAAATTACCAATAAAACTAAAAACAAAATTAAGCTCAATTAATTAATTTTATCCAAAATAAATAACCTTGCCCTTTAAAAAATTCTAAACAAAAATAATTTTGTTCTTACCTACAAAAAAAAAAAAAACTCAGCAACTAAGTAGCAGAATTAGAGGTTGAAATCACTGCACACAGCCAACAGTAAAACCATCCCCCTAACTCAAAGTGGAGCCTCCGTCCCTATTTGCACAAGTATTATATCAAAAATGTATTTTATATAATTAATGCATAAGCCAATGTGGGTGTTTTTTGGGGTGGATGGGGCAAAATTTAGCCCTTGTATTAAGATGCAGATGCTCTTAGACAAATAAATAGGGGGAAACCTTAGACAATCGACACTAGGGGGAAATTTTATTGCTGCACATGGGTATTCATCTCCGTGGAGTTTGATGCCAAAAAATAAATAGAAGGGACAGAACAATTTGGGTGAACATCATTGTCAGACAGATTCTTCATAATTATTGGACAAGAGGTGGATTGTAGTTATACTCTTCTTTCTTAATTGCGTTTTAGCTGTCATCAAATCTTTTGCATCTTCTGCATTTTGCTAATATTCAAACGTCACATGAAATTTCTAGGTTGGTGTGGTGATTCTTATGGCTGCACTCTATAAAAGAAAAATGTTTTTCTTAATTACAAAAAAACTCCTATAGAAAAGTCTAAATTGCATCATTAAAAAATGTTATAAATGTTATTAATGCAGAGCCATCGAAAATAATTAGAGATTTTTTTTTTTTTTTTTTAATTTTAGAATACTAAGTATTTTAACATACACATACGAGGAGAGGGGAGAAGGTCTTAAAGAAACTGACAGTGGTGTATATCCAAAATTGCCTAACTTTTGGATACACAACACAGACTATTTGTTAAGTCCCAGATTCGTATCCTAAAAATAAAATAAAATAAAATAACCCAAAAAATCCACTCACAGATTCGTAAAGATGAATGTGGCACCACCTATTCTTTTTTTTTTCTTTTTTTTTTTTGAGAAAATACCACCACCTATTCTAAACAATATATTTTGCATGTGTTTGGCAAAAATTATTTTTGCCAACTTATTTTACCATTCAGCTTATTTTTGCAACTATTCATGGGCCTCACTGCACTTTTTGGTACTATTCATGGATCCTACTGTACTATTTTAGCTAACTTTTACCTTTATCTACGATACTTTAAGCAAAAAAATTTCAGTTTTAACAAAATAAGTGGATTACAAACAGACACTTTATGTGTTTGTTTATTCCGTTAGGTCATAGGTCCCCTACATACTAGGCATCTAGGGCATGTATTTCCCCTTTCATACGGAAGTAGACCCTACACATGTGTGGTCCACTTCTATATGAGAGAGAGAAAATATACAATGAATGACTGGATATATGGTTTAATTTCTCCCTAAATTGAGTATATGAGTAATAAGTGATTTTTCTATTTTTAAGAATGTCCAGTAAATTTAGTGATTCTAAAAATACTATAATCTATACTATTTATAAGAGGATTCCCCTCTTTGGACTAGACTTTTATGTGATTCATAAATACCCTTAAACCTTATGTTTAACAAACTTGAGGACAACCCAATAAAAATGTCTCCAACTCCACTTAAAATGCCTACAAAATATAAAACTCTCCTACTGATTCATGTCTTTAAAATAAACTTATCCATTTTTTTTAAAAAAAGGAAAATTATGACTACAGACAAAAAAAAAAAAAAAAAAAAAAAAAAAAAAAAGCCTCATCGCACGCGCAATGTGCGTGTGATGAGGCTAGTTTTATTATATAGTTATTACAAATAATTTTCACTAATCCCAATTGTGGGTACTTGCCCCGCCATTAAGCAGTGTTTGTTTGCTTTGGGGAGCCAAGCCCTCACGGATTTGTCACGAAGGGGTGGGAGTCCAGGATCTTCACCATTTTTGGCTTTACACCTTTGTCCCACATCGCCTAAGTAACCCTCCCACTTATGCTTTATATGCCATTGGTGTGTAGTAGTGGTACACTCATGCAAGCTCCAAGGGCATATAAAGCATGAGTGGGAGGGTTACTTAGGCGATGTGGGACAAAGGTGTAAAACCAAAAATGGTGAAGATCCTGGACTCCCACCCCTTCGTGACAAATCCGTGAGGGCTTGGCTCTCCAAAGCGGACAAACACTGCTTAATGGTGGGGCAAGTACCCACATTAAAAGGGCCCTTTTTTGTGTGTGTTCCTCGGATGGACGGATCTTTGGACCAAGGGCTTTTTGCCTTGTAGCCTTTTACACCGCACCCTTTGGAATCCAACATCGAAGGAAAACCCCCCCACTTGCTGCCTTATAAGCTGTGAAGCCAAGGGGGGGGTTTTCTTTCGATGTGGGATTCTGAGCCAAAATCGGTTACAAGCAAGCTATTGGCCGAGCTGAGGCAAAAATGGTCTCCACACCAATAAATAAGTAAAATTCTTATTTATTATCATGTTAAACTATTATCAATCACATTCATTTTCATATTAATTTACAAGTATTTTTGTACCAATTTTAGCATTTCTACAACAAAAAAAAAAAAAAAAAGATTAATAAAAATGGAAAAGTTAATGGATGCTTTAAAGGTATTGATTTAGAAAATATTTTTAGAAGCGTTTTATGGGAAAAGAAAAAAGTAATTAATTTTTATAACAACTTTTTATATTTCTTATGAAAGTGATGTCAAAATTTTCCTTAAATAGTTTATTAATAGTTGCCCTAAGCGTACTCGTTCACATAATTTTAAGATAGAGAGGGATCTAGATTCTCTCCATTTTGTTAAAGGTTGTGATTTAAAATATTAAAATCAAGGGTGTGGAATATGCCACGTCATTTAAAAACCAAGAACCTGACTTTAACTCTGGTTAACCAAATTAAAAAGAGTCATGTTTACGAGTGCCTTTAGGATAATTGTTAATAAACTATATTAGGAAATTTTTTATATCACTTTAAAAGGGTCATGTTAAAAGATGATTTTTTTTTTTTTTTAAAGGAGATCATTGAAAGCTTTGGTATTTCTCTTTCTCTAAAATTTTTCTTGAATACCACTCTCTTATATTTTCACTGTGTTAGAGATGAATTTCTTGATCTTTCTATTGCCATTTTCAGAGAATAAGGAACCCATGCTTCTTCTATGCATGCTTACTAGACAAAAACTGTTAAATTCTTCCTTTTTTTTTTTTTTTTTTTTTCCTTTACCGATAATTCTCCCCCAAAAGAACAGAAATATTTCAGATGGGTTTGGTTATTGTTGGTTAGAGAAAGGGTATTTGCTTAGTTAACCATGGGTTTAACTAGAGTTTAATATGCTGAGTTAGGTTTTTAGAAATTAATTGAGGTAACATGTTTTGTACGTTAGATTTGTTTCAAATTGATTATGTTCCTAATATGGACATTCTCCATTAACCATTTCAAGGGGAAATGAAGAGGATTCAAATTTCAAACAAATGAGAGAGAGTGAGAGAGAATATAAAGTTAAAAACCAATTTAAAAAAAAGAATTAAAACTTGCTACAGTAAACTCTTATAAGTAATAATTTATTGTAGCAAAGTTATTAAAAAAAAAAAAGTTCAGGAATAAACACCTGGATGTAGAGGATTTCTGGTGTTTTGGAGTTCTAAAATAACCATTTGGGAGTTTTACACCCAAATGCTAATGCTTTTAGTAAATTTTTCGTCAAAATGTGCTTTTGAACTGTTAAGGTTAATTTTCTTAGTAGTTTTTGTTTATGTTTTTCTCTCTAATTGAAAATGTTACATATTCCTACTCTTTTTATAAAAAAGATTTGTTACATATTCAATAGGTAAGGTATCTCATTTTTTTGACATATTCAAGGCATCCCATATGCTATTTACTTGATCTTTGAATTAAATCTGAAATGAAATGAAGAATGAAATAGACTTTTGTAGTTTTTACACGTTTTAGAGCACTTTGAAGATTGAATTAAAGCAAGGAAGGAATCAATCAAAATTCAAATGGTTCTGTCACCTCTGTCCCAAGAAAGAAAGAAAAAAAGTATGTTGAGATGTCCCAACTCTAAGACAAAACCTTTCTTGTTGAACTACGAACATGATTCTTTAAAGAAAAAAATTACACTCTAACCAATTTTACACTTATCTCTTAAACTATAAGAATGCACACTTAACCATCTAAATTATACTCTCTTTCACATTAAGAGCATTCTCATCAAGAGTTTTAAAAATTTTAGCATTTAGCACCTAAAAAACCAACTTTATAGCATTTAACACATTACTTTACAATACCCCTAATATCAAAACTTCTATTTTTTTTACCACTTCATTAAAATATTATTTATTTATCATTTTTTATTCTTTTTTAGAGAGTGCAGAGAGTGAGATCTGAGGGGAGAGAGAGAAGGGGAATAAAATATAATAAAAAATGAGTACCAACTTGCTACAGTAGGGTGTTAGTAATAACATCTTACTGTAGCAAGGTGCTAAAAAATTTAAAATTTAGCATCATTGATGTAGTGGCTTTTTTAATGGTTTTGTTGCTAAAAATAGCTTTTAGCATTTATCCCACATTTGATGACAATCCTCTTACCAACTTAAATTATAAGAATGCACACTTTACCACTTTAAATTATACTCCTAAATTATGATATGCACACATACTTCCCTAAATTATTACTTGTGGAATGAATTGCAACATCCATAATAATTTAGAGGATAAATGTACATTCTCATCATTTAGGAGAACAAGTGTGACATACTTACACGGGTAATAATTTAAGATAATAAGTAGACACTATTATTATTGAAGAGAAATGTAAAATGGGTATAGTTTAGGGGTAAATTAAAATCATTATTTACACTTTCTAACCTGTAAGGACTCAATTTGTAACGACCCCCGACTGATGTTGGGTTCGCACGTTAAAGGCCCAAACAATAAATTTGTAGAGCGTGGGCTGAAAGGCCAGGCCTTGGTCACCGGACAGTGGTTGGTCATGGTGTTCATGGTAGTCGCATGAGGGTGAACTTAGCGTATCTAATAAGACTTTTCCCCCGGCCCCCCCCTGTAGTTGCTTCTCTTTCCTTTTTATACTAGCCTTTTTCCTTCCCTCCTACGTCCATGTGTAGGTTCAACTTTCTAGGGCTGATACTTGTCCTATCAGCCCATACCCAAAGTGGTTGGGGGTGGTTGTAAAAGCTGAAAAGCATTGCTCTGTCAAGTGCAAAGTACTTCATTGCAGTAATGGTTGCTTTTCCCTTGTCCTTTGTCGCCACACTATTCAAGGGTCTTTTCCACATTAATGCGGAGGTGTTTGGCTTTTCTATGCACCGCTCCTATATCATACTCGCCCTTTTTTCTAGGAGCGTCTCGGGATGCCGAGGGCAGAGTCGTCCTCGGCTATATCTCTAGGCCATTTGGACTTTCATTGTATGTTCTCGGCAATGTCCCTCCTCGGCTCGGGCCTTGGGCCTTAACATAAAGTGGGCCGAGGTCATAAATTCTCTGGCCCCACAATAGCCCCTCAAAATCCTGCTGTCCTACCCATCGGACGGAGAGGAGGGTTTTGGCGACGTCGGGCCTATGTCATGGCTTGCCAAGCCTCGTCTTTCATCAATGTCAGTGCCTTTTCATTTGCTTGGGACATGCTCCGGGTTATGAGACATTCCCTATGCTTTACTCACGTCGCATTCTTGCCGTTTCGGTGCACGAGGCGCATTTTCAATAAGTTCCCTTTACGAGACAACGCAAATCCAACGGTTGAAGATGGCGTTGGGAGTTGGGTGGGACTTATCTCGTTTGTAGTTTTTCTTAGAGATTTCTACAGCATAAATGCCACCCGGCTTGCTCCCCATATAAGGAGTGCAGTGGGAGGTCATTTTCTTTATTCGCAGACCCTTTAAGCCTTCCAAATCTCCAACTTTCCAGTTGTGCCCATAGCCCCTGTTACCAGTGTGACTGAGTCCCGGGGAGTGATATAGTCAAGTCTGGGATGAGGGCAAAGAGACCACACCCTCTCCAGAAGCATTGGGTTTCCCCGAGATTCAAGATGGCCCGATCAGGGCAAGGGAGACAAAGACTCAAGACACTTCTTCCTTTTGACAAGGCGAGAAAGGAGCCTCTTCTTCCTTCAGCCAAAATCTGAAGCAGGTGCAGGTCGCATCAGGTTTTTGGTGCGACAGCACTGAGGTTTCTCATCGTCGGTACCATCCGCTCTCTCTCGAGTGCTACTAATATGACACCTGCTTGATTGCAGTCAAAGCTGGCACGGGGGTTAGATTCAACTGCTTCTTCCTCTCTTCCTTCCCTGGTGCCACCTTTTGCCTCTGCTTCTTCTTCTCTTCCATCACTGGGGTCATTCTGACATGCTTAGTCGCTGCTAGAGCCGAGTTTAAAGGATTTAACGCTCCCCTGTTTCTTCTTCTTCTTGCTTTTCTTTTTACTTCTGTAGTTAGCTTTCAGTATAGGCTTACTTAAGCCCCTTATTGTACGCTGTACCATTTCTTTGTCTAATAAAAGATGATGTTATCCCATTTTACGCATTCTTTCTTTTCTGCAATAACTATTTCATGAATGGATGTGTTGGTGTGTTTTTTCTTTTTCTTTTTTTTTTTTGAACAATACTTAGGGCCGATACCCTTGTTAACAAAAAGCTACCACTTTGAACTTATTAAGACTAATAGGCACAATAATGCCGACCTAAAGTGGGTTAACCATATAACACTAACCAAGATAACAGCTGAATGCTCTGTCTTGCATATGGGGTAATCATCCGAGGATGGGTGATCAAAAATGAACTATCCGACAGGGTCACCGAGCACTATGGTGCTTTGCCACGTTCCTGACAACACTCATAGCCTTAACCCTTTTTTGTACAAAGTCCAAGTACTCGGTTGCATTAGTTTCCTTAGAACTAGGGATCCGAGGACAGCGTAGGATTTCCGCTCTGTCTAGGACTTAAGACATTCTCTAGTAACTAGTTTTCCCCATAGGTTTGAGTCCGAGGACCATGCAATACCTTGGTTCTGTCCAAAACTTATGTTTTCTTTTGGTAATACTTGGTTTCCCTATAGGTTTGAGTCCGAGGACCATGCAATACCTTGGTTCTATCCAAAACTTAGACTTTCTTTTGGTAGTACTTGGTTTCCCCAAAGGTTTGAGTCTGAGGACCATGCAATACCTTGGTTCTGTCCAAAACTTAGATTTTCTTTTGGTAATACTTGGTTTCCCCATAGGTTTGAGTCCGAGGACCATGCAATACCTTGGTTTTGTCCAAAACTTATGTTTTCTTTTTGAAGTAGTTGGTTTCCTCATAGGTTTGAGTCCGAGGACTATGCAATACCTTGGTTCTGTCCAAAACTTAGATTTTCTTTTGGTAGTACTTGGTTTCCCCATAGGTTTGAGTCCGAGGACCATGCAATACCTTGGTTCTGTCCAAAACTTAGATTTTCTTTAAGTAGTTGGTTTCCCCAAAGGTTTGAGTCCGAGGACCATGCAATACCTTGGTTCTGTCCAAAACTTAGATTTTCTTTAAGTAGTTGATGGTTAGCCCCTTGACAAGGGGACGGGGTATTAACCTGATGTTGGAAGCCCCTAGAACTACCCGTGCCACTGGCACTTTGTAGGGTAGGTTTGAGTGGGAGTTGAGTTAGAACAACAACTGCTGGAAACGATGGAGAGGCTTTCGCCTAGCTAGCCCCACCGCCAAAACTATTTCTTTTGAGGGACTCTTGTCGACAAAGGCTTGATCCCACCATGACTAACTGCCGCCTGTGCCAACGCACAAGCCTCCCCACAAACGGCGCCAATTGTAAGGACTCAATTTGTAACGACCCCCCGACTAATGTTGGGTTTGCACGTTAAAGGCCCAAACAATAAATTTGTAGAGCGTGGGCTGAAAGGCTAGGCCTTGGTCACCGGACAGTGGTTGGTCATGGTGTTCATGGTAGTCGCATGAGGGTGAACTTAGCGTATCTAATAAGACTTTTCCCCCGACACGGCCTGAGCGGCTCCGGTCCTTAGACCTCGTCCAAGGGGCTTGGTATTCTTACTACTCTCCCTTTTTCAGGGTTCAATGGCCTAGGAGACGATTTGTCCCCCCCCCCCCCCCCTGTAGTTGCTTCTCTTTCCTTTTTATACTAGCATTTTTCCTTCCCTCCTACGTCCACGTGTAGGTTCAACTTTGTAGGGCTGATATTTGTCCTATCAGCCCATACTCAAAGTGGTTGGGGGTGGTTGTAAAAGCTGAAAAGTATTGCTCTGTCAGGTGCAGAGTACTTCATTGCAGTAATGGTTGTTTTTCCCTTGTCCTTTGTCGCCACACTATTCAATGGTCTTTTCCACATTAATACGGAGGTGTTTGGCTTTTCCATGCATCGCTCCTATATCATACTCGCCCTCTTTTCTAGGAGCGTCTCGAGATGCCGAAGGCAGAGTCGTCCTCGGCTATATCTCTAGGCTATTTGGACTTTCATTGTATGTCCTCGGCAATGTCCCTCCTCGGCTCGGGCCTTGGGTCTTAACGTAAAGTAGGCCGGGGTCACAAGTTCTCTGGCCCCACATAACCTATTTTCTAATTTGCCACACTGCAAGTCTTTTTCAATTCTAGAATTTCTTCCATTATAATTTATACCATTTGCTCAGTTAATTAATCTAATAAAAAAATCTATCTTTGTCTCAGCCTTCTGGTTATGATTTAGTAAAAATATTAAATAATAAAGTTTCCATCTCCTAGTTGAACTAATTATGGTGGTTCCCAAAGGGAGCATGACTTCGCTTAGATTTATAGATAATCATAAATCATATGATATGACCGGTTTTCTTTGCTTCATGAATCAAATCATATTAACTCTTCCCATCAAAAAAACATAATATAATCTCTTCAACAACAACAACAATAATAAAAGTCATTTTAATCGATGGAGTCAATCTCAATCTACCTCCAATCTCATTTATTTACACGTCATTTTCCACCGACCACCAGTGCACGCGCTAACCCAATTCCATTACTAATTGGTCCATTAATTTCAATCTCACTTAACGTAATACTAATAATTCTAGTGTTCTGATAAATAAATAAAAAATTCTAGTGTTACAATTATTTTCACAAAATATTTTATAGTAATTATCAAGATAGCAAATTATTATAATAGATTTCCTTCAAAAAAATATTATTGTAAATTTATAATAGATAATAGACAGGGGCGGAGGGAGGGGGGGGGCGAGAGGGGGCAGGTGCCCCCTCTGAACTTTCAAATTTTTTTACTTCTAATATTATAATGACCTAAAATGCCTTATTTGCCCCCCCTTGACACAGAAGACCAAAAAAAAAAAAAATTCAATTCACGATACCTTTCCTGACTTCTCCTCCTACTACAATTCTAATATATAAAACCAATGGGTCCCATTTAATAATGATTAAAAAAAAAAAATCTCTACATTGAATAGGATAAGAGTCTGAACACACTACACAGTAGCTTGATGGACTTTTAAAAACAAAAATGTACAACTATAATATAAAACAATGGGTCCCACTTGGTAATGATTAAAAAAAATAAAAAAAAGATGTTTCATATTCATTAGTTTACTCATTAGTGACTTTGGCATTGATCTTACTAATTGCAACAGTTACTGTTGAAATAGCTTTTTTGGCAATGAACATAATTAAAAATCGATTACGTAATCAAATAGGAGATTAATAGATGAATGATTGCTTAATCACATATATTAAGAAAAATATATTCAAGACTATTGAGTGTGAAGAAATCATGCAGCGGTTTCAAAATATGAAAAATTATCGAGGGCAATTGAGTAAAATAAGCTAGGTGTAAAAAAATAAATTAAAGTTTACACTTTATGTTAGATTCTGTATGAAAATTACATTATAATATAGTAGTTTATTTATTTTGTTATTAATATTGATTAATTTTTTTAGATTAATTTTTTACTTTCAATCTTATCTTTTAATCTTGCCCCCCCTGACCTAAATTCCTGGCTCCGCCACTGATAATAGAGTCCGGGTGCCCTTAAAGAATTTGTTTGTGGGCTATTTTAGTTTTTTTTTAGTTTTTTTTTCTCATAAAGAGTTTTTTAAAATATCTCCTAAACCAATGCTTTTAGGGTATCTTTTTAATCTAGGAAAAATTTAATGGATGCCCAAAAATCGTTGATATAGGTAGTATTTTTAGAAACTTTTTATGGAAAAAGAAAAAAAAAATATATTTTTAAGAACTTTTTATAATTCTCATAAACTAATAAAAGTTATATTAAACCACTGCACACCCTTGGTGCGGTGGTCACTCCACAAGTATCAATGCTTGTGGGATGTGAGGGGTAAGGGTCGGGGTTCAAGTTTCCAGGAGAGAGCTTCACACACATATACACTTAAATTATACTAGAGTAGAATTCTATCTTGTATTAAAAAAAAAAAAAAAAAAAAAAGTGATATTAAAACTTTCTTGAAATAATCCTTTAACAAATGCCTAGAGCCGGCTCAACTAATTTTGAGCCTAAGGTGAAAACTTTATGGGCCTTTTTATTTTATTTTTTATATTTAAATATTAACTAAATAATATTTATTTAATTAAGACTATTTTCATTATTATCTTCTAAATCTTTTTAATGAATTTCTTGTTCATTTGATATTTTTCACCTAAATTTTTTTGTTGTGTCTTGTTTAATATTAATAACAAATTTTATCTATAGATTCAATTTGCTATTCTAGTTTTCTCTTTCTTCTTTTTTTAAAAAAAGTTTTCATATCTAGATGGATATTTTTTAGTAGATATTTATAATTTTAAAATTTATTTACAAATAAATGTGTGGGATACAGGAATTTAAATAAGGTAATTGCGCCATGTGTCACACCCATGGCCGAGGGGGCCATTATCGTGTCAAGGAGGTCACACCCTCGGACAGTAAGGCCACGTCAGTGGCACGTTACCAGAGGAGGTCATACTGTGGAGAAAGAGTTTCGGAGAAAGAGTTAACCTTGACATGAATGAAGGGATGGTGGCTGCCACCACATTTAATGCATCCCACCAAACCCTCTGGCTTCATTTATGTGGAGAAGACCCTTAAACAGTGCTGCCTTGACTGCCGCAACTCACAAGGGGTTTGGGAAGGTGTCTGATGGGACAAGCACTCAAGTAGTGACCTGGACGATCAATAAATGGAGGGACAATATCATCTAAAAGGAGATATATAATGTAAGAGACCCTCCAGGGAAAGGGAATCGGGAAATCTGTACCAAAGTCTAAAAGAATTATATTCAAGAACCACTCTCCTCGGATTTTGCCGAGGAAGGATTTCTTTGCATAGAGTTTGTCTTTCTTTGCTTTCTTATTGTCTCTAATCCACTGTGCTTGTTACTTGATCCATTGAAGCCTAGTTTTTAAGTCCACTCTCTACAAATTCATTGTGTTGGGCTCTTTGGGTCTGAATCCTTCTACCTATCGACCAAAGGAACCAAAACGCTGCCCCTACAAAATGAAACACGATTTATAATATAAAATTATAATTTAACTAAAATAAAATTCAAAGTATAGAATAGTAGACTTAATTTATCAAAAGTAACTTTTACCAAAAAAAAAAAATTATCAAAAGTAAGATTGTAACTTTATTAATGATGTGGTCACTTTATACTAGGGGTGTGCAGAAAACCCACCAACCTACCAAACCCGACCCGACCCAACCCGATCCGCCGGGTTGGATTGGTTTTTAGGGCTTGGTGGGTTGGGTTGGGTTACAAAAAAAAAATTTATAGCGAGTTGGGTTGGGTTTGGGTCATAAAATTATAAACCTGCCAAACCCGACCCAATCCACTCATATTTAATATATATTTAAAATATATTATATATTTAATATTTTTTTTTTAAACCAGCTGTAGGGCACTTATATATATATATATATATATATATATATATATATTTAAAGGGTCATGCTAATGAGTGCCCTTAGGGCACTGTTTAAGAATCCAGTTAAAGAAAGTTTTAACATCACTTTTATGGGAAATGAAAAAAGTTGTCAAAACATTAATTGTTTTTTTTTTCTTTTCCCATAAAAACTTTCTTTAATTAGATTCTTAACGAGTACCCTTAGGGCACTCATTAGCATTTCCCATATTTAAATATATATTATATATTTAATAATTTAAAAAAAAAAAAAAACTAGCTGTAGAGCAACACTTCCTCGATTCCTCCTACTAATACTAATTTAATATATATATATATATATATAAAATATATTATATAATTAATAAATTTTAAAAAATAACCAGCTCTTCCTATCCTATATAAAAACTAATTAGTTCACACAAACTCTAGTAAATTACTATTGTTATTTAATTAGTGTTGTTTGCCTTTAAGGAGTTATATTGATACTAATCTTTAGATTTTTTTAATATATTAATATTTATATTTTTTTTACTCAATTTAATAATAATAATAATAAAATTTTGTCAAACCTATGGGTTCAACCCGACCCAACCCGCCCCATGTGGGTTGGGTTGGACTTAAGTGATGGGTTGGGTTGGGTTAAATTTTTTTTGACCTACCATGGTGGATTGGATCAAAAAACCCCTCAACCTGATCCAACCCGACCCATGCACACCCTTACTTTATACTCTAAACTTGCACATATTACTGAATAAATTACTACTAATACAAAACATAGAATATTCTTAGAGGATAACTGATGGAAATATACTTAAACAATACAAATTAAATAAATTACTTGAAATTAAAAAAAACCAGTATCAATGGAAATGGGAAAAATCAACTAACTAAAATATAAAAATAATAATAATAAATAAAAAACTTGAAATAAAGTTACAAATAGTGAAGTGATATCTATCATGTCAACCCATGCGACAGTGTCTAAAGTGAGATTCTATAGTATAGACTTTAAACTAGTTTATTTGTTTTGAATTGAAGTGGGGTTTTTTTTCTTATCAAAAAAAAAAAAAAAAAAAGTGGGGCCTTTTTTATATACAATGCATTATATTAACTAATAAAAGGTGCTCTCATAAAAAAAAAAAAAAAAAAAAAAAAAAAAAAAAAAAAAAAACTAATAAAAGGTGCTTAATTTTTTTTTAATCTAACTAAAAGGGTAAATAAGTCTATAACCAAAATATAATATTAGAGAGGGATTCTTTTGTTTAGGGGCCTTAGGCAACTGCTTTAATAGCCTATATAGGCTGAAGCCAACCTTACAAATGTCTTAAAGATACTCATTAACCAAACTCTAAATAATAAAATGATTTCATCAATATCATTACTCTAATTAATTCCAAGTTTCGAGCTACATGAAAGAGTAAAAGTAGAATTATAAAAAAATATAAAAAATTCTTTCATTTTTATAATACACGCTATTCATTAAACAAAAAAAAAAAAAAAACCACACACATCCCTCCTCAATTCCTACAAAACAAAACAAAAGGAGGGAGAAAAAACTTATTACAACAAACAAAAAACCTCTTTGTAGATGCAAAGTTAGCAAGCAAATGAGCAACACTATAAACCAAAGAAACCCTGTTGGCAGCTAAAAGCCTAAAAGGTCCGTCAGTTTCTTTAATTCTTTTGTTACGAAAAGAAACCCAGATTGACCAAACTTTGCTGAGTTTCATCATGGAAATCTTTGTGTATTTAATAGTGAGTCAAATTGGCATTCCAATCCAACCCAGTTTTCCTGCTTCAATATTATGATTCGATTTCCTCCACCATAGGTACAGAAATGCGTGGTTGTGACTTGTGACTTGTGACTTGTGAGTCAAGTCATTTCATTTAAAATGTTATGCAAACAGGTCAACTCGAATAAGCCTGACCAAGTCATTTAAAATGTTATGCAAACAAGTGAACTCGAATAAGCCTGACCAAGTCATTGAAAATGTTATGCAAACCAACTCGAATAAGCCTGACCTGAATCATGTAATCAATCAATATCAATATATATATATATATATATATAGATGCTACGTTCACAACATTTTTACAACAAATCATAGATAGTTAATTGTTATTGGTTCAAATTTAATCCTAACACCAATATACTTTTTTGCCCTAACAATAACAACCGATAACAACCTGCCACTTAAGATTTGTTGTAAAAATATTGTGAAAATGTTGTGGACATATCATTTGTTATCTCATTAATATCTCATTAATTGCTTAATCTTACACCACACCTATCTCTATTTTTCATGTCTTTTAGCATACCCACTGTTTTAGTATGTTAAAAAAAGCAAAAATAAAATAAAATAAGTAAGAACTAATAGTAATAACTAACTAGATAAAGCCCTGAAAAGAAATAGAGAGATATAAAAATGTTATGGATTGTTAAATAAAACGCACTATTTCACTATATATTACCAAATAAAAGACCTGAGACTAATAAAACATTTAAAAGAGAGAGAAAGAGGAATCCGAGGGACCACCACCTCCGTTATACTAGCCTCCCATCACCATCAAGACACCAAAACCCTTACGGGTAATTCTTTTTTTTTCTTTTTTTTTAAAATAAGGGGCTTAAATATGATTTAGGTTTATATATTTGGTTGGATAGTTTTTGTTTTGGATATATAAGTAGAGAGAATATTTGGTGCGCAATGTAAAACCAAATTCTATCATGATTTAATTTTAAATCATCTATAAGACACATGTATACACACTTGCCCACACCATGTTTTAATGTCACACTATCGATGAGTGGAAGACGGTCAGAGAGTTAGACATGCTTTCATTTCATGGTATGAAATATATGAATACAATGCAAATTAGTTTATTTTTATGGTCCTATTACTCTTTTGCATTTATATTTTGTTTCATGATTTAAAAAATAATAATATTACCTTAAGAAGACTACAAATATACTGTGAATCTATTAAGCTAATTTTTAATATCTCAAAATGTATATGTTTCTTTACTCTAATTTAGTTTACTTTTTTTTATAATATTTGTACAACATTATTTAAAAACATCTTACATAAAATATCATAAAATTATCCATCTATCACAGTTAATTGTGAAGCTGATACCCAATACTATGAGGGGAAAAAAAAAAAATTACGTAAATCAAGAGCACGAGCTTGTAGAATTGGTATTTGTGGATCATAAAATAGTAGTGGGTCCAAAAATGTAAATAAAATATTGGAATTCCTACAGTCAGCTTAATGACACCAACACAGACAGTGAAAACAACTTATATTGGATTCCAAAGAAAAAAACAGAAAGTGTAATCGCATTAACATATTATACATAAAAACAAAATGCGTAACTTGGGTCCCGCCGACATGAAATTGTGTGATAAGAAGATAAAAATAAAAAGGTGTGCCCACGCTGCTGGTGGAGAAGTTGACATAGACTGCAATTTGCGGCAAACAGCAATTAGACAATACGTATTAAATATAATAAAGATGTGAACAGATAGCTCAAGTTGCGCACTATCAAATTTGCACATTAGAAGAATTTTTAAGAAAGCTCTGGGAAAATAGTTCTCGAAATTTCCATTTTGCATTGCATCTACCAAGTGTTGCTCAATGAACATTTTAATTAATTTAAATTAATTGTGTCCACTTTTTGAAACTATCCAAAATATCCAATAAACTTTTAAAAAGTATAATTAAATGAGTATATATGAATAAGACAACTAAAATAGTAAAAACAAAATTAATTTGAATTTGAATTCCATATATCAGTCATTTTTCTCTTTCTTTTAAGTTTTATACAAGTTTCATCCTTAGCTCATACTTAAATTTAATCTATTTTATTTTATCAAAACCGTCAGTAGGTACAAAAAGTGCATGTAAAGAGGCTAGTGTATATTACTTGTATAGAAAAACATGATAACATTGCAATGCCTCAAAGCATGAGGCAATGTTGAGCATGGAGAGAAGTAAAGGTCTACTGTCCATTCCATTCAGTGCTCAAAGACGAAAGGACCTATTGCTATAGTTAGTCTCAAATTCATCAAACAGCTAACAAAGTTGCTCATGAAAGAGCGAAAGAGAGAGTTCCTAACAGCAGCAGCAAACCAAAGGCTCCTAACATTGCGAAAAGAAGCTATTATTCCATTTAAAGTTGTTTGGTTAGGGTGTTTAAACAACAGTTTTCAGTGTTTACACAAAAATAACACTTCTGACACATATTTCTATAACACTCAAACACGTATTTCCAAAACACTGAAAACTAAACAACAATACTTAAACACTATTACCAAACACTGACACATATTTCTATAGCACATATTTCCTGCTTTACATTCTATATCAATTTGACTATATGTGCATGTAACAAAAACTCAGCCAGACTGAAAATGAGTAGTTATAATACAACATTTCCGGTGAGAAAGTCTCATAATTTAAATTTGCGAGTCTTCTACTATTGAATCGCAAATCCCTGCTTTATCAATGTCCTCCTCTCAGTATGACCACATTTAACTGCAAGGTTACCAATTAAACAAGTTACAAGAAAAGCAGATTAACCACAGATGAGAGAAACTGCAAAAGAGAGGTTGATAAAACAAAAAAGAAAATGTAATAGCATTACCTTTGGTCCTCATTCATCATTATCAAATGACATGGAGACGAGAGGCAGACCCCAAGTAAATAAGGATCCCTTTGAAGTTCACTAAGCAGGTTTCCAACATGAAAGAGCATAGATAATTCGGCCCTTCCATCCTTGCACCATCCACCTGCCATCTTCATGAATTACAAAATCCTTGTGGTAGCTTGTCCTCACCTTATCAATTGCCCTCTCTAAAATCTCACGGTCCAAAGGTAACTGAGCAAACCCAGCTCTTAAGTTTCTGACTTGCCATTGCTTGTATGTCTCTGGCCTCTCCACTCTCTCCCAGCCTTCACATGCTATAACATTCAAAGCCTGCCTGCCAAACACCTCTTTCTCAAGTAGCATCCTCTCCTGATCCTCACGAGGAACAATAGTTTCAAGCATATCAAAAAGTGCAGAATAGTGAAACAATGCTTCTCTGAACCGGGTAACAAAGAAAGGAGCATTGAAGGCGCCATTTACAACCCCATGGATGAAAATATCTGGATTGATCTTCCTAATCAAATTGAGAAAGATATTTCTTGAACTGTCAACTGCAACGGATTCATCAGGCAAGTTCTTAGCTCGATACAAACAGTTGACAACAAGGAACTCATCCCTGTCAATTTTAAGTTCTTCAAGTTGGATGGTTTCCCATTTCTTTGCTATGGCATTGTACTCGAAGGGCACCTTGAAACTCTCCGCATAATTTGCTAAGCGACGTCCTGTTTCCTCAACTCGCTCAGCTGGCCGAAAGCCAGGTTGGGGAAAATCTATTCCAGTAATCCGAAGCTTTGGTGGCCCACCATCTCTCCATGAGAGCCGCTGAATAAGGGTGGGCCATTGGAAACCATAAAGGATACCAAAATCTATGACATGTACCCTGGTTGCCTTTGCTGCCCCCCTCATTATTGTCCTGTTTGAGGTAAAAATAGACATCTTCTCAATTGAAGATGCAGCAAGGAGTAGATGGTGAGCTTTCAAGGTGTCGGCAGCAGATAATTTTTTACTAGCTAGGCCTCTATATATCTGGCTGCCAGTACCAGCCATGCGTGCCTCCAGGCCATCAGCAAAATAATGAGCCAATCTCTGATTTCCATCCCCAAAGGGAGAAGAATGCTGCCTGATCTGCTTTAACAATTCACTTGCACTCCTCTGATCGTCAGCAGCAACAGCTTGGGCACAATTAATTAGTAGGGTCCTCAAATCCACCACTTCCTTTCCACTTTGTTTCTTTGCACGTCCCCTTCCACTATTAGTTCCCTTTAATTTTCCATTCAGCGGTGCCGTTTTGCTCTTCACATTCTGCAAGGCCTCACGTCTAGCTGCCAAGGCATCACGACCAGCCCCTGCACTATGAAGCAAAATTATATCAAACAAATCAGACCGCAGAATAGATTCAGTAAAGACAGCCGCTAGCTTACTACTCCTCTCAACTTCTATATCTCCATCCTCCCTGTAAGGATTCTTCTTTCCCCTTGACCCAGAAGGTGAGTACTCCCCCTCATCCTTTCCCTCCACCTTGACCTCCAAGTTGCCAATCCCGGCCTTGGGCTCCATATATGACAACCCATTAGCCTCCAAATTAACATACAATTGACTTCCACTGGGAAGAAACTTGTTAGCCTCCTCAACCCCCTTCCTGAACTGCCAAACGGATTGGCTCTCGAAGTTTGAATCAGGCACCTGAAGCGTACTACTAGGAGAATCTACCAAGCCATCCACACTACTACTGATCGCACTATTTGAAGAGCTATAAGATGACTGAGGATTTCTATAAAGCGGATGACTTTGTAATTGGGAAATAATATACTCTTCTCCTTGACTTTGAATTAAGCTATTATCACCAAAAAAGCTACTGCTGGGATAATAATTAGTGTAATATACATGGTGATGATCATTTGAGCTACCATCATTTTGATTAATATACGTCAATCTATGATCTGGAGATGGGGGGTACTTCTTCCCAAGAACATCATAGAAGGATTTCTCAGCAGCTTGAAGTTCCAAAGACTCTTGAAGCATGCAAGTCTTGTCCTCCATATCTTCTTCCATAAGAATTTGATTTATGTAGTTCAAAACTGCATCGGAAAAGTCACAATCCTCAGGGGAATCTTCCCTTTCGTTCACACTCGAGGTCGGGGCTATATGACTCGGAGTCTGATCGGATTCAAGGAAATGAAATCCCCTAACATTGTGATCTAAAAGGGCATTATCGAATCTGGGCCTAGCAACAAGGTTTTCATTTGAAAGAACTGAAAAGGATGGATTGCCAAATTGGACTCCATTATTGGAACCCGAAAATCCACTAAAATGTGAATCCATTTGCAAGAGCTCAATCAAAAGTACTCCGCCTCAACAACCCAAATTCAAACCTCAATCCCGATTAAATTTTCACAAGCAACCCAAGTTTCTTTTCCCCCAAAGACTTTTCTTGCTTTGACCAAAAATAAAAGAATAAAAGAGTTCCTTCAATCCTATAAAAACCATTAAAACACATAAGAACAGCTCCAAACGTAAGTCAAAAAGCCTTAAATTTCAGATTTGTTAAGCACTAAACTTTTTTTCTCTATTAAAAAAAAAAAAAATTATGAAGTTGCAGAATTAACCATAGTTTACCAGTGAAGTCTTAAAAAAATGACGACCACAGTATTTATTTCTTATGAGCATGAAAGCAGAATAGGAAATAACTTCAACAGGCCTAGTAGTAAATGAACAACAAGTATTATTATCAAGCTTCGCTTACAGTGAAACTGAGACATGGAAGAATAAAGCGTACCTTAAAGAAAGCCAAAGCTGAGAGCTTGAGAGAGAGAGAGAAGTGGAACAACACTGAGAGACACCACAGGGTCCTTTTGTTGTTTAAATATTTATTTATTTATTTATTAATGTTTGTTTCTCTTTCTCAGCTGAGAAGTGAGTAGTTATTTATTTATTTATTTCTAGTCAGGCGGCCTCGACCAAACACAGCCGTTGATTTCGGGTTCCGTTTTAGTTAAAATGTCATCGGCTATAACGAGTCCAAAATCTTAAGAGGTAACCGGGAATCCTGTCTTCCTCTACATTATGGAGCACTGAGACACTGGTTTTCCAGCCTGTTCTAAAACGACACCTGTCCAGCAGAGAATGACAGTTTGTCTGATGTGGCGGCCAACTGTTGCTTTTTTTTTCTTTTCTTTTTTTCTAAGTGAAGACGAACAATCTCAGTCTTTACTTTCATCCAAAAAAATAAAAATCTCAGTCTTTACTAGCGCACTTTCAGTCTCACTTTTGTGATGTCGAATTACCTAAATTACCCCGAGCTCATCGCATAAGTTTCACATATCCATAGTCACGTGTTGCTACGAGGGTGTCGGGATTGTGGACACGGCAATGGCATGGAGTCCAAGTTTTTGTTTTTGGGTTAAAATTGTATCCGGTTACACTAGACACGTGTTCAGTGCACATAAGTTGTATTCTTCTTTTTGTGTTTTCAAATTGAAAACAGTAATTTTATGTCACGGTTTTAATTGCTTTTTAGGTTATATATAAAATAGTCTGCGTAATAAACAAAACATTTAGTATATACAAATAGTATTACACATCGTCCAAAAAATAACTTAATCATTGACTTTCTTTTTTTTTGGAAAAGAAGATTTTTATTGAAAAAACTAAAGGGCGGCCAAATCAGCCTAAACAAAAAGTAAATTGCGAGATGAAACATCCTCCATCCACACAGTATAATTTGATGATGTCAAAACTAGTTTAGCTAAACTGTGAGCAACTTTATTACCATCTCTTCTTACATGAGAGTATGACAATTCTGAAAATAAACCGGAAAATAACGACATATCATTAACTTAAAGTCACAATTTTCAAGTTAAAAACAATATTTTTACATCGAGGTATTAATTGCTTTTTGAGATATATATAAAATAGTTTGTGTAATAAACAAAACATTTTGCTAAAACCGTCCTTTAACCTACTATGATGCCGTTTGGATTCAACGTTTACGTTTTGCATTTGCATTTTCTGGCTTTTTTTTTTTTTTTTTACGCGTTTTAGGGAGTAATGTGTTTACTGTTCATGAACAGTAGCCGCAAAGGTTGACTTTTCAACCGTAAATAGTGCACTTGTGTACTGTTTACGGACCCACAAATATCACTTTTCAGCAACTTTTTCATTAAAAATGGGTCTCACGATACTATTCACACATTTAAAAATTATTTTGCTACAGTGTTTTCAGTTTCAGCAAAAATAAGCTCAATCAAAACGGACCTTATATAAAGTAAGAAGATCATTTAACAGCACTTTTAGTCCTATAACTTATTTAAATTATATATAAATATATATATATATATATATATATATATATATATATATATTCTTATAAATTATCGTGCAGTGTTTTGGGTTGGAGAAAAACCTTAACCAATATGGCATATCTAGAAAGCAGAATGGGTCGCTGGAGAAGAAGACGAAATTTGAATTGGGATGCACAGACACAGTCAGAGAGAGAGAGAGAGGGTAGTGGTTTGCACATTAAATTGCGTGTCCCCCGTAGCCCGTAGGTTGACTCGGACGGTTTTTGGTGTTATGTGACGTGCAGAGAGATAGCATGGACTTGGCTGGTGCTAATTTTCACTATAAAGGTAGGGTCTGGAATTGAAGTGGACTCTGGCCAGACCATTGGAACATGTTTGTTGATTTTCTTATTTATTTGTGCGTAAACATGTAATGGGTAGTCAAGATTATTAAAACATGGTGAGACTTTGGGGTTGGGTTTTTCTGGATGTTCAGTGCACGTGGTCGCAAGACATCACCCCATCCTGTTTGACAAACTCTCCATTGTTTCCTCGTGACAGCGGTAAATTAAGACTTTGCAATTGTACTTTGAATTTTTTGTACGAGGAAAGGGATGGTGTGAAACAGTACTATACTACTATTAAGTATTAAACTTATGTTTGTCTTCTTCTTCTTCTTTTTTTTACTAAATTATTTTTTTTTTTTATTCTTTTATGCTTGGAGTATTTTTATTTTGATTCCTTATGATTGAATTTTTTTATTCTTATCTTTAACTTTTGTCATCATTTTTTATCTTATTCTTTCATTTATATTTGTAAGTGATGTGATGTGATCATGAAGTCTCAACTAAATGTCAAAACTTTTTATTTTATAAAAGCATTCACATCTAAGTTTTTTTTTTAAATACCTATTTTATACTCTAAAAAGCTATCTTATTTATTGTACCTACTTAT
This sequence comes from Quercus tomentella, assembly GCA_028535165.1. Taxonomy (NCBI): domain Eukaryota; kingdom Viridiplantae; phylum Streptophyta; class Magnoliopsida; order Fagales; family Fagaceae; genus Quercus; species Quercus tomentella. Next base: position 334,365 of record JAPQVY010000012.1, read on the forward strand.
TTAATGATACACCAACATCTTATTTTTTATTTTTACATACAGTACAATAAGATATGATATAAAATATACAATCAAATAATATATAAAAAAATGAATGAAAGAGTCAGGGAGGAGAGAGAGGAGAGAGAAGTGAGAATAAAAATGAATAAAAAATAAATACAAACTTATTATAGTAGTTGCTATAAATACAAATTTACTGTTCACAATTGCTAAAATCTTTTATCAATACACATTCGGGTAAAACTCAATTTGATGTGTTGCTAAAATAGCCATTTGGGGTGTAAAGGTTTTACACCCCAAATGCTAATACTCTTATAGGCATATTATCTTGGTAACCTCAGTTTAAGCAGTCATTGTATAATTGAAGTGACACTACACCAACTTCTAATTTTGTTGGTTGTAGGGCATCAAATCTAAAACTTGTTTATTCGTAGTAATTAGCAACTGTCTTTTTCTCGAGCCCAACCAACTAGCAGTCTAGCATTATGCAACATGCTACGTTATGTGAGTTATAGACAATATTAATTGTTGAGAGTAGATGAGACGCAGCACAAGATCAAAGCTGATCTTCATATATAATGTAACAAATGATATCCAGTACAATCCCAGGCTATGAGTCATTCCTCACCAAGTAATTAAGGAATTGACTGAGCTTTCATTTTTTTCTTTTTCTTTTTTTAAGAAGAAGGAATTGACTGAGCTATATAGTCATTAATATATATATTTCTTGGATAATTCGGGCATAGGGGGAGGGAGCTAGGGAAAGGAGGATCTGTATTTTAAAAGTATCAACTAAAAAATAGTAGTTGAATTACAAGACTCTTTGTTAAGCTATTATCATCTCATTGTGTGCCTAGACATTATTAATAACAAAGGGCTAAGTGACAAATTAAGTAGCTCACGTCAATACTTATAGTGGTTTCAGTTATGGTAGTTTAAATTAATTAAAGTAAGTTATACCTTTGTTATTTGTTATATATTTAGGGCATTCTCATCAAGAGTTTCAAAAATTTTAGCATTTAGCACCTAAAAAATCAACTTTATAACATTTAACACATCACTTTACAATATATCTAACATCAAAACTTTTTTTTTTTTCTCACTTCATTAAAATATTATTTATTTATCATTTTTTATTCTTTTTGAGAGAGAGCAGGGAGTGAGATCTGAGGGGAGAGAGAGAAGGGGAATAAAAAATAATAAAAAATGAGTAGCAACTTGCTACTGTAGGGTGTTAGTAATAACATCCTACTGTAGCAAGATGTTAAAATATTTAAAATTTAGTACAATTGATGTAGGGGTTTTTTTTAGTAGTTTTGTTGCTAAAAATAGCTTTAAGTATTTATACCATCTTTGACGAGAATGCTCTAATGGTTACAACTTACAACGAGGATCGTACAGTTGTCCGGTTAGTTACGCTTAGGTACGTGCGTAAATGCAAATCATTGTACGGAGAAACGTGTGATGAAAGATTGAATATGAGTGATGTTTCTCATTCATTTGTGCCTCTTTCTTCTTCTCTTTCTGTTTCTATTCGAGCTACTTTGTTTCCTTTTTCTCTGTATTCTGTAATACTCTTCATTTTTCTTCATTAATAAAGACAAGGTTGTACTTAGGATCAACATTTGTGGGGACTCAAACCAAACTTCAACGTCATGGAGAATGGAAACATTTTCAACAGCAAACTACCATTATTTGTATCAAACATGACTAAAGAAGTCAAACATGTCGGTCTCACCGCATTTGTGGATTTCTTGCTTAGAAAGAAGAGTCAGTCGTGCAGAATGTCATCTTTGCATTAATTTCTCCCAACAACTTTCAATCACATCTAATGTGAAGTAATTTATGTTGAAGAAGAAGTACTGCAAATGCTGCTGTGTTGAAGATAAGTTCTGCAGAAGCTGCTGTACTACACGCAATTTTACTAATAGGCAAAAATGCTACAAGTCGTTTTATAGTTTGTTATATAAGCATGTGATGTACACGTAACTATGTAATTAGTTGGTTAGTGGAGTCGGTTATTTTCTGTTAATCAAGTTAGTTACGCACTCTGTTTTCTGTGATGTATCCTCTCTTTGGACCAATAATATTCAGTTAAGCATTTTCATCATTTGGTTCTAATTCCAAATCTCAATATGGTATCAGAGCCGAGTTAGCTCAGTGTTTTTTGTGCATTAATTTCCTGCCTCAACTCGTTTCACCATTGTTCGTTGTTCTTCAAGTTCTCATTGTTGAATTCACCTTTTCTTCTTCAATCTTTCGTTTTCCTGGTCTTTGTTTCCATTTCAGAATCTTCATTAAAATCTTGCTTTAAGTTTCTTGAAGTTCTGCAATTATTTCCCTTCAAAACCTAATTCAAGCTTTTCTTGAATTTTAATGGCTTCCGCTTCTACAACTCCTGATTTTGCACCTCAAGTTCCCATACCTGCTTAGGAAAAACCTTCCAGTCCTTACTACCTCCATTCTGGAGAAAATCCTAGAACAATTCTTGTCAAAGAACCTCTCACTGAAGAGAATTACTCAACTTGGAGTAGGTCCATCTTGTATGCTCTTGATTCAAAGAACAAGACTGAGTTCATTGATGGTACTATTCGAGTTCCTGCAAATACCTCAGATACAATCTTTCCAGCTTGGAAATGGTGCAATAGGATGGTTCTTTCATGGCTTCTCAATTCCATGTCCAAAAATTTGCTTTCTAGTGTTATCTACTTGAACACTGCACATGAAGTTTGGACAGATTTGAAGAGTCGTCTCTCTCTAGGAAATGGACCTAGGGTTTTTGAGCTTCGAAGAATGGTAAGCAATCTTTCTCAAGATAATCTTTTTGTGAGTAGTTATTACACCAAATTCAAGATTGTGTGGGATGAATTGGCCAATTACAAGTCCATTCCTTCCTGTTCATGTGGAGTCTGTACTTGTGGTTCTATGGTTGCTTCTGCACAATATCAAAAAGAGGAATGCACTATGAACTTTCTCATGGGCCTCAATGAAGCTTTTGCTACAGTTAGAGGTCAAATTCTGTTGATGGAACCTTTGCCCTCACTGAACAAAGTGTTCTCTCTTGTTACACAAGAAGAGAGGCAAAGAAGGGTTGGTTCTAACCCAATGCCATTGAGACTGTTGTTGCTCTTTTCTCAAAAGGTCCTAATGGTTCTAACAAAGGCAATTACTCTGGTAAGCCTAATGCCAAGAAAGATAGGCCAATTTGTTCACACTGTGTTGTAACTGGGCATGTGGTGGATAAGTGCTATAAAATCCATGGTTATCCTCTTGGATAAAAGTCCAAGGGAAAGAGTTATTCAGCAAACCAAGTTGCTTTCTCTCCCACTGGTTATGCAAATGGTATGGAAGAGTTAACCACAATAGCACTCACTTCATCTCAGTGTCAACAGCTGATGACAATGCTTCAATCTCATGCTTTGGGATCACACCAGCCTAGTCTAGAGTCATCTCTTGGGACTCATCAAGCAGCTACTCTCATCACTCAACCTTCCAAACCATCTCAGCCTTCTGGTTCTTTCAACACAGCAGGTATTGTCTTTATGACTAAGGATAAAGATTTCGATAAAGTTGATTCTCTATGTTTGCATACATCAATCACTTTAGAACATTCAGTTTTTTCATCCAATCTTGTTGTTCCTTCTGATATTTTCCCACAAGATTGGATTATTGACAGTGCTACAGACCACATGGTCCATTCAATTTCCTTACTCACAAAGATTACCTTAATTGTTCACATATCTATTAAACTTCCTAATGGTGAATCTGTCTTACTTTTAGTTACTCACATTGGTCAAGTTCAGCTCTCTACTGATTTAGTCCTTGATAATGTGTTATGCGTGCCTTCATTCTCTTTCAATCTCATTTCCATTGGCAAATTGACACACCATCTAAGGTGTTGTTGCATATTTCTGTCCAATTTTTGTTTTATCCAGGACTTAGTGCAATGGAAGACGATTGAATTGAGTAGAAAGCATGGGGGTTTGTACATTCTACAGCAATCCTGATGAAGCGTGATTTCGTCAGTCAAGATGGGCAGATGGAACTCCTCGTCAGCACTAATGTATCCTTTGGGAGGGTCACCGGTGTGGTGCCTGCCACAACACCTCCGATGCCAAAGTTAGAACAAAAAGCAATTTGCGAAATAGGAATGAATGAACAAGAATAACAATGAGTATTTTCTTAGAGTGTCAAAATCCGTACCTTCTGCCAACAATGTGAGGGCTTTATATATGTGGTTTTGGCTGCTAGCCGTTGGAGTGTTAATGTCTTTCTTAGTAACGCCTCCTGCCCAATAATGGAGTTTTTAATAGGCTCCCAACGGTCTGTTTTGCTGGCTTCGTAACCGCTCAGGTTACTGGCTGGCTTCATTGAATGATTTTCCTGCCTTCGTCAGTGGTGAATACTTTCTCATCACTAGGGATGACCTCGTCATTAACCTTGGCTTCGTCAAGGTAATTCATTCTCGTCATTCCCATCAGTTGCCCCCCAGGTTCTGTGGTCGTCTGTGACATGTCATGAGGGCCATAGAAGGTGATAAGTTTTTCTTGAGTTGCTTGTGACGCTTGGGGTTCTGCTCCGAATTTAATGCATGATGGCGGCACAGTATGTAATGGGGCCACGTGGCGCGTGCTGATTGAGGGCGTTGATGGCATGACCCTTGGGTTTCCCGCTATTTTTCAGTTTCCTTGGATTTTTGACTACAAAACTTTTTCTTTTCTTTTACTTTACTTTTTGCTCTGAGTGTTATCTTTGTTTGTTTTTGCGATCACTTCGACCCTGCTCCGGCGACGCTTCTTTCCGAATTTTTCTGGCTTCGGCCGTTTTGCTCTTCAAGGTACGTTACTCCCTTATTCCCCTTCTGTTCCCTTTCCTTAATAATCTTCTTATGAGTTTCTGATTTTTCCTATGCCCTTTGCTTTTGTTGTTTTTGTGTTTGGTTTTTGGGTTTTTAGGACCGTGTGCCCCTTTTATGGTCAGTTCTTCTGAGGTTAGGGTAGCTTGCCCCTCGGTCTCTTTCTTTTTTGCTCGCTTACGGGCGGCTTTGGGTGTTTCCGGTGACTTTTTTCCTTTGGTTGGGGATTATATTTTTGAAGGTTGTGGGTTGAGTGTAGTTTTGGGGGAACTATCTCCAATATTAGGCCAGTCACTTGCTTGGTTTGAGGGAGAAACGAAGAGGATGTCGGAGGTGAGATCTAGTGAACTAGAAACTGGGTTGTCGTCCAGCGAGGGCCCGATTGAGGGTGATACAGCCGTCTCCATCCCTCGTCAGGTTAGGGCTTTTTATGCCCTTAGGGAGGAGTGTGGGCTGGACGCCGACACCGTGGCTAGGTTCAAGGATAGATTTCAATTTCCTGCGCGGGTCCGTGTCCGTCGGCCCAGTCCTGAGGATCAGGCCTGCCACTTCTTCCCGGGTGAAGTATGCTTCTACGAGGCTGCCTTCACTTGTGGGCTTAGGCTACCAGTCCACCCATTGGTGATGGAGCTTTTGGGTTATCTTGGTATTACTCCCGAGCAACTTATGCCTAATTCATGGAGGATAGTGATCAACTGTATGGAGATATGGTTGGCTGCTAACGAGGACATGGTCAAGGTGAGTGAGCTCGTCTACCTTTATCGTCTAAAGGAGTCAAAAGAGTATGGGTATTATGAGCTGGTCCCTTGGACGAGGAGGACTAGGATCGTCAGGGGGTTAGCCTCGTCGTTCAGGTACTGGAAGTCCCGTTTCTTTTTCGTGTCTGGGGACGATTTTGAGACCCCTTCTAACGAGGCTTGGGGTGATATCCCAGGGTTACTCCGTCGGTGGGGAACCCCAAACTTAGGTGCGTCAATGTTTCTTCTTGACTATTAATCTTCATCTTTTATATATGGTCGTCCCTAACCCCTTTGGTTATTTTTTCTTGGCAGTTAAAAGACGCCCCAAGCTAAAGAGCAAGTACCAGAGTCGTATCGGGAAGGCGATAGAATACGCGAGAACGATTGAGAATTGGGACGACCTCCTGGACCCACGGACGCTTGCATTCTACTGCTTAGGCCCAGACCCATCTGCCTACGTCTTGCGCAGCATTAATATTGAGGAGAAGAAGAGTAAGTATTTTACCTCGTCAGTACTGATTTTCACATGTGTACTTTGGATCTCTTAGTTTTTTTTTTTTTTTTTTTTTTTTTTTTTTTTTTTTTTTTTTATACTGACGGACTTACCTTCCATTGTCAGGTGTTGGGGGAGAGCCTTCACCTTGCTTCCGAGTGTCTTACTCAAGAGGCTAAGGTGGCGTCTTTGGCATCCAGGATGGAGGCCTTGAAGAAGGAGAACTCTACGTTGAAGACGAATCTTATAGCGTCAATGGACGAGGCTGCTACTTTGAAGGAAAATATCAAGGCCTTGAATGCTGATCTTAGGGTTGAACGTCAACTAAACTTGGAGAAGGACGACCAGCTTCAGGTGGCCAAAGAAAAGCTAAAAACGATCGCTGCTAGGTCCGTTGAAGCCTTCCAGCAAACTGAGGAGTATTCCACAGTGCTCTTTAGTTGGTATTTCAAAGGCTTCGAGCTCCTACGTAGGTATCTCGTCAAGCATCCTGACGAGGTTGACTTACCAAGCCTGGATCTGGAAGTTGTAGACCAAGAGATGGCTGTGGACAAGGCTGCCCAATCTTCGGTCCCTGAAGGCGACATCCCTGGTGATTCCCTCCCATCTGGTGACACTCCTGCTGCTGACGATATCCCAGCTGACGCTCCTACTGACGCCCGGACCTGATACTTGTGTAAATTTTTTTTTTGTGTATGCCCTTTTATGTTTTGGGCTTTATTTTGAGAACAATGTTTCTTGACCCAGTGTTTTATGGGTCTTTAGGGAGAACAAAGGTAATTGCCCACTGTTTTTGGGCTCTAATTGGCTTTATGATTTTGCACTTACCTGTTTGTGTGACTATGCTCTTGTTGGTACCTGATATGCCTGTGATTTTTTGAGTTCGTCCTTACCTCGTACTTAGCATAAATTTATTAGCTGTGATTTCTCCATTCGTTTTGATTTGTTGTGAGGTTCTTGAACCTTTTCTTTTTCTCCCTCTCCTCTCTTCTTTTTTTTTTTTGCGGATCCGTTAGTAGCCTAAATCCGTCAAATCGGATCTTGCCATTTGCACTTGTGAAAGGATTGTGCCTGCGTCAGTGGCTTTCATTGCTTCGTTGGTGATTTACATCCGTCAAAGCGGAATCTTCTTACTTAGTCTTTTTTTTGGTGACTTACATCCATTTAAGGAATCTTGTCACTTAGGCTTCGCTAGTGATTTGCATCCGTCGTGGCGGAATTTTATCACTTAGCCTTTATGTGCTTTATACCCGTCGAAGGTATCGTTAGTAACTTACATCTGTCAATGCGGAATCTTGTCACTTAACTTTTTTTATGTTTTGAACCCGCCGGAGGGATCGTCAGTAACTTACATCCGTCAAGGCAGAATCTTGTTACTTAACTTTTTTATGCCTTGAACCCGTTGGGGTGATCGTCAGTAACTTACATCCGTCAAGGCGGAATCTTGTTACTTAACTTTTTTATGCCGTACAATCGGCTAGACCTGCTTACACAAAGACATTAGAGGAATAATTCTTTTATTAACTTCAAGAATGAACATGTTCATTTGTTACATCTACTTGTGGTACTTTTTTAAATGCTCAATGTTCCATGGACGGGGGAGTCTTTGTCCGTCCATGGTTTCCAGGTGGTAACTGCCTTGTCTTGAGTAATGAGTGACACGGTAAGGCCCTTCCCATGTGGGACCCAGCTTTCCTTGGGCAGTGTCTTTGGTTGTTGCGGTGGTCTTGCGCAGGACGAGGTCCCCTATGTCCAGTCGTCTGAGTTTGACCCTCTTATTGTAGTATTCGGCCATCTTCAGCTAGTACTTCGTCATCTTGCTGGATGCGTTGTCTCTTACTTCGTCCAGACAGTCCAAGTTGAGTCGCAGTTCATCGTCATTGCACCCCAAGTTGAATGTCCCTCGTCTGACGCTTGTTACCCTCACTTCCATTGGGATTACTGCTTCCGTGCCATAGGTGAGCCTGAAGGGGGTCTCTCCTGTTGGGGTTCTCGCTGTGGTTCTGTAAGCCCACAAGACGTTTGGTAGTTCTTCTGGCCAGGCACCTTTTGCGTCATCTAGCTTGGTTTTGATGATCTTGAGCAACGTTCGATTCGTCACTTTCATCTGTCCGTTTGCCTGGGGATGCCCTGGGGATGAGAACTAATTCCTGATCCCAAGGTTTGAACAGAAGTCTTTGAAGCCTTGGTTGTCGAACTGCCTCTCATTATCTGATATGATCGTCAAGGGAATCTCGAACCTGCAGATTATGTTCTTCCACACAAAGCTCCGTATTCTTGCCTCTGTGATCGTTGCTAGAGCCTCTGCTTCAACCCATTTAGTGAAGTAATCAATAGCAACAAGTAGGAATTTTACCTGACCTTTACCTTGGGGTAGTGGGCCGACAATGTCGATCCCCCATTGTGCAAATGGCCACGGGGAGGATATGGTCGTCAGCCTCTCTGCTGGGAGCCGTTGCACATTCCCGTATCGTTGGCACTTGTCGCACCTCTTGACGATCTCAACAGCGTCCACTTGCATAGTTGGCCAGAAATATCCTGTCCGTACTACCTTGTTCACCAAGGATCTGGGGCCAGCGTGGTCGCCGCAAACTCCTCCATGGATTTCTTCCAGTATGTATCTAGCTTCTTCTTCGTTGACACACTTCAAGTAAGGCATGGAGAAGCCTCTCTTGTATAAGGCGTCATTAAGGATCGTGAACCTGGCCGCCCTCTTCTTGACCTTTTTGGCCTCTTCTGTGTTCTGAGGGAGGCGCCCATCCTGGAGGAAGGACATTATGGGCGTCATCCAACTGTTCGTGCTCTGGATGGTAAATGTTGAGACCTCTTCAATGCTGGGGTGTTTCTGGATCTCCATCGCCAAGTCCATGCTAATCTCCTCTCTTTCTGACGACGCTAGCTTCGAGATTTCGTCTGCCCCCATATTCTGACTCCTTGGGATCTGTACGAAATCCACTGTATCGAACTCCCGAGTTAGATGTTTCGTCAGCCTGAGGTACTTCTGCATCCTTTCTTCCTTCGCTTCTTATTCCCCTCTAATCTGACCGATCACTAGCTTTGAATCATTTTGTATTAACAGGTTCTTAGCTCCAAGTGCCCTTCCAAGCCTCAATCCCGTCAGTATCCCCTCGTATTCAGCTTCATTGTTAGTAGCCGGAAATTTTAGTTGGACTCCATATTTCAGCACCTCTCCGTCGAGGGTAGTTATGACAACCCCTACTCCCCCCTTTCTCTGGGCTGACGAACCATCAGTTTGTATCGTCCATCTATCAACTCCGTCGGTAATGCTGTCTTCGTCTGGATGGGTGAACTCTGCGATGAAGTCTGCCAGAGCTTGCGCCTTGATCACCGTTCTGGGATGGTACTCGATGTCGAATTGACTAAGTTCAATCGCCCATTGGACCATTCTTCCGGCTGCCTCAGGCTTGTTCATTGACTTCTTGATTGGCTGATCCGTCATTACGAGGATGGGATTTGCCTGAAAGTATTGCCTTAGCTTGCGCGAGGCTACTATTAATGCAAACGCGATCTTTTCAATCTTTGGGTACCTAGACTCAGCCCCTTGGAATGCTTGGCTGACGTAGTAAACTGGGAGCTGCTTCGCGCCCTCTTCTCTAATCAAGGCTGTACTTACTGCCGAGGCTGACACCGCCAGGTATAAGTATAGATCTTCCCCTTCTTTGGACAGGCTTAAGAGGGGTGGACTGCTTAGATAACGCTTTAGTTCCTGGAACGCTGCTTCGCATTCGTCAGTCCAGGCGAAATCCTGCTTCAAGGTCTTGAAAAAGGGCAGGCATTTATCTGTAGCCCTGGAGACGAACCTGTTTAAAGCTGCTATTTTTCCTGTGAGTTTTTGAACTTCCTTGATGGTCCTGGGTGACGTCATGTCGATGATGGCTCGCACTTTCTCTGGGTTTGCTTCTATCCCTCTTTGGGACACCATGAATCCCAGGAATTTTCCCGAAGCTACCCCAAAGACACACTTACTTGGATTCAATCTCATTTGGTGTTTTTTGAGGGTTACAAACGTCTCCTTCAGGTCGTCCAGATGTGTGAGCTCTTCCTTGCTCTTGACGAGCATATCGTCCACGTACACTTCCATGTTCCTTCCAATCTGTTGACTGAACATTTTGTTCACCAACCTCTGATATGTAGCCCTAGCATTCTTCAATCCAAAAGGCATTACGTTGTAACAGTAGAGTCCTTGACTTGTGATGAAGGCGGTCTTCTCCTGGTCTTCCTCAACCATCCTTATCTGGTTGTATCCCGAGAAGGCGTCCATAAATGTCAGTAACTTGTGCCCGGCTGTAGAGTCCACGAGCTGGTCTATTCTCGGTAGAGGGAAGCTGTCTTTTGGGCATGCCTTGTTCAGGTCGGTGAAGTCTACACACATCCTCCATTTTCCATTTACTTTCTTTACTAAGACGACATTCGCGAGCCATTCAGGATAGTAAACTTCCCGGATGAACCCTGCCGTCAAAAGTTTGGTAACTTCTTCTGCAACTACTTGATCTCGTTATGGGGCGAAGGTTCTTCGTCTTTGCTGGACGGGTTTCCGTTCCGGGTTCACATTCAACTTATGCTGGATGACTCCTGGGGCAATGCCCGGCATGTCCTCGTGGCTCCATGCGAAGACATCTAGATTTTCTTTAAGGAATTGGACGAGTCCTGCTCTCATCTCGGGGCTTAACGTCGTTCCTATCTTTGTCGTCTTGTTCGCCTCTCCTTCAACCAGTTCCACTGTTTCCAGGGCCTCCATTTTATCTTCTTCCTTTTCTTCAATCATCCACGTGTGGTTCTCCTTTGCGGCCAGGACGGTTTGATAGCATTCTCTTGCCAGGACCTGATCTCCTTTCACTTCACCGATACCATTATCTGTTGGGAATTTTACCTTTAGACAGTAGGTGGACGTGGCCGCTTTCCATTTGTTGAGTGTGGGCCTCCCAATGATGACATTGTAGGATGAGGGGCAGTCCACCACTAAGAAGTCTAGCTGACGGGTCAGCTGCACCGGGTAGGCCCCCACCGTCACTGTCAATGTCACTATGCCCTTGGGGTATACCCTGTCTCCACTGAAGTTGACGAGTGGAGAGTCAAAGGGGCGCAGTCTCCTTGGATCTAGCCTTAGTTGCTGGAAAGCTGGGAGGTAAATGATGTTTGCGGAGCTGCCATTGTCTACGAAGATCCTCTTGGTATTGAATCCTTCTATATTCAGCATTATAACCAAGGGATCATTGTGGGGCTGCTTCACTCCTATGGCATCTCCTTCGTTGAAGAACATGTCTCGGTATGTCCGTCGTTGCTTAGACGGAGGTACGGTGTGGACACTATTTACCTGCCTCTGGTATGCCTTCTTGAGTGATTTAAATGATCCTCCAGAAAATGGCCCTCCTGTAATCGTCTTTATCTCCCCGATCACCTTGTGCGGAGGTTGGGACTGATGGTCGTCACCCCGGGAAAAGGACTCGTGCTGGCTTTTATTATCGTCCCTGAATTTACTATATTCTCCCTTCTTCACATATTTCTGTAACTTCCCTTTCCGTATCAACTCCTTTATCTGCTCCTTCAGGTCTCTGCAATCTTCCGTGTTGTGGCCGTGATCTTTGTGGAACCAACAGTACTTGTTCTTGTCACGAACATTGGGGGATGAGTGCAATGGTCTGGGCCATTTGAGATATTGCTCGTCCTTGATCTGCGTGAAAATTTTGTCAACAGGCATAACTAAAGGAGTAAATCTTACCGTCCAAGGACTTTTATCATCTTTCCTTCTATTCCCGTCATTATTCTGACGGTCCGGTCGCTCTCTTTTTTGCCCCCTACGGTTGTCTTCTCTCTTTGCCTCATCTCCTGGCTTCTCTGCATCCTTTATGGCTGCCAACGCATCTTCAGCGTTCATGTACTTCTGTGCTTTCAGGAGCATTTCCGCCATCGTCTTTGGTGGATTCTTTGCAAGGGAGGCCACGAGATCTCTGGACCTCAGTCCTGCTTTGAAGGTCGTCAGCTGTACCTTGTCATCGGCTTCGTCCACCTCTAAAGTCTCCCGGGTGAAGCGTTTGACATACGACCTCAGAGTTTCCTTCTCTCCTTGTCTAATGGTGAGCAAGTGATCTGCAGGCCTCTTTGGACGTTGCCCCCTATGAAATGGTGCAGGAAGGCATTACTCAATTGCTCGAAATTGTCCACGGACGAGGTCGGCAACTTCGTAAACCATTCTCTTGCAGCTCCTTTAAAAGTGGTGGGAAAGGACCGACACAGTATCTCGTCAGGTGGTTGTTGAAGACCTAGAGTCGTCTTGAACGTATTAAGATGATCCTGAGGGTCTCTAAGTCCGTCGAACGATTCAAGTTGAGGTAGGCGAAACTTTGACAGTACGAGGCACTCAAGTACCGCCGTGGTGAAAGGCGAATCCGTCGCCCTTACCATTCTGTCTATGCTTCGGTCCGTCTTCTCCTTAATGGCGCTCCTCAGTTCGTCCATCTCCTTCCTCATCTCTCGAAGGAGATCTGAATTCTGCTCGTCCGGAGTAGTTGGCCTCTGAGGGGTACCCCTCTTGTGGCTATCTCCTTCTCGTTCTCCTTCCAGGTTACCCTTGGACCGGTTCTCTTCCTGTTGAGCCTGTTGGACCTGCTGGAGTCGTAGCGTCATTTCCTGGTTTTGCTTGGTGAGTTCTTCAATGGTGGCTGCAAGGGCTTGAACTTGCTGGGCCAAGGCTGCTGAATCTGGATTGGGTTCCATCTGAGTGTAGAGGGTTGATAGAAACTATGTTTTCAAATATGGATCTAAAAATGTCGTTCCCCACAGACGGCGCCAAACTGATGAAGCGTGATTTCGTCAGTCAAGATGGGCAGATGGAACTCCTCGTCAGCACCAATGTATCCTTTGGGAGGGTCACCGGTGTGGTGCCTGCCACAACACCTCCGATGCCAAAATTAGAACAAAAAGCAATTTGCAAAATAGGAATGAATGAACAAGAATAACAATGAGTATTTTCTTAGAGTGTCAAAATCCGTACCTTCTGCCAACAATGTGAGGGCTTTATATATGTGGTTTTGGCTGCTAGCCGTTGGAATGTTAATGTCTTTCTTAGTAACGCCTCTTACCCAATAATGGGGCTTTTAATAGGCTCCCAACGGTCTGTTTTGCTGGCTTCGTAACCGCTCAGGTTACTGGCTGGCTTCATTGAATGATTTTCCTGCCTTCGTCAGTGGTGAATACTTTCTCGTCACTAGGGATGACCTCGTCATTAACCTTGGCTTCGTCAAGGTAATTCATTCTCGTCATTCCCATCAAATCCAATCCTAATCAGCTTTCTGTACCATTTCAACTCTCCACTTTCTTGCCTGCTGTCCTGTTTCATCTTGGTGTCTACTCTTAACGCAAGACAACCAGAACAAAACTGAAATAACAATAAAATAAATGGATATGACTAGGAGTCAGCACCTAGGCCTTACTTGGAGTCAGCACTAAGTGGGGAAACCACTAGGAGTCAGCACCTAGGGTAGACCTGGAGTCAGCACCAGACCAAAGAAAAGACCAAACGGCCATTTTTTCATTCATCAAAATATCATCTCCTCAAAAAGTACAATAGGTTGCTTATAAAGGATTTCTAAACCCTAGTTCTAATTGGCTAGGAAACCTTAATTGCCTTATTACAAAAATAACCTTACTTCCAAATTAAAATATTAATAGCCTAATAAACTACAAGGACCTAAAACATAAAAAAATACAATTGACTTGCAAACATAAATAATACTAAATAAAAATCTTCTTGCGTCTCCCGCATCATTCTCCTCTGGTTGGAAAAAACTCGACCTCGAGTTTTAAAGCATTGAAGGATTAAGATGCTGACAAATAACACTTGCTTCAAGTTTGAAATCACCTTAGGGAGCATAGGGAAAAGAAAAATCTTGAATTCCACCACATCAAACTCATTTGGAATAACAAAATCAATGTGTGGAATCAATATAATCTCTTCTTGAACCTTATGAATCATAGGAAACACTGTGGTTTTAACCTCTTCGACTTCATCAAGATGTAAATCTTCAAGGACTGTGAAGGGTTGATCAGAAGCACGTTCAACAACTTCAACTTTCACATCATGTGCACCCTCAAGCTTGTTAGGTAGTTTTTGAGTGGGTGTCATTATCTTTTCTAGCTAGGCATTAATCCTAGTGATTATTTGCTCCTCCAATGTCCACGAAATAGGTGAAACATTCTGATATGCCTTTCTTACAATAGCAAAAAGTGAACTAAGAAGATCCAAGGAAATGTCTTCACTTTCATTTATGACCAGACTCATAATTGTTTCCATGGCTGAAAGTACAGCAGGTGGATGGTTGGACCTAATCATCTTCAAGAAACTTTGAAACATCTCAACAACCAATGCATCACACTCAAGATCCCTCATCACCAAGCATAACTTGACCTTTGCAATGGTATCAAGAATTGAAGTCACCTTCTTATAAAAGCAAGTAGACACATGAGACATATTTTCACATGCTGCCACAATCAATTGAAATATTTCCTTCATTTGCGCATCCTTATATGGGGCATTTGGTGCTGTTATTCTTGTAATCTCAATAATGCAAGATACAACTGAAACCTTCACATCCATTTCAGCATGTCTCAAAAGTTTATTATTGATCAGAGCCTTTACTGAGGGAAAAAGTGCATCTCGCATTGATTTGGATGGTACTTGCTCCAAGTATGATAACAAATTTTCAACTTCATCAAGAAGAGTAAGGCGGTCATCAATGGAGGAAGGAGGGTTAAGGAGTCTATTCCCAGCCTCCTTAAGCTGCTTGTCAAGTTCACTATGAAAGGAAATCATTTTTTTTTTTTTTAGCTCAGACTTAGGGGCACAAAACACAAAGATTGAAAGTTGAAACTGATGTTCTGATTTTTTTTTTTTTTTTGGTGGGGGGCCAGTTCTTCTACTTTTAAAGGAAAACTGGTGTTGTATAAGCTAGGCTTAGGGCTTGTTAAAAGGATTAGGCTGTGGGTTTTGCAATAGGATGACTTTTTTTTCTTCTTTTTATTGGGTGCTGGCCTATTGGATTGAGCTAAATTTATAATGGGCTGTGTTGGGTTTTTTATTTGGGCCGGGTAAAATTGTGTTTGAGTGGCTAATGGGTCAGGTACAATTTTGAGAGACAAAGGCGCTGGTTTTTTTTTTTTTTTTTTTTTTAACAAAAAGCTTGGTTACGTAAATGGCTACAAAAGGGAAATAGGGGAATTTAGACAGGCCAGTGGGTTACCTCATGAGATTGGATAGATGCAGGTTTGGCGTTGTAGTAGAACCAGCGGCGTGCGAGGCTGAGGCTTCCGATGGTGTTGTGGTTGTGGTGGTTGGCCCTTCCGACAGCTTGTGATGGCTGTGGGCAGCGACTTAAGAACGACGGGGTGAGATCAATATTAACAAATTCTTGCGGTACTGTTCTGGTGGAGTGGGTTATGGGTTTTCTGGATCAAGTTTCCTTTATGGTGATTGGCTTTTGTGTGGGTATTGTGGTTTGATGGGATGAGAAACACGACAATGAATTTTTTTTTTTTTAGGTGATATTTTTTGGTTCTTTCTTGCAGTAATGCTTCAACAGATCAGTGTTTGCTCTGATACCAAAATTGACGTAGGATAATCAGAAAAAAACTGAAACAACAATAAAATAAATGAATATGACCTAGAAGTCAACACCTAGGCCTTGCTTGGAGTCAGCACCAAGCGAGGAAACCACTAGGAGTCAGCACCTAAGGTAGACCTAGAGCTAGCACCAGACCAAAGAAGAGACCAAACGGCCATTTTTTCATTCATCGAAATATCAACTATCTCCTCAAAAAGTACAGTAGGTTGCTTATAAAGGATTGCTAAACCCTAGTTCTAATTGGCTAGGAAACCATAATTGCCTTATTACGAAAATAACCTTGCTTCCAAATTAAAATATTAATAGCCTAATAAACTACTAGGACCTAAAACATAAAAAATACAATTGACTTGCAAACATAAATAATACTAAATAAAAATTTTATTGCGTCTCCCGCATCAACTCTCCTCAAGCTTCTTCAGCTAGTTGTTTGTCTTTTCCATCTTGTAATAATGTTGGTATTACTAATAAGTCTATTCTTTGGCATAATAAATTAGGTCATCCCTCTCTATTGTGAATGCATAGTGTTACTGCTACTACTTTTGATGTGACCTTCTTTACTTCTGATTTTCCTATATGTACTGTTTGCCCTCTTGCAAAGAAAAAAGACTTCCTTTTCCTAATGAGAATCATGTTTGTTTCTCAATGTTTGATCTTATCCATTGTGATATCTGGGGTCTCCTTTTTGTACCCTCTTTGAATGGTTTCAAGTACTTTCTTACAATTGTTGATGATTGCAGTAAGTGTACTTGGGTTTATTTGATAAAACTCAAATCTGATACACAAAGCATTTTACATTCTTTCTTTACCTTTGTTGAAACTCAATTTCAAACAAAGATTAAATCCCTAAGATCAGATAATGGTCCTGAATTCTCTATGTCTCAATTTTTCACTGACAAAAGTGTCCTCCATCAACTGAGTTGTGTTGATACTCCTCAACAAAACTCTATGGTTGATAGAAAGCATCGGCATATACTCAGTGTTGCTAGAGCACTTCGTTTTCAAGTCAATCTTCCTTTAAAATTTAGGGGTGATTGTGTTCTCATTGCAGTTTACTTGATTAATAGATTACCTAGTCCCCTTCTGCATAACAAGTCTCCTTATGAAGTCTTACTTGGTTCCATCCCTTCCTACTCTGGCCTAAGGGTTCTAGGCTGTCTATGTTATGCTTCTACATTGTCTAGACATAGGTCTAAGTTTGATCCTACAGCTAAACCCTGCATATTTCTTGGTCATCCATATGGCATTAAAGGTTACAAACTTTTTGACTTAGAGTCCAACACTATTTTTCTTTCTAGAGATGTGGTTTTTCATGAACCTATTTTTTCTTTTCATTAAATAAATCATCATCTAACTTCCAATAGTCCTTTTTCATCTTTATTTTCTGGTTCTCTCTTTCCATCCCCTCCTCCTTTTGTTTTTAATATTGATTCAGATTCACCTACTTCCTCTAATCTTTCTAGTTCAACTACTGATGCTGTTCTAGACACAAACCCCCCTTCCATGACCACATCCTCTCCATCCAATACTGATCTCCCAGTTACACATTCCAAATCTAGTGACATTGTCCCATCTATTCCTGCTACTCACTCTCAAGTTCAACCCACTAGGTATTCCACTAGGCACCATAAAGCTCCTGCCTATCTAAAAGACTTTCATTGTAAGCTTGCTATTGCTGCTAATTCCCCTTTGCCTATTCAGCATTTTCCCATTGAATCAACTTTATCCTATGATTAGTTATCCTCTCCTCACATAGCTCTTACTATTGCTTTGTCTTTGCTACTGAAGCTTCTTCATATTCTGAGGCTTATAGAGATCCAAGATGGCATGATGCTATGGATGCTGAAATCCAAGCCCTTGAAGCCAATCACACTTGGGTGCTCACTGATTTACCTGTTAGCAACGTTCCAATTAGGTGTAAATGGGTGTACAAAATAAAGCATAGGACTGATGGCAGTATTGAAAGGTTTAAGGCTAGTTTGGTGGCCAAGGGTTATACACAACAGGAAGGACTTGACTATCATGAAACATTCAGTCCTGTGGTTAAGTTTGTTACTGTCAGAACCTTGTTGGCTGTTGCTGCTGCCCTTAATTGGCATTTGGTGCAGCTTGATGTCAACAATACTTTTCTTCATGGTGACTTGGATGAGGAGGTATATATGCTACCTCCATCTAGTTTTGGTAGCAAGGGGGAGAAGGTTTACAAACTCACCAAGTCCTTATATGGCCTTAAGCAAGCTAGCAAGCAGTGATTCTCTAAACTGTCCACTACCATTGTCAATCATGGTTTTAGCCAGTCAAAGTCAAATTACTCTATGTTAACCAGGGTCCAAGATGGAGTGATTCTTATACTCTTGATTTATGTGAATGATATCTTTGTGGCTAGCAATAATCTAAAGGCTGTTTCGGAATTCAAGACTTTCCTTCATGATCAGTTCAAGTTAAAAGATCTTGGACCTTTAAAGTATTTTCTGGGATTGGAAGTGGCAAGGTAGTTTGGGTGAAAGGAAGTATGTTCTAGAACTTCTTGCAGAAGCTGGTCAATTGGCAACAAAACTAGCTAAGTCTCCCATGGAACAACATGCCAAACTCTCAAATTATCATGGAGAGTTACTACCAAACCCTTCTCAATACAGAAGGTTGATTGGCAAGCTATTGTACTTAACTTTAACAAGGCCTAACATAGCCTTCAGTATGCATCAGCTCAGAAAACCAATTTCTTTCGCAACCAAGACAACATACTTGCATGCAGCTCATAGGGTGTTGAAGTACTTAAAGAGATCACCAGGTCAAGGGTTGTTATTCTCCACAAGTTTTGATTTGCACCTAAAAGGTTACTGTGACTCAGATTGGGCAAGCTGCCCAGATACCAGAAGGTCAATTACAGGGTACTGCGTCTTCTTGGGTGAATCTCTCATTTCTTGGAAGTCTTAAGAAACAACATACAGTCTCTAGGTCCTCTGCAAAGTTTGAGTACAGATCCATGGCAGCTCTAGTCAGTGAGTTTGTGTGGTTAATTGGTTTGTTGAAAGACTTTACCATCAATCATGATCAACCTGCACTTCTTTATTGTGATAGCCAAGCTGCAATTTATATAACAGCTAACCATGTGTATCATGAAAGGACAAAACATATCGAGTTGGACTGCCATTTTGTGAAGGAGAAGATTCAAGAAAATACTGTGAAGACTTTTCATGTCTCAACCAAACATCGGCTTGCAGCCATTCTAACAAAGCCTCTTGGACACCAGCAATTCAATAACCTTCTTTACAAGATGGGCATAAATAATATTTATGCTCCACCTTGAGAGGTAGTGTTGAAGAAGAAGGGCATAAATAATATTTATGCTCCACCTTGAGAGGTAGTGTTGAAGAAGAAGTCCTGCAGATGAAGTCCTGCAGATGCTGCTGTGTTGAAGATAAGTTCTGAGAAGCTGTTATACTATACACAGTTTTACTAATAGGCAGAAATGCTACAAGTCGTTTTTTAGTTTGTTAAATAAGCATGTGATGTACACGTGACTATACAATTAGTTGGTTAGTGGAGTTAGTTACGCACTCTGTTTTCTGTGATGTATATAAACCCTCTCTTTAGATTAATAATATTCGGTTTAAGCATTTTCATCATTTGGTTCTAATTCCAAATCTCAATAATTTATTCCCTCCCTCAATGTGAATCAGAACATTGAGTCATCCAATTGTTCCATGGACTTTACCAAACCGAGATGACATGCATCAAATTAATCACAAATTAATCAGAAAAATGTAGGCTTTAGGACCCATTTTTGGAATAGGGAGGGAGGAGCAATTTGCGAGTATAAAAACCAACAAACGTGAGAAAGAGGTACACATTTGAAAGCCCAAATAATTAAAGTACCATTCCAAAAATCCTATGACTTTATCTTTGGAGTGACACTAGTGAACCCTGCTGAAACAAACTGATATAAACAAGAATTACTGCAGGAAATAATTGGGAGTACTACGTTTATTTTTTATTTTTTTTATTTTTTACTTTTAAAATTCAAAGACAAATTAAAAGAGAATTTTACCCAAGGTGCAAGAATTAAACATATATTTTTGCTTAAAATATATTTATTTTAGAGAAAAAACAATGTTCAATATTAATATGTTTTAAGTTAAATTTCCATTAGTCACATAGGGATCACTGTATCTTCAGCCTATTTCCAGTAGAGTACAAAACATAAGATTAGGATAATAATTAACCAATCCTCCACTAAGGCCACTAAACGGGGCCTAAGTGGACTTTCATATCACTTTCAGCAAGAAGATCTTTGCCTGTAATTATCTATGTCAGGCTTGGAAAATTTACAAGGTTAAAGGTCATTTCCTTGTATTCAAAGTTAAAACACTGGTTATAAGAAAATCAAGCAAAGCCAGATTATCAGGAAACATTGGTTTGTACTTCGTAAAAAGTAAAAAAAATGCATTGAAAAATATAGTCCTGGTGATTAAAGAATTTATATACAACAGAGAATAAATTACACTGAAAAATCTAAATTGCAGCAAGGCAGCAAAGGAATCAGAAAAAGAGAATTCTTGAACCTTTACAGTGAATTTGGTGACTTCTAAGCATACTGCCATTTCTTCAATAAATCATGTACAGATCAACCAACCCTTCATAAGGAAAAGAGTGCTGGTTTGTGGATCAAGTGAATGTGAACATATTGCATAAACTTTCATTTACATAAAATTTCTATTGTGTCAATCTTTCACTTAATAATAACAACCATAGATCTAACTCTAACCCTTTTTCTACATGCTCCTTTGTACTTCTCAAGAACACAATGCCTCAGCTGTTTTGAGCTGTTGTCTAGCCTGATGCTGCGACCAGTAGGCATGGGCAGCTAGGACCCTGTCCAAAAGCTCTTGAGGAACAGGCTCTCCCCTCCTTTGATGAGGGGAGATTCTTGCTGTGTGCACCAATGTCTTCCATTTATCCTGCACAATCCCCATAACCCATACATTACATATGGACAATCTAAACCAACCAATATCATTTTACTTCTAGTGGCCAGAGTGATGCAATTGAAACCTCAACAACTACTAAACTCAACAAAGCATTGACTCCAACTACAGAGCATTTGACAAGAATTAAATAAAACATGGCAAAAACACTAACACCAAAAGTGGAGTTATTTTTTTCTCCCATCTAGTCAAGAAATTGCATAAATAAATAAATAAAAACAATAACCAAAGAAAAAAGAAACAAGCACAAAGAAGTCCAGGGGGGTATCAAATGAACCATTCAGCTACAAGTTAAATATCAAATGAATCACTAACCTTTAAATCAACATAAGTTCGATGCTTTGCACTGTCAAAAGCACGCAATTTAACATCACGCCACCTAAAACCCAAGAAAAAAGCTTATAATCCAGACACAATCTAAGCAATAAAAGTAAGCATAAAAAGAAAATAAACCTTCCAGTTCCAAGTTTCTCAACCGCCTGAACCAATGATTCTACTTCTGAAACAGAGAATGGTCTCCTGATTCGGCGCCGTACAAACTCAGGATGTGATTTCTGATCAAATGGAACCACAGCCAATGGCTCCATGCTGGTAGCTGGAACTGCAACCAATGCCTGGGTCTCTGGCATGGCATTGCCAGTTGAACTATCAGCAAGAGAGGGAACAATATTGAGGTCTCTTTCAACTGAACCACCTGAATTCAACAATTGGCGATCTGGGGATGCATACGATGCTCCTGGTTGTAACGTCAAAGGTGCCAAATGCCTGATAATAGAACATAATAAACTCATTAGTAACACAATTAAATGCCTGATAATATAGAACATAGTAACACAATTAGAAGGTGACAAGATAAAATCATAAATTCCCAGGCTTGTGAAATGTAAAGAATGAGTGCGAAGAAAAAAAGAGCAACTAAAAGATGATACTAACCATAAAGTTGACATACAATATTGTTACCTAGATATACTGCGAGGTTTGCCCCCAGATACCATAGAAGGGTGTTCAGTGCATGCAGGTGGAGTAATTTGTGTATGTCCGGGCTCCAATATAAAACCCAAACTATGACGCTTCTGAACTTGAGAAATCCCAGTCTGAAGCAGACTTTTGTTGTCATCTCTGATCTCCTTTCCCTGAAGCAGGATACCAACATGCAATCCATCTCCAAGCACAGCAGTCACTGCCTCCATAACTGCCCTCTGCAGAAATTTAAATATCAGACACCACTGATACAATCAAATACACACATGAAGCTTGCACAGAAAAACTTTTTGCCCCCTTCCTAAGTGTTACAAAAAATGCACTTTGCAATAAGTTAGTGCTAAATTTTATACCAAAAAAAACCAAAGTACCATTCAACAATAAGAAGTTCATTATTTTCCCAGATGACACAAGTATTATATGATCTTAAACCTGTTATGTGACATTGTTAATATATTTGTACCCTGATGAAAAGAATGAAACATCCACAGCCAGCTTATTTCTCTTAATCGGGCATCAGAAGGAAAAGGCACCACGACAACTCCAAAGGTACTAATCCTCCAGTGCTGAGAATAAATTGTACAATAACTAATATCCTGGACCTAATTTTCCCCAACAAAGAAGACATAGAATGAGACAGAGAAGTTGTAACACAATATGAGAGAAAGAGAGAGAATGCATAAAACCTGTATATTATAATTAGGAGTCCTTGATTTGTGCAATTTTACAGTTATTAACTATCAAGAAAAAAAAATCCTAGACACTGCTAAATCTACAAACCATGCATCAACCTAAGCAATCCATCTAACTAACAACGCTTCAAAGAAATTACAATCATGAGTGACAAAGACACTGTGTATGTGCAACCATTTGTGGCTTTGAAACAAACATTTTATTCAACTATATTCTTTGTAATTTCTAAAAGCCATACATGTCTTTCTTATTTTACTGGAACTAAATTTATACACACTGTTTTGACATAAATCTCAATAGAAAAAATTTTAAAGGAAAATGACTTTCTTTCTGTTGTTTGGTTCAGGCATTGAAAAAAAAGATTAGAGTACTTTGTTGCATCAATAATCTCTCCTATAAATCCCACAAAAAACTAAAAATTAATCGTCCAGTGGCACTAATGAGTATGGTGGCAGTGTAGGGGTAGGGAGGGAATGAGGGATGGAGGGGGTGGTGGTGGTCTCAACACAGAGAAGTGGAGAACAGGAGTGTAGGAGGTGGTTGCAGTAACGAAGGAGAATAAGGAGAGGTGGTGGTGGCAGGGCTACTATGAGGCTTCATATGAGCGTGTCTATGTGTGCATACATATATAAAATATGTCAAACTTAGGTACAGTTCCTTATGTATTGTACATTAGGTTCTCCAATTAAATCTAAACACATGATTGCATTGAGCAATGAAGCACAAACAGTATTATCTTTTCCAAGGATAGTTAAATTCAATATATCAATTTATTTAAATTTAATTGAGGAACCTAATGTTCTACACCTAAGGGATCATACCTAGGTTTTTTTTTTTATAAGATAGAACTGTACCTAAATTTTACCCTGTAAAACATACTTATATAATCTTAAGATTAGATTTCTAAGTTCAAAAGATATCTAAAAATTATTTTCAATTTATTAATAATATATATAATCCATTTCGTAGTAGAATTTATATAGGATTTATAAGAATACAAGGTTGGTGAATATAACTTTTACAAATTAATAGATAAAAATGAATCTATCTAATAATATAAACTTAACTACAATTTAGTTATTAATAATTACAATAAATTTGTGAAGGTGTAAAAAATTCTAGTCATAGTGTTTACTTTATATGAGAAAATAATAAGTTAATCAAGTTTAATGATTAACCTGCGCTCAAAAGAAAATTAAATAAACCAACACTAACTTTTAATACTCAACACGATTACAACCCCCAAAAAGATGGGAGCAAGGGAGGGAGTTGATGGTGGTAGTGCAGTGGAATGGAGGAGAGGTGGTAATGGCAACATGGAAGAATGGGGGACAAGAGGTGGTAAAAGGCAATGCAGGAGGGTGGGGAGGGAGGGAGATGGCTATAGCAGGCATAGAGAATTGAGGCGAGCTAGGGAAGAGGTATAAGTTTTTCTGAAAAATGGTTTGCACTTCACCAAAGCATAAGCCGTTTCCACCTTCTTTAAGCATAATTTTCTGTTGATTGTGAAAAAAAATTTCTATTGAGTTACAATTTTCTATTGCACCAAATACAAGAAAATAAAGAAAACATTTCACAAAAGTATTTTATACCAAAATACTCTCGGAGTTCAGCTGAGATGGTACTCCACATGATAAACTACCTAATAAAAAAAATATGACAAAACCTCCAAAAATCATGTCAAAAAGTTAAATTTTGTATTAGGTGGTTTCTTTTATTAATATGGAGTACAACGTGGCTGTACTTTGGAGTACCTAATAATTCTTCAAAAAATAGTATGACATATTCAAAACAGAAGGAAATGCATACCTTGAGAGAACCAACAGTTGCAGTTGCAGGAATCTCTATAAAGAGCTCTGGAACCTTGAATGATTTTATGCTAAGCTTCACTGAATAACAAAGAAAAATGCATAAGAACCTATCAAAGTGAAACCAGAACCTAAAGCTCAGTACATTACAGGATTTCCTACCATCACAACCCTTGGACTCATGAGGTACTTGTTGACTTGCTACTGAGGATGATGCTCCAATTGCTGCAAGTAAGAGTTAGGAATATTCAGCCAAAACTGAATATATTCCTAAAGCCTAAACCTTGAACACAAACAGAAAATATAACAAAAAAGGAAAGCAGGCATCCATGTGTTGTGAACCTGCAGAGCGGTTGTCACCATTTATTCTCTTGTTAGGAAAATTAATTACACCTTCATGGTGTAATCCTCCATCAGATGCAGATATTGGACTTTGACTGAAGAACTTCCTCTTTTTGAAAGGATAGATATTCTGTGGTCTTTCATCTATATGAAAATTTCTCCCATTGCAGTAAATTGGCTTCTTATTTCCATCTGAAACATCAACCCAAGTTGAAACTACGAGTAATTATAGATCATAAATTACAAAAAGGTTGATTGATAATACTAAAAGGACTTGCACAAACAATAGTGTGTTATTCCTCATAATCCTCAACCAAAAACATCAACAAGAACCTATTATGAATTGAATGGTATATATATGAAGTTCAAAGGACTGTATTATATTACGTAATTTAATTTCAGTGACAGTGAGTGACCCACTAGTAACTAAAACATAAAGCATATTTCCAGTTCCAAAAAACCCCTACCCTTCAATTTTTGAGATTTCCTCCAGTGTCTGGAAGGAAAGAGTTTCTTCATTCTTCTCTGTTGAATATCTGGTGGTGACCTATAGGCTTTCGTTATGGTGCTGGTTTGAGTGCACCCAACAGAATTTTCGTCATCATCTCTACTAACTACTTTCATATTATCACAATGCCTGGGAAAAGGAACAAAATTTACACAGTCCTTTGACAATGTCACCTTTACATCACTTTCTGAATCGACCAGGGCAAGAGGTTCCCTGTCCAGTTCCATTGGATCCTCTGAACTGCCTGCAACAGTTAGACTTTGGTCTCTCCCACTTCTACCTCTATATGGTCCATCTTCTAATTTACTCTCAAGAATACCTCCTACTTTGCCTTCATAAAAGTCCCCAAAGTAAGGGGGGCCACCCACTACTCTGCTTGAGGAATATCCACAATTATTTTTCCTACTAATTGTAGCCAACTTCTCAGCAGAACATGTCACCTCTGAATGATCATAAGTATTTGATGCAGAACCAACCTTATGACTAATATTGTCATGGGCCTGGCAAAATTCATTTAATTTATAGCTTTTATGGTGCCCTTGGAAACCTGGCACACAGGCAAAGGATTTCACATCAAAATTTTCCCCTTCACAAGGATCTTTCTTGATTGATCGTCTTTCATCCTCTCTCTCTCCTTTAGAGTTAGCGTAGAAAATGTGATTCTGATCCTTAACACCAGCAGCAATGCTTTGGACAGAACTTTCACTCTCCTGCAATATATTGCCAGCTACACTAGCTAAAATTTCAAATGCACGTATTTGATTGCCATCACACTTCTTCCTGATTGGTCCCCTCCCCTAGAACCAGGAATTAAAAAAAAAATTACAGAATCAGGACACTGACCATTTCCATACAAAAAAAGGTCAATAAGCAACCTTGGAATGGAAGCATTTGTTTACCCTAACTGATCTTGAAGCTCGAGGAACAACAGGAACCTGGTAGCCATCAAAACCGTACTCTATCCTCCTTTGCAAGACCATATTTTAGACATTCATTACAAAAAGAAAAAATCATTAGATGAAAATAACCAGCTTCCTTGAGTTTGCAGACACCAGAACACCTGCCAAACCAAAATTAGTAATCATCAGGGGCTTTTAGACAACATAAATACCAAGCAAACCAACATTAAGATGAAAACACTTACATAGATTCTTCAACCGTATTAAATAGGTAACAATATTTAGTACATATAGCAATTTCTATATAAAAAATGTCATAATTCCAAAATGGCAAAGAGCATTACAGCCTGTGAATGCATTCTCTACTTCAGCAAGGGCATGAGAGTCAACAAAAACGAATAGATAATGGGGGGGAAAAAGTCCACCCATTTAATAAAAGACACTTGATCACTTGAAACTTAATAATTTAGAAATAAAAACAGAGCCAATCTATGGACTCTGATTCCATGAAGAAAAGGAAACGACAGAAATGCAATAATTTAATAAAATTACATTAAAATTTACAAATGATCTTAGAAAATATACATGACCCGATTATAATATTACTGGTGTTGGAGTCTGTCTACCAGTTCCAATTTTTGTTTAAGTTCCTTGTTCACTAATGGATTAATAAAACCTTTTAAATTTGACTTTACCAAATCACCAGACAAATATAACAATACAATTTAAAAATAAAAATAAAAAGATTTCACAAAAAATTTTGCAGCCAAATGCTGCTTTATTCATGAATAAAAATAAAATAAAATAAATAAAATAAAAAAGAGTACCATTAATACACTTTCATATTATCCAATCTATGGATGATAATCCAAGTAGGAATTGAAAGTTGAAACTTGAAAAAAAAAAAAAAAAAAAAGTTCATAATACAAGGAAGAACTAAACAAAAATCTAATCTTGCACTTAAAAATCAAACACATTTGAAGCAAAAATGTGGTAACTGTCTGTTTGAAGCAGACAAAAAAATAATAAAAAACTTACATTTACATGGGTATTTGAGGAACCTCCATTTCACCCCATCCTTGACGACAATTTATGCACACTTGAGCCTAATACATACAACCTTCAGTCACTGCAACTCCAAACAGAAATGACAATAAAAATCTTATCTTTTTAAAAAGAATGCCAAAAAAAAAAAAACTACAACTTTAAACCGCGACAGAGCCTGCAGCGCAGGAAAAGGGGGGAAATTTTATAAAAACACAAAGACGCCAAAAAAACATTACCAATGATAGAATAGTTTATGATTTTTCTTTTTTGTCCAAGTGGGTTTTGGGATCCTTAAACCCTCATGGATAACAAGTCCTGCCAAAACCAATTATTTTAATACCATTTAAGGTTATACACTTATTATACTTAAAGATCACACTTTTCTTTGTATATCAGAGAGAGAGAGAGAGAGAGTGAGGCTTTTACAACATGAGTCCATTAAAAAAATGCAACAAAAGAAAAAGGGTTCCAAAAATTTTATGAAAAACAAAACCACAAGAAACCAAATAAGAAATGAGTCTCCCTCAAAAAAAAAAAAAAAATGAAAGAAACTGAAACTGGTGAAATTTTAGGACAAAAAATGAAAGAACAACAGTCAAATTCATCAAAGTTATTATCATTAGAAGTAAAAATCTTTGTCTGTTAAATTATCATTTTTTTTTTTTTTATCTGTCTGAAAAGAGAGTTTGGTAAAAAGGGATATAATATAATTCTCACCTATGAAACTGGGTTGTGTCTGATCACCAAAAACCCCCTGAAAAACCACCTCAAACTTTTTTTTGTGTTCATATAATAAAATCTTAAACCCCCACAAGAAGTACCAAGTACAACCCCAAGCTTTATAAACTTTGACCTATCCCAAGTAACTGTACCTGGGTTAACCGGTAACTTGGTGTAAAGGTTACTGGCTACAGCAGGTTGACAAAAACTACTTGGACCAGTTCCTCCGTTTTGGATGATCCACTCCTCTCCGTATGAGTTCTATGCTCACCACGTGGGAGGCTCTCCATTCATTTGCCTTCATCTTATCTCCTTCACATAAAATAAAATTCACTCACTTTCAACTTTCAAATTTAAATCTTTTTCGCACTCCTCAAAAAATAAAAAATAATAAAAAACTTTTTCGCAATTTTTTGCTCCAAACCAAAGACAAATAATTATTCCTTTTTTTCTTTTCTAAATTTTATTGGTATTTGTATATGAAAAATCTCACTCTAATAAAAATGTAAAATGAATTTTAAATATATATATATCAATTTTTTTTTAAGTACTGAATTTTCCTCTTGACTCAATGTAGGGAGGGGACCATGGCCAGTTGATATTTCATTCCCTTCATATTATTCTTAAGATTAAAAAAAATATTAAAAATATTTGTTAATTTGTTTGTGTGGTTTTCCTCTCAACGATATCTCTATTTAGACTATCTTGTGTGTTTAATAATGTGTAATTTTTTTTTTATCAATATTTTATTTTCATTTGTCTATATTTTAACTTGTAATTTTTTTAGATTTTTTTAAAATTAAAATTTAATAATTACCATTTGAGATTATAAATGTCACTATAATTTCATATTATGTCCTTATGTGTGTCTTATGACTTATCAATTTATTGACATAGAATCACTTAATTACAATGATATGAGTAGAAGAATAGAAAAGGAAATGTTGAATTTTACAAATTTTTAAAAGGTTCGAGATACATTATTATGCTCTCTCTTTTTCTTCTTTTTTTGATACTTTGACAATTGGGGGAAAGAAGATTTAAATCTTGAATATCTCCATTGAAAACATCCAGTTGAGTTATAAGGCTTTTAAAACTTTTATACTAATTTATTTTCTCAATTTTTAGGTTATCAAATTGTATGTTTAAACTTTATGTATTTAAATTTATATCTTGAGTTGAATGTTATTAGCTATTAATTGATATGTTTATCGATTTTAATTATATGAAATATATGCTTACAAAAATTAAGATTATGGAGAAACTTGAGCATATATAGTAATGAGTCCTAATCAAATTGTAAATAGACTCATATCGAGTTAAATTTTGCAAATCTTCTTGTGGATCTCTGTATAAGAAGATACTTTTTTTGTTTTTGTTTTTGTTGTACTGATAGGGATCAAATTCAAAGGGCATATCTACAAAATGGACTTTGTCAACCAATTAACTATAATTTTCCACTAATAATTAGCAAAATATTGCATCAGTAGTTGGTTGAATATAGCATTACAGAGGATGTTGCATATTGCTTGTATTGTTATATTTTTCGTTATGATATTGTTCATCATGCAATAATACACTTGGCATTGAATTTATAAACCTAAGGATTAGAACTATCTAAATACCCGAATAAGCCGACCCACTCAATGAACCTAGGTAAACCCGTTGGGATTTGGCCAAATTCAATGAAGATTGCCAATCAACTATGAGTCAAATGATTTGAAACTTGCTTTTATGGGTTGAGTGTTGAGTTTCCCACGTGGGAATCCAACACACCTAACCCGTCTTACCCATTATTTGCTTACCTCTATTTTCAAGGATATATTCATCTAGACCAAGAGAAATGATATGTCTACAACATTTCTACAATATTTTTACAACAAATCCTAAGTGGCAAGTTGTTACTAGTTGTTATTGTTGGGGCAAAAAAGTAATCTTGGTGTTAGTTTGAAATTTGAATCAATAACAACTAACCACTTGTGATTTGTTGTAAAAATGTTGTAGAAATGTTGTAGACGTAACATCTCTCCTAGACCAATCTCCACCCAAATTTGGTGAAGATCTTGTAACCTTCTAGATGGCCTAGATCCATTCCATCATTTGATTGCGACCAGTGGATTTCCAAACGACTGAGACTCTATTTCTACTTAGTTGATAGCAGTTTTTTTCTCTCCCATTTGACATGGTTGGGTTGAGTGACGGGTTGAGCTTCAACTAGACTCGACTATAACTACAGATACCCCTACTAAGAATTTTTTTGAAAAATAAATTTGTATAGAATTGCTATGAATAAACCAAATATTGAGATCTCATATTTTTGATAATTTTATTTGATTCTAGTCAACCAAGACGTGGGCATAATTACATTCTAGGGCATTTAAGTTCTAACACGTCATGTTCTCAAGAATCTAAATGCTAGAGTATATATATTAAAGTATTAGTGACATTCAATTTAGAAGAAAACTTTCTCTATTCTAAAATATTTTTTATTAGAAATTTATTTACTTAAAGTAAAAGCAAGACTTTTCTCCACAAAAAAAAAAAAAAAGAAAAAAAAAGTAAAAGCAAGACTAAAATCCTAATTTTAAAAAATAACATATTATTTGACACAATCCTAAAATGAAAAGTATAAGACTTTTTTTTTTTTTGAATTGTTAAAAAGAAAAGAAAAGAGAGAGAGAGAGAGAGAAAAAAACAAGAAAAGCTTCTGAGTTTTCCAATCTACAGGTTTAAAAGGAAACAAGAAACATGGGTCCTATTTTATTGTTTGTTTCCAACTTTCCATTTTTTATGCTAGATTTCCTTATCCAATTGGACCAACTCAAGCACCAGCACTTTCCCATTCACATGCAATAAATATGCTAGGAACAAACGATAAATCTATGTTGCTCACTTTTTATATTCCTATTCTCTTCTCACCTGTCATCAGGAACCGTAGGGGGATTTCGCATAATTCAAATCTATGTTGCTCACTTTTTAATTTTTGTAAGTCCACTTCATTTGTTTATGATTTTTGTGGAATTAATTGCGCAGTATTGATATATTACCTTAAAACTGTTTTTTTTTTAAGAAAAAGATGGTCAAACAATTCCATTTCACATATTCACTTGTACCTTTTTATTTATTTATTGAATTTAAGTAGCCTCCAACGGAATCTAATTGAATTTGAATGAAAATTGTACGACCCAAATTAACAAAACAAAAAATAATAACAGGTCAATAGTAGGAAAAAGAGAAAAGAAAATACTGTTCATTTATTAATAATACTTTTCACTAGGAAATAGGTAAGTGAAGTGTTTGGAATGTTTGGCCTTCTTTGTTACGCGAATTCAAACACATGTTTTTAGTTTTTAAATAATATTACATGTAGTTTCACATATTTTTTTACCCCACACGTATTTCTAAAAAAATTAAAAACTGTTGTTTAAACACATATATCAAACGGACTCTAAAATCTATGCGGCTCACTTTTATAAGTCAATTTCCTTCATTTTTTTTTTTTTTGAAATAAGTCAACTTCAGTTGTTTAAAAAATTGTCGTATAAGATGCACATTATTAATAATTTAATATATGAAGTTATACCTTGAGGCTGGCTTGAAAATATTCTTTTTTTGGGGAAAGGGGGAATTATTTCATTTCACAACGCCAATAAAAACATAGCCTGATAGCCACCTCATAATACCTAACTTTTTAAATTTTTGTTAAAGTTGTGAAACCTCCACGAGAATCTATTTGACTTTGCATGTTCATGTACTTGGTAAATAGTAGAACTTTTTTCGAACATTAAAAGATCAATGAATTTGCAAACCATACTTTTCTAAGCTGCAAATAAAAGGGACATAGAAACCTATCCTTTTAATCTACCATATACCATACTCATGCAAACAACACCTAACTTTGTAAATACAAAGATAAAGTTCAACAACGTATTATATTCATCATCATGTTCTTATTATTAATTTATCATCATTTTTTTTTCTAAATACAAAGATAAAAATGGTCATAATTATCCTACCCACTCTCTTCACCACTGTATTTTAATTAATGAAAGGGTTGAGACCACTTTCTAGCATCATTGGGTTTAGAATGTCTCAAAAGAACTATCATATACTTGAACGATTAATCATATTCAAAACTCAAAAGCATGTCCCACCTCATTTCGAAGTTTTGAATTAAAGCCATGATGTTAGCAGTCTGAATCTGAAACTGCCTGATTCAAAAGTAGCCAGAAGTTGCATAAAAGACACAATGATTTGTCGTAGTGACGAAAAGTAAGGGAACTTCGAGATAAGGGTGGTTTTATTTTTGTGGCGTGAAAAGAAGGTTAACAGTGAGGGGAAACATGTGTCCGAGACTGAGTATAAATCGGAGAGACTGATACGTACTCACCACAGAGAAACGTATTCGTCAATGGCTGTGCGCATTCGTACGTACTTTGTAGCGTTGGTTGACACTCGACACTGCCCATGCCACCCTCTCTCGACTCTCTCGCCCGATAACGTGGGCTTAGCTTGTTGCCACCTTACACGTGAGGTCCACATCCTCATTACACTTGTCCATGCACGAATGGAACATCAATGGCATATGTCATTCCTTTATGACTATAACTTTTATACCACAATTCTGAGTTGACAAATAATCCATCGTCCTTTTCTTTTTCTATAACTCGTGACAATCGACCATATCAAAGTTATAATAAAAGTTATTGTCCACATATTCTCTTATTGCCTATTCTTAGAGAAGATCCATGCACACAACTTTGTACCACATTTTTTGAGATATTTTTTACTCATTTTGCTATTTTTGTAAACATATTCATTATGTGATGGGAAACAAAACATATTAGTTATATTGCATTATTTAGAACTTGAGTCTCTAAAACTCGTGTTTGGCTAGAAACTTATATATATACATATATATATATATATATGTGTGTGTGTGTGTGTGTATATATATACCATCTCATGTTTTTCTCCATAGAACTCAAATCTCAGAATTCAAAATGAGGCCACATAACTAATATGTTTCATTTTTTGCCACATAAATAATATGTTTGCAAAAATAGCATAATAGGCACACAAAAAAACCCACAATCATTACATATGCTACTATGAGTAATGGAAAAAAAAAATAGTAGGTCTATTTGAAAGTGATAGTTTACTAATCACACGTCATCAAGTTGTGACAATAGTGTGATCTTAACAAAACTATTATGCTTCCAAAGAATGGAAAATTATATTATACATCCGATGCATAATATACCTCCTCCCAATGTACAGCTTTCAATCTTGCGATCTTGCCAAAAGACAAATTGGTTCTACAACACATACACAAAATTTTCACACTTCGTTATAACTCGTTAAGAGTGGCAAATTTGGTTGAACTAAAGTCGATTTCACACGGATAAATCACTTACACAAGTTATCTTCAGTATCAATTAGAACTGACCACATCAATAAATTATAAACAAAAAATAAATAAAAAAATCATGCAAAATTATTTACACAATATACATAAACTTTCATATCACAAATTATATCTGTTTTGCGTTAAAACTGAGTGAGTTGGATCAATCCGGCAGAAAATGTTTGGATCACAACGTGCTCACATGGCAAGTCATGAGTAGTGGAGTAAAAGCGGTACAACTCCACTACTCAGGACTTGCCACATGAGCAAGTTATGGCAAAAATTGTGACAAAATTTATGATCCTAGTATTGCTCCCAATCTGACTTATAATTTTCCACCCTCTTCTAAAAAAAATATAATTTCCCACCCATCAGTGGCCCAATTATATATGCTATTCTTCTCAAGTATATTACATAAGTAATTTAATTGACCTTGCATATTCAAAATTTCAAACATTAAGGTGACGTTTGGGTATTGATGAAACCAAACGCGTTTGCGTCTACGTTTCCTTTTTTTTTTTTTGCACGTTGAGAAGCACGTTTAATTTGGAAAGTGGCCTGTCAGTGGATCTCATGCACTGTTCACGAGACCCACAAACCTCTTTATTCAGCAACTTTTTCAATAAAAATAGGTCTCACGACACTATTTACACATTTAAAAATTATTTTGTTATAGTGTTTTCAACGGTATCCAAACAGACCCTGGGGCTGTTTGGTAGACTTGTTTAAACACATGTTTTTAGTTTTTAAATAACATTACGTGCATTTCCACGCACTTTTTCATCCACACGTATTTCCACACATGTTTTCAAACACATATACCAAACACCCCTAAATTTTGCCTCACAGATTCACAAATGTTTATAGGCTAGGGGGCTACTTCACAGTTCCGACTGATCCCCTCGTGTAAATACAAAATGATCTCCCCAGACCATGTCGACCAAAGGACCAGAGTGATCAAAAGTAAGAAATCAAATGCTTGAAAAACCAAAACTGCATATCAAACTTTAAAAAGTTTAGCAATAATATATTAATATTAGAACTAGCTAAAACACAATATGACCTAATGGAAAAAATAAATAAATAAATTTACGCAAACATATATGTGGCATACATCATTCAGGGCCCAAAATTTCATATTGCCAGGGGTTGAACTCTGTTGATGTAACATATATATGGATATATATGGCATAGATCATTCAGGGCTCGATATTTCATATTGCCAGGGATTGAACTCTTTTGATGAAACATCAGTCTCTTTGACGCCATCTGAGCTATCAATAGCAGCCCGGTGTTCGGTATATTTGCCATTGTAGCAGTATATTTCCAAGTCACCCCAAGGTGTAGGAGTAACTTCACTGG
Source organism: Quercus tomentella (assembly GCA_028535165.1). Classification (NCBI taxonomy): domain Eukaryota; kingdom Viridiplantae; phylum Streptophyta; class Magnoliopsida; order Fagales; family Fagaceae; genus Quercus; species Quercus tomentella. The sequence continues at coordinate 368,843 of JAPQVY010000012.1, forward strand.
TAGGGTCAAACCATTTCGGAGTGAACTGATGGCCCTTGGACTCTCGGCTTCTCTTTTCAGCTCTCTGCCTCTCCTCCAGTCTGCAAAAGATTAACCAGACATATTAAGGCTTCTTTTTCTATCCCAACTTGAATAGAACTCAATTCACCAATCAAAATTTTCAACCAAGAAGCAACGAATCTCCCTTATCTGCCCATAATCTAAATGAAAATGCTACACTTGAGCCCTGATTATTTCAATGAACAGGAAAAAAAAAAATAATAATAATAAACATTTTATCCACAAGAAATTCGTGTCTCTAGTGGTACAATGGGTACAGTTGTCGTGTTTCTAAGTTTAATATCTCGTATTCATTATGTTTGTAAAGAGAAATGCTAGCAACAGTGCCCAACTGCCATGGCCCTACACATTAGCATAATACCACCCTGATTTGGGCTAACTATCATGGAGTTCACAATTATCATGAGTAGTCTTATGAAATTTTATCCATTTGTTTCATGTGCATGTGTGTAAGTGTATGCGTGCGAGTGCATGCATGTTAGAGAGAAAGACCTGCTCTTCTCAAAACCAGCTTGGGATAGGTCACCACTCTCGAGTGCCGATCTATCAGGACGCAAACGAGAATCTGATTCCAATAACTTCTTGGGAGCAGTGTCAAAGCTGTTTAGCTTGTGTGCAAAATGTGTATACTGGAATCTGTCATTTTCCGGTGCTTTAGCAACTCTCCAAGCCTGCAAAGCAGAATAATAGAATACTTCCGATGAGATTTATTCACAGAATAATTTGCACGCTAGTTCAACCCGAAGAGCCTAAAAATTACAACTGCCAAGGATTTAGGGAGAGCTATAGATCAAAAATCATCTCATAGGTATTTAGCAGCATCATAAACATCATCACCTCACTACCAAGGCAGTGATTTTATATTGCATGTTACATGGTAAGGAATTTCTTGACCAATAATTAAAATTATGGGGGGAAGAGGGGAACTTTCAAATCCTTGATAGGATATAATCCCATCTTGCAATATAAGTTTATTACATGATTTTACTACATGATCATCTTAATAATTTTTTTATTTATTATTATTATACAAATATGATTATCTTAATAATTGTTTCCAAAACTATATGTGATGAAAACAAAGACAGCCTCCAGGTCCTCCAATAGACTCTGTAAATCTTTTCTTACTTTTTTTTTATTTTTTATTTTTTTACTTGTAAATAAATTCATTAATAAAAGAAGGCAATCCCAATACACAGGCTGTGTACAGAAGAAAGAACAAAAAAAGAAATGAATAGATTGTAAATCTAAATAAGCAAAAATAGCTATTTCTTGCTGAGTTATTCTTTAACATGATGTTCTCTAAAAGCATATATACGGTGATTCTCATTTTTAAATAAGGTACAAAGATATCCAGTGCGAGGCATTTTGATTCCCTTTTGGAGAATCATTTGTCTTTCCTCGTAAATGAGAATGAACCAGATCAACTGCCAACAGAATTAAGCTTATCACCCAGCTAGGACCTATATGGTTTAGCAGTATCACAATTAACAAATTCTCAAATTCAGAACAGAATTTGACCTTTTAGCAGCATGTAATTGTAAATCAAAGTCTTTAGCATATATACAACTTCAACCACTCTATAAGAAATAAGATGGTCATAACATCTCAGCCACCAACAATTTTGAACATGATTAGGCCACAGAACAACAGAATGGCCAAGGTATCACCATATATTAATTAATTAATTTTTGTATTCCCACCGTGTCATGTATTAATTTTTCAAGAATTGCCATGTTACCGTATCCCATGCCGTGTCATGTCTGTGTCAATTCTGTGTTCATGTTTCTTAGAATCTATGTAGTGAATGGTGCAGAGTGCATACAACGAACAAAATTTACAAGTGTGTCCATGTCAACCGTCAAAGAGTACAAACAGCCAAGAATAGTTGAAAAGCTACCTCTTTCAGTTCAGTGCCAGGAAGTGGTTCCCCTTCTGAGTCACAGGGTTGATAACTCATTGATTCATTCCATTTGCCAGTCATCAATATCTTGGGTTCCTCAGCAGCATTATATACATACCCATCCACTTCGTAGCGACCAGCTCTGTAGACACAATTCCCAATATGTCAGCATAGGTGTGAAATCCTAAAAGGCAATACATAGATTGATGAAATACAGCTAAATATTCTTAATAATAAATTTTAAAATAAATATAATCAAGCTTCCATAATGGTCAATCCATTCTAAATGTTTGATTCAATGAGACTATAAGCATATACACATGCAATAAGTATTGCAAGCAAGTCCAAATAATATTGTTGAGAGAATGCTGCAGCCTGCAATAGAATGAATCGACAAGTATACGATCTGGATTCTGGACTACAGAACCAGGAAATAATTCCTGCCTCTTTAATGGAAAAATGTTCATATAGGGCCAGTAGGTATCTTAGACAACCATATTAAGGTGGCATACTAGATCTGCAACCTTGCCTGTATGTCCAAAATGTCTGACAGAGGATACTATCTTTCAGAATTAACAAATATTTGGACCATATTTCTGCCAAAAGGAGAAATTAACACCACTTCAAAGGAAATAGACTATACCCAAACCAGCCACATGGTTGAAAATAAAGCACAACTTTGTCTCCAGTGGTCAAATTTGTCAAGACCATCTCCCCTGGTGAGTCAACCCAAGTTCGTCCGAAGATTAAGTTGTTTACTTTTGTTGGAGGGGGCACCAAATCAAGGACTACACCATCTCTTTTGAGGGTTACTCGAGACCTGCATACAAACATGTAAATGTCAGCAACCTCTTGTAAAATAACACTTGCCACTAAGATGCATAGCAGACAAAATCAACACTATGCAAAGCTTATGATGTAGAACAACAAAAACTCAGATACCATATTTGACAGAAATATATAATAAACTTTGGAATCAACACCTAGGGTTGGCTAGAGTCAATATTAAGCCATTGGAAAAAATTCTAACTAAAATTTTGTTCATAAAGCAAAACTTGTCTCCATTGGAGTACAATAGCACATTTTTATAGACTACTAAGATTAAACCTTAATCCTAATTGACTTAGGTCAAAACTCAATTCTTAAATTATGAAAATAACCTTGACTCTAGGAAATTGAATGATATACTAATAACCTTACTAGCTAATAATACCTAAAAATAATCCAATGTACTGACAGTAAAATAAACTGTAATTTACGATCTTGATGTACTCCTTTCCATGTACACTCCCAGTGTACTTGGGTCTTTTGATTAATGATATTTTGTTATTTATCAAAAAAAATTTGAGGTAGCTACATTAAAGAGCAAAGTCAGCCATTAATTGCAATTTTTCCCTCCAAACCACCAATCTAAAAACAAATCCTCTCCAAACCATAAGATCAGTTGCAATATCCCTTAAACTATAAAATCGAGCAATCAACCCCCATTGATTGGCAATAGAAAATTGGCCCCCACCATTACGATTTTCTGTTAAATTCAAAAAAATTTAACGGAAAATCCAATTTTCTTGAAATGCATTCCCAATTCACAAATATTATTTCAATGTAGATTTTGCCTCCAACTCAAATGGGTTAAAATGGATCCAAAAAGTAAAGTAAATCCCACACCCCACCCCCCCACCCCCCCCCAAAAAAAAACTTAGACAAGCATAACTCAATCTCTGACTTCTACTCTCTCTCTCCATATTTGGATTTTGGATATTAGGATCAATAGGCATGCTAGCGTTTTTTCGGCAGTTGGCGGATTGATACTCATAGATGGTGGGGAAAGAGCTAGTGTAGGGCAAGAATGGGGTTTTCTATTCTCCAATGAGTATCTGAAGCCTCCTACTGCAAAGCTTTAAATGAATGGATTTTTTATATGTATAAATTTTTGGGTCTCAATTTCGGATGCCCAGAATAAGGCTCTTGTTTTTATTTGTTTGATTTTGCTTTATTTTATTGTTTTCTGGTATAAACATCTAAATGTTTGTTTAGAAACACACCAAATTTGTTTGTTAATAATTTGAAATGTGATGGTATATTGAGATTCTGAGTGAGATTATATATATATATATATATATATATATATATATATATATATATTTATTTATTTCTTTGTATAAGACAATACAAGGACTCAAGTAAAAAAGTAAGTTTAATGGAAGAAATTGCATTTTTCTTTCTGATCCAACCTGCAGGGTGGTTGGCCAATGTTTTAGCAAGCCCAATTTTTTCTTTTCTTTTTAATTCAATTTTTGTAATTGTTTATGAATGGTTTGATGGGCATTTCCATCATGGACAGATGCATGAATTTTGAAAATAATTACACTTAAAGTTAAAATTTTGAAAATCAACCGAAATTACTAATGACAGCGGGTTATATGTAAATCGACAATAAATCAGGGGGTTTATTGCTCAATTTGTAGTTTAAGGGAACATTGCAACTGACCCCGTAATTTGTGGGGGGGGAGGTGCAATTGACCCTTATGTATATTATTGAGTTAAGAAAAAAAATTATAAGATATTATATATATATATTAAAAAATAGCAATATAGATAAACAGACCAAAAGATTTTTACCTTCCAATAGGATAGACATCAACTGAGTTCCCTAAAAATTTGGTTTTCACCTTTGAAGTTATGTCATAAATGAAATGTTCATTCTCAGCATGTCCAGCACTTATTGGAGGGTGATGACTAACCTGAAAGGAAAAATAATTTGTAAGGGATATTAAAAGTAGGTAGCATCAACAATGCAGCACTAACTGAATGATAATTGTGAAAGCTTCAGTTAATACCCACTAATCTAGAAATGATGTAAAAAGAGTTTGAAAATGAATTGCTTCTACTTCCATCAAAAGCATCATGACAAATTTTTTATAAATATCACGACAATAAATAAATAAACAAATAGACACTTTAAAACTTACCTGTTCTGATATGAATGTAATGCCACCATGATTAACCATTTCATAAGTCTCACCAAGAATTGGATTAAATGGTTTCCAGGTTCTTTGGAGCGCATAGTAGACAGATATAAACCATGTTGCTGCAACCAGCAAGCATAAGTCTCAGGTCACACATACACACACAGAAACAGAGACACAAGCACAAACACAGACAGACAGAGTAAGACACACATGAAAGAATACTTACTAGCATACATCAATCGCATGTAGGGATCTTCACATTCATCTGCCAGATCTAACAGGTAGGAGTATTCCATCAGCTGTTACAAACAGCATAAAATTTATGAGTTTCCTCAACAGCCCAAAATAAAGTAAGAGCTTCCCTACAATGCAGTTAAAATACAATAAACACAAACCTCAGCCATTTTCTGCAGCATTGACATTGGTTCAAAAATAAGTACTGGAAGTGTCACCATTGATGTGACATCAGAGCCTACATACTTTTGCATTATTTTCCAGTAACTATCCCGATCCTAACAAAAGCCAAGAACAAACTTGAGAACTGAGAATGCATGTATGCATAAATAATATAAAAGAGGACAACTTTAAAATAATAAATCTATTTTAGTTTTTTGTTACATAAGAAAAAGCACCTTTCTCTTATTTAAATTTTATCTGAGCAACTGTGCAACTACCAACAAAATCTAAGCTTTCATAATTACATATTTAAATTCTTAAGCACTGCAAAATCCTGACGTATGATCTCATTTGTGTATTGAAACACATTGTATGATAATTATCACAAGTCATACAATACTTTTTGAAAAGCAAACTAGGCCTCAAATGCACCGAGATTGAGTTTTCACCATTCCTTAAGATGTGGATGTTAAAGGCTAGGAAGCACAGACACGGGTACAAGTACGATACGGAAACACGAGCAATTCTGAAAAATTATAACATGACACAACAAATAGGACACGGGTACGACACCGCAAATGAAGTGGCCCGTGCTTCCTAGGTTAAAGGTTACTACTTAGGTAATTACTGCATAAGCTCAGAATGATATTCCAGAACTGCAATCCAAGTACATGTTTTTATAACCAACTCACTTGGGTACCACAAAACGAGATAAACATAATTGACAAAGTAGTGTACCTCCTGTTTCCATCTTCCTTTTCTTGCTTCATCTTCAGCATCTTCAGTTCCTCCTTCGGGATTAACAACTTCAAGTCCTTCGTAACCAATTAAACTGGATATTTACAAGTATCACAAATTGTCTTAGATTAGATTCTTCAAAACAAGGAACTATATTATGGGTGCATTTGTAAAATGAGCGTTTTGTTAAAAAAAAAACTATTGAGAAATTGTGGTTGCAAAACAAAGTTCTGGGTTTTAAAAACGGTTTTTTAGTCTCCCAAAAGCCTAACCAAACGGACCATATATTCAATATATACATAACAAACCCTTAACATTGGCAGCTCAGTCAGCACAAACTTCTAAAAAGCCTGAATTCAATGAATATTGAATTAAATATAAAAGGATTAAAGGACTAGCGCAAATAATTCAAGGCTGATTACTGAGCTCAATATCAAACTATATATTTATTATATTTTAGCATCATCAAGATCCAGAAACAAAGAACAATTAACAGTACAAATCATCGTGTACAAGAAATCAAAAAAATTGAACAAAATTTAAGATCACGTTAAAAAAGCGAAGGTTATATAGTATACCCGTTGACTGATTTGCTCATAGCGCTACCAAAATTCGATATACTCGCAGCGATGGAGGAGAAAAACCCACCGCCTTTCTTCGGATCCGTGGAATCCATATCTCAAAACCCTAGCGAAATTCTCAGCAGAAAGAGAGAGTTTGATCTTTGAAAAAAAGGGATTAGAATTTTGGATTAGCTTTATAATGCGAAAAGCGAGGAAGATCAACTTTTAACGAATCTCGTTGGCGGTTCGTTTGTTTGAAGTCAAAAAAACATTTCAAGGAAAGAACTTTCTCTGGCCCATGCGGATGGAATGAAAAAAAAGGAGAAGATAAAAATTCTAAGGCACACGCGTTTTATTGAGGAGCGTGAGATTTTTCGTGTGCATTGGACAACTGATTAATAGCTAGTACTTTTTTGCTGAGATTATCTATATTTTGTGGATTCATATTACTTAGCTTTTAGCTTAACTTGTCTTTTGGCGATAATATTTTTTAGAAAATTATTTATTTTTAATAAGTATTTTTTTTATAAAATTATCTTTTTTTTTTTAATATTTGATGGTAACTTAAATGAGTTAGAAAATAATTTTCTAACTTTTCTTATTTAGTTTAATGTGAGATAGAGTTGTTTATTAAAAAGATTTAGTGAAAAATAATTTCTAAAAATAAGCCATATTTTTCAATTGACCAAAAATAATTTTCCTTTGACTTATTTTTTTCTAGTACTACTAAGCACCGAAAACACGAAAAAATATATTTACATAAAATTTTTCATCAAAACAAACGGAGCGCTAGTGTAACTTTAATTAATATTACACCCTCGATTTCTTTTTTAATTGGATGTGAATTTTGACAAATCCGTTGTTGTATTACATTATCTTCATATATTCTTTATACTTGTAAAATTTAAAGACGATCAAAGATGAATAGTAATATTATTAATCAATTATTTAAATTCAAATTTTTGTAATTTAAAATAATGCATAAAAGAAGAATTTATGAATCAAATAATAAATAACAAGTTATTAGATAGTATAATATCACTTAGAGATACACCAAATAAAAAAAGTATCTTCCAAGCCGATCTCATGAAACTCATATCTCGCTAACATGCAAGTCTCACGTGAGACCGTGACATACAAGATTTTTCCCAATTCCCACAAAGTATATCTTTAACTCATCTTATTAAACACTCTTGATTTAGCTGTTGTTTGAATGACCAATAAGAAATTAAGAAGAATCCAAAAAGGCGGCCTGGCCAGCCCAAAATGCTCTCACCCTCACATGCTTGCCAACTTGCAAATGTATTTGCCTGCTTTGCTTTGCGTTAGCCGGCGAGAGATTTGAATCATTTGAGATTTCTCTTGCCTACAGGCAGCGTTGCGTAGCATTGACAACTCAAAAGCGTAGCTGCGTTAACGTGACACAGTACGTGGGTGGGGTTAATGCAATGTTAATTATCACATGGGGCCACGTACATGGATGGATCACAATTCACAATAGCAATAATAATATTCTTATTCATATTCACGTACCATCTTTGTATTAATCTTAAATAATAGACTTACTATATAACGATGGCACTATGATTTGGTATAAATTAAGTATACTGCAAACACTTTCTCAAAAAAAAAAAGAGAGTATACTACAAACATGTGATCTCATGCTTCACGATTGTGTACAAAGACATCCCAATACATCAATCTCATTCACAATACTACCAGGGCCGGCCCAAGGCCCATTACAAAATGCTCTCCCCATCTTATATAAACGTATTAGTGTATTGGGATTGCAAAAGAAATTTTGTCTACTTTAACTTAAAAACGAAGAACTTGGGCTTTTTTTTTTTTAATACAACTACTTTTCAAAAAAAAAAAAAACACATTATATTATTTATTTTACATTACATTTTAAAAATATTACTTTATTATCAAGTTTTTTATTATTTTATCTCTCTCAGAATAAAAATATTAAAAAATAAATTTGTATATAAAGTTATAAATATTAATCGTGTATATTTGCAAGGTTATTATAACTAGAATCTTATTTTGCCCAACTATGCATGAGTTGATGTGAGTATTTTTTGGAGTTAGTTGGGCAAATTGTGGGATTTATGCTTATTAATTTTAGATGGACTTATGTGAATCCTCTTACCCTTCATTATTAAAAGACCCAAATTTTATGACAACAATTGGTTTTTTTTAATTAGTTGTACACTATTTTTCCCACATATACCAAAGTTTCCAAAATATTAGACCAATAAAAACTCAACTAAATTAAAATCCTAATTCAGACTTTAATTTTTGTAAATTAAAGTAAAGGGTCCATAGCTGAAAATTCTTGAAGAAGCAAGTGCTGATAAGGAAGCCTTCAAATCCATTTATTGGGTTGCACCATCTAGATCCAATATACTAAAAGCTGTTAAGAGATTGGTACAATTTTCTTTACGTAGTTCAACAAATAGGACATGGCACAATGAAATCCCAGCCATGCTCGATGACATGTTGTAATTCCTTTTACATTACTTTAAATCAATACAATTTCTATCTTTTACCTCAAAAAAAAAAATTGTCCAAGAGCAAATCACAAAGCTCAAAAAAGTACCACGCTAAAACGCAAGCAAGGGCCTCCATGTATTCATAAGTTCTGAACCTCTTTTAACATTATTGCTAGAGCACTGAAACTTCTTCTAGCCCGCCGCAAATCACAAAGTACCTTCAACTCCAAAAGATTTTCCTCTTTTTTTTCTCCTTCAACTAAGCACAAGAGACGGTACACGTACACATAATTTTAAGTGCGACCACCTTCCATCTTTGGGAATTTAAGTGTCACAAAATTAAGATTGCCATTGTATTTCACAAACCAATCTAATTTGTCTCTTTGCATCTCATTCTTATAGATAGTAAATTGCAAACAAGATAAAATCATATATCAAAAAGACTTCTGGCATCACTGAAGCCGACCATTTTTCTGGGTAGGTCGAACTATTAGAAGCAAATGGAAAAGGAACACCGAGTGGGATCAAAGAAACTAGCAGACTGATCACTAAATAGATACAAAGAGGTGCAAATTCTGACATCACCACAGCCCACTTGGTTCTCTCGCTCCTTGCTCACGGAGCAACATACCGGAAAAAAAATAAGAAGAAAAAGCCCATTCTTCAAGAAGAAGGCATGCACGTTGTAATGAGATGTAAACAGCCACTTGACTCTCCAAAATACTCTAAATTCATCTTTGATTTTGGCATTCTATTTAGACATTCTTTATCTAAATCAAAGTACAAAATCACAACCTTATTGCTATCATACCAAAAAATTGCACCATTCCAATAAACCCCTTTATTGTTGAATCCTACATCATATGGCACGATAAGATCTTCATTGATAGACTTCCAAGATCTGGTTTCTAATGAATATATCTCAATCTTGATTAGCCCGTTTAATTCTAATGAAGAAATTTGACGAAAAACGATAACCTTATAATGAATAGACTTTTAAGGATCAAAAGTAATATTCACAGCTCTCAAATTTGCTACTGATGGCTTATCAAACGCGCATAGATTCTCGTGAAATGCCCCAACATAAGATGACAAATGAAATAAGAAGTGCTTATAGAATCATCAAGATTATGTGCTAGTACTACATCAAGATTATTGGACACTGAATAACACAACAAGTCCTTGCAAGAATATAAGATTACAATATCTGGGTCGTTGAGAAATTGGCTTGTGAAGACCCTGAGAGGATGATAAACCTCAAGAGGTACCAAAGAAAGTGATGGGGAGTTCAGAGTTTTTAACAATAACCCATTAGGCCTAGGTTTTTTACAAGCATGATTGACTATAAATTGTGGATCAGATATAATAGAATTTCATTGCTTGCATACCGATTTGAATTTGACAAGAGACTTCACAGAAAGATGCATAAAAATCTATATTAAGAGATCTTCATAGTCACAGCTAACCATCATAGCAGCCGATGTCTGCACCCTAGCTAGTTGAACAGGAATTTAGGGTTTTGCGGCGTCTTTTTATTGGTACCATTCTCACCATATTCGGAAACTTTGTTGGGTTTTATTGTTTTGTGATCTTTGTGTAGCATTGTAACTCTTCTTTCCCTTCTCTTCGATGTTAACGTTATATGACTTATCAAAAAAACCCTAATGCAATTTCTTGAGTACTCAGATTTCAAGGAATGCAAGATTTTGGATTAAATAACTTCCCCAAAACTGCTGAATTTTTTTCCCCTTCTAAACTTAAACTTAATAAGAGAAGTGGTAAAGTTGGGATGCACGGACGCGGCTCCGGACCCAGCGCACCTGCGTCCGACGCAGCGGGACGCGGCAACGCGGGAGGGACGCCGCAGACCGCGCGTCCGTGCCGCGTCGTGCCACGTGAATTTCCCGACTCGCGCCGACACGGCTCAAATCGGCGCCGACTCTCGCCGATTCGGCTCCGACGCACGCCGATTCGCGCTAAACCGGACGGATTTGCGCCGAATCGGATCGTATCGGCAGAATATCGGCGTGTTTCGGCCGGAAAAAGGAAATCGGCCGGTAAGGAAAAAAAAAAAAAAACCTTCTGGACTGGACTGGATCTTTGCTTCTTCGTGTTCTTCTTTGCATCGTCTTCTTAAGTACTGAGTTGTTCTCTGTTTTCTTTTTTTTTTTTAAGTGTTCTGTAACTTCTGTTTCTCTTTTTTTTGGTAAGTACAAAAACTCTTCTTTGTTTTTTGTGCCTCTCTGACCAAACGTGAGAGCCACATCTTCCTTTCTTTCTTTTTTTTTCTTTTTTAATGGGAAGCTACACGTGAGAGCCTCCTACTTTTTTTGGTTTTTTTTTTTTACTTATTATTATCTATTTATTTTATTATTATTATTATTTCTATACTATTATTATTATTATAATATGAGTTTTCTATTATTATTATATAAAAAAGCATGCTTAGTAATATATTAAAAATATTTTTAATAATTTTTTAATCGTCGAGTCCCGCCACACCCGCACCCACCTTTTTCAAAAATTGCCGAGTCCCGCACCCGTACCCGCACCCGCACCCGAGTCCTGAAACGCACCCGTGCTTCATAGTGGTAAAGTAAATTTTTGTGCATTTGATTGGCAACTTCAATGGGGCTATCTTCTCTAAGAGCTCTATGGCAGGTATTGGGGTTGTTATTCGGGACTCTAATGGCTTAATCATTGCTGCTATGAGTCAAAAGCTTTCCCTTCCCAATTCTGTTGTATTTTTTAAAGCTCTTGCAGCTTGTACAGCAGTTCAGTTTGCCAAGGATCTTGGTTTGCATAGGCTCGAATTTGAAGTTGATTCTCCTTTGGTCAACTCGACTTTGAGAGATAGCAGATCTTCCCTCACTCCTTGCTTTGCATGGAAACATTATTGAAGAGATAAAACTCTTAGCATGTTCTTTACAATGGTTTAATTTTAAGCATGTAAAAAGGGTGGGTAATTTTTTAGCGCATGCCCCCGCAAGAAGGGTAGTTTATTTGTAGGTCTAGATGTTTGGGTAGAAGAGTTACCATCCGATCTGGAAGTTGTATTCCATTTTTTTTTAAGGAAAAGACAAGAACTTTTATTAAGAAAAGCCGGCTATATTAGCCTGGATTACAGGAAGGAATTGTGGTTGAACATTCTCCTTCCATACTAGTAAATTTGGGACATTAATTACATATCGAGCCAGACTATGAGTAATTTTGTTACCTTCTCTCCTAATATGAGAGTAATATAACTAGAAAAATGAACTAGAGAAAAATTTGCATCATGGATTAGAGAACCATAGGAAGCAAATAAGGAAGTACCTTTCTATAAGAAAGCCTTCATAACCAACTCAGAATCTCCTTCCAAAATAGCATGAGAAATACCAATCTCTGCGGCAATCTGGACAGCTCGAGCTCAAGTAGTAACAAAGGCTTCAATCTCAATAGTTTGATAGGCTTGAGGTAATTGCTGAGAAAAGAAGGTGATAACTAAGCCTTGATGATTCCTTTTAACCACATCAACCCAGCTCTGTTTTCTGCCTTAAAAACTGTCCATCAAAATTAATTTTAAACAACCTCTGTAATAAAGTTTTTTTTTTTTTCTATAAAAAAAATAAAAATAAATGGATAGCAGTCTAGCTGAGCAATGGGTGTGGGTGTGGACCATATGGTTAAATTAATTAATAAAGTTATGTGATATTTGATTTTTAGTTTAGAATTTTTTATCAAAGAAAAGCAAAGAGACCAAAACAATTGCATAATGAAATAAAAATGTCCACACAAACTCAACAAATTAAAAACATCACACACACTATAGTGCTAGAATTAAGAAAGTAAGAACAAATAAATTTATAAATTAAAAACTAATGAAATTATAAATTGAGAAAAAAATAAATTTACAAATTGAGAATACATAAATTTAGTTTGTCCACATTTATTGATGACTGCTAGTGTCCTAGTGCTAGAGCTAATAAATTTATAAACTGTAAGAAATATACAAATGGTGAGTATGGTGAGTTTTGGTGACGAGCTCTGTCCTCCCACTCGAAATCTTGGCTTTGTTAAGGGGATTCGAATCCAAAATACTAGGCACCTCGGAGGATGTTGGTATCACCAAGCTATCACTCAAATACGTGGATTGTTGAAGGGTTTTAAAGTTTTGCATTTTTAAGAAATTGTACTACTGCCTTTCAAGATTAATGAAAGTAAATAAGTATAGTTTGAGTTTTCAATTTTTTACTTGCATGCACCTGAGAGACAAAATTAAACATACAGCAACAAAAGATGATACTCCATTGGGAATGAAAATAGACAATGGATTATAGACTTTTCTCTTCAAATAGGTTGGTCAAGTCCTTCTCAAAAAAAAGAAAAAGAAAAAAAAAATGTTGGTCAAGTAGTATAATTGCGGATTTTTTTTTAATATATTTATATTAGTGGAATTTTGGGCCATTAGATTTGGTTTAAATTTAGCCTAGTACAGGGGATTTAAGAAATAAATGTTAGAACCACCGCACATCCTTGGTGCGATGGTTATTCTACAAGTATAAGTGCTTGTGAGTTGTGGGAGGAGTAAGGACTGAGGTTTAAGTCTCTAGGAGGAAGTTTCACATACATATACACTTAAATTTGGTATATATATATTAAAAAAAAATGGTAGAAATTGATTAATTACTTCTTTCAACATGGCTAATTACTAACAAAAAAAAATTATTGAAAAAAAAAAAACAACTCTACTAAAAGTGCATAATGAAAAAGTGGAGTTTTGTAAAAGTGCATAATGAAAAAGTGGAGTTTCAAAAAGCTGAGTGTTTGGTAAAAACTGTTAAAAAGTGCATAATGAAAAAGCTGAGTGTTTGGCTAGCACTTATAAAAGTGGCTTTTTGAGGGATAAATGACCAAAAAGGACAATGTATATATAAGGGAATTTATTTCATACCTTTTTTTTTTTTTTATGTGAGTTTGTTTCATACTTAAATCAATTACTTCATCATACTTAAATCAATTTTTCTCTTTCTAAAAAAATTATTTTTTTCTTACCAATATTAGCTAATAATAACCTACCACTTAAGATTTATTGTGAAAATATTGTAAAAATATTGTGATAAAAATTGATACTAATTTTAATTTGAACGTACTATTAAAATTATTTTTTTCTCTTTCTAAAAAAATTATTTTTTCTCACAAGTGTTAGCTAATAATAACCTACTACTTAATAATACCAATAATATATATATATTATTGGTATTATTTTAATAATGTCTGGGCAATTTTTCTTTTTTAGTGTTATAATTATTTGTTATTACCATTAATGACTTCTTATCAATATTAATTAAATCTAAATAATTTTCATCATCATGAAGCACAAAATAAAAATGTAAAAAGATGATAAAATATACATCAATAATCCAAGTTTAAATTGTACTACATAAAAATGTAAAAAGATAATAAAATACATACCAATAATCGAAGTTTAAATTGTACTACATAAAAATATAAAAAAAATTGTACTACATGAGTTCTGCTCCAGTTGCTGCAATATCCCTAAACATTCTATCAAGTTGTTGTAGATTCTGTAGACCTTTATGTCGAAATTTTGAAGCTTTGGGTACTTCCTACAAAATGTAATTGTTATTTCACTCATATTACAATAATATACATAAATATTTCAAACTAGCTACATATTAATAAAATATTCAACTCACCTTCAACTTCATGTCCCACCAATCATCACTAGCATCAATTGTTCCCTTCACTGCATCCCAACCTAAATTTGTGTCAACACCCTTCAATTTTTCCCACACTCTCCAATCTGCTTTTAATACATCCCACCTACATTTTAATTGTTCCTTATCATAGTTTAGACCAGTCTCATCACGAAATTTGATTACCAAATTGCTCCAACCTTTGGCACTTAAGGCAGCAAAGATTCCCTTATTCCCAGCTTCAATCTCTTCCACACAAAGGTTACAAAAAGTAGTTGTCCAACTTGGATCTACCCATACTGCTCTTGTTTTTTTTGCCTTGGAGTTGGAAGTGTTGTTTTTACCCATCTATAGAGTTAAGCAACCATAAGAAATGCAAAAAATAGAATTCATAATATTCCAATCTAGTGAACTAGTTACAAACATGATCTAATAAATCCAAAAAAAAAAAAAAATTGCTACCTAGTCTGAGCATTAAAATAGAAAGGGCTAGAGAGGAATCTCATCATGTGCACCGTTTGTACACTCACTAGTCAGTAGTTAAGGAATCTCATCATGTGCACCGTTTGTACACTCACTCTAAAGCATAGGTGGTCTTATAATGGTTTTATAACTAGTTTTTGATGAGTTCTCCCCAAGTATAAGATAAGAGACTATAAAACCTTTAAACTAGAAGCCTTAAATTAACAAATAATGATCACTACCTAGGGTGGACTTCAACTAGATTAACCGGAAATATATATGGCCAGAGGAGAACATGGGAATCCAGAAAAGAGGAAGATGAGACTGCCCAAAACATTTAACAACTCCATATAATGATCTTAAAAATAATTAATCCAACAAATCAACTGCAGTATCCAAGGTTATTAACCTTGAGAACAAATCATACAAACCAAAATATAACAATCCTAAAACCAAGATATTAATTCCATTCAAATCCCAATACAAATATAACAATCCTAAAACTAAATCATGACCAATGTTCTAGTCCTCATTCGAACAAGTTTTCATTTCTACCAAATAATATATATATATATATATATATATATATATATATATATATATATATATATATATATATATATATATCATACTGCTTTTAATTTTAACACCTGCAACCAGACTTCCAAAGGGTACAAAGCCTGTTAGAATTGTTATAAAGTTAGATGAAAACATTAGCCTAAAGCATATAGTTCTATAGCAGCCCTGTATTAATACCACTAATAATTTCTTTTTCCACAAAGAAAAGCCAATCGTTTAATGTTACAAAGTCTTTCTACTCAGCATCATTCTCATTGGGTATATTAAACTTCAACTAGTACACTAAATTTTAACAAGAATAAGTGAACAAATAATGTTACTCAAACAGCAATTCCTGCAGATTATAGGAACTTTAAGGCACAAAAGCAATAAAGGGAAAAAAAAAGTGCCCACTTGATGCCTAATTCTCATGCCATAGACCAATTCCAATCAGTACATTCCTTTAATAATGTGTACACTACAAAATTCTAACAGGGCAGCGCTTGGAATGATATGGGGTTTTCGTTCAACTTGAGGGGATTCGAATTTATACTTTACTGGTAGAATTGGCAAGTTACATGAACTGCTTCAAATTTTCAAAACACAATCTCAATTAATCAATCACCAAAGAGAAGAGCAAATAATATGATTTGTTACGTAGAATTGGCAAGTAATATGATTTGTTACGTACACAAGTGTAAACTCATACCTTAAAACAAAAAATAAAGCTTATACAACATTTTTACATTGGACCCATGCTTCCAAGCACATCAAACTGAAGATGTTCATTAAATGGCTTGAAAAAAGACTCTGAGTACGGCAAAAACTCCCCACAGGAATTTGACAAAGGCAACTTATTAGATACCCCACCATTCATATCAACCCCCAATTGTTGGTCAGAAAAGTTAAATGAACCCAGGCCCCAAAACACAAGCTAACACAACTGAAATATATAAGTTCTACACATTCATAGCAACTGAAATATATAACACAACTGAAGCATAACAATATCTCCAAGTTAATACACATTCATAGCAAGATCCGAAATTTTGTTATAACAAAACAAATAAACAAAAACACTTCATGAGAACATGTATATATTCCAATCAGCAAGATCCGAACACAATACCCATTATATATTCATCAAACTAACACTTCATTATATATTCCAATCAGCAAAAACAAATAACAAAACAAGTAAAGGAACAACACCCATTCATAGCAAGATCCGAAATTTTTTTTCCCACACTCGGTAAAAAAAAAAAAAAATCAGATCAGTGTTGGTACCTGGTTTTTGGTAGCAGATCAGTGTTTTTGGTACCTGAGAAATCAAAACCCACACACCAAAAGTGAGAAATCAACCAAAGAACAGAGAAATCAAACCCAAATCCATGAGAAATCAACCAAAGAACAGAGAAATCAAAACCAAAAAAACCCAAATCAGACCCATGAGAATCAACCCCGGTTCGGTCCAAATCAAAACAACCCATACCCATGACAAATCAACCCAAAGAACACACAGAAAAATCACTACCCATAAAACAAACCACAATCCAAAACTACAGAAAGACTTACGGAGAGGAAGAACCAGAAAGAAAGAAAGAAAGAAGAAGAAGAGGAAGGCGAAGCGGAAGAAGAAAAGGAAAAGAAAAAAGACAGAGATGAAACTTACGAAGGCAGAGCACGGCAGAGAGAACAGATGGAGGCGTCAAATGCGAAGGGAGAGCAGAGATGAGAGATGAGGGGCACAGCGCGCACAGAGATGAGAGATGTGTGGGTATTTCGGTCTTTCCATCTTTGCAACGGTAATATAACAAAACGCGCTGTGCGCGTTTTGATTTATGGACCGCTCTCGGTCCATTTCCGTTGCGCGTTTTCCCTTCAGCTTTTCTAAAAGTTCAAAACGCAACTTTTTTATAAAAGTTGCGTTTTGAAGTTACCAAACGCACATTTGGGCCCAGCTTTTTTGAAAACGCCCGTTTTGGGCTGAAAAAGTGGAACCAAACGGGCTATAACAAGCATCCTCCACCTCTTAACTCTGATATCAAATATTGTGTATGAGCAAGAACGAGCTAGAAAAACCATAGCAGGTTACCAACTTACCATTAAACACATCTGTCAGGAGGCGAATGGATGTACAAATATTTGGCAAAAATGGGTTACCAAAAATTGTAAAGGGAACAAATCAACAAAAAAAAAATTGTAAAGGGAAATGTTCTATGATACTTTTCTCAAATTTTTGTTACAATGTTATTACTGGAGCACAATTGGAATCCCTATGTTAAAGAGTTACTTAAATATTTTTTGCTTATTTTGTAATGAACTTTTATTTAGTTACTATATCATACTATTTTAAGGGGATATTGACATGTCATATCGATAAAAATCCAAACAAAAATATGCATGAGAGGTTTGCGATTTAATAAATTTAATGCTTGCAATACCAAAACTAGCAATTTAAATTCCGAGTAAAAAAAAAAACTTCAATTAACGTATATATATATATTCTTTATGGTAAATTACACCGACTTCACTTGAAATTCTTCTAAAAAAAAAGGACTTCAATTGAGATTTAAACACTCCCCTCAACATTTGTATAAATGACACTCTCTTGCTTAAGGTGTCTATAAATGCAACATATAAGTTTTTGCCCTCTCACGTTGTTACTTCACTAACAAAATATTCAATATTTAGAAAAGAGATTGCTACTCATTCATAAAAACCTTCAAAGGGGAGTGATATAAAAGCAATCCTAGAGTATGTTTTTGGAGACTTTTGGGGAGTCGTGTTTTGTACATGAGCGTTGGAGATTTCCCAAATCTCTAGGAGCATCAGTCAAAGATCCAATTTAAGTTCTAAAGATTTAGGCCAGTTTAGTACATGTATTTAAATATATGTTTTTAGTTTTTAAATAATATTACACATATTTTTATATATTTTTTCATCCACGCGTATTTTCAAAAAATACAAATAACGTTACTAGAACAATATTACCAAACGGACCCTTAGTGATTGAAGTGAAGTTGCTACAATCTAGTTTCATCGAAGTTGTTGGTACAAATCTTCAAGTGGGTACTTTGAGCAAGAGGTTGCAAAAAAGTCCAAAATAGAAGAGTCCATGGGTTTGGAACTGCATGAGGTTACGTTAGTAATTATTACATGAGATATTAGTAGATTTGGGATTAAATCTATTGTATAAATTTCAATTTTATTCTAGTGAATTTTGTTTACCTTAGGGTTGTAAGGTTAAACCCTCCCCATCATTTTTTGTTGTTGCACAAGTTATTCTATTGGTTTTTCATGGGTCATCATCTTGTTGTCTCATGGGTGATTTAACCATTGTGGCATGTTGTTTGATTTAACCAATTGAGAACCAAAAAATTAATAAGTGGACTCATTAACTATTTGGATTAAAATTGTTAATTTTTGGCACAACTTGAGCCTAAAACCCTAACAATATATGTTGTAAAGAAAGTCATGCATGGATTTATCTATAAAATTTATAAAAACCTCAAGGAGGAGTGTCATTTTTACAAAAGTTTGAGAGATCAACTCAATAAATTTGAATAAATTTGAAAAGAAGTTGGTGTAATTTACCCTATTTTTTATCATGCTAGAACTAGCAGTAGGTACTATTATTCTTAAAGGTGCAATCGAATAATGGATTTTAAGTTTTAACCACTCAGGGTGTAATTCACGACTCACTTCTTGAGTTAGGGAAAATAATCTGTCTTAATCAATCGAATCTATTTGACGATGCATTAGGAGTGAAAAAAAAACATCCATATCAATCAATTATAGATACGCAGCAACAATTTCCTTCTTCAGGCAGTTTTCAGGCCCATTGATCTTTGAGGTACATTGACCTTTGATCACCTTACTAAAAGAATCAAAGGCTTTATATATGGATACCATTCTTGATGGGGTCATTGTGCGAGTTATCTTGTTGACAAATGAAACCAAACCATATTCATTGATTTGGCATCGTGCAAGTTGATTTGGAGACTAATGAGACCGTATTCATTGTAGGCATTGTGTGAGTTGATTTGGTGACTAATGAGAAGGCACGAATGCTATTAATATTGATTAATATACTTATTCACTTTGGACTTATGGTAATTAAAGAGAAAAATCCTTTGAGAGGGATGTTTAGTTTGCCGTGATGTTACATTACGTTATAATATTACATTACTGTAATCTTACATTAATGAAATCTTAATACAAGAATAGAATTTCTATCTCCAGGTGTGATGAGATTTTTTTTTTTTTTTTTTTTGAAAACGAAGGTGATGAGATTAAGATAATGTAATTTTTTTTGTAATTTTAAATTATGGTAATGGAAAAAATAAAATAAACCAAAAACCTTAATGTCGCATCATTATAATGTGCATCATTAAGAGCACATTATAGTGAACCAAACGCCTCCTAAAAGGTAACTTTCAAGTCATTAGAAAACTTGAACTCAATGACTTGGGATTATCAGGAAAAAAAGAAGAAGAATAAGGCTACATATACAATTATTTTTACATTAATTGAATTGACGGGTTTTATTGGTTTTTATATGGGTCTACTACTAATATTATGCATCTACCATTAACAATTTATCATCTCTCATTAAAAAAAATCTTTGTCATCACAACATTTATGAAATATTTTGTAAATTTTATTGTATTCCTAGAGATATTAAAAAGAAAGAAAAAAAAAAAGAAAAAAAAAAAAAGACTTAGGATTAGACACATAACACGTGTCTGTTTTGGCAAAAACTTTTACTCGCTTTTAACTAAAAGTTTTTGCTTTTTGTCTCATTTTTCCCCCTTCTAATTTACCAAAATTAGTTTTTTTATTTTTTTTTATTTTTACGAAGTTAGCTTTTAATTTTTTATAACGTATTTTAGTTTTTTTTTGGTCATATATTTAGCATTAAAATGATCACAAATTATATATTTTTGTATATTCTGTGCAAATAAGGTACTAACTACGAGATATCTAAATGGATGTTCTAGTTATTACTCATTCCAGTTGATGGATGCCTAAACGTTGACCTGATTATCATGTTAGGCTGGTTAGCTTGATTATTAACGTCATGACTACCTACTACCTAGTTTTATAGTTTTGAGCCTGGACAAAGAAATTATTGTTATATTTTTTTTCCTGTTAAATTCCTCCAAATATCTTTATAAAAAGTTTTTTTTTTTTTTTTTTTGAGGGGGTCTTTATAAAAAGTTAAAACAATATTTCATCCAAATCTCAGTGACAAATGGAGTGAATGATTGATTTAAGGGGAAAAAAAAAAGGGACTGACTGATTGATACAGGTTGCAATTAACTATTTTACATCTCAATTATGATAATTTCAATTCCGGACGTTATTGGACCAAATCACCAAATTTTCATCTAGTAGGTCCATGATTTGAAACCACTGATTTGCATGAAATATATACAATAAAGTACTCACATATCTACATATTTAGCCTTACTTTTATGTTATTTTGTGACTGATTATATAATATCTTTGTGTTGTAGGTAACAAGGGCTTTACATGCAAAGTGGGGCTATGCCAATTGAATCAAGCCAACTTACATCCAGCCAGGAATGAATTCAAGAAAAGGCCAATCCAATTAAATTTAAGTCCAATTGGAGCAAGGAATCAAAGGAAATTTACTCCAAATCCAAGTCCAATTCGGATTAGGATTCCAGACTACATATCAGTTAGTATTTTTGGCATAACTTTCGGTTCAGATGTCCAATCAAGATGATTCAAGTTGGGCTGGAACGTTAACTTAAAGGGCTACAACTTTTTAGTTTACCAAAAGTCCAAATTCTGACGTTAAATGGGCCAAAACCGTCGGTTAAGTGAAGCCTAAAAATCTGGGATTTTCTCCAAACGGGAATTCAACTTGTAATAGGATTCCTTGACCTATTTAAAGGCTATTTAGGGCAAAATTCAGGGAGGCTGAGGCGGAGGCTAGTGCCAGGGCTGAGGGCTGAATGTATAGAGAGTACGGCTACTTCTTTGGTTTGGTTTTCTTCCATGACAGTTAGTTTTATTTTATTTGTCTAGTTTAATGTTTAGTATTTTATTTTTGTGTTTTCTTTCAATTAACATGTGTAGCTAAATTTATAATTAGGGTTAAGGATGAAACCTTGTTAAGGATTATCAATAATATTTATGTGATTTGATTTTTCCCACAATAATTGTTCTTTAATGATTTAAATTGTTCTTGCTTCATATCAATTGACTAAGATGAGATTCTAGATATGAGTTCAATCATGTTTTTCTCATGATTTAGGATTTGTCTTAATTAATTGAATGCTTGGTTTATTAATTCTTGATTATAAAATTGGATATCACTTGTGATTTGTTTGTCAATGGATACAATTTATGATTTGATTTTTAGAATTGGATATATCTTGTGATTTGTTTGGCTACAAATACAATTGATGGTTTGATTTTATACTTAAGAAGCGAAGAAGAACATGCTTTCGATTTTTAAAATAAGGATTTTAATGATGATATTTTCCATGATAGCAAGATTGATTTCTAGATTATCATGCAGTGGTTGGAAAAAATTAATGATCATAAATATATGCTAATATGACTTACAAGGTGGATTCCAAAACCTTAATTCCTTTCCCTTGATTGTTTACATCTTTTCATTGCTTTATATCTTTTGCTATTTGCTTAATTTTATTATTTGTTTAGTATATTTAATTGCAAACAACCAATTTTTATTAAACTAGATTAGGATTAATTTGGTTAAGATTTAATTAATTTTCCTACGTTCATTCAAGTCCCTGTGGGTTCGACCTCGTTCTTGTCCAACTATACTTCGGTACGGTTCGTACACTTACGAGTATTTTAAAATTTCACAACAACCACAAGAATAATATTTATATAATTATATTATTTCCTTTGCCTTGAATATTGAGACGTTTGACTTGGCGCATGTATCATGAACAAAGGAAAATTTAGGTATTTTTATTTTGGATTCCAGGCTACTTTGATAATAAATTATAAGTAGTAGATTATTACATGTTATTCTGTTATTATTAGTAGAAAAAAATAATTTTAGTAACAAATTTAAATTAAAACTAATAACATTATAAATTGTTATGAAAATATTATAAAAATAACATTAACTTATTACATTTCAAAAAAAAAATTCTACACGTATGCTACAATGGCTTGTCTTAAAATATTTTTATATTTACAAGATAGGTGGCCGAATTTATTAAAGAACACCTATCGTCGTGGGTTTAATTAACTTCTAAGAAACGCAACCTGAAATTTAGTACTTTTTTTTTTGTTTCTTATCTACAGATGGGCTGAACAACCACAACCACATCAGCTCAACGATTCTGAAGCCAAATTGATATGGACCCAAAAAGAGACAGACAAAAGTAAAAGGTGGATAAGATTTGCAACTTTATACTAATTGGATTTCTGAGGAAAATAATCCACATCATTCCAAATGGGAATAATAAAAATCACAGGCACCACCGGGCCTTGTGCCTAAGTGGTACCGGGCGTTGTAGCCTTATTAAGTTCGGGGGTTCGATCCCCCCTTAAGAACAAATTACCCAACAAAAAAAAAAAATAAATAAATAAAAATAAATATCATAGGCAAGGCAAAGAAGAGATTTTTCTTTTCTTTCATAGACAAAAGGACAACATAGACAAAAGGACAAACAAAATTTTCCTGTTTTTTTTCGCCAAAACAGTACATAAAAACATTACTTTTTCATCTTTGTTGTATTTTTTGTTTTGAGTAATACATAAAAAAATTTCATATTTAATTGTTAAGAAATTATGAATGATATAACATTATTTTCGATTGGGTTAACTACTAACACCATTTTATATTTTATAATCGTAATTATATTTGAATCTATAATGCTTCATAAGCATGAGAATATACTGCTTAGCCATCATGTCAGGGTTGAAAAGTCTCTGAACTATCCCATAATTAGTTTTAGTGGATGGATTATTGTATATAATATTTTGCGGTGGGCAACTAATGTGAGCGAAGTTCTGCTCCATCATAAAGAACTATCTTTTAATCTATAATATTGGTTTCATGACATCAATTAATTTTTAGTACCAGCGGAGTCTAAAGTAAACTCGAAGATTCTTGTTCGAAACATTTAACAGATGAGTCAAACTGAAACCAGTTTATATGTTTATGCACAGTACAACAATCATAATAAGCCATGTGGAACAAGTTCCGGACTCTCTTTCTTTATAAAAAAATTAGCAGCGGACCCTGTCGGTAAGGTAGAGTAGCTTCCCAGCTAAAAGTTGGTGGCTGACTAAATAAACAGCCACATTTGTCTGACCTTTACTCTGTCTCTAAGTTCTAATCCTTTTACTTTTTCTAATCTTTCCCTTTCCCACATTCATCATTTCAGAATTCGCAACCTTCATCAATTCAGTTTCAGCCTAAACCTCCTCCTTTTAGAGCTGATCCTCTAAAACAGTAATAAAAAACACTTTCTAGCTTCATTGTTCTTCAATGGCGGGTGTTCAACCATCAGAGGTCCACATAAGGATCAATTCCAAGCGTCACAGCAGAAGGATGATACACCCAGTTGAGATAGACCCACCTCCACTTCCACCATCATCAGCATCAGCAACAGCAAGCCCTGTTGTTTACCAAGAAGTCAAGCATTTCAAGAAATGGGTGCCTTGGATGATACCTGCTTTTGTGATTGCCAATACAATCATGTTCTTCATCACCATGTACGTCAACAACTGCCCCAAGAACTCTGTCTCTTGCATTGCTACCTTCTTGGGTCGCCTCTCCTTCCAACCCTTCAAGGAGAACCCTCTTCTTGGTCCTTCCTCTTCTACGTAAGCTCTTTTCTTGTTTCTTTGCACAATCAATTTGACTGCGACTTCTATCACTTTTTTTTCCTGCTAAGTTATTGTATAATTAATAAGTAACTTTTGCATGTTTGTGGGTTTAGGCTAGAAAAGATGGGGGCTTTGGATGTGAATAAAGTGGTACACGGCCACCAGGGGTGGCGCCTCATCACTTGCAATTGGTTACATGCTGGGCTTTTCCATATTTTGGCAAACATGTTGAGTCTTTTAGTTATTGGAATTCGGCTTGAGCGTGAATTTGGCTTTGGTATGTACCTTTAAAAATCAATTTTTCATTTTTATTTGTTTGTATATTATAGAATAATTCAGTCCTCAATATTCTGAATATGTGCTAAATGATCTGAAGCATCAGCATCACTTTTTGGATTCAGTTCAATACTCTTAGTGCTTATAAGCTGAACATTTACCTGGTTACTAATTACTCTTTAAATTGAAGCCTTTAGGTTTGCTTCCAGATAATCAACCTCAGAAAAAGACATTTGACTTCATCAATTTGAGAGAGGTCCTAAATATCTCTAGTGTAATTTCCAATCAACCAGCTCCAAAGGTTCATAATTGATTGAAAAGTATATCCAAATCACTGAGATACACTGAATAAGCAACTATATAATCTATCACAACCATAAAGCCTTGCAGCAGCATATTAACAAACTATAATGCACAAGCAACATGGATTGGATTTTTTTCTCTCTCTCTTGATTATTGTTTTTGTTGGAAAAATAAACTTGATTACCTTCAACAGCTAAGAAGAATAACAAATATAAATATAAGTAGTGAAGTATAAGTTTGGGTATTAAGTGATCACATCTTTGATTGTTGGTCATCTGATTGATGTGTGTAGCTCAAGGCTGGTAATGTCTATAAATTTTTCATCAGTTCTAACTTGGTTGGTGAATAATCAAGGGTTACAGTCTTTCTCAGTTCTGATTGATCTGCAAATCATAATTAAGCTTCATGATTTCGCATGCATTGCATAAACCATGTGCCAATTATGTGTTATTGCAGGTTCATATTCAGAGAGTTTAGCTCACAGTACTTGCCTAACGCTTGTATGGTTATATTACAGTACGAATTGGGTTGCTATATGCAATTTCTGGATTGGGGGGGAGCATGTTATCTGCACTTTTCATCCAGACAAACATCTCTGTTGGTGCTTCTGGTGCAGTTTTTGGCTTATTAGGAGGAATGCTTTCTGAACTCATAACTAATTGGACATTGTATGCTAATAAGGTATTTATCAAAATTCTTTTACTTGAGTTATGGACTTCTAGAGTAACTGTGACGTTCTTGTTAGTAATTTTGTGCAAATGTCCAGTTTGCAGCATTATTGACCCTCGTGATCATCGTTGTGGTAAACTTGGCAGTGGGAATCCTCCCACACGTGGACAATTTTGCTCATATTGGAGGATTTTTTTCTGGTTTTCTTCTTGGGTTTGTGTTTCTGATACGCCCGCAATTTGGATGGGTTAGCCAAAGATATGCTCCTGCTGCTTCAAATAAACCTAAATTCAAGATGTACCAGTGCATATTGTGGGTTATTTCTCTAGTCCTTTTAATTGTTGGGTAAGCCCTGAAGTCAATTTCTCCTTTTTCAGCAGTTATTGTTTTACTAAATTGCTCATGGAAAAATATATGAGAAGAATACAAAGAAACACCCCCCTTCCCCCCCCCCCCCCCCCCGGCACGGGGGTTGAGGGAGGGTATAGATATAAAAGTAGAAACAGATAATGGTTCTGTTGAAAAGTAGAAAACGCTGAAAGCTCTGCTGATGATACTTCTGTAAAAATGCTTGTGGGTCTTCTTCTTTCCGTTATGAATTATTTCTAGTGACTTTTGATCTTCATGCCATGGGAAATTTAAATTCTGTTTAACTTGAGAGTCTATTCTTAATTACTATTTTTGACAGGTTTACTGTTGGCATGGTTTTGCTCCTCCGGGGAGTTGATGCAAATGATCATTGTTCTTGGTGTCATTATTTGTCTTGTGTCCCCACTTCAAAATGGAGCTGCAACACGCAGCCTGTATCTTGCTCGGTAACTATGCTAACACCAATTTTGTTCTTCTTTGTGTATATGTCTAAATATTTAAACTGGGATGAACAAATGGGAAACGTACATGACATGTACCAACCATTTTCTTTTTTAGAACACTTTGTTGAAAATCACTCAAACTCCAATTTTTCTTGGTTACCTAATTGAGTTTCTTGGGTGTTGAAGTGTTATTATTATTATTATTAAAGAAGAACTTTAGTTTTTCTTGTCTTTAAACGAGTTAAAATAGGAGGATAATATATAGGCACTATTGTAAATGTTTTGATGGCTTCAAACTAAGTGGGGTTTTAGCTTGAGGTGGTCCTGTCTGATAGTGAACAATGTGGTAGTTCTTTAAGATGCTTGCATTGAACATACTTATTTAAAAAAAAAAAAAAAAAATTCTTGCATTGTACTTACCCATAGTGTGGCAGAGGTGGAAAATGCTTACTACCTTTTGGGTTTGAAACTTGAAAGATATCAGTATGTGTGTTTTGATTTCACACTAGTGGAAGTGTAATTTATACAACCATTTGATTTATCCAAACTTGAATTAACTATGCTTCCTATTGAAAAATTAGAGAAAAATAAAAAGTAAGAATTGTTGAAACACAAGTTCAAAATAATCTGTATTTCTTAAATTTTGTGCAACATGGTTTAAGCCAATGCATATTTTAACATGTATGGAACTTAGGACTAAGAATAAGAAGAGTCTCTGTTAAGTCCACTCTAATAGGGGAAAGGTTTGGAGGTTTGCTTGCTTGTCTTGGTTACTTATATGAGTTTTCTTGGTGAGAAAAAAAAAAAAAAAAAAAGTTCATTTCATTGTTAAAAAAGGTTCATTTGATGTAAAAAGAGAGTAATGTTGTCTTCATTTTCCATCAAGAAACGTATTCCTTGTCCACCAAAGAATAGATATTGATATCTTATATGTAGGTAGCACTAAAATGGGTTTTGGACTTTGGAGTGTAGCTTTGATGTGTGTGTGAGTTTGAAGACAATGTTTTGTCTAGTAAGATAGTTAGAAGATAATCTTTGTTTAGTTTGTCTTGTGTGTTAGTGTGAGAGTACCTATGGCCTGTGGGTGTTTTGGGGATTTGTATAGTTAGATGACGGAGTTAGAAGTCAAATGTTTCATCTAGTAAGATGGTCAGAAGGCTAAACTTTACCTAGTTTGTCTTGTGTTTTAGTGTGAGATCACGGTTTGTGGTGTACTGGGGATTTGGATGGTTAGAAGAAAGAGTTAAAAGAACAAATTTGTCTAATAAGATGGTTTTGAAGACCAAACTTTTTCTAGTTTGCCTTAAAGCTGTGGGTGTATTGGGAATTTACTTTAGGTTAGTTTATGTAAGAATTTGTGAGTGTGTTGTAATCCTCTTCGTTGAAAGTGGATTTTTTTTTTGTTAGTGTTGTCCAAACCACATTAAATTTGGTGTAATGTGTTAATTGACTTTTATTGTTTTTGCGTGTATTGATTTTGTCCAACAGTCTCTATGTTAGTTATTTGTAGCATCTAGCTGTGCATGATGTTACTGGAATATCTTATTATATGCAGACAACCCAGACAGACAACCAGTTCAGCATCACTTGCTCAACCAATGGTAAATCCGGTACATATACATTGCCAAACGCAACCAATTCTCAAATCCAAGGGCTATGCCTTCAGCTTTGCAGTTAATTTAAAGTTGGCAAGAGCACCTAGATGCATAAACTTCTTATTGCAGGCATTTTGAATTGATATTCTGTTAATACCTCTCAGCTGTTACGTGTGTTTATCTCCTTGTATTAAATTGTTCTGTACATTGCCATTACTATGGATGTTATATTTGAGTTATTGTTTTAATTTAATTTTTGGTAAGTGAAGATTAGAGATTGAATTTGCTCCCATTTGGACAATGTAAAAAAAAAACATGGTTGGCGGTGGGTGACAGGTACACACGTAGAAAAAAGTTCTATATGTTCTTCTTCTTGTTTTTTTTTTTTTTAGAGAGTCAAAATTCCATAAGCTGTTTGACTAAGCTTCATGGCAACTGGCAAGCAAGACCTTGAGTGTGTAACAAAATAGGAATTTCCCACCTTTTGATGTGCCATGTGATGTTTGTTGGCGAACTCCTTTATATTTTTTTTATTTAATCCAAAGGCTAAATTGAAATATCGGAGTGCATTCCCATTTGGAGAGAAGTATGAATTAAAAATCCCAACTCCGAAAGACTTTATTGATTAAAGTTATGGAGTAGGTTCTCTCCTTCGCCTTTTTATTGGCTAAACAGTAGCCCTTTGTCCACACTATTCTTTTCTTCTTCTTCTAGAAACTTTTTCTTTTTCTTTCATTAGGCTACCTAATCGTGAAGGATGATCCTCCTCTTTTTCTAAGTAAATTCCTCCCCATTCATTGTAGTTTGAGACGCAAGGAGAGGTGTAACTGGACCAATTGGTTACTTAGGTCCATACACAAAATGGAACATTATCTTTTTTATTTCACATTCACAAAATGAAACATTATCTTTTTTATTTCATCTAAAACGAAAGAGATTCCATTTCAATTAAAATTTTATTTTCTAGATTTGATGATGTATAAAGTGCTACGTTATTTAAAATTTACAGTGATGTGACACTTAATACACCTTTAGATTTATAATATTGAATTTGAATTATGAAGTTAATCGTTTTCAAATTGAGAGAATCTTAATTTCTTGAAGCACCTTTTTATAATATGCCTATAAATTCAAAAGAGTTCAGCCATTAGGAGTCCTAATTTTTTTGTTATATAACCAAAATTCTGGTTAATTTATACAAATTGAGATTCGGTGCAATATGATACAATTTAAGGGCTAAGATTCAAAGTTAAAAAGTTAGTGTTTTCTCTTTAACCCTTGGATCAAATTCTTTGAAACTTTTTAAACTTTTATGATCTAAGAGTTGATTAAACACTGTAGCAGAGAGAGAGATGAGGGATCGAGAGATCAAAGAGAGCTTGATAGGGAGGACTAAGAGATTAGAGAGATTCACCGAGAGATCGAAGGGAGAAGTCTTTCTTCAAATGAATTCGAGAAATCTAAAGGAGGAGCCCTTCTCCGAATGCTATACCTAGAGACAGAAATGAGATTTTTGATTTTGTGTGTTGGATGAACAAGGCGAAAGTCTTCTGAGGTGAGTAGTGTGTGTTTAGAATAATGAGACTTAATTGAGTTTTCAGCAACTCACAAAGAGCCGTTGGGGCTCTTAAGCATGGTCTGACTTGATAGAGTCATTGAGAGGAGACATGAGAGTGGGCACTAGTGGTTTGGTTTTTTTATTTTTACAAGACTGCTATTGCAACTCAATTCTTAGCATCCACCGCGAGCCATTTTTTTAGCAATTTGACACCACAAAAAATCATTTTATCTATTTTACTTATTCATTTTACAAAACATCCTGCAGCAGTGAATCTATTTTAGCTTTCAACATAATAAAATAATATATTTACCACAATAAAATAATACACCCCACTGCCAAAAAAAAAAAAACACCAATCATCTGAGCATTCTGAAGAACAGTAAGCAAATCCAAAACCCCAGCCACCTCCACTGCCACCCACAACCATAACCACCTCCACTGTCCACAGGCCACCATTAACACAACCTAAATCCATAAATTTTGCAACAAAATCATCTCAAAAACCAACCAAAATCACACATAAAAATAACCAAAATTCAACAAACCCACAAATCCAGTAAAAAAAAAACCCAAGGACAACCAACCAAAAAAACCCACACCACCACCACAGCCAACAGTAATGGCTTGGGACAACCCATCACCACCACGAACACAGACTACAAACACAACCCACGAACACAACCCAATCAACAACGCACCACCACCACCATAAACCCACCTCAACAACCACCACCCACAACTCTGATTTAAAAAAAAAAAAAAAAAACCCACCACCACCAGGTTTGGGTCACCGGCGGATTGGGACTTGTGTCGGCAACGGCTTAGGACTTGGGTCGCTGGCGGCTTGGCGGGCAGTGGCTAAGGAGTGGTGAGGAGTTGGAGGAAGAAAGAAATAAAAAAATGAAGGTGGAGAAGAGAAGGGCTGGGTTCAGTGAAGAAGAAAGGTGAAGTAGTAACAAAAAAATAAAGAAAAAATGACTGGAGGAAGGAACAAAAAAAAAAAAAAAAAATTGAAAGGGAGAACCGGAGAAGTGCTGGGTTTGGTTCAGTGAAGAAGAAAGAGTCAATGTGAACAAGAAGGAGAAAAGAAAGAATGACAGAGAAAAGCTTAATTTAATAGAAGAGGAGAGAGAAATCAATTAAAATATAATTTTTTTTTTACCTTTGAGCTACAGTGCACATCTCAAGATAGATGTGCACTGTAGCGGTAAAGCTAAATTTTTTAGCTTTACCTCCACTGCTGCAGCTCCCTTTTTGTGATTAATAGCTATATTTTTAGCAATATAGCTATTTAGCACCACTGCTGTGAATGCTTACAACCTGAAAATTAACAATATGTGCTCTTAGTTTCCACAACTTTAACTCAGTTTTTTTAGTAATGGGTTATGAGAATTGAGAACAGAACTAAACCAAACAAGTAAACTTGAGGTTAGGTCTACAAAATTTGGAAATTGAGTGATGGAAATAAGTACACCTAAACATAGCCTAATTTTTTTACTTTGAATCTCAATCCTTGGATGTTTTATACACATAGTGCAGGGCCCAATTAAATAATGCAGTACAATAACAGAGCCATGAGCCCAAATACAGAGCCAACTTAAGCCCACAATCAAAGCCCACTGGACTCTCTTCACGTCGGTAGAAATCAAATACAGGACTTCAACGAGGGCATTTCAGTAACAACATCATCTAACAAAATCTCCAACACTATAGCTTTATCGTCAACAAGCAGCGAAAAACACTTCCTCTCATTTCTCTCACTCTCTCAAAACTGTAAGAACAGAAAACTTCTTTGCTGGCGTACTCAATAGGTTTCGATTTTCTCAATCTTCTATGAACCAAAAGGACTAAAAGCTTAACTTCCATTACTCAATGATGGCGGTTAGAGCCGTTAACAGCTGCTCCATCTTTCGCTCCGCTTCGCCTCCTCCTTTCTCCGCGGCGGTTCGGTGCCGATTGTACCATTACAGGAACTTGCAGTTTCGCCGATACTCCAAATTAGGGTTTCGGTTCCATGCATTCCGGTCCGAGAAGAAGCTTTTCGGCCATGGCGGTGTTCGGAGCTGTTCGGTTCACAGTCTCGTCGATAGCGTCATGGAAGAGCTCGAATTCATGCGCAAAAGGAAGAGAGTTTACGCTGCCTCCAAGTAGGTTTTTTATAACTAAATCCTCTTGCTTAATTGTAATTACGTTGTATATGGAATTTTGATTACGAACTGTTTGGTTTCTGAGAAATTGTAGGAAATTAAGAGGAAAATGTTTCTAATAACTTTTATTTGCTTTATTTTAAGAGCATTTACTTGAAAATCATATAGAAGGAATTTTATCTTTGCTATTTATTATTATTTAGTTACTAGGTTACGCACTGAAACATTCAACAATGGTGGTGATGAGTTGTCTTATGTGACTGAGGTGAAGCTCCGAGTAGCAAAATTAGAAAACAATTAGAAACTAATTTGGATTTTGATTGTGCTGCGTCTTTAATATAATACATATGATTATCCAGAATGGGATTAACAAGCAGTGGAGAGCTTCTTGAAGATAAGCTTGCAAACCGAGTGCTAGAGAAAGGGTTGCTGTTGGAGTTCAAGAAGGATACTGATAGGGTCTTATTGGCAGTTGCTCAGAAACCGGACGGCAAAAAGAACTGGATGGTGTCCGATCAGGTTCTAGTAGAAACAACTAAATGCGGCATGTTGAATAGGTTGCTAGGTGTTGTAACTCATTGTTTATTCAATCAATCAAATGCATCAGAATAAGTAAGCTTTTTATTAGTCTTACATTATTTTTTTTTTGTGGGGGTTTTCCCATTGGCAGAATGGTGTCACATCCTCCATTAAACCTCAACAAATTACATATATAGTTCCAGGCATTGAGAATTTTGATCACACTGGGATTTCAGATTTTATTCAGAAAGCACAGGATAACTTGGTTGGTTCTTGTTTGTGGAATGATTCTATCAAATTTGTCATTTTCAATTTGGTGGTTTTTGTAAAAGATAAAAGTCAGTATTTACTGATTTGATGCAGGATCCAGCACTTCTAGAGTTTGCTTGGGTTGAACTTCTTGAAAACAATAAGTCAGTGACAACTGAAGAATTAGCAGAGGTATTAAATTTTTATTTAGGGATCCAGTTTCTAAACCTTTGCTCTCCAATGACCATTGATTATACTGCAGATGATTTTTGGAAGTGCGGAGCCCCTTGAAAGCTATTGTGCTCACCTTTTGCTATCAAAAGATGAAACATACTTCAGTGTGCTGGAGACAAAAGGTTCACGTTCTATATATGGACCTCGACCTACTGTGCAGGTACACGTTATATTTGGTTTCGACATAGTGTTCTCTCTCCGTGGTCTTTCTTAATTGAATTATTTGTCTTAATTGTCAGAATAATTTTCTTGGACATGGTTTGGAAATTTTATTTAATATATTTGCTAATGTACAGGTATCTTTGAAAATTAGTGTAGTTTGTGCGTGACATTGACAACTACCCTTTATTTTGAACGATCTTTCTGTTAGATGTTTTGAGATCGTTTAGGATTTGTTGTATATTGGTTTGGTAATTTTAATTGCTTTGAAGTATGGAATCGATCAAAGCAAGAAACTTCACTGGAGGATATCGCAATTCTTAAGTGGTGGTTTTTCAATAGGTGTTAGGAGGGATGATTGATAAACCATCAGGCCAGTTTTGAAAAGCCACCAATCAAGGATCTTAATTGTGAGTGCATGACAAAGCTGTATCTCATGTGCATATTGATGGTGGTCATGCTCTACATAATTTTTGGTAATTGTTGTGGTGGTCAATGCTTCATCTTGCAAAAGTGAAAAAATAAAATTGGTTACAATAGTGAAGGACTGGAGTTACATTCCAACCCCCCCCCCCCTCTTTTCTGTGCCACTGCTCAAGGTTGCTCCCTGCTGAGCAGCTGGACATATTCTGCATTGCTGGCAGATTAGGAAGACTTCATATTCTAAATGTGATTATCTTAGCCTAAGAGGTGTTCAGCATGGCCACCGTTATATAAAATTGCCTGTTGGTGGGCCTGGGAGTGGATGAGAATTGGCTCAACTAAAAGTCTAAAACAGAACAATTTGTACATGAGACAATTGTTAGGATTTTATTTTGATTAGTGTCTGTCAGCCAATCTAAATATACTGAATCATATTAAATTTTAAGATCATACTACATGTTCAAATTTAAATTAAGCATACTGGGTTTGATTTTGGCTACCTGAAACCAGCTCATCTAAATGGACACCTAGCTGATCTTGATTTACTCATATTTTTTGGGTGGTTGGCAAATACGTAATTGGACTTGCTAAGAAAAGTGGGCAACCTACTAACTAGCAGGTATTATCAAATTTTAATCCTGATTATGGCTAATTTAATTTTAGGCTAAACTAACAATTAAGTCCAATAACCTATAAAAAAAGAAGGTCCAATTATGTAAGTGATTAACCAATTAACTTAAGCATGGATAAAAGCATATTAAAACACAATTGAAAACCCACATGCACAAACAAAACTCAGCCACTACACATGAATGTGCTATCAAAGAGGAAAACCCGAGAACTAGGCGGAAAAACCTCTTTGCAGCCTCACCACCAAAAATGATCTACTAGAATCGATAGTTGTAGTACGATTTACTAACAAAACCCTCCAAGTAATGTAGCAAAGATGTACTCAAGCTCTCCAAGCTCTTGCTAGCAACTAACTCTGCTAGTCCTTTCTCCACTCTAGCTCCGGACCAATGCTTTTTTTTGATAGATAATAAGAGTTTTATTGATGAAAAAGAACAATGTGTTTACGATTGTAAACTCACTGCCCTTGAAACAAATACAAACAAATCATAAGGAAAGACTAGTAGAGATAAGGAAATCAGACAAGGAACTACAATGCGTAAGACCCCAAATATGAGACCACTCGAACAAAGTCCTAGTAAGCAAGTTCTTCAACATATCTATAGGTCTCTCAATGTCCTCAAAAGTTCGGGCATTGCGTTCCTTCCATACTAACTACATAAGGCATGCTGGTACCATATTCCAAACCTTTGAAGAGTAAGTTCCCAACTAATTCCTCCAAGCAAAAAGAAGCGAAACAATAGTACCCGGCATCACCCACCGAACCCCAAACATAATAAGGACCTCACTTCACAAAGCAGATGCAAACTTACAATGAAGCAAAAGGTGATCCACAGTTTCCTCATCACACCTACATAGACAACACCAATTAACAAGGGGCAAGTTCTTCTTAACAAGGTTATCTATTGTAAGAATCCCACCCCTAGCAGTAGTCCAAAGAAAGAAAGATACCCTTTTAGGTAACTTTACACACCAAATGCTCTGCCAAGGGAAAGAAACGGAAGGGGCTTTCAATAAAGCAATATAAAAGGATCGCACATCAAAAACACCACTGCGATTCAAACAACACTTCCCAAAGCTTCAAACAACATAAATTCTCTAAAGGATACTTTGTGTGTGAAGGATTCAATCTCCTCTCATGGATTTGGCAATTTTGAGAGGAAGAAGATAGAGAGAAAACTACAGATTTAGCTCTAGGAGGTACAGGTTTTCTCTAGATCTTCAGGTGGGAATTAGGTTTACAAATTCCTGGGAAATGGGGCTTATATAAATAGGCAAAGGGGCCGGTACAGCAGAGAATTTTGTAACAGAATTCCCTACTGTGCTGAAGGGTTTGTAGGATGAATAGGAGGTGAGCTGGGTAAGAACTCACTGATCAGTTGCTTTCAAATTTGATTTTTGTACCATCATCACCTCATACCATTGCAGTTCGTTGGGATGAAAAACACTTAAGCCAACTTTCTCTTTTGCACTGGACCACTTCAAACCACAAGCCCAATACAAGAAAATAGCCCACAAAATTACATAGAAACAATGAAATTTGAAACCCCAAAATACAAACAAATTTGTCATGGAATTAGCCTACACTACAACACCTAACACTTGCCAACTTTCAAGTTGAAAATATTTCTCCCTTATCCTGTTTAACTGATGTTCTTCTCTGTCTTCTGCTTTTCATCGTGGTCTTTACTATTATAAATTGTACTGAAACCAAGTCGATATTTAATTAGTGATGCTTCACTCTGTGTAATATCTTTTGTTTTATAAATTCTGTAATGATATTTTGACATTTATCAGAAATTGTGGAACTTTAATTAGTTATCAGAGTAATACATTATACAATGCTTGGTTGCCTCCTTTCAATTCAATAGTTCTAATAACATGGAACCTCATTTGTTTGAAAAACTAGGTACAAGAACTTTTACGCTGGAAGCTTGCAAAGGAGGCGGCTGAGCAAGAACTTCAGGAGTTTGTACAATTACTGAAATCTGCTAAGACAATGCCTTCAAAAGCTAAGCCCCCCAAATCTTCTTGGTTGGCTGAAGAGAAAATTAGACACAAAATTGAATCTCTTGAATCTTATGCCATTGATGACTGCAAAAATGATGACCAAAAGAAAACAGCCGGGATGGTAAATTTTCTAAGTTTACTGAGTTTGTTTTAGTTTGACATGTAAATTTACATTTCTTCTATCCTAAAATATATGGCTGATTAAGATGAGTTTTCTATTGATCTAGAAGGTTTTAGTTGGAAGCAATTATCTTATGATGGTGTTTCTTAAGTGTTGATTTTGTGATCCCCTTTTTTTACTTAGAATAAAAAATAAAAAATGTTTGTGACCCATGTATATCCACTGCATACCCAATTTGTTATTTTTTTATTTTTTGGTTCAACTTGTCTTTTTTCATTTCAGATCCTTAAGGCAATGGGACTGGTGAAAACAGCATCATCAGCTGTAAATCTCCTCATAGATATCGGCTATTTTCCCGTACATGTCAATCTTGATCTCTTAAAGTTAAATATTCCTACTGATCATTCAGATGAGATAATAGCAGCCGCTGAAAGTCTTCTGTCTGAGTCATCTGATCCAGATGAGGTAGGCCTGCATACTGGACTGGAAATAATTTTAAAATATTTATGCAGGAGTTAGATCATTAAATATTAGAGAAAATTACGTTTTAAACCTTATAATTTAGGGAGGGTTTCTTTAGCTGATTGTTTTATTTTCTGTAGCTCTCTTTTCTTGTATTCCCCCGTCTACTTGATCTGAGTTTTTTCAAGAAATTTAATATTTACTTATCCAAAAAAAAAAAAGGAAGGGTTTCAGATGAAACCCTATAGGTTCACATGTTACAAATTCAACCCTATAGTAATAGGGAGTTTCAAATTAGACCTTATAGTTTCATAAGTTACAACTTTAAACCCTAAACTTTTCAATTTGTTTCAATTCAAAACCTCTCGTCTCTCTCTATCACTGACTGCAGGGCTCAGGGTTTGAATTGAAACAGATTTAAAAATTAAGGGTTTAAAATCATTTTTGGAATGACTACCTGTAGTACACTCATTCTAGGAAAACCATGAGAAATAAACTTTCAGAATCCATTTTCATACTCCCCAAATTCTTATGACTAGTTAATCAATCCTTCTATGCTGTGAAGAGAATTTTCTGCTTGCTTTTTCCAAACTAAACCCTATGGGAAAAAGTTCAAGGATTGGGTGAAACATGAGTTCTTTTATTAGACTTTCAGGGTCTCTTGTTGCTATGCTTATTTGATGTTCCCTGTCTTTAGATTGACAGAAAAGATCTCACTCATTTGAAGGTTTACGCCATTGATGTTGATGAGGCTGATGAGGTAATTTACATTTTGACTGCTTTTTGTGAAGTAGCGTCAAAATATAGCGTTTAAATGCTAACCAAACAGGTTTATGTAGCTTGATGATGCCCTGAGCGCAACAAGGTTGCAAGATGGCCGGATTAAAGTTTGGATACATGTTGCAGATGCAGCTAGATTTGTTCAACCTGGGAGCATGGTAGACAGGTAGCTTTTGAGACATTATTAGAGATATTAGTTATTCATATGCTATACTTGTATTTGATAATAGATTTGTAGGGAGGCAATGAGAAGAGGAACTTCTATATTCTTGCCAACTGCCACTTATCCTATGTTTCCGGAGAACCTTGCCATGGAAGGAATGAGTTTGAAACAAGGAGAGATCTGCAATGCTGTTACGGCATCTGTTGTGCTGCGTTCTGATGGCAGGTAAACTGTTAGTTTATTGGCTTGTTTTCTATAGAAGTTATTGCAATCAGATGATATATTAGTATGTTAATTGAACTTTTGAAGATATGGACCCACCTGGCGTATCTGTAGGCCATAAAATCCTATGCAGAAATATGCTATGCTGAGTTTTTAAGGGGGATTTGTTCTGGAACTTGAATGAGCCATTTGTTCTACATAGTATCTGAACTGTGTTTTTAAATTTTTTGAAAGTAATGATATCTATTCATAGTATACTTCTGCACACAATGATGAGCACACTGTAACCTTAAAGAATTATAAAAGAATTATGCACAAAAATTAAGTGATTCTGTGAAATCTGGAAGGGAGTAGCTATTTGTAAAACCCCACACAGGATCAATCAAACAGAGTTTGAATCAGCAATGATTCCAACTCAGCCTTTGATCTTTTTGTTTCTTAAAAAATATGGCTATTTTGCTTCTTCCATAGTAGCCGTATCAAACATAACAAGACAAAGTTCCAAATATCAGATGAGTGCTTTGTGAGCCAATTCCTCCTCCCGAACAAGAGATTAGCTACCCTCCTTGATAAGACCCATTAAATTCCAAAAGATCTAAATACATAAGCAACATCACAATGGATCTACAGATGATCTAGCTGACTAAGGAGAAACATCGCTTGATGAGATTATCACAAATAATAACTTATAAAAAAAGAAAAGAAGAGATTATCACAAATAATAATTTTCCCCCAGGTTTCTGTCCAAACAAATAATGAGACCCTTTTAGGGGCCTTAATACACCAAGCACTCTTCCAATAGAAAGAAGTAGTTGGTTTACCTTGGATAGCCTCATAATAGGAGTGAACATTAAGACTCCACTTCCTTTCAATATCCATCTCAATTTATCACGCCTCTTTTCCTAGGGATATTGGAGTATATAAGATCTAGGGAAGAGACTTAACTGACTCTAATTCCCAAGCATGAAAATCTCTATGAAACCTCATATTCCAGATTTTCCCATCCCCATCTAAACTGGCTATCCATGACAGAATGGACTGAAGCATTCTTACCAATTGAGAAAGCATAAAGGTCAGGGTACAACTATTTCAAAGAATGACGCCCACACCATGTATCATGCCAAAATCTTACTTGTATGCGTCCCCCACCTCAATATCCACATATTGACGGAAACTGTCCCACCCTGCCGTAGTACTCCTCCAAAGGCAACACCCATGAGTTAAGAAGAGTTGATTATGTTTGTGATGTTATTTATTCCATAGTTACTGGCAATTGTTTAAAATTAAGGCAATTTAGGAATTTGGAAGATCACCTCGTCACTACATTTCCTTGATGAAACCTGTGTTTAAATTGCTGTTTGGAACACTAAAGTTAAGTGCTATTGGGATGTCTGAATACGATGTTACGAGTTTTTAGGTTGTTAGCCTGATATGTGGTGCAGTTAAACAATTTTAGTGTCTTTGGCCAACACAATTATTCAATTTTCTTATTATCATTACCATCAATGTATTTACTGATGCAGGAGGCACAAAAAGATTGATATGTCCTGTGTCACTTACACTTTTTGGAACTGTACATATACATGGGATTTACATGCTTCTTTATTTATTTTTTTTCTTTTTTCATTGTTGTTGTATGTGACATCTATTTGATGCCCTATATGCTTTTGTAGCATTGCAGAATTCTCAGTGGACAACTCAGTCATCAAACCCACCTATATGCTGACATACGAGAGTGCATCTGAACTACTTCATTTGAACCTGGAAGAGGAGGTTGAACTGAAAATTCTATCTGAGGCAGCGACTTTACGGTTACAATGGCGGCAACAACAGGTTATACTAAGATTAATCAACTCTAAAGAATCTAGAGTTCTTTGAAGTCCTAATAAATCTGTTGTTGGTTCCAAATATCCATATTTATAGACCTTGAGGAGGCATGTTATGGTT
The DNA here is from genome assembly GCA_028535165.1 of Quercus tomentella. Classification (NCBI taxonomy): domain Eukaryota; kingdom Viridiplantae; phylum Streptophyta; class Magnoliopsida; order Fagales; family Fagaceae; genus Quercus; species Quercus tomentella. The sequence goes on from JAPQVY010000012.1 coordinate 408,824, forward strand.
GGTATGAATTAAATTCATGTAGAATCCAAAGAAGTTCATGAATGATTACCTGTGCGATGCACATAAAAGTTTAACATAATATGATTTTATTTATTTATTTATAAAAATATGAAATTTGATAATTATGATAGTCATTAATAGATATTTTTTGTGTGATTGTTTTTGTATGTAGAATTATATTTTCTAGCATCAGACATTTATTAAAATTTTGTTTGTATATGAAACTATATATGCTATCATTTAAAGAAAATATGATGTGCTAAGATTCTAATGGAGGGTTTAAATATAGAATAGGATTTAAATTTTATTCAAAAAATATATTAGAATAATGACATGTAAAATTTTAAGGCTGAAAAGCTTATACGGCACAATATTATGAGGTCAACCAAAAGTCAATGGCTTCGGTTTTATATATATTATAGATTATAGATTATAGATTAAGCTTTGAAGTTTTGCTAGTTTCAAATTGAACCTGTTACTTTTAAAATTGTATCAGTTAAAACCTTGGAGTTTAGGACTGATCATATGCTCGCATAACTCTACCCGCCCGATTGACCTGGTCTAACAGAAGGGTTGTTGGACGGGTCCAGCCAAATGGGTTGGTCGAAATAGGTGTCCAACTTTAAAAAAAATTCAGGTTTGCTGGCATGTGGCTGCTTTAACATCATTTCACCCAATCCACCTAATTTGACCGAAAAATATAATTAAACCTTTACACGTGTAGGCTCCCTTTTGGCAGATTGGATTATACCTGATCCCATTAGATTTATCTCTCATTTATTTAGATTTTTTCCCCATTTGAGTTCTAGTCTCTCCCTCCCTGCAACTGTGCTGATTTGCTACCACTTGAGAGTCTAAAGCCTCAATGATCCAATCGCATCTCTTTTTCACCAACTTGTGGAGGCAAGATTGAACAGGGAGCTGTTCTCACTGTTGTAGCACTTTGATCTGGACTGCTTTTGCAGTCACAACTCCTCCACCGCTTACACCACATGTCGGCCAACTTGTCCTTGATGTTGTTGCATAGTTCTGCTGTTTATGAGATCAATGATGAGGACCTCGGTTTATGTTTGTGGAATTTTCTGTTTTTGCTGGATTTGGATTTTGGGATATGGCTCTATGATTCAATTATGGTGTTTGCTTGTGAAAATGCAAACCCGCTAACCGGTCCAACACCCAACTGCCCAATTAAAGTGGGATGCAGACGAAACCATCTTATCCTTCAGGCAGCAGCAGGTGGGAGAGCTCCCCCCCAAAGGGGTCGAGTGGCAGGTTGACACTAAAGTTGATTTGAGTAGACCTGAAAGCACCCCTGCTAAACTTTTCAAGATTGATTTAGGGTTTAATTGGGGGGGTTTAAATTGATATGAATTTAAAAGTCCGAGGTTCGATTTGAAACAAATGGAGATATAGGGTTTAAATTGATTTAGGGTTGAGTGGCAGGTTGACACTAGAGTTGATTTGAGTCAACCTGTAAGCACCCCTGCTAAACTTTTCAAGATTGATTTAGGGTTTAGTTGGGGGGGGGGGGGGGGGAGGGGTTTAAATTGATATGAATTTAAAAGTCCAGGGTTCGATTTGAAACTAATGGAGATATAGGGTTTAATTTGTAATAATCTTAAACTTCAGCGTTGAATTTGATATTTTAAATCTATAGGGTTTAATTTTAAACTACCCTAAAACTATAGGTTTGAAATGTACTTTGTCAAAAGGGAAAAGTGCAATTGCTTTAATAAAAGAAGATGCATTTCACAGATTTGAATCAATAAATTTGCTTCAACATCTGTCGGTTTTTTATTTGCCTAGAGTGCTGCCTTATACTCCAAACTGCATCCTTTTTTTCTTTTTTTTCCAGGGTTCTTTGAAAGTAAGATAAAGAGATCAAACAAAATAAATTTATCACTACAGTTGTGCATGCTTGAATAGGATTTTTTGGTGCACACGCGCGCGCACGCACACACACATATATATGCATGTTCACCTCTCTTTCCTCAATGATGTAAGCATTGATCTTCATCATCTGTATAAGATGTTAAGACCTTTTGAATTTCAAATTGTTATTCTTTGGGAGTAGTTTTGAATCTTTTGATACACTTCTTGTGTATTGGAACCCTCTCCACTTTTGAGTAAGGATTTAATTTTTTTTAAAGACATTTAATGCATTTTCAGGGTGCAGTTGACACAGCCACATTAGAAGCACGCATCAAGGTGGCTAACCCAGAGGATCCTGAGCCTGTTATTAATCTTTATGTTGAAAACCAAGCAGACCCTGCAATGCGACTGGTCACTGAGATGATGCTACTCTGTGGGGAAGTTATAGCCACATATGGTTCTCGCAATAACATTCCTTTACCCTACAGAGGACAGCCTCAATCAAATATTGATGTGTCTTTATTTCAACATCTTCCAGAAGGACCCATTAGGAGTTCTGCTATTGTTAGATTAATGCGTGCTGCTGAAATTGATTTCAGGAAGCCTATACGCCATGGGATTTTGGGACTCCCTGGTTATGTTCAGTTTACATCTCCCATTCGTAGATATATGGATCTTCTAGCTCATTATCAGGTTCATTTATTTCATTCCTGTTGTTGCATATGAATTCCCTATATATGTACACTGACATTCCTGTTTGTTTTAACATTTTTATGTGTATGTAGGTCAAAGCATATCTTAGAGGTGAATCTCTTCCTTTCTCAGCTGGCCAGCTAGAAGGGATGGCGTCAATTTTAAACATGCATTCTAGATTGGCAAAGAGGCTGTTCAGCAGCAGTCTTCGGTATTGGATCTTAGAATACCTACGGAGTCAACCAAAAGAAAGAAAATATCGTGCATTGATCCTTAAGTTCATCAAAGATCGGATTGCAGCCTTATTGTTAGTTGAGGTACGCTGTAATTTGCTATTTGTAATTTTATAATGCAGCAATCTGTCTCATAAATTATGTCAATTAGTGCAAACTGTCCAGGACTTGTTGGAGAGATTGAACTGTAAGAGTATCGGCCATGGTAACACTTTGGCCATTGATGGAATAAAGATGTGCTAAGTTGATCTGAAGGTGGGATATATAAACAATATAAATGCCCTCGTATGGGCATGCTAGAGAAATAGGACTGAGGTTTATAAGTTGAAGCTGAGAAAGATATTTGGTGATGATGTGAAGTGTGAACAATAGAAATCTTTGTGACGGTAGCTTCCGAACAAATTTTGTCACTCAATGATGAGAGATGTTAATTTTAAAACTTTTAGGATTTTTTAACTTGCTTCTTACTGGTATCATAAAATATATGTTGCCTTCACATGTCAACATGCAACCTTCAATTAGCTGATCTCCAATTGGTTTGTCCCTAGCCCTACCAGCTGATTGTGCTCATCTTTGATGCTCTATATGCATACACATAATTTCTGTAGAGAGCAACAATTATCTTTACTAGTATGTTTAGTTTGGGGTAATCATGTAGGATTCCCAGAAATCATCACTGGATTCTTAAGAATTCTCATGTTTGGGGAATCCTGTGGGTACTCTTTTTAGGTTTCTTGGGAATCCTGAGAGGATTCTTGAGCATTCTCATGTTCATGTTTGGTTGCAAATATCTCAAGGGAATCTTGATGTTCCAATTGCCATTATAACTTTATTTTCCTCTCCTTCTCAATTTCACTCCTGCTGTTCCACGTTTCCTCTCTATGAGCCATCCATATTGAACAAGTGTCTTCCAATTTTTTTTCTCATTGTAATGGCATCTCAAGCCGCTAGTATCAAATGCTTATATAATGCAATTTTATCTATGTACCAGTTGCCCCTGCCCTTGGTGTGAGCTTTAAATGTAATAATAGAAATTGGGAAGATAAGGCAAAAATTTCATTTGTATTAGCCAAAGAGAAGCAGAAAATGCAACAAGAAGATAGGCCATCATACTATATGTAGCATTTACGAGGTTTATGGCTTCTGTCTCTGTGGCGTATCTATCATAGTTTATTGTTTATCCCTTCCCACCTCAACATTTAAAAAAAAAAATATATATATATATATATATATATATATTTTTAATAATTTATTCTTTGATCTGAAACACTAAAACCCTTGTGGTTTCCATCACTGCAGATTGTTGATGGCTTTCATTGTGACTATATTGATTGAAGTGCTTAGTTGATGTTTAAAATTTTCAGGTGGGATTCCAAGCTTCCGCGTGGGTGTCTGTTGGAGCACAGATTGGAGATGAAGTAGAAGTACGGGTGGATGAAGCTCATCCACGTGATGATTTTATTTCTCTTAAGGAGGTTATTTGAGGGCTAGAAAGAGATTCTTTTGACTGGAGCTTATCATCATAAAAGTATTTTCTCTGATATTGCTGTGATTTGTATTGCTGACGTTCACACCAATACCAAAGTTGGCCTTTCTTGTGATTTTGGGAGAATGAGAATTAACTTGCTTCAGATTCTTTGTTTTGACAGAATGATTATCAAGGACTCATAGCTTGTGCAATCTTTGAAAGTGATCAGAATCTCGTACTGCAAAACAGATACAAACATCACTTTTCAAGATGAATGTTTATGAAAATCACCACCTGCAGAAGTGACTGCCCATGTTGCATTGCATGACAAACATACACTGCTTCAAATTATTTTCGGCAGGAATAGCTTCAAAGCATTGCTCCAATTCAAATTGACTAATGGCATTTGGACTCTGGAGATTTTGGTCAATACATGCGTAAGATGGGTTGGTCATTCATTTTTCAGGGCCAGCATTTCTGTAGGTTCATTTTGTTCTTCTAAGTTGTTCCTATGAGGAGGCATGACAAACTGAAGTCATGTATACCGTTATAGCAGATCTATTTTTGTGTAAGTAATTTTGTAACATGTGGTATAGTTTCCAGTCACACTCTTCCTTTTTAACCAAACAGCAGTGAAAGCAAAGATCTTTTCAGTCACGAATTGCATACAAATTACAATGTAGATGAACAGATTTGTACTAGTTAGCCAAATGAATAATTTTACTAGGAGAAGGTAACAATATTGTATTATGTGAAATTGTCAGTCACTTCGCTCGAACATCAAAGTTTTGCTGGACCTTCAGTGTAAGTTGCGGAATATGGTGAAAACTGTTCAGAGAAATCCATACAATATAAGCGAATATAATTGTAGAAGTGGGAACCAAAGGAACCGTGATATCTAGTCATGTTTCTTGTGGCCTTGATGGTTAATGCATTGTATTGCGCTAGTTCTTCAAAATTTCAAATTCTAGTAGCCTCAATCGGATCGACTCATTCGTCTTCAGTTGCAACGCAATCTACTTATCTTAATTTTTATTCCCATCAAGTTGTAGCTATCCCAATGGTGAAGATCTCAGTAGCAAGTTTTGAGAATTCAAGCTGACGGCGTGCATGGCGATAGGCCACATTCATATTCAAACAACAGAACCATAACAAAAATAATTGTGACTGGCCATATTCATGGTCCTTGGTCCATAATTATTAATCCAATAAAGCCAAAATAACTAAAAAGAAAAAGAACCAGTAGTTAGTTTCCAAGGTGGAACCCTTATCTGGCTGTCAGTATGGATAACACTTTAGCTGCTTTGGTACTGGGAATTGGCCGTGGTCCATGGAAGTTAAGATACACAGAAGATTAAAAAAAAAAGCTGCCAATTCAAGGAGAGTAGGGGCACTTATTATGATGCATGACGAGCTTTATTGTTTTAATGTGTCATATTATACGAGGTAAAGCGATGTGATACGTGGAATTTAGTTCTGTACTAAAAGGTGTCTTGCAGATTTACAGGAACTCCAAACTTTTTTGAACTTGGGCTTTACATTTCATGTATAACGTAGCACATCACCATTCGTCACCATAATGCAACTAAAAGCCTGAGCAGCTGATAGCGTTTGATATTTTATATTGTTGGTGGCTTCATTTCCATATGGCAACAGACAAAGCTGTTGATACAGTTGAACTCAGCTGCATAGGCTCTAGGAATTCTGTGCTGCAAATTGTATTAAGAGAATTTACATTGGGAAATTGCAGGCCCACATTTAGTGTCTCCAGAATATTCACAAGACTAATTAGATCTTATCACGAGGATTTAGCGGTTGCATCAAAAGGTGTAATAGATGTTGTCTTGGGTTTGGTTTTGTGTTCATCATGCATAATGCATGCGAGTGTGCTTGCAATTTTAACTTAGCAATTAGTGTAGTAACACGGGGTGGCCACCAAGTTCAGTAATTCTGTCCCCATTTTGTCAGGCTAACTGCTTCAGGCTCCTATTAGGAATCATGAAAGGTAGTTAGTTTGGTAATTGTGTTTGTTGGTCCTCAAATAAGAGTGGCTAGCTACCTTCTGAGAGTGCAGAGAGGAACCTCCTAAAGATTGCATTATAAGGGGGGGGCTGAATTTGTTTGGTGTCGTCTTTTGTTATCGTGACATGTGTTGTATTTTGATAAGTTAGTAAATAGACATAGGTTCGTTTGGAGATAATTGATACTTATACCGATGGGTTATTCGTTGACCGCTACCATTGTGTTTTCTTCTCTTAAGCAAAAATATAATATAACCGAGTGATGAAAATAATAAATTAATAAGAAAAAGAGTTTTCTCGTATTCAAGTAATTTAGGCTATAAATAGAGGTGAAGAAATTTGTTAGGCTATTGTTCAGGAATAAACAAATTTATCTAGCAAATGAATATATATTTATTGACGCCCAAGTGCTATTGGTAGCAGCTACATGTGGGTCATCGGTCCCTTATCAGATTAGTGATGTACAAGAGGAAGACGATTCAAGAAAGATTATATACAGAAAATTGCTTTTAATGAGAAATTAAGTGAATAAAGAAGATGGCAGGAGATTGTTGAGAGAGTGGGAGAAATGGCACTTGGAGAGTGCTACTGAGCCAGAGACAAATCGCCTTAGTACCTGTTGAATTAGAGGAAATGGGTGTTTGGACTTCTCCAAGTGAAGCAGGTGTAAACTATTTTTGTGCAAACCACCCCCACTCCCCCCCAACTCCCCTTTTTCCAGGTGTTGGGCAGTAAAATTTGCAAGTGGCTATAGGTTTTTGAGAAATCCAACGAATTTGGTTTTGCACCAAACAAGGTAGTCTGGTTGATCTGGTTTGGTTTGTTTTTGTTGTGCAACAGTGGGAGCTCTATCACTAATTATTATAATTTGGGGCTAGCTGAAGCGCATTCACACGAACAAGAAAATAAAACATCTACACAAGACAATAACGTTTAATGTGATTCAACCAACTCCATACCTATATCCACGCCAACTAAAATATCCACTATTAACGATATGGATTACAACAACATTAATCAACACTCATCACACAAACAACACTCACAAACCCAAAGCCCCAATACACCCAATAACTCTCTCACACTCACAAAACAAACAACTCTCAACACACAACCATGGGGTAATCTTTTAACCCAAATAATCTACCAACTACTCTTCGAAGAAACTAATCATGTTGTTCTATCATGTTGTTCTAGGAATTTTTCATCTCTCCCCACACGGTAGGAACCTTGGGTAAAAGCCATCAAATTACTGCTCTTTGAAGAAACTCACTCATGTTCTTCTAAGAGTCTCTCACCTCTCCTCAGTCCTCACCTAGGAGGAATTTTGGGCAAAAACCCTTCAAACCTTTTGCAACAATGCATATTTATAAAGTTTTAATTTTATTTCTTGATGGACAAGAAACACTCATTATTTCTTCAATAAGTAATATTTTTTCTTTCTATGAAAAGGAAAATCCTTGTCTTCCACAACAAGAAAATACTTTTATACCTTTCCTTCTATGTCAAGAAAACTCAAACCAAAACTTATTAGGAATTTGAGGTAATATTCAACAGTTTCTTTAAGAGAAACAACAACTTCCGGATTTGATAATTTAAGAGATCACAAAAATAAGGAACAATTGAGATCTTTTGGTGAAATGAGGAATGGCCAAAAACATGGTTTATTCAATGTGTTATTCTTGGGCTCTTGGGTTCTATAGGTTCCTTAAACCCATTTGGAAGACTTTCAAATAGCAATTAATGATTTTTCCATAAGAATGTGAATTCATGTAATATAATAAGAGTATTAAGTGGGAGAATAAGAAAATGTACTTGGTTATAAAGTACTTTTTGCATGTCCTCATCAGTCATCACGTTTGTTCATATTTCAAAAACAAAGAATTCCGTAAATAAGTAGTACTTTATTTTAACTTCATTAAACTGCCAGTGGTGATTGAAATTTCGAGGGAAAAATCTTCACTCTCCTTTTTAGACAAGCTGCTTTTCGTTTCTCACTATTTCCGCTTAGATGCCCATAAAATATTGGAAATAAAAGAAAAGAAAAATCAAATTATTTTATTTTATATAGATATGAAACTAATCTTACACCAACCAAAGAATGAGGGAATAAAAAAGTGAGTGAAGTAGATACAGGACAAGGAGGCAAAATATGAAAATCCATAAAAATACGAGTCAATGTAAAAGAGATCAGACTTTAGAGAATTGAGAAGACAACATGACTGAAGTCATTAGCCATTATGTTTATGGAAGATGGCTGAGTAGAAGAATCCCCCTTTATTGGACTAGGGGAAAGACGAGTTTGCTTAAGCAATAGTCAAGTTATCTCTCTGCATAAGAATCCATCGATCAATTTGATTATCAAGTAGCTTGGGATAGCGATCCAAAAGTTGGCTCATCTTGTTGTAATCATCCAAATCGCAATATGCTCAAAATTCGACTAGGGAAGTTGATACTCCAATAATCAATAGGGACAAATAATTCATGGATATTATCATGTCGAGTCATGAGATTAACCTGGAAGTACGTAAAATTTCAAAACAACTGAAAGCATCGAAAAGGCAAGAATACAAAGCAACGCAATAAAGTGTGTTCTCAAGTTTATTGGATTCTTAGTATTTGTTTGGCAAAAATTATTTTTGCCTATTATTTTACTATCCAACTTATTTTTTCTACTATTTATAGACCCCACTGCACTTTTTGGTACTATTCATGGGTTCCACTGTACTATTTCAGCTAATTTTTATCTTTATCTATAGTACTTTCAGCAAAAAAATTTCAGTTTCAATAAAATAAGCGGATCCCAAACAAACCCTTAATATCCAATCATGACCAACTAGTCTAATTAGGGAATGAAGGACAACTGATATGACAAGAATTAAATAAATTAGATTTATAGGGAAATATAAGATTTAATAACATCCTGCCCAAATTTAAATTCTACTCAAATAAGGAATATGATAATTGGTAGTCAAATTAGAGTAAAACTAATGAGGCACTTAATTGGGACCTCGTCATAAAAAGGTGGGTAGACAATGGTAACCAAGAAATCTCTCCATGATATTAAAATGAGTCCAATTTTTTGCTAACCTAAGCATCGAAGACTTCTTTTTAGGGCACACCTCGACAGGGTTTTTTTTTTTGGTTCTCTTCTTTCTTTTTGTAGGTGTTTGGTGTTCGAATTGGTTGTGCAAAATTAAACATAATCATCATCCATGCACTAAATCACAGTCCATTGTAACAAATTTAATGAGTGAGCAAACTTCCATTTCTCATATAATAATGTTCAGTCTCTGTTGTAATAATGAGGTTAATATTAAAATCAATTTGAAAATATGAGGATCAAATTCACTAGAAAAAATACAGGAATAGAATTTAAACTTTAAACTTCAAACCGTCCTAAATTTTGGCGGATCAAAAGTGTGAAGCTTTGATTCTCTAAAAAAAAAAAAAAAGTGTAAAGCTTTTTTTTCCCTTCCCTTTTTGGTCAGTAGAATCATTTTGAGTAATTTAATTGGCTGTATGCTTTCCTCATTAACTTTCTTTATTCGTTTTTTTTAATGCATGGCATCTAATTCTATTTCTTCTATGATGCATTTACCACAAATTCAATACACTTGTGCTGCCTAATTTTGCAATTCAATATGATGAAAATGAACCTCAAGAATAATATATTCTGAAAATTGTTATAAACGTGTCCAATTTGGGGGGTCTTGGAGGTTGCGTCGTTTTTATATCTCTATAACTGGTCCCAAAAAGACCAAAAATTGTACAAAAAGGAGTGATGCAGAGAAGTGAGACAGATCACATGGATGTAGAAATCTAAATTGTATTTTGGATGATGGGTCATGTGGAAAACAAAGTCTCATTTTAGTGTCACTTGTTCCTATTGATAAGGTTCATCCCCACATGCAATTATATGATCTTTCTTATCAGCCCCACGCACTCTTGCTCCAAAATATTCGTAACATGTCTCGCTCTCTCTCTCTCTCTCTCTCTCTCTATGTATATCTCATGCGGCGTGATTTCTTCAAGCTTTACCAACAATTTTTAACCATGTCTGTAATGATTTACAGGCTCTTTAACTTAGCGACATATATGCTTGGACAAAAGTTTGGTAATCAACGGGTTTTGGAAGTTGGAAGTGCTTTCATTAAGCTTGTGCGTGACTTAAAGTTTTACATTGAAGAGCAAGATTATTACTTTGGACAAGTTGAATGAAGACAGAGATGGGATATGCTGATTGCTGTGGAAAGCAGGCCAAAATCATTTAGATGCCTAACATGGGAATTTGATTTGTAATGATTTCAAATTAAAAAAAAAAAATCATTTCGAAATTGAAATAAATTGAAATTTGTAGGCACCAAGATCTTATTTTGAAGCATGTATATACTACGATTAGTGTTGGGAAATCATTTTCTGAATACTCAAAATTGCAAAGCTTTACTATACGTTTATTTAGCTGTACGCTGACGAATGTGACTCGTCATTCATCACCACCATACTAATTAAAAGCAAAATACCCCCAACCACCACCTAGTGTCCTATAAAGAATTGAACAAGAGGAAAAGTGTATTTCATCATGTAATTCAAATGCTTTTGGAAAATGCAAGCAAGAGAATAAGTGATACATAAGAAAGGTTACTTCCTAAACTAAACTTTCTTTTCCTTTCTATCTTAAAAAAAATAATAATAAAATGGTGCTACCTAACAAATTCATCCCCCAAAATAAAATGGTGCGAAGTATTTGTTTGAGAGAGTTTGTTTTTATTTTTATTAACTTATTAGGCTTAAAAAATAAATGATCAAAAGTGCAATTTTATCTAAGTTGAATAAAAAAAAATTAATTTCATTATTATACCATTCATCCAAACCAAGGTTAAATAAACTATGAGAAAATTTAATGAATATTTCCAGAATATTGATTTATAAAATATTTTTAGGGGAGAAAAAAAAAATCATTAACCGACAAGTAAACTATCTGTAAAGTTTAAGTGCCAATATAGGAGGGAATATAGGACACATACTTAATTATAGAGAAGTAAATCACATGCACATTGACGTTATCACAAAGTCAAATGACTCAAATCGAACCCTTCTCTATCCTCCTTATCAGTGTTGAGTCAGCAGGAGAAGCTAAAACCACTTATCATCAAGATCAGAATGCATGTGACTATATTCTATTCCATGATCGTAATTGTTTAGTACATTTTGTTTAGGCAAAAAAATAAATGTCACCGACAAGTTCAACAACGGATAGCTAAATGAGAACACAATTTGGTACGTACGGAACAGTTGGGTACTTAAAAGGTACAGTCCCTTGGAAAAAGTTAAACACAACCAGACCAAATTCATAAATCCTTTTAATCTAACATGAATTGTATAATGTTCTGTTTGGCAACTCACAGCCGTATAGAAAAAGAAACTATCATGTGAGAAACTTCATTTTTAAACTCTTGAGTAAGAAGGACATTAATTAACCACATATTCAAACTAAGAGAGAGAACCTGGTCCATCTAATAAGATACACTACTTTTTGTTGTGTTATGAAATAATCTACTACATTATCTTGTTATCTGTGTGTAGAATCTTCTTTATCCCTATTTTTAATACATCTTGACATTCATTTGACATTTTATAACTTGAAAGAGAAATATTATGTTCATAATATTTTTACAATACTTTTATAATGAATTTTAAATTACAGGTTGGGGTAAAAAGGGTAATTTCAGTAGTAGATTTAAGTTAGAATCAATAACAACTTAGCACCTAAAATTTGTTGTGAAAATATTCTGAACGTAGCACTTTTTAATTTAAAATTAGATTATCCAATTTCAATCCCAATTTGTCAAGCAAAATTGTTTTAATCCCAATTGAAAGAGATGGTTGGAGTAGTTAAACTTAAAGCTAGTATCTTACAGGTGCAGCATAGTCACCAACTTTTAAGAACATTGCAGCTCATGATTAGGGGCTATCTTAGTGCGGTGCATCATCCAAGAGTCGTTTAAGTCCACACCTTACATTATTGTTAACAAAAGATAATCATAGAATCCCATGTGAAATTTGGATCCAAATAGGCGCTTTTATTTAACACTATAGTATACACCACCATACACATGCAAAGTCAAACCCTTCAAGATGAAATCACTATCCAAGATCACACACACACACACACAAAATATTAGAAAACCCATATGTGGGGCCCAATAATTTATGGGCCAGGCCCACTTGCTCATGAGGATTCCAAAGGCCCAAGCCGAAAAAGGTAATGGTCCGGAGACGCAGCCGAGGACAGTCTAGTCCTCGGCAGACCCAAAGCTCCATTGAGAAGAAGGGTAAAACTGGTATAGGACTAAAACTTGAAAGAAGATCTAAAATATCTTGGGAGAATTATCCTTACTACCCTTCCCAGATAAGGCTCTGCACCTAACAGAGCCGTATTCTTCAGCTTTATCAACCATCCCCAACAATTCCGGGATGAGACTGATGGGACAAATATCAGTCTTATAAAGGTTGACCCTACACGTGGACGAAGGACAGCGAACGCAGGCTAATATAAAAGGAAAAGTAAGTGAGCCAAAGAGGGGGGGCTCTCTCCATCCCACCTAAGGAAGAGACTCCACGGGAGAAACACCAGAACGACTCATGCAGATCAGAAGGAAAGCCACCATTGGGGAAACGGAGTAGGACCTTAATGCTCCTCGGATCAAGTCCGAGGAGTCCAACCCCATGGGATGCGACACTATAGGGCTTAAATGTTCAAACCCATCTCCCCTTTCTATATGAATTCCTCTAAAATCAAGACCGGAATATCGCCCCGTGCCCAACGGCTAGCTTTTCAAGCCCACTCTCTACAAATCATATTGTGAGGGATCTTTCATGTACGAGCCCAACATCCTTATTGGGCCTCAACAGAATCGTGTCCTTACACCATATATGTTGTTTTGGATTTATTAGCTTTTATCTTCCTCGAGTTCATTGCCGTGACCAAATTAATTTTTGTTTTCTTTCTTCCTTCGTTTATTTTTAGCCATCATGCATGTGCAATGCAACAGTGAGTAAAAATGAAAAGTATATAAAAATAATAATTATATATATATGAGAGAGAGAATCCTGTTCTAGAAAGTTTCTCATTTTGTTTTTTTAATTCATATAATTTGTTAATTTCACTATCATGCTTTGTCACATCTTCCTATTTTTAAAATGCTCCATTATTATGAAGTATGAACTCATAAAAAAGAATAAAATTAAAGAGAAATTTCAACTTCAAAAAGTTAAATAAAATGTAGCCCATTTCAAACTAATGTTGTAAAGTTAAATCGCCATCAAGGGATATATAGAATAAACTTGTACAAATTTTGTGATGAATCAGAAATTTCATACACTTTCCTTGACCCATATACAAATTTTACTGTGTGTGTAATTAGGTAAATGAATAAAAAGAGGAATCACGTGCCTAACGGTCTATCACCAACGTGGACATTTTTTCTGGTGGCAATCTTGGTGGCACGTTCACATGTCTTGGCATGCATGGTTGGTGTTGTGTGGTTGAAGTACACTCCATTGCTTTTGCTGATGTGGCCGATTTGCTAGATCTGGTTGGAAGGTGTGTGGACACCCTTTTTTAACTTTTTAGGCCTTACGTGTCACAGTACACCTTACCTTACCTAACTATATCGACCTTCATTACCAAGGATTGACTCTTTAACACAAGATCTACACCATTGGAAAGACCTTTTTTTTTTTTTTCTTTTTCTTTTTTTTTTCTTTTTTTTTTTTTAAGTTAAAAGCTTTTTTTTTTTTTAATTTGATAATTGGGAAATGGGATGTGAACTTTACATTTTCATTTTATTTAAAATATTAGGAAGTTCTATTAAAAAAAATATTAGAGCATTCACATCTGATTATTCCATCCTATTCTATTTTACCATTTTAAAAAGCTATTTTATCAATTATACAATATCATTTTACAATACACTTAACATCCAAACTTTGTTTTACCATACTACACAATAAAATAATATATCTACATAATAAAATAATAAATTCTGAAGAGAGAGAGAGAGAGAGAGAGAGAGAGAGAGAGAGAGAGTGGAGAGAGGAGGTAGATTTTTGTAGGTAGAATAAAATAATAATTTTTGGATTTAGAATGTTGCTACAGTGCCATTGCAAATTTGAGATGGTACTATAGCAGTATTGCAAAAAAATTTTTAGTTTTAACAGACCAGTTGATGACCTTTTTTTGTGCTGAAATGGTAAATCTTGGCAAGATATGGCATATACCATGCCAGCTGCAATTGCTCTTAAAAAGTATTAGTTAAGTTACAAAACTCTTGAAAGCAAGGAATTGACTAAGTGATTTTTAAAATCTCATAATATTTATGAGATTCTGGATTTAAAATATTTTGTCAGGGCCACTCCAATGAATTTCTCTTTGTAATAATCTAGTGTGCATGAGATGGTGGGATTGCACATGCCCAAGCCCAAGAAAATGGCCAGATATTTGAAAATGTCTGTATATTCTTGTTTATAATTTTTTTTAAAAATAAAAGTTTGATTAATGATCATTGTCAAAGAGAATATTAGCAAAGAGTTTTGAAAGTGAAAGCAAAACTTGCGCTCCCTATGTGTCTATGTGACACTTGGTCAAATCTTGCATCAAACACATTTTGCCGATTAAAATTTAAAATGAAAAGGGAATACAAAAACTTTTAATTGATTGGTTTTTGTTTCTTTTATTTTATTGGAAGAGAATTAGCTTACTGGATGAAACTAGAGCCATTATAGTTGCAAGTTGAGACGGCCTCTAATTAAGAATTTTAAAAGAGAGAATAGACAGCATTAAAAACCGTTCTTCGTAATTAAGAGATTTTTTTTGATCGCTGGTAATTAAGAATTTGGATTTGGATAAGAAAATTACAAAATAATATCTCCGTAAGTAAAGAAAGATACCAAATGCACTTCGTGCAACATATGATACTTTTTTTTCGTTTGGGAATAATTTCTAAATCCTTTGACTCTGTAATATCATATTTTTAATGAATACATTTTAAATTGTAAATACTGAGTAAAGGGCCAAATTAGATCATATAAACAATATATTTCAGCAGAACTAGAAAGTCTTAGGAAATTAAAATAGGGAAAAACATGTGGAGGCATTCGGTGCTGGGTTTTACTATATAGAAATGAACAAAAGATCAACCAAAACAATAATTCTTCACGTGCGAGTTGGGCCGTTTTGGATGGACAAATCACAAATGAGAATGTGAACTAAAAGTCTAAAACTAGCAAAAAAATGAGTATGAACTTTGAATCAAGAGGCACTCTCAACTCTCAAGCTCTCATTGGGCCACTGACTCGAAGCAATGGGATTTAGCGAAAGGCACAAGGTATTAGAGGTCATTGATGTGACACCACCTGTAAACACTGCGGTGGACATTACATCCCCAACCTAAAATATAATAAGGGGGAGTGAGTATTATATTATTATATGTTGTGTTTTTTTATCTTGGGCGAACAGCATCATAGAATTCGGTAAGACTCCAATTTAAGGGAAAAAAAAAACACACACACACACAAACTATTCACCGATCATATCATCAATGCTAACGGTTCTCTCACTTAATAATATCTACGTGTGATCATTTATTGAGTCAAATCCTACTCACTAACTCAATCATAAATTTAAAAACCTAAAAATAAATAAATAAATCACTTTTACCTTCACTGTCGATGGCTACACCACCACCACCGTCTACAACTCATTAGAGTCTATTTGTCGCCAAGTTGATGTCCATACAGAAGCCACTGACTTCCACTCGTACCACAACCAACTCACCTATAGTTCCGTAACCGTTATCAGCTATCACATCTCCTTTCTCCACTCACCCATTTCCCCTAAACTGGTGGCTTGGTGATTATTCTAATCAAGAACATAAAAGTTGGAATCTTGAAGCGCTTCACAAATGAGATCAGGGTCACCCATCATCACACTTGGGATTGCTCAATGTGTTTGCGGAGCAAATCCAACACCAAATTCACTTGGTTCTTGATGCTTGAAGAGGTTAGCAACGTTGAAAATTGAATCAATATTCGAAAAGTAGTGCTCTGTCCATAACAATTTCACAACAAATCCTAAGTAGCAGATTGTTATTGGTAGGTAAAAAAGTGATGTTGGTGGTGCATTCATGTTATAACCAGTAATAGCCTAATACTTATAATTTGTTTTGAAAATGTTGTGAACGTAATATTATTCATATTTGAAAATTCGTTGTTTTCTTCATCGTCTATGTCTCAAATTCGGATAGTCAATTGATGGGGTAAATAGAGATTATAATATTGATTTTTGAAATTGTCTCCATCCTTGACTTGGCAACAAATCGACTCTTAATGAGTTGCAGATGGTGGTGGTGGTGGAGCCATTGGCAACGAGGGTGAAGGTGAATTTTTTGTTTTCAATTTATGACTGGATTAGTGATTAGGATTCGACTCAATATAGTGTCACACATTGCACAATATTATTGAGTGGGAGGACTACTGAGCATTGTTGATGTGGTCCTTTCTGTGGAGTGAATAATTTCTCTTTAATCCTTTGCAAAAATACAATTAAATTTGTATATGAAATTAATCAATTATAATTACGCATATTATAAAAATATAAATATCTCTTGATTTTTTTAATATTGCAAGTTGAACTCTGTTTAAGGTTAAAGCTATTTAATTACGCTATATTTTTAAATACTTCCTACATGTGCAAATCATATGAGGTCATGAGACTCAAACATGTGGATAAATATTTTTGAAAAGAATAAAGGATGCCATATTGAAGAACAACCACCAAATCAATAACACCAATGCTGGTGTTTCAATTCCAGCGAGTTAAGGAGAAAAAATGAAATATCACATCAAAACGTGTTGATAAAACAAATATCATATTTTGGAGTGATGCGTAGAGGGCACTTGTATATTTACCTTTTAAGGCAAATTTTTGTGCTTTCAATTAATGATTTTATTATCACAATTTTCATGCTTCCGAAAATTTCATATAATTTGATACATTAGCATTTTTCAATAGTAGAGTCAAGATTAGAATTATAAGCTTCACATCTCAAAATAATTTATGGATGGAGATAAATGACATATCCCTTTTTTTTTTAATAAAAAGACATAACATTTTTCTTTTCTTTATTTTTGTTTTTCCCTTGTGTCACACCCACGTACACATATATAGGGTTGGGTTGAAGTTATACTTGCACATGATATAATGCTAAGTAATATTATATCAATTAATACATTAGCATTTTTCAATAGTAGAGTCAAGATTAGAATTATAAGCTTCACATCTCAAAATAATTTATGGATGGAGATAAATGACATATCCCTTTTTTTTTTAATAAAAAGACATAACATTTTTCTTTTCTTTATTTTTGTTTTCCCTTGTGTCACACCCACGTACACATATATAGGGTTGGGTTGAAGTTATACTTGCATATGATATAATGCTAAGTAATATTATATCAATTAATATTTTTTATTAGATGTCGATTTTGAAAAATTCACTGTTGGATTACATTTTCTTCTTATACTCTATGTGTTTTAAATTTTTTCAAATGATATAAGATTAATAACTACCTCATCTATAAATTGTAGAAATTTCAAGTAAAATTATGCATAATATATGACTTTATGGATCAAATGGTGAATGACAATCGATTAGCATGAAATTTAGTATGCGTATTAAAAATATAGAAAACATGTAATCCAACCATTAAAAATTCAAAATATTAATTCGATAAAAAGTTATTAGTTAGTATATAAATTGCTTAAGATTATACCAAAAGTAACTTGATCCTACTCCATATACTTGTGAGCGGATAAGTGGATTCAATAGAAAGTCACAAATAGATTCCCATCTCCCTTGAGTTATCAACTATTGCTTGATCAACCATAAACAACTTAAGGTGAGAAAAAGGGGGAAATGACTAATGACTATACCCCGAATAAACCAGGAAGGTTCATTTTAGGGTAATCTGATGGCAAAGTTAGTAGATTTTTAATGAAAAGTTGACAGATGAGATTTTCTCTCCTCCTTCAAATCTTTAGGCCATGCTGCCCTACTTATACCTCTAGGAACCTTCAAGATGGACGGAATAAGCGACAACCATACCCCCTTAACAATCATGAGCACAGTTGGTGGATGTTCTCAAATAGCATCTTATGAGATTTAACAGTAATTAGGGTGAAATAAATGCAATGATAAATGGGTGACTAACATTGTTGTATGAAAACCTAGTGATATGAAGCTTACCAAATTTGCATTGAACTATTGACTGATCTGAGATGCCACTAATGCTCCAATTAGTCCAGCATTTGGGGTATTCTCTTTACATCTCACTCGTTCATATCGTTCAGGTCAACATTGATCACCCCCCCCAATTTAACTTGTATGAAGAATGCTCAGATCAATAGTTGCAATAGTCTTTTTAGGTGAACACTTTTCACCTTCAGGTCTTAGCAGGTTCCTTAAGAATCTTCTCTCTCTACAATACTAGGGTCAAGGTAACAATGTTGTTCGTGCTTTAGTGAGGAGAGCTAAGTGTTTTTTTCTTTTACAAGTTTGGATGAAAGATATTTCACCAAACATTTTATATTATGTTGTTGAAGATTTTCCTATTTAATAATAAGCTCTCGGGGGGGTTAATTCTCAAAAAAAAAAAAAAGAAGAAGAAAGATGAGATCAATTAAAAATTGCCAATTTAACTATTATGAAAATTGTTGTGTATGTAACCTTGCTCATATTATATAATGTGGAATTGGTAAGGCCTAGTGTAAGTAAGATAAAGCAGTTGGAATTGGAGGAGAGGGAGAGGGGGGTGATTGGCATTACCCAATAATTGTCGAAATAGTAAAGAGGCAAAACACACAATGGACCCCGAAAATGCTGTTTTTGTAACCGTAGGCGCCGAACAGTCACAGAGGTGAGAGAGCGGAAAAGAGGAAGAGAGTGCGCGAGGCTCGAGATGGGTCCCAATATACGGTTAAAATCCATAGCCCATGAGCCTATCTATATACCGACAATCAACAATGGTCCCACTGTTTGGTGTTTACGCGTTTATTTCCCATTTTGTTTTATTGTCCTCTCTTTTTTTAGCTGAGCCCCTATATCTTCTTCGTTCAATTGGCTACTTTTTACTTTTTCATTGTGTTTAATAGGCAGTAGCAAGTGGCTTTGGTACCTGGATTCCCATTTTAATCTTAAATTGTTTTTTTTTTCCTTTTAAAAGTTGTATTGAAGAAAAATTTTATTAATATTTTTGGAAGAAGAAGATAAAACAATAAAAGGAAAAGATGCGGTCTTGATCAAATTACAGCCATTTGTAATGAGATTGCTTGTGATTGAAGCAAAGGGGCTTCAAGTTGGGTTTCTCATGAGTCAGAACAATTAAGCTAATTTGGGAAATGTGAATAGGACTCTTCAATGGAAATATGCATCTGTTCTTTTGTAGTTGATCGAATGAACTATGGACCTACTTAGTCTGTGAGTTACAATTTGAATTTATCTCATATCCAACAAGTTGAGAGCAAGTTTATGTGGTTGAGATTTGGAGAGAAAATACTATAATATAAGCAATAAATTTTGATAAAATTATTGAACTAGAGAGATAATGCACAATTGACCTCAATTATTGGCTTTACTTTACCCTTTCAAATTTTGAAATCGCCATTATAGTTAATTGATTTTAATAATAAAAAATGTAACGTTTTTTTTTTTTTTGCATAGGTAAAAGTGAGTATGATGTTATTTAATTTGCGGCAAATAGCAATCTTTTTCTTCAAAAGTATCCCATCAGTTAAATTAATTGCAACCAAGCTATTAAAAAAATATAGAAAAAATTGCAGCCAGTGCCTAAAGTTTTTTTTTTTTTTTTTTTTTGGAGAATCCAATAGTGCCTAAAGTTACGTCAAAGAATAATTTCTTATGAAAAATAAGTTGAGGTCTTCTTAATTCAAGTTAGTCCACTTAACATATGGGTGCAGTCTATCGAATCTGAATTCAAGTTGCCCTGCTCTGACCAGCCAAAATTAGCATGAAGCGCCATGTGTGATCCACATTAATTCTAATTCATGTTCATCAACTTAAAGAGTGATCCAAACATTTCTTGAAGAGGAAATGCTGTTCTGTTGTCTTTTCTTATAATTGAAAAAAAAAAAAAAAAAAAAAACATTTGTTGAAGAAAAAGAAAGATAAGACTGTTCCAATGTAAAAATGATAAAATATTAGAGTGAGTATCATGATTTTTTTTTTCCTTTTTCTTATGTAAAGATAAAAATTATGATTTAACCACAACTGTCTTCCCCAAAAAAAGATCTCAACTTTCTAGTTTCTACCTCTATGGTATTAAAAAAATAAAAATCCTAAAAAAGTTATGGTCCTTATAGCAATACATTATAAAATAAAGTTATTAGAGCATTCACATTGGGAATGCCATATGCCATATGCCATATGTTGGTTCAATTTAGCATAAAACCCCAAAAACCCCACTACATCCGGAATTGTAAATGTAGACTATTGTAAAAAAATTTGCAATTGTGCTACAGTGCGATTCTAAATGTAGAATCGCATTGTAGCTCAATTGTAAAAACAAAAATATTATTTTATTCATTTTCTCTCTCATTTGTCTCCTGACTCTCCCACTCTCTCAACTCTGTCTCCCACATTTCTCTCTCTTTCAGATTTCTCCCTCTCCCTTAGGCCATCGTTGGCCACCATTGCCCAGCAACGCCAAGCCCAAGTCGGGTCTCAATGTTTTGCTCTGATGTGACTGTGGTTTGCTCCGATTGTGATGCGTTTTGTTTGCTCCAATGGGTCGTGGGTCAGGTGGTGGGTTTGGATAGGTGGATTGGTGTATCATGGGTCAGGTGGTGGCATGGGTTTGGATTGGTTGTGGCCAGTGGGTTTGGATCGGTGCTCTGTGTGTGGCTTCGTCGGTAGCTCCACGGTGGCTCCGATGGTGATTTTTTTTTGGGCTTGGTTTGAACTAATGCTTTATGGGTTATTTATTTATTTATTTGTTATGTGGTTTTGGTTTTGGTTTGATGGTTTGGTGGGTGGTGCTGGGATATGTGGGGGTGACTATGTGTTAGTGATGGCATGGTGGTGGTGTGTTGGCTATGGGTGTGATTGTGTGTTGAATTGTTTTGGTTTTATCTGTTATGGCCGATGCTAGAGATTGAGAGAGAAAGAGAGAAAAAGGAAAAGAAAAAGAAAAATAATAAAAAAAGAAATAAAATAGAATATTTAAATAAAATGGGGAAAAATAGAGTTTTGGAATATTGGGTGTATTGTAAAATGATATGGTATAATTAATAAAATAGCTTTTTAGGATGGTAAAATAGGATGAAATAAAATTTTGGAACGTGGATGCTATTAGGTACTAAATAATAACTCACATGAGAAGATATTTATCCTTGATTGACTAAGATTAATACTAAATAATAACAGTATACTTAGGATTATATATACAATTATGAAAAAGTTTTAATGATCATGAATAGTTGATTACTGTACTATGATTTAGCCTGACAATTTATCTAGAGGACAATTTTGCTTTAAAAAAACAAAAACTTTTTTGAACTACAGAAAATAGATACGAGAGAGAGAGAAAGGCAGGCAAAGAGCATTAAATATGCAGTAATAATTCGACCCATAATTAAAAAATAAAATTCAGATCCCTCTGACTCCGCTACTGCTGAATTGATTCCCCAAACCCTCAGCCACTCCATCCATAAATACCCCCCCATTCTCATTCCTCTTTCCATTCGCCTCAACCATACTACTCAACACATTAACCCCTTTCTCTCTCTCTCTCTCTCAAAAGCACACAAATGGCTTCTGTGACCATGCTCTGCATTGCTATTGCTTCACTTCTCTCACTTTTTGCTCTGGCTAACGCTAAAATCCCAGGGATTTACAGCGGTGGAACATGGGAGAGTGCCCACGCTACATTCTATGGTGGCAGTGACGCCTCTGGAACTATGGGTACTCTGTCCAAAAATACACTCTGCATTTTACTTTTTACTTGCTAGTACTTTTCATTTCTTCATTTTCTGCACAAATCCCACTTGCTCAAACATGCAAAACAAACCCCATTAATCCATTTTTACCACCAACATTTTCAGTACTATGTTTAGCAACTTTACAGTTACATGTGTAATTTCTCACCTACGTTAGAATGAAACAAAAACAGTAACGGTTTTTTCTTTTTGTTATTAGGTGGTGCTTGTGGGTACGGAAATCTGTACAGCCAAGGCTACGGAGTGAACACGGCGGCACTGAGCACAGCACTTTTCAACAATGGCCTGAGCTGCGGTGCGTGCTTTGAGATCAAGTGCAACGAGGACCCAAGGTGGTGCAACCCTGGCAACCCTTCCATCATAGTCACAGCCACCAACTTTTGCCCTCCCAACTTTGCTCTCCCAAGTGACAATGGCGGCTGGTGCAACCCTCCTAGGCCCCACTTCGACCTCGCCATGCCCATGTTCCTCAAGATCGCCGAGTACCGTGCCGGAATCGTCCCCGTCTCTTACCGCCGGTGAGTCAACCTCTCTCTCTCTCTCTCTGCCTTTTTTACCTTTTGCTTTCAGGCCAAGTATACACTTCTTTTGTCAAACGGTTCTTTATTATTTGAGGAGCAGTTGTAGTGCACAACAGAACGCACACTTGTGCCACAACTATGCATGCGACGAGTTGTGGTTGGTGGAGGGGGTGATGGTGCGTCGTTTGGAGACACCCTTCTACCGCATAAGATGTGCATTTTGTTGTGGCACCAGACTATTTCTTATTGGAGTGGACTGATATGCCCCTTTTGTTTTCCTTAAATCCAATATTAATGTTCATTTTGTTTTGTTTTTTATAATCATAATGGCAGGTTCATTTTTGGTAAATTGGTTTAGTTTAGGTTTTGTTTTGCCTTTTTGGTTATGGTTTTATTTTTTATTTTTTATTATAATGGCAGGTTTATTTTTGATATATTTGGAATTTATGAGGCGGTGTTGGATTTCTCGTTTTCCTCGAAAACCAAACACAGCTGAAAACGTTGAATAAATGTTTCTTAGGCCTCGCCCAAGCACTCTCTTATTATTTTATTTTTTTCCTGTTGGTTTTCTCGGGAAACAAACGAGAGCCTTTAACTGAATCTCGGCACTAGTGGCACTGTTCGTTGAGAATCCATTCAGTTTTACGTCGTTTTACCTTTTCCAACGGAAATCGGGTTTGAAAATTCCTCGATCATTTTGCGCACTTTCGGTGGCTTGAAATGGCCTGTCCATACATAATGACGAAATTACCCACACTTTTTCAGAAATCTTATCATGTCAAAAAGAGCAAATTACAAATATCCAAAGATAGGAGGGTATTTTCGGTAATTTGCAGAAGCCAGAATCAGGACCATTCCGTAATCTCACACTACCGTGGCGTAATGTCAGAAAGGTGATCTGGTCGATGTGTCAAAAATCCACTAGTGGCTATAATTTGTAATTTTCATTCTAGTTCAAGGGTAATAGAGTAATAGTAATAATATTTAAAGGAATTTATTTTCCTGACAAATCAGGATAGGGCCGTGCTTTTAATTAAAGAGTCAGAAAAATCCTCGACATATTTCACGTTGTCCCATGCTTATGTGACTCGTGAATGCGAAAAGTTCACTGCTTTTCCTTTTGGGACTGCGTACCAGTCCCTTCCTACCTTTTTTTTACTAGTTACCCGAAATTCCCAGTCAAACCTTGGGTTTTTCACCTTCCCAAAAGTGACCTTTCAATCATCCACACTAATCACAACTAGTAGTATTTTAATGGGTCCCTTTTATAGAATAAAACTGTTTGACTCTATTGGGAATTCTAGTTTAACAATTTTGCCCCCAGAGACTAGAGTGCTGACCCATTTAATTATGAGAAATGTTAACAAATTATAAGCTTAAGATTTGTTGTATGCACCTGCTCATATATCTTGAGTTATGTAGTAGTATTATAATTTTAATGTATGATTGTTTGTTTGTTATTTGGGATTACAGGGTCCCATGCAGGAAGCTAGGGGGAATCAGATTCACAATCAACGGTTTCCGATACTTCAACCTGGTATTGGTGACGAACGTGGCAGGAGCAGGGGACATAGTGAGGGTGAGCATAAAAGGAGCAAACACAGAATGGATGAGCATGAGCCGTAACTGGGGCCAGAACTGGCAATCCAACGCGGTTTTGGTGGGCCAGCCTCTTTCATTCAGGGTCACGGGAAGTGATAGGCGTACCTCTACCTCTCACAACGTGGCGCCAGCTAATTGGCAGTTCGGTCAGACCTTCAGGGGAAAGAATTTCCGTGTCTAAATTAACTTTCATGGAATTCAAATTTCCCGCCCTTCAATTTTTTTCCCTCTATTTTCCCGGGAAAATTTTTGAAGTTAATGGTGGGAGAGAGACTGAGCAAATTAATGGTAGGGACTTGGGTGTATTGGGCTTTTTGATAGGATATTAACGGAAAAAGAGGGGGTGAAAATAGGTATGAAAGTCACTATTATTCCTCACCATATAAAAAAAGTGAGTTAGTGGTGACTTTCTCTTTTTTATTTTACTTTATGTTTCTTTACTTTTTTTTTTAATTGACTTAAAAGGTGGTGGTGTCTATGTTAGTGGAGCTGGTTAGTTTAAAATCCAGCATTTGGTAAAAGTTGTAAGGGCTGAAAGTGGCTGCAATTGCAAAACATGTAGCCCGCAGCTCTAATTATATGTAGTATAATATATATTCTTGTTATCATATATATAATCATATAATTGTGGTATTTTATGTGTTTTTTTATTGCTTGTTGCATTAACTATTTGATAACTTGGTTGTTTGAAAATTATGCCTACCAAAATGTTTTGCAGAGAAATGAAAGTTAGAGTAGGCAAATATAAACCAACATGAATGTAATGCGATAGTTGTGACAGCAGAGTAGTGGTTGTAGTCATATAGATTATACGGCTACTTGTTGTAATTGTACATGTAAATAATGTTGATGTATTAAATTTAGTTTGTACCACAGAGAAAGTGAAATTATGAACTTTGCAATAACCATAATGTAGTGGTTCATTATTTAATACGGGAATTCATGGTTATAAAAGCAAAGGTAAGGTGCGGGTGCCAAGAGAAACGCGTAATATTTCATTTTCAACAACTTTTTTTTTAATCCCATTCAAGATGGCATTATCCAATTTGATGGAACAGGCGCAGCTACGAATTTTGTCTGCAAGCATAGATGTTCATTTCAAAACCTATGGTTGAATAGCCCATGCTGGGTCAGGTTTGTACCAAAATTATTAAGATTTAATCGGATCGGTTTTTCTTTTTTTTTTTAAAAAAAAACTTTTTGTCCTTCTCTATGAGGTGATTTGATTTTGATAATCATAAATTCAATTGTACAAAAATCAAAAGATTTCTTTTGGTTTTGTTACATTGCTCCAATTTTATCCTTATCCGCATCTAATGGAGTTTAATGACATGTCAAACAGAATGCTGACATATGTATCACATTAAATGATCCAATTAACACCACCATACACTCTTGGTGAGATGGTCACTCTACAAGTATAAG
Source organism: Quercus tomentella (assembly GCA_028535165.1). Classification (NCBI taxonomy): domain Eukaryota; kingdom Viridiplantae; phylum Streptophyta; class Magnoliopsida; order Fagales; family Fagaceae; genus Quercus; species Quercus tomentella. The sequence goes on from JAPQVY010000012.1 coordinate 434,733, forward strand.
TACTTGTTGGGTGCGTAGGCAATGCCAGGGTTAAAGTTTTCTCGAGAGAGTTTTCACATACATAAACACTTAGATTAAGTTAGAGTAGAATTTTTATTTTGTATCAAAAAAGAACAATGATCCAATTAACATAAAAATTAAGAGTATATTTGGTAAATTATAAATAATCCAAATATGCAAACTTTTAATATGCATATAACAATTATGAAAAATAAAAATTTATTAGGAAATAAACCTTTCTATCAAATATTAAAATATTCTTAAGTTTTATTTTTAAAATATATCTTGAATATTAATCTTTACGCTTTATTACAACTGACAACTATAGGTTTAGTTATTTCATTATAACACATTTTATTCAATATAATAAAGATTATTATTCATGTCGTAATCTTTATTCAATGTATCAAATTGAACCTGCCCTTATTTAAAATGACCACCTCTTAATAATTTTTTTTAGGAACACCTCTCATCAATCACTTAGATGGCATTTCTTTTTCCTTTTTTTTTTCTCCACTTTCATTTTCCTTAGCCACCAAGCTACACTTTTAACCACGTCTTTCTTGTTTGTCTGTCTTAATATTTTCTTCTTCATTCGTGAATTTGATTTTGAATTCATGATTTTAGGGATTTTGAAATCCCAATTCAATTTACATGGACTTTTTTAAGTCTAGTTGGCTATTCATGTGGCAACCTAATGATATAAGAATAATTTTTTTATTTTGACCATTAGCCACATCAGTATTTTCAATTTATTACTTAATGAAATAGACTATTATGACACAACACTAAAGTGACATTTGAAACATTAGAAACAATTGACACATACTATAAATGTTAGGGTCCAAAATAGTAATTTAGTCAAACCATATTGTAAGCCTATTTTTCACACACAAATTTTTTTATAATTTTGAGTTGTTAAAACTTCAAATACAAATCATATTTATTATTATTATAATCTAATTTTTTTATCACACTTTGTACAAAACTAACCATGCTCTATGCAACGGAAAAAAATAGTAGTGATTTATCGTAAGTTTGAAACTGCTTTCAACTATTTAAGTCAAATAGATTTGTGGGGGTCAAAAAGAATCAATAATTAATTTATGAAAGGAAAAAGGTAAGAAATTACACAATGGGAGACCTAAACAATAGATTGTAAGATAATAAGCAAAAAAAAGGCTTTTATTGATATAAGAACAACTATCCTGAGGTTACGAAGGATGGGATTGAAAGCTAAAAACTCTTAGTCCTATTTTGCCGGTACAACTCTCTCTTTTATTCTTCTCTAAATCTTTTCTCTCAAATTTTCCTGAATCCCCTTTCCTGTTGCACCTCCCCTCTTTTTATAGACCATTTTCCCCTCTTTCTCTCTCTCCAACTTTTTGTTCCTAGCTGAATTTGGGAGATACTTGTCTCATCACCCCTCAATTCTGCCATTCTTTCATCATGAGATAGGACTTTGGGGAGGAGGGGGGGGGGGGGGGGGGGGGTTCACTATTCAAGCCGGTCAATTAGCATTTAATGTGGAAGAGGTTAGATGAAAATGTCTCATTAATGCGGAGGTGATTGCCCCAGTGGTTCTTATCTCTTCATGGTGTTTTCCGAGGTAAGCTTGATTGAAGGTGGCATCTTGGTCTAGAGGGGAATTGGTCGCCCATGGTTCCTTGCGTACCTGATATGGGAAAGGTTTTGCTTATTACCTTGGTAGTGGACTTTCGTAATGGTGGTTGGTCCAAACTTCCACAAGATCTGTCTTGGGGAGTTATCTTTCATTTCACATGCCTCTTTACTCATATCCACACCCTTGGGCCAAACCCATCTTTTAAGAAATGATTTGTTGGGCTCTTGGCTCTCAACCCGAACTCATGTTCATCCCCCCGTTTATTACCTTGGTAGTGGACTATGGTAATAATGGTTGGTCCAAACCTCCACGAGATCCTCCTCGGGAAGTTATCTTTCATTTCACAAACCTCTCTATTCTTATCCACGCCCTAGGACCAGGCTCATCTTTTAAGAAATGATCTATTGAGCCCTTGGCTCTAAGTCCGAGCTCATGTTCATCCTTCCACAAAATATAAATAGTAAGAGAGTTTTTGCCAACTAATTTATGATCAATTTAGGAAAATCTATGTTTTAACCAATTAAGTAAAACTAGTACCCAATCTCTTTTTTAACGAATTAGGTTTTGGACTGACCCATTTTCTATGGGTCAGAATCACTCAATCCTTTTATCAAAATTTTTTCTTTGAATTCATACGGATTGTCAGGTTTAAACAATTAAAGTTCAATTTTGATAGGACCAATCAACTATTCTTTCATTTGTTTTGAGCGTACTTTCTTTCTCCTTTTTAGATAAGAGCGTACTTTCTATTCTTCGTTCATATATGGAGGTGATATTTTTATTTTTTTTGCCGAAAGGGAAGTGATAAATTGATTAAGATGTATGTTTTTTAATAATTGACAAGAAACGCAGCAAAGGAGAGAAGAAAAAGGAAAAACATATACAGTGAGCATGTTTTGATTTTTTTTTTTTTTTCCTTTCAAGAATACCACCTCATTTCTTAAGCAACGATGCTAGGACCACAATAAAATATATAATTTTTGCCGTAACTCACCACTTATAAATTATAAGTGATGGATGTGTAGATCCATATAGATTCATCACTCACAATTCACTACATAACGTATTGTGACAAAAATTGTGTAATTTGTTGTGATCCTAGCAATTTTCTTTCTTAACTAAGTTGGTACCTTCTCTAGCACAAAATACTTATGGCCTTCAAGTCTTGAGAGGCAAGGATTTAAGCTGTGGGCAAAGTAACTAGTAATAATATTTCAAATCATTATAAAAAATTAAAATTAAAATAATCAAGAATTGGTGTATGATGGCTAGTACTTTAATTAATTGAATTTATATTTTTTTTAAAATAATATGGGGTTTGATTTTTTTCTTCTTCTTACTACTAGAGCAAAATTAGTGATAATATTTTTTTAAAAATAAATAATCTTTGGAAAAAAAAAAGTACGATTTTCCAATCATAAAAGAAAGATGATGGGCAAAGATAGTAATAGCAGACATAAGGTGCTGGTTGTACAGACCTCTCACTTGTCGGTGGGGATGTTCACCGCTGGCACTGAGTTGTCTTCCTCTTTTTTTTTTTTTTTTTTTTTGCTCTTCTTGTTACTTGTAGTTGTTGTTGCCTGTTCATACTTTGTTTGGCTTGGTGCCACTTTGCACAGCATCACTACTGCCCTTATTTTTCTGGTACTTGACATTTCCCAATCAACAAGTTTCCGGAGTTTAGGAAGCTACCCCCACAAAAAGTTAAAGGATTTTATAGAAAATCTTATCCCTTCACACGTATTTGTTTTTACTCTTTTTTGGGTAGTAGAAAAACTTAACAAGATTAGGGTTTATCTTTGAGAATTAAATAAACTTGGTATCTTGAAAAACGTGCCTATCATATTCACCACATGGTTTTTGATGGTTAATTGGCTTAAATGCCTTCAACTTCACTCTCCAATGGCATTCAAGACTACTATTTTTTATCAATGTGGTGTTAGTTTTGCCGCTATAAATGAATTCCTAGGCATCCCATTTTCGAAAAATGTATAGGCTTTTGGTGGATAGAAACCTTCTCTCTCTCTAAACATCTAAACTTTATTCTCATAAGTCACATTTTAGATAAATAAATATATTTTAATATTAATTTAATTTTAGACAATCAAAAGTCTTGTAATTTAACTAGTTGGTATATTATAGTATTTCTAATAGAAACATTCAAAATTCAAATCTCTGTCATCCCCAACTATTTATGTATAGACAAAAAATGAGTTAAAATTGTCTTTGCTTGTGAAAGTTGAAGTTATTAAGTTATTTTACTATTAAGTGAAGTTGCAAACTTGCAATAGTGTGTTTGATAGATCAAGTTCTATTGTTTTTTGCTTTAAATTTTATTTTATCCTAGTCATATTTAATTTTTATATTGTAGATATTGTTTCTTTTATTCATAAGTATTTCTAATTATAAATGTTTAATAGAAATATATGAATTTAAATATAAAAACTTTAAAAAAGAAAAAATAGCTAAATCTCAAGAAGAATCTCTTGATAAATTTGATGCTAGTAACATATATATATATTTAAAACAAAAACTTTAGGTGAAAATATTGATGCTTTATATTTATTTTGAAAACTAAATATTATTTTAAAAGAAGTTTCACCAAAAAAAAAAAAAACCTCCAATTGACGAACTAATTATATAAACGGTTTTTCTCAACAAAAAAAAATATATATATATATATATATATATATAAGCGGTTTAGATTCTTTTCTAAATGTTTTCATTGCATCTGGAAGTAAACTAACACAACCTATTACAAACTTACTATTACTTTTATGTAAAGAAAATTTTCAAAATAAAATTGATAAAATTCCACCTAAGATCAATTATATCATCAAAAATATTAAGTGGATTAGCTACATTGTTAATCAAAAATGATATATTTGCAAAACCTGATTAAAAAACTTAATTATTAATTCTGTATCTCAAAAAAATGGGAAAATTGGATTTTAAATTGTTAAAGATTATAATATAGAAAGTTGTATATAAATTCATTAATTGATATTTAAATAAATAATAAAACCACCCTTAAATTTATCGTCATTTTAGGCCTCAAATTGTATAAAGCCAACCTTGTCACCAATCAAGGAAAATGAGAGAGAGTTGCTCCAAATAGTTGTTAAGTTATGCGAAAAGGAAAGTGATTAATGTATCAATTAAGGAAGAATAACTTGATTTAAATAAATGGAATGAGTGAAAGGAGGTAGAGAAAAACCTAAAAAGCCACTATTAGAAATCATTAAAATGGCATGTCATTAGGGAGATAACAGAGAGTATAATCTTAGATATGATAAAGAGTAATGCTAGAACCACAACTTGCTCATGTGACAAGTCGTAAGTGGCGGAGTTGTGGACTCACATGGATCCACGGCTTTTATTCCACCACTCACGACTTACCATGTGAGCAAATTATGGTAAAAGTTGTGGTTCTAGTATTTTTCTATGATAAAATAAAAAATAAAAATATATATGATCAATTACCCAAAAAAAATAAAAATAATGGAGGTTGAAAAAAATGACATTAATTAAAAAGATAACAAAAGAGATGATTTTTGAATATGATATAATGACTAAAAATACATACATGGTGTATTTGGATTAATACGTGGAGAATTCATATTTTCATAATCCACCCTAAAGATTGGAGACTACAACTTTGTTATTGTCAATATAAGTTTGAAGTTAGAAGCCAAATATCCAAATCAATGACCATGCTTGGAAACATACTTCCCTCAATGGTCTACACATTATAAAGGAACATTGATGCATGTCACGCTTATATGCACATTTGCTTTCCAATGCAACCAAAATTTATTTGTCTTGTCAAGCTGGCCACTGAAAGTTCTGTCTATTTCATAGTCTGGCACCCCAAAACAAACCGAGCTGCCACATCCAAAAGTAGTGTGCTATTCCGTGCATGAATTGGATCCAATAACAACAGGAATGCATCTTTGGGTTTATGGCCTTCACAAGGACATGGTGCTTGTCTTATGAGGAAATCTTAGGCCGGTGTTAGCTAGGTTCTATCTTCTAGCCCAAAGAAGAAAAACTTATCTGGTCTGTAAGAAAAAAGAGTGGAATCAATACCTTATCTTAAAAGAAAAAACAATTAACTTTCGGAACTCGGAAGGAAACAACAGAATTGGGGGACCTACTTCACCCTTGCTTTTATAAACCTAGTAGGATTGATGTAAGAAATTCACAAACTTTGTTATAATTTTTTTTCGTGGCAGATTGTGACAGGTTGTCTGTCACTTTCATATAGACACGTCATTTTTTTTTCTTCTATAATTTGTCAGGTGGAGAGTGATGGCAAAAATTGTGCATTTGTTAGAGGAGGATTAACTTGTAAAGAAATTTTTTTATAGTTGAGATGATCGTTTTATGTTTCCACTTACAAATAGTGTAAACGGATTTCATGAAGAGAGAATAAATAGTTAGAATCTTCTCCCTTTTCCTTTCCTTTAGACCAAAACTCACTTATAAAATTAAATAAAAAAAATTAATAGAATCTTTCACAATGGGTTTTGAGCTTTATAGAGGTTGACAACGGAACCTGATAAATAATAAATCATTCATATCATCCTTGGAATGGGAATCTTTCTAAAGGATGCTATTAATTTGCAGGCACATTTATGTAATACACACCTTTAAAGTGGGGTAGTAATTGCAACAATGTCCCACTCCCAGTGGGGTTTGCTCTTGATTTTATCCCTGAAGAATAATAGTTGTAATAGTTGTTAAGTCTTACATTTAGTTGTAATAGTTGGTAAGTCTTACATTTAGTTGTAATAGTTGGACCTCTCAAAAAAAAAAAAAAATAGTTGGTAAGTCTTACATTTGAGTAGTTGTTGTGAAATTACAACTTCAAGGAAAGCAAAAAAATAGTAAGTCATAATTTCACAACAATTTCAGGGAAAACAAAAAAATAGTAGTAAAAATATTGAACATAACACAGAGATGAGGGCGCCGTCTGTGGGAATCGAACCCACGACCACGTGGTTAAAAGCCACGCGCTCTACCGGCTGAGCTAAGACGGCCTACTTGTTTCTCTATTTCGAAATATTTATGGTAAAGCTATGTTTCTCATCTTTTCCCAGCTTCATTTCAACTACTAGTAGTCGACTAGGCTTCTGTGAAGAAGCTTGTAGCCACTTTTTCTTTCCTTTGTAAAACAGAAAAACTTCTACATAATTAGTTGAAAGGATGTGACTTGTGAGAGAAGGTCTCCCTCAATAAATTTAAAGTCTAAGTTGATAATTTTATATAATTTTTTAAAATTAGTAGTATTGCATCTCAATATAAAATTTAAATACTTTTCATTACTTGAGATGTAAAATTATTAATTAATTTTTGTATTTAAATTTTATTAAACATGTCATTTTTTATTGATAATATGACTAATTCAATTAATCTAAAGTATGATGTTATCAATTTTAATTTAAAATAAATTATTTGCGTTTACACAATTATTGGGATGAGGATTTTATATAAACATAGGGTTTAAGTTACACCTAGTGTAACTTTAAATAATATTACCCTACTCAATATTTTTCAATTGAATGCAAATTTTAACAAATCCACCGTTGGATTACATTATCTTCATATACTCTCCATGCTTGCAAAATTTCAAGATGATTAAATATTAATAGTCATGTCATCAATCAATTGTTTAAATTCAAGTTTTTGTAATTTAAAATATTGAATAAAATATGATTTTATAAATCGAATAATAAATAACAACTGATTGACATAAATATTGGTATGCATGTATGTTAAGAAAATATAATCCAACGGTGGAATTTTTAAAATATGAATTCAATAACAAGTTATTGGGTGGTGTAATATTACTTAAAGTTACAAAAGGTGTAACTTGAACCTAACCTTTATAAAGTTTCCGACGAAGATTTACTTGAAATCCACTCGATCCGCGCGAGATCTCCATTGGATCTGGTAAGATATCACCGGATTTGGTGAGATCTCTGCTAGTTCTGATGGAGATCTTGCCGGATCTGGCAAGATCTCAACAAATCTAGCAAGGACTTGCCGTATTTGACTAAGATTTAGTTCGGATTCAGGCAGTTTCTGTTGTTGCTCAACCTTGCTTTACGAATATCGGTTTGGATCGACCCGACCGCCATCTAATTAGTTATCTGAATGAACCGACTGCCTCGCCGATCGACGGCGAGTCTGAAAATCCACAACCCGAGTCAGTCGGGTCAATTGCGGGTTGGGCACAAACCTAACCTGGACCAACTTGTGGACACCCCTAATTCACTCACAAGATAGTCTTTTATAATATAATAATGGGTTTGGGGTTTTTATTTTTATTTTTTTTTATTGGGGGCTAAGTCCTAAGTGGCCTACCCCTTAAGCCGTCCAATGTGAGAAGTAAATGAAAATCCCTTTGATAAAGGGTTGGTGGTGAAGAAAATAGAGAGATAGAAAAAGATAAGAGATGAAGTCGATGCAATACAATTTGCCTTCTCACCATTATAAAAAGTAAGAGAGGAAAGAAAGAAGAGTTTATTGGTCAATGTGGCAGGTGACCTAGTAGTCGAGGCGTTGGGCTAGCAAGACTTCACTTTGCGGGGTGTCTTGGGTTCAAGTTAACCCTCCCCCATTAGTAGGCCCACCTCTCTGTCTCTGCTGCCATGTGCGTGTAGGGGTCACCCTATCCCCTTACACATCTTTTCTCTACTAAAAAAAAAAGTTTATTGAAATCTGTTTTAAAAGTTTTAAACCTATCAATGATCAAACCTTATGCACCTAATCAACATTTGAAGTAGATTATTGTGGGCATCAATTACCACTTAAAAAAAAGACTCAAGAACTATGTAGGGATTGTGACGATTGACAAGCACAATTTATTTATTAAAAATATAAGGGGGAAGACTCCATAATGGGAAACTCAAACAACTGATTTATCAAACAAGACTTATATTCATATTGAAGCATGCTCTTAGAAATGGAAAAATCACTTTTTCTCGTGGTATTGAATTGTAATAGACAAGAATTTCTTTCTACTTTTTCTTTTTTTTTTTCTTTTCTCTCTCTCTCTCTCTCTCTCCATTTGCCAGTCCCCCTCTTTTTATAGACATATTCTTTGCCCTTATCCTTCCAGCTGTCCTATTTCTAGCCGGATTCTAAGGGATATTTTTCCTCCTCTTTATTGGGTTCCCTCCTTTCTTATCCTGAAACAGGACCATTTAAGGTGTTTTCACTGTTCAGGTTGTCTCATATGTATTTAATGCAGCAAAGGTTAGGTAGATAACCCCTCATTAATGCAGAGGTAAAAATCTCTGCTATCCTTATCTGTCTGGAGGGTTTCCCGAGGTTATATCTAGGCACATCGTGGATTACCCATGTTCATTACCTCGAATAAGACTTTGTGAGATGTAGTGTATCGTCAATTTCATGAGAACAATCCGCAAGGATTCCCTTCGCTTCCTAAATAGATGGTCTGATCCCATTCTACTCCACAGGATCTCCTAAGCATTTGGGCCTTATTTTAAGTAGATGGGTTTGGCCCATTCCACTCTACGGGATCCTCCAGGCATTTGGGCCTTAGGCTTGGGTAAAAATTCTTCCAACCCCCCCCCCCCCCTCCTCCCCCCCCCACAATTATTATTATTATTATTATTGTTCCGGTGGTTTGTGTGGATGCCTTAAGAACTAGATCAAATTTATCCCAAAAAATAAAATTATATTGCAAGAAAAATTAGAAGGATTATATATATATATATATATATATATATATATATATATATATATATATAGTAACAATGCATTAAGGGAAAAAGAAAGTATAAATATTTTCTTTTCAAAGAGATAATAATATAGCTCTAACGAAGAAGGAATGCTCAAATTTTAAGTCTCTCTAAACTATATATATAGTACATGACCGCTAGTAGCTCTAACCAAGAAGGAATGCTCAATTCATGTTAGCTTCATCTACTTTAGTAGACACTTTTACCCTATCATTTTAAATGAATTCCAAATTTTTTTACCTTTTTCCTAATGTAATGCCCGAACTAATTTATTCTGGATTTCAATTACTAGTTCAGAAGCTACTCATTTTTTTAGTTGGACCACGCAGTGGGAATGCTAAAACTATAGGTACGTTCAAGCCCACCTTAACAGCCGGGCCCTCATTTGTGCAGGCAAGATACACTGATGGACTCCAAGCAATAAAGAAGCAAACCTGGAGTTTCTAATTGAACTGAGGGATTTCCAAGTCCCAGCCCATCTTGGTGACTAAATGAAAAATTATTTTTCATTTATTTTTATTTTTTATGATTAAATATATTTATTATTTTATTAAGGTGAAGAAGAGGAGGACATAGCCCATTTCCATCCTCGGGACAGATTACCAAGAGAAGAAGAGAGGAGATGGGAAGAGACTCGTACCAACCACAAAAAGTCTATCTAACAAGCTACATTATGAGTCAAAAAATTAAGGGGACAATTTTTATTTGGGGCTTTAAAATGGGGCACTATTACCCAATTTTTATCAAACTCACTCATGAGCACAATAATAATCAACAATAACTAGTCTTAAAAAAAAGAAAAAAGAAAAAAAGAGAGTAAGGAACAATGCATTGACACATTACATGAACAATAAGTTCAATGACACTAACAAATTCCATAATATTCTTCATAACTATTGAGGTGGCAGGTTATGATTGGTATACAATAATATTGAATAAAAATAATATTGCGCCAATCAAAAAGTGTCTCCGCAATAAGTTTACATATGTAGCATTATCGTAAATAAATTTAGTTAGACATTTGAAGTGAAATTTACTGCAACACAAATCTCTCCGGCATAAGTCTTGTCGGGAAGGACAACCCTATACTTGCCTCGACGAAGTTCAGCCTTTCCCGTTTCCACCCCTAGCGACACAACATCCTTAACATATATTCTGTACACATGAAGATTAGCCAAATTAAAACGATAAATAAGTTTTGAATCTTTAGCAATTTAATCAAGTCAAAGCACGTAACGGTAAACAATATTAATTAGCCAGAGAAGGTTTCAAAGATTTATATTTTATAGGGTTCTTTTTATTTGATTTGATTTAGTTATGTTTTCTGTAAAAACATACTTTCTCCACAATCTCAATAAATTTTCTTTTGAGAGAGAGAGAGAGAGAGAGAGAGAAATTTACGTGGTTTCGCCAACAAAAACATCATCAGAGATCTTGTGCTTGTCCATGATGTGAAAAGTAAGCTTATATTTGTGATCTTCACCACCCGGGTACTCAGCGTTGAACGTAAATTTCTCGTTCCATACTGGTTTCTTTCCTTCTCCTACAATTACTTAAACTCCTTTTGTTATCAAAGAAATTTAAATGTTCCCAAAAAAGAAAGATACATGCATTGCAGTGTACATGCACATAATAAATGGATCGTGTTGGCTAACCTCGAGCCACGCTGCTCTTAAACTCTTGATTTCCATATCGAATCACAACGTATGGATTCATTTTCACTGTAAATTTCGGATCTTTTAGCCAACTTTAAATCAAACTTAGCAATAACTTAAAAAGAGAAAAAAGAGATTCCAAGTAATCCCATGAAAGCAAAATGAAAAAAAAAAAAAAATTAATTACCCAAGAATTCTTTCTCTTGAATGCCTTTGCAATCAACCAGCACAACCTCCAGAATACCACTTGCCATCTCTCTATGATCTGTCTTACTAAGCTTGAGAAGAAGAAGACTTAAAGGGATTGATTGAGATTGATTCTTGTGATTTGTCTCCTGAAGTTATGTTGTTATGGGGTAGGCTTCGTCCAGTGATGGTTGCTTCTATTCACAGCTTATTTATATTTGTTTTATTATTTTGAATCCTTCTTCTATGTGCATCCAGTTCCCTCCCATACAGTATGTTGAGGCTCCCAATCATAATGCGACACCTAAGCAAGAGTGCGGTTAAGTCCACAAGAAAACTTAACAAAGAAATTTTTAATGATTTTCAGTTGAAATGCTGTGATTGGAAAATTGGATGAACTGTACTGTATAATGTAACCTTACTACAGTTCAATTAAGTTTTCCCCCAGTCTTTCTTTAACAGGTTGATTTCTCTCTTCACAGTACTAATAAGATTTTTTTTTGCTGAATTTCATAGTACTAACAAGTTATTGTTAATTTAGCAGTCAACGAGATAAAAGATAAGATGTCTAAGCGTACGTGTCCTATTTCAGACAATACGCAACAACCCCTTAATTTCCAACATTAAATAGGTAATACGTTTTAATCTATTAAAACTAGAATTTGTTTACTAAGTCGTCTGATTGAATTACTATGACTGAGACTCGTAATTGCCCATTCACATTTACTTTTAGAAAATATTTTCTTTTGAGTTTTGTATTTTACATTATTAATTAGTTAAAACTTACCGTTCAGCTTAAAGACAAATTAATGATTTCAAAACCCTCATCAAATTTTTGGGTCACTTCACCTTATTCACATCTGGACATGGTATAATGATGTTGAAAGCCGAGGCAAAAACAGCCAAATAGCATATTTTTGCAATCTATGTTGCAATCTACTATTGTTTCGGAACTATATAGGGATCTACCATTTTTTGTGGACATGGTATAATGATGTTGAAAGTCGAGGCAAAAACAGCCAAATAGCACATTTTTGCAAACTATGTTGCAAACTACTATTGTTTCGGAACTATATAGGGATCTACCATTTTTTGGGTACTCAAATTTAGCAAAATCGAATTTTCCATGATACTCAAGTTTATGGAACTCGAGTACCATAAAAAATTTTCAAAATTTTTCAGAGTATATTTTTTCAAATAACTCGAGTTTCAAAAAGGTGGTTGATCCTTACATATTTACAAAATAGTGATAGATTGCTAATTTTTTTGCTAAATAGTGGTATTGGGTCATTTTTGCCGAAAATTGAAACAAACCTAAATGTAGACGTTGCAAAATAGGCTGAGCAGGTCATTTTAAGTGGGTTGAAAAAAATGGGTCAATCAAGTGCAATCGAATTAACCCATATTTTTGCTTGAGAATTATTTTATATATATATAAAAAAAATGTATTTATCCCGGTCGCAAATAGAAAATTAAAGTTCACTTCAACAAATTGGTACTTGTTCAATAATTATACAAAAAAATAAATAACACAAACCAAGGGACTTTGTTCAATAATTATGCATCATAACTTCTTCAGTTTTTCTTCTCTCCCTCGCTGTTTCTCTCTTTCTTTTAGCATTTCTTCTTGTCTGAGGTTCTAAAGAAAATGTTAATAGAGAAACCCAAGATTACTTCTCCACTGTTTCACAATTCACTCCTATCCACTTTTTATTTGACCAAAGTTACTGGGCAGACAACTTCTAAGCCAAGAGAGACCCTATCTACTGACTGATGCTTGATAGCAGCCACCAAGCACTATCTGGCCATCGTCTAACTTTCCACCAATTCCCCAACTCGCCCTTTGGTGGGATACTTAACCTTCATATGCAGGGTTGAAGATACTGCTCCTATAACATAGAGCCAATGTCTTGCTAGAATGGCCGTGTAAGGAGAATAGGCATCCACCACGATGAATTCCACCTCGACCACTTTGTCCCCCGTTTCCATGGGTAGCTTAATCATCCCTCTGGGAGTCACCGTTCTTCCGTCAAACCCCACCAAAGGGGAATCATACTTGCTTAGGTCCTCAGGCTTCAAGTTCAGCCCCTTATACAAATCCAGGTACATAATTTCAGCCCCACTTCCTTCATCCACCAGTACCCTCTTCACGTCATATCCTCCAATGCGGAGGGTCATTACCAAGGCATCATCATGGGGTTAGAAAGTTCCAATCTTATCTTCATCCTAGAAGCCCAAGATTGGCTGTATTTTTGTCTTGACCCTCTTGGATTCTCGGGCTTGCTCCTTGAGGTCCGGTCTTGATGCTATGGACATAATTCTAGAGGAGGAACCTACATCCCGGCTCGGGGTGGCAAAGATCACGTTGATAGTCCCCAATGATGGTTGAGAGATAGCTTCTCCTTGGTATCCTCCTTCAGTCTGAATTCCTTGCTCGAAAGACTGGTCCATGAACTGCTTCAACTTCCCTACCTTGATCAACTACTCCAAATGGTCACATAGGGTTCTGCAATCCTCAGTGGTATGTCCCCTAACTTGATGGTATTAGCAATAGAAACTTTAATTACGCTTGGATCAATCCCTTCCCATTTTATTAGGCCACTTGAAATAAGGCTCATTCTTTATCTTTTCAAGGATCTGATATACCGGCTCCTTGAATACCGAGCTAACTACTTGGGCGTTAGCTCGTGAGGGTTGGTTAATAAAGTCTCTCTTGGGTCGATTATGGCAGTATCCATCTGGCCGAGGATCTCTCCTTTCTAGAGGGAAAACTTTGGCCTTTCCCTTACCTTGCACCTGATCCTCCTCGACCCGCTTATACTTGTCAATATGATCCATGAGCTGGCGCATACTTTGAGCGGGTTTCATGGTCAACGACTTTCTCAGGTCATGGTTCATAGGAAGCCCACCTTGAAGGTTCTTATGGCCATATCCTCAAAATCTCCATCTATTTCGTTAAAAGTTTCCCAAACTTTACTACATGTCACAAATCTGGCACCAAAAGCTCTAGTCAACTCCTCATAAGAGCTTATTGAACCCTCTTCCAGCCCATCAAACCATCTCATGGCAACAAGTTCAAGGTTGGAAGGAAATACTTTGCATAAAAGGGCCTCATTTCTGGAGTGAATGGTCATTCTTTGGTTGAAGTGACTCACGTGCTCTACGAGATTAGTCCTTCCATTATAAATGGTAAAGGTTGGTTTGGCAAAGCGGTGTGGGAGTTTGGCCCTATCAATTCTATGCGTGAAATGTGACTTGGAAATTTGACGCAGAGCTTTACTTATCGTGTTATTCCCCATATTCCTAGGGGATGAGCGCTTGCTTCTTCTCCTACTGTGTCTTTCCTCCTTATCTAAACGTGAGGACGCAGTGAAGGACTCATTGGGAGGAGTTCTTGACCTTTATCTATAGCTGCGGTCTTCTTCTGAATCAGATCCTGAGCTTGATGGGGGCATTCTGTCTCCTCTAACATGCACCCACCCTATAGCGCAGTTTCTTGCACACGTGGTCAATCTTCAACCTGAGATTTCGCATCTCCTGTTCATGGGAAACATGACTTCCAGTCCTCGACTAACTTCTACTGGTATGGTCTGTATAGTCCATTTCAACTTGAGCACTAGAAGTTCAATTAGCCTCTCGATCTCTCCTTTACTCCAGGCTAACAAAATGGTCAACCTGCTACGAACCAACAAACTCCTCTCTATTCTGCTTGGAGTTTGCCATTTTTTTTTAATGTCACAAGAAAAGCTTGAATAACAAAGAGTGCAGATGAAATTCCCACAGACGGTGCCAATTGTTAGGACCCAAAAAGAAAAGCCTAGACCCACTTAGAATAGTGGCTTCTAGTCCCTCTAGCCAAGCCCAATACAATGTTTTAAGAGAATAGGCATCCGAGTCAGTTGCAATGCTAAGGAAATTACAAGCTTTGGACCAATAAAACTAAAGCGATTGATATGGATGAAAAGAACAACAATACGGTATAAATTCCTCCTCAGGCAAATCCGAAGATGTGTTTATCATTAATAGGCAAAGGTGATGTTTTACAGTATGATGTTGTTTTCTCTCTCTCTCTCTCTCTCTCTCGTAGAATCTTCCCCCTTTTTTCTGAGGAGTTCATTTTCTTATATAGCCCCTTCCATTGCATCTCAACCCTACATCTGTACGTCTCAGGGGAACAATTTGGATGCTTGTCCCATCAGGACCCTTCTAGAGGTGGTGGAGAGAGCTGTGAACTGTGAAGTCACTGTTCAGGTGTCTTTTCCTCATAAATGCGGCCATTTTAGTTGGTATAGTGCATTAAATGTGGAGGTGGTAGTCACCTTCCCAGATATTTCCCCTTTCCGTTGTTGGCACAACTCTGTTGTCCTCCCTAGAGCTTTACTTTCCAGTGCAGGGAGTTACACAAAGTACTTACGAGGTGCACTTGCTCCTCGGGATCCTTGGTCATCGGACCATTTAGCCTTCTTTCCTTGGACCTCTTATTCCCAATTTTAGTCCGGTTCTGAATGATCTTGACGTCTTCCCTCCTTGGTCCTAGTCCACATGTCAAACTTCGGTTAACATACGCATGGGTCTTTGATCGTCCTCAGACAGGGCCCATGGCTTTAGGATGTCCTCACATCATTTACTCTCTCACACACACACACACACACACACACATGGACGGAGCTGTTATTGGTTGCCCCCACCCCCCCTAATTTTTTTTATAAAAATATTACTATATTAATAGGTACTAATTTTAGCAATTTTGTTCAATAAAATTACACTTTGCCCCTTTAATAATGCCATCAATTCTTTTGAGAGTAATGTTATAGCTACAAACGTTTTTACAATGTTTATACAAACTATTGAGATAACAAATTCTTATTGGTTTGTACACTTGCATCATTTTTTACTTATCAATAACCACTCACTATATTAGCAATTTGTAAAATTTTTGTAGTTTTAGCATTTTTCACCTTTTAAAGGATATAAAAAATTAATAGATTAAATCTAAAACAAAATATACAAGCCCAAAAAATTTAGCCCAACAACAAAAATTACCAATAATAAAACTAAAAAAATTAAGCTCAATCAATCTATTTTACCCAAAACAAAAAACTTGGCCATTTAAAAAATTTTAAACAAAAATCCTTAGTAGTAAAGCAGTAGACTCAAAAGCCGGAGCTGTCACACACAACTAGCAGCAAAGTCGCCCCCCTAACTCTAAGTCCTGGCTCCGTCCCTGCACACACACACACAAATATATATGAAGAAAAAAAAAAATGAATAGGTCAAATGGATGCATATGGTACATGGCCAATATTATTATTATTAATTTTTCAATCTGAGAGTGCAATAGAGAAGGATACGCTGGAAAGTATAACGAACAGGGAAAGCTGCCCTTACTGCCATTCAATACTCTGCACTTGACAGGGCCATACTCCCCAGCTTTTACAACCACCCCCAACCACTCTGGATATGGGCTGATGGGACAAGTATCAGTCTTGGAAAAGTTGACCCTACACGTGGACGAAGGATAAGGAACACAGGCTAGTATAAAAGGAAAAGTAAGCAATCCATAGAGGAGGCTGGAAAAAATGGCCAAAACCAGAGCCTCCCAGCCCACCTCTAGGAGAAAGACTCCCAGAGCGTACACGATTTATTTATGTATGAACATCACGGAATACCACCGACTTGTGATCAAGGCCTAGCCTTTCAAACCCACACTCTATAAATGATATTGTTTGGGCCTTTTTACGTGCGAACCAAGTATCGTTTTGGGTCGTTCCAAATCGTGTCCTTACAATTGGCGCCGTCTGTGGGAAAGGCTTGTGTGTTGGCACAAGCGGTAGGTCGAAACAATCCCCTTGTCACTTCTAAACAGCCGGTTGTATTGTTTTAGCGTAAAGTTCCACCAGGGGCTATGTTTCTTTATTAGGGGTTGCGCTTCGTAGCGTCAGCAGCACGGATGGTTCTAGGGGCTTGGCCGAGGGGCTAATTCCCCGTAAACCAAGGTCCCGTGCCATAACCGAGAGGTTAATTCCCCCAATTACTTATCAACATCAAGTTTTGGACAGAACCAAGGTATTGCATGGTCCTCGGACTCAAACCTATGGGGAAACCAACTACTTATCAAAATCAAGTTTTGGACAGAACCAAGGTATTGCATGGTCCTCGGACTTAAACCTATGGGGAAACCAACTACTTATCAAAATCAAGTTTTGGACAGAACCAAGGTATTGCATGGTCCTCGGACTCAAACCTATGGGGAAACCAACTACTTCTCGAAATCAAGTTTTGGACAAAACCAAGGTATTGCATGGTCCTCGGACTCAAACCTATGGGGAAACCAACTACTTCTCGAAATCAAGTTTTGGACAGAACCAAGGTATTGCATGCTCCTCGGACTCAAACCTATGGGGAAACCAACTACTTATCAAAATCAAGTTTTGGACAGAACCAAGGTATTGCATGGTCCTCGGACTCAAACCTATGGGGAAACCAACTACTTATCAAAATCGAATTTTGGACAGAACCAAGGTATTGCACGGTCCTCGGACTCAGCGACCCCCAGGGGCTGTTCATTTTTGGGTTACATATCCTCGGATGATTACTTTTTACATAGCACCGAGCATTCAGCCATCACCTCATTCAGTTTGGGGCATACACCCCTTTTTCAGGTCGGTCTTATTATGCAAGATAGTTTCAATAAGTTCATGTTAACATATTCTTCTTTTTGCTTAGTAGGGGTTCCTGCCCTAAGTATCATTTGTTCGGATCAGCATTATTATGTTAAGATAGTTTTAACAAGTGCAAAGTAAGGTATTTTTGTTAACAAGGATTTCGGTCCTAAGCACCGTTTAGAATACCAGAATAAAAAAGGTCATGTGGTAATACGTCTATTCACGGGGTAATCATTTCAGAAAGAAGAGTTAGAATATACCAAATAAAGCAGTATTGACTTTTATTAATATAAAAAGGTATTACAGCGTACAATGAAGGGCTTAAACAAGCCTACACGGAAAACGAATTGCAAAAAAAAAAAAAAAAAAACAACGAACAGACAAATGACCAGAAATCTTTTTAAACTCTGCTCCGAAGTCTCTCCAAATTCTGCCCCAGTAACACCCATATTGAGAGGACCTTCTTTGATGGATAAGGAGAAGGAGGAGAAGAAGAGGAAGAAGTAAAAGCACTAGGATGGATCTGGTGATGAGAAAGAAGAAGAAGGGGAGGCAAAAGGAGACACCAGTGAAGGAAGAGAGGAAGAAACAGGGATACTTTGTCCCTGCGTTAGTCCTGATTCCTAACACGCTGGTGCCATGTTAGCTATGCTCATAGGAGAACGGCTGGTACTGATAATGGGTGACCCCAGCTCAGCCGCGCCAAGAGATTGATGCGACGAGCCCCTGCTTCGGATTTTGGCTGAAAGGAGGGTAATAAGTATCTTGAGTCTCTGCCATCCCTGCCCTGACCGAGCCAGTTTGAGCTTCACAAGAACGTAGCATTTCTGAGAAGGGTATGGTCTCTTCATTCCCCCTCCTATCATGGACGAATCATAATTCAAAGTGTAAACGAGCGGATGTGGGAAATTCTGGAGGAGGCTAAGAATTTTTAGACTTTAAAAATATTGAAAGGTCTCTGTGTAAGAGAGGTAACCTCCTGCTTTCATTCTTATATGAAGGGCAAAACGGGAGGCATTTAATCTGCCCAAATCTCCAGGAAAAGCGGTAAACAAGAATATACCCGTTCCACTTCCCCACACCGTCAATAACCGTCGAATTTAAATGGTCTCATAAAGGGAAATCATTAAAGGCGCGTTTTGGACAATCAAACGGCAGGAACGCATTGTGAATGAATTCAAAGGAATGTCCCTTAGCCCGGTATGTTTCCTGGGTAAATGAACAGGCGCCAACATTAATGAAAGACGGAGTTAAACGAGCCGTAATAAAGGCTTGACATTACCAAAATCCTCCTCTCCAACCAAAAGGTCGGACAGCAGGATTTTGAGGGGCTATTGTGGGGCCCAGTAATTTGTGGCCCTGGCCCATTTATTCGTTGGGGCCCAAGGCCCGAGCCAAGGAAGGTTATAGCCCAGGCTCGGTAATACAAGTACAAAATAGTCCTGGAACACAGTCGAGGACGATTCAGTCCTCGGCATGTCCAAGGTCTCACCGAAAGAAAAGGTAAAAATGGTATAGGAGCAGTTTGGAAAAAATCTAAAATATCTAGGTCAATAGAGAAGGATACGCTGGAAAGTATAACGAACAGGGAAAGCTGCCCTTACTGCCATTCAATACTCTGCACCTGACAGAGCCATACTCCCCAACTTTTACAACCACCCCCAACCACTCTGGATATGGGCTGATGGGACAAGTATCAGTCTTGGAAAAGTCGACCCTACACGTGGACGAAGGATAAGGAACACAGGCTAGTATAAAAGGAAAAGTAAGCAATCCATAGAGGAGGCTGGGAAAAATAGCCAAAACCAGAGCCTCCCAGCCCACCTCTAGGAGAAAGACTCCCAGAGCGTACACGATTTATTTATGTATGAACACCACGGAATACCACCGACTTGTGATCAAGGCTTAGCCTTTCAAACCCACGATCTATAAATGATATTGTTTGGGCCTTTTTACGTGCGAACCCAGTATCGTTTTGGGTCGTTCCAAATCGTGTCCTTACAAATAGTAATAATTTAAAATCCTAAAAAAAAAGAAGAAGTAATAATTTAAAATAGTTTTTTCCTTTACATCTTCTCTCTCTACCAATAAGAAAAAAATTATATTCATTCATTATAATTATATTTTTCCATCATTTATCTTTTCCATTCTTCATTAAATTAACAAAGCCATCATTTATCTTTTCTATTCTTCAATTAAACAAAGCCTTTTTTAGCTTAAAATAAAGAAATATTATGTTCACAACACTTTCACAACAAATCATAAGTAGCAGGTTGTTATTGATTGTTACGATTAGGCAGCAAAATAATTTAAGTTGTTGATTCAAATTAGAATTAATAACAACTTATTACTTATGATTTGTTGTGAAAATAATATAAAAATATTATGGACGTAACACTTTTCTAAAATAAAATAATAATAAAAACTGAATGTTAGCTAAAATAATAATTAAAAAAAAAAATCCCTTTTTCTCTCTTGTGGATACCAAATTTTTTGAAGTAGTCTAATGTAATGCCTAAACTAATTTATTCTCGATTTCAATTACTAGTTCAGAATGAGTTGCTCATGGGCAAATATCTTTTTTTTGTTGGACCATGCAGTGGGAAAGTTAAAACTAGGTACGTTCAAGCCCACCTTAATTGGACTTCCATTAAAGCTTTTAACAGTCGGACCCTCATTTGTGCAGGCAAGATACATTGATGGACTTAAAGCAATAAAGAAACAACCTGGAGTATCTAATTTAACTGAGGATTTCCAAGTCCGAGCCCATCTTGGTGACTAAATGAAAAATTCTTTTTCATTTATTTATTTATTTTTATTAATAAATATATTTGTTATTTTATTAAGGAGCAAAAAAGGAGGGACGTAGTCCATCTCCATCCTTGTGACAGAAAATCAACAGAGGAAGAGAGGAGATGGAAAGAGACTCATCCCAACCACAAAAGACTGTCTAACAAGCAACATTATGAAATCAAAAAATTGACAGAACAATTTTTATTTGGAGCTTTTAGACGGGACGCTAGTAGTCTAGTACCCGATCTTTATGAAACTCACTCTTGAGCACAATAATAATTAGCAATTACAAGTAATTTAAAAAAAAAAAAAAAAACACATTGGCATAACGTACATAAACTTAAGTTTAATGACACTCACAAATTTCACACCTTTCTTAAAAAAAAACAAACTTCATAATATTTTTCACAACTATTGAGATGGCAAATTATGATTGGTATACAATAATAATGATGATGGTGGAAGTCTCAATAAAAATAATATTGCACCAATCAAAAAGTGCCACTGCAACAAGTTTGTGTATGTAACATTATCAAACATAAATTTGTTTAGACATTTAAAGTGGGACTTGGTTTAGGTCCAGTGCATTGATGCACTGGACTCGATGAGATGGTGACACGTGTCCAAAAATGGACACATGTCATCATCTCAACGGGTCCAGTACTACTGGACACTGGACCTAAGTCTGACCCTTTAAAGTGAATTTTACTGCAACAGAGATCTCTCCGGCATAGGTCTTGTTAGGAAGGACAACCCTATACTTGCCTAGTCGAAGTTCTTTCTCTCCCTCCTCCACCCCAATTGACACAACTTCCTTAACATATATTCTGCACACATGAAGATTAGCCAAATTAAAATGATAACAGGGCCGGTCCTAGACATTTTTAGGCCTTAGGTGAGAATTAAAATTGGGCCTTTTTATATTTATGTATTAATTAAATTAATATTTATTTAATATTTTTTATTTAAAATCTATTTTTCTTGCATTTTGAGATGCAAATTGACTAATTAAATTTTTGTATTCAAGTTCTTCTAACATCTCCTTTTCATTTTCTTCTAACTCTTTTTGGTGAATTTCTTGTTCATTTGTGATATTTTCATCTAAATTTTGTGTTGTATTTTGTTTATTACTAATAACAAATTTATTCATTGATCCTTTTTGAGACTCAATTAATGTTTATTCTCTTCTTCTTTTTTTAAGTTTTTCATATCCACATGCATATTTTCTAGTAGAAATTTCAAATAAAAAAATATTTAAAAATAAAATAAACACTATCTATAATATATTTATAATTACTAAAATAAAAAATAACTTTCAAGTGTAAAGCAATAAAACCTGATGTATATAAAAAAAGTACTATTATAGCTCTAGCTTTACTGAACAATAACAAGAATCTAGCAATCTCAAGTTTCCAACATGCGCAAATATAAAAACACATGATTAAAACTCAAAAATTTAAAGCCCAGATAGAAGTACAACTCCACCTAGAACCCAACCAAAAATTGAAAGCCCAGCCAAAACCTATCCTATTACCTAAAAAAAAAAAAGATGTTAAAGACAAAACTGTAAGGCCCACGGCCCCAGCCGAAGATAAGACATAAGAGTCCTGAGACTCTAGTCCACCCACAGCCACAAGTCTTATTGGATAAGACTATAAGCCTCCATCCACAAAACCAGTAAACCACGGCACCATTTGGATTCTGGATAGCAGAGGAAAAGTCATATAGTCTATGAATAGCTTGTGCCACAATTTGTCCACATGGCGAGTTGTGAATGGTAGATAGGTGATGGTAAGTCCACGTGGGGTCACATCTCTACCACTCACAACTCGCCACGTGGGCGAGTTGTGGCACAAGTTGTACCACTTTATGTGGCACTAGCACAGCTCATAGTCTATACCTAGAGAGAATACAATTGAGACAGATCACTGATCAGATTGAAGGAAGCATGAGCCACCAACAAAAGATTTAAAAGTAGAACTAGTGTAGAGAAAGAATGAGAGAGGCAGAGAGTAAGAGCTGAGAGACAGAGGTGGAGAGCAAGGGAGAGAGAAGGTATGAGTAAATTTTAGGGATCGGAGTAGCAATGTTTACAAGAATGTTCCAAATTTTTTTGTTCTTTGGTTACAAGGATATATCAGAATTTTTAGAGGTTTCATTTGAAAGTTTTTTTTTTTTTTTATTACCCGTTATTTTTCAAAATTTTGGGGCCCTCCTTCCACTTGGGGGCCTTGGCCTAATTGGCCTAGTGGAAGGGCCAGCCCTGAATCATAAATAACTTAAGAATCTTTAGCAATTTAATCAAGTCAAAGTGACGGTAAACAATATTAGTCAGAGAAGGCTTCAGAGATGTATATTTTATTGGGTTCTTTTTATTTGATTTGATTTTGTTCTGGTTTTTGTATAATAAATAATTTAAAAAAAAAAAAAAAAAAAGCTTTTAGCACAACCTCAATCACATTTTTTAAGAGAGAGAGAGAGATTTACACAGATTCGCCAACAAATTCATCTTCGGAGTGCTCGTGCTTGTCCATGATATGAAAAGTAAGCTTATATTTGTGATCTTCACCACCCGGGTACTCAGCGTTGAACGTAAGTTTCTCATTCCACACTGATTTCTTTTCTTCTTCTGCAATTCTATGAACTCCGTTTGTAATCAAAGGAATCTAAAATGTCCCCTTCACACACCCCCCCCCCCCCCCCCCCAAAAAAAAAAAAAAGACATGCATTGCAGTGTACATGCACATAATAAATAGATCAAGTTGACTGACCTCGAGCCACGTTGCTCCTACGCTCTTGATTACCATATCGAACCACAACGTATGGATTCATTTTCTCTCGAATTTCTTTGCATTCAACCAGCGAGACCTCCAGAATACCACTTGCCATGTGTGTGTGTGTGAATATATAAGCTTGAGAAGAAGACTTAAGTTGGGATGCAGACACGTGTCAAACATTTGCTAGTTACGTGTCCACATCGTAACATGTCATACCCAAGCCTTGCGCAAGCACTATAATGTTCCAAGCAATTTTAATTTATTAATGGTAGTTGAAAGTTTTTTTTTTTAGAGGATGATTGGTAGTTGAAAGTTGAGGTATTCTTTTCCTCACATTATCCTTCTACGTACTAATTAGCTATCGCACCTTATATCTTTATTCTTTTTCTCCATGGAATTTAAATGTGGCCTCAAATTAAACTAGAGGTGGCAAAGTAAGTCCAAACCCATTTGCCTACCCAAACTCACCCACTCTAATTGAACCCAAACCCACCCAATTATTAGTTGGGTTAAATGGGCATTAACCCAATTAGACCCAGTTATTATTGGGTTTTAACTAAAAACCCATTGAACCCAAAAACAATATACCCAAATTCAACTTAGCCCTTTTCATATTTAAAATAAATAAATAAATAAATAAATAAATAAAAAACCCAACCCTCAGACAAAATTAGACTCTAATTTTCTTATTTATGTTTTCCTAACTTTCTCGGCAACCAAACGCATTCCAATTTCCTAAATATCTTTAACAAAAGCATTAAAAGAGAGCTCCCAAACCACCATTTTCACTCACACATCTGCTTCTTCTTCTTCTTCTTCTCACTCTCTCTCTAGCATAGCTCCGATCCTTACTCGAATTCAAGAAAGGGATCCACAACGACCCCAACGGTGCCGTTTCGTCTTAGGACTCGGCTACCGTCGCATCGTTGAACGCCAATGATTGTCCCTCCGCCTTGCACGGCGTCTTCTGCGAAGGCAGCAACGGCGCAAACTCATGCAATGTCACCGCTATCATCCTCGAAGGTCTCGCACTTGCCGGCACAAGCGTATTGGGTTCAAATTTTGGAATATTATGGGTATCTATTCTTTTGTTCTTGTGTTTGAATATTCTGGGTTTGTTGCTCTTATGTGTTCATGATTAAGATGAACACAGATCTCAATTAATGCGTTTTTTATTTTTAATTTTGTTTTTCTCTTTTTATTTGATTAAAATTGATAAATTATTTTTGTATTTAATTTAGAAACTTATGTGGAGCTGATGTGGCATTTTTTAAAAATCAAATATTTTTTTATTAGCCACGTCAGCATCTAAGAGGCAATGCATCCCGTTTGTCACGTATAATTTTTTGTTAGCGGGTTGACGGTAAGGACTAAAATAAAATTGATTTTATGTTTTTAGGAATTGAAATAGTAGCAAAATCAAAGTAAGGACCAAAAGTGTATTTTTACATATATATATATATATATATATATATTTGAACTACATGTACTTGTTCGCCTAATCTGATCTATCAACGTAGATTACATATAAATCAATAAAAGAATAATATAATCACCAATCCTTTTCTATAACCATAAGCTACTTTTGATAAACGTTTCCCATGAATCAACAAATTAGTTGGTATATTATAAAAGAGGGATATCTAAACCAAACCCAAATTTAGATAAAGGAAATAAACCAACAAATCCATTTACAAAACACAATGCATTCAAAATAAATAAAAAGATAAGGATCTAAGAAGACCAACCTTTTGGTTTTGATTATGATTGGGAGAAAGAGAAAGAGAGAGTGAACGATGAAGTCATGAAGAGAGATTGAAAAATATGCAGGCTATAGGGTTGAGGACATTTTTCTTTTCTTTTCTTTTCTTTTTTCTTAGTGAAATAGTGTTATTTTAATGAGAGGGAAAGCAAGGGCGGGGGGTTGAAAACGAAAATGGAGGTGCTTGTTTTTTAGTGAGAGGGACAGGGATAGAACTAGGGAGGTAAGGTTTTGTCTTTTCTTTTCTTTCTTTTTTCTTTTTATGGTAAAAATGATATTGTGGTTTTTTATTTATTTTAAAAAAATAATAATGTAGGGGTGGATAATTAGGGATGGTAACGGGGCAGGGTAGGGCTGAAGGATGGGATCTTCGCCCCTACCCTGCATGGTTTTGTCTTACCCCATCCCATCCCCACCCTGCCTCGCATGATAGGGAAAATTTTCTTACCTCATCCCCGCTTCTTGAGCCCCCACGAAACCCTACACCTCACCATAAAACTCTACTTCTTGTTAATTTCCCACAACTATTACAATTTTTTTTATAATAAAACTTGTTTCATTAATAAAAATATACTTGAAATTACAAATAAATTTATCCTATCAAATCAAACTAATTTTTAGCAAAAACTTAATAGTATTATTCAAGTGTTTAACAAAATAATATCACAACAAAAACAAAAATCTCATAATATAAAATCAATGATTTAATAGTATATAAATTTGTTTCTAATAAAGACAAAAGAAAGCTTTAAAATTGGTACCTTATTTCTAAACTTGCTAGAGAAAAAAAAAAAAAAGGCAGAGCGCCATGTTAGGTAGAATAAAATAAGTTGATGATATGTTTGTTTAAATAGTAGGGTTTTAGGGGCGGGGATGACCCGCGTTGGGCGAAGCGGGGAGGGGCAAAATTGTCATCCCCAGGTGGATTTGTTTTACAGCAATGTAAATTTTTTAGTTTTTCTTTAAAAAATTGTGTACTTTATTTATGACAATCATGCCACTTTTTTTTGTGTAACTTTGAAATATCATTTTTTTTTAATAATTATGATTATTAATAAAAGATAGAAACTCTATGAAATCTCACTTCTTACATATTTTTTTAAGCAAGTTTTTATTTTGATAAAATAAGATAGATTATTTATTTATTCAATATCTCAATTTAAAATGGGAAATAAAGATGATAGATATTCTTCAAGTTGGACAGAGCTTAGGTCCATTGTTTAGTTACATTGGTCCCGTTGAGATGGTAACTGTAAGGACGCAATTTGAGTCTCTAGCCCAAGGGATGGATGAACTTGGGACCAAAAAGCCCAATATAATGAATTTGTAGAGAGTGGGTTGGAAAAAACTGGGTTTTAATGAATCAGACAACAAATAAAGTGGACTCAGATGACAAGAAAAGGAAGATAGATTGGTTTAATCTAAAGAAAATCGTCCTCGGCACAATTCGAGCAGATCAGTTCTTATATATTTCCCTCAAGTTTGAGTACAAGTTCAATTCCTGATTGCTACAGTGTTTTTCTCTTAATTTCCCGATCCTTCTCTTCAAGATCTTCTTTCTATTTTATACTATCCTCCTTCTTCATCCCTACCCTCCACATGTAGACTAGATTGCTAGTGTTGATCCTTGTCCCATCAGCACCTTCTTGAAGTCTTTGGGGAGTAGCTGTAAGGTTGAAAGATACTGTTCAGGTATCACCTCTTCATTAATGCGGCCAGAGAATTAGCTGCAGAGCATTTAATGCGGTGGTAGCAGCTTTCCCTTGAGATATTTCATGACCTCCTTTTTTCATGTTCCTTCTGGATACTTATCCTCATCAGTGGAATCGTCCGGAACGTTGCTATTGGTGTCAGACCACACTTTCTGACCTCGGCTTTGCTTAGCCGTGGAAGTTTTCCTCCTCGGACCGCCTTCTTAGTTTATAATGATTAGACTTCACCTCTTTACTTACCAACACGGATTCTTAGGTAGGTGTTTACCCATCCTCGGACTACCTAATGCCCTTGGATTGGGCCCTCGGCCCAATATATTTATAGATATGTATCCCTGGACCTATCACCCCTACAGTAACATTTGTTCTCTTTTGACCACATGCTATCATCCCAATAGATTTAGTGCATCCCAAACTATGTCCCTTCGATCAAGCTAAACAATAACTTTCTCATTCTCTTTAGCAACACTAGTAAGAGTTAGACAACTCTATAAAATTTGATAGGAATATTAACATTAGAAATAAATCAACAATTGTCATAAATTATGGAAATATCCTTAAGAATTCAAGCAATCAAGCACGTCCAAATGAGGCATTATATCCGAGTTCAATAAAGCCATGAATTCACTGTAGGTGCACTCAACCATAATCTTAGTAAAAAAAAAAAAAAACAATAATCTTAGTAAAGACCACGCTGCAAATAAAATAATAAGGACGTGAGTGTGACTTGTGACTACCCCGTTTTGATCAAATCCAATGGCACTGGAATCAACTTTGAAGTTTGACCAAGTTTGCCCGACTTTAATTTCAAGTTTAACGATACTTTTTAACTGTTTGGTTCTTACAATCAAACCCTTGAATTGTCACTACACTTCACTAACACCAACATCTCACCACATTCTTCCAATTTAATGATTAGATTTTTGATTTGAGCCTAAACCATGATGGACACATGTCGTTGTAACAACCACTAAGAAACTTTGATTAGCCCTATTCTCATAATACGATCTTCTAATTAAGCTAAAAATTCACCAAATCCAATATTTTGCTCCACTCTTTCAATCCAATGGTCAGATTTTAAATCTGAGTCTTGCGCATGATGGACGCATGATGGACACATGATGTACTCGCCTATTAGGAAACTTTCACTATAAAAATATTCAATACTCTTCCAATAGAGTTATACAATATATAAACTTTACTAAGCACTAAAAGTATTACCATAAGAAAAGTCATCTAAGTGCATACTAAGCAAAAAAATTGGTAAAACTTATTATGCACATGGCTAGACATCTTCTATCTCCCTTCACCATACACCAAGTTTACCTTCTTAATTAATCCAAGGGTGTTATGCGAAGATTCAATATTTTTTACTAATTTACCGTAGTTATTAAGTTTATATAACTAGATTCATGGTATCATGATCATCACTTTATTGCTAAATGAAAATCAGAATTCCTTTTTTATTTGTACTTATCTCTTGGACTTTAGACTTTGTTTCTTGTGTATGCTTAAAAGTGCATTGGTAGTCATTTTCTTCTCTAGGCCAATGTTAAGTTACGAGCTTGATTCTCAAAAACAAATCTAGGTCTAGTAAGGCAACTCTTCTAGTGGTTAACATGTGGCTACACACAAAAAGACCTCAATTTAACTATTAACGATAGCCAAAAACATTTGTCCCAAGTAGTAATGCAATACACACACATATAGCCATATAGGATAGGAAAAAATCCGTCAAACACATGAAAAATAAAGGCAGGAATTTTCCCTTAAATAAAAAATACCATTTTCGACAGCTCAAATCCATCGCAAATACCATTTATTGCGAAGGATCTATTCCGTCACTAGTACCTTCTTTCCTTTTAAACAAATTAACTATTTACAATGGTCAAAATGTTCATTGCTAATAAAAACTCAATTAGAAAAAAAAAAAAAAAAAAAAAAAAATTGAAATGGATAAATGTTGTCAAAAATGTTAAAAGTAAGGGTGGGAATTCACCCTCTAAAAAAAATTACCATTTTTGATGGTTTAATGTCTATCACTAATACCCTATTTTCTATTTATGACGGAAGAATGTTTGTCGCTAATACTAACACCATAAATAGTTAATAGTTAATGGAAAAAAGCTGTCACAAGTTTTAATAGTTCCATTGGTTTTTCTTTGGTCGACGTAAATAATACTTTATTAGTGACTAACTTTTTTAGTCCATCGCAAAAAGCATGGTTGGAATGCTTCCTTCCAAAATAAATCATATTTTCGACAAAAATTATAGAAATTTTTGAAAATTTTTCTTGCCATCACAAATGTTTTAATATTTGGCAAGTAATTTCTGACAAAAGAGAATGGCCGTCAAAAAGGCTAGGGAGTGTTTGGATTTTGTGTTTTCCATCCCTCTAAACTCATCACTCATCACTCAAAATCTGTGGGTCCCACACATCCTACACTTGTTTGGATTTGTTTTCAATTGTTGTTTCCATCACTCAAAACTCACCAAAATGAGTTATGGGTGAGTGAGAATGAAAAAAAAAATGGTGTTTTTGAGTTAAGGAAATAGAGTTATGGTGGGATTTTTGTAATTCTACTCATCAATTGGGGCCCACGGTCTATGTTTTGTCATGTCATTGCTAGCCACTTTACTCCCCCAACGGCTCTCTCTCAATCCATACCAGAATTCACCTTCATTCATGACGCTCATTTTATTTTCTTCCTCTACTCTTCCCAAGCCATCCCCTTCCTCTCTCCATACCCACCAATACATGAATTCAACAAACCTAGTACATGAATAACAAAATTTTTTACATTAATCACAACCAAAAATGGCATCCAAATACAAAATTTCAATATACAAACTCAGAAAAGATCGCAACAAACACGAACAAAAGGATCCAACATCAATTGTCACTACCACATACGATTTACAAATTCACTACCCACAAACAATGTTTATAAGATTATATATTCAATAAGGAAACAATGTTTATGGGTTTTTCAATTTTGGGGTTATTTGATTTTTACAAACAAAATCAAAATAAGAACAAATTTGACTAAAAATGAAACTTGAAAACCCAAATCAGTTCAGGGAGAGAGATAATCCAAGGATACCCAGATTAAATAGTCGAATCCAAAAAGACTCAGATCAGATTGAAGAGGGAGCTCAACTGGGTTATTCACCAAATCCAAATCCTTTGAAACCAACCAAAAAAAGACTAAACACAACAGGCCAGCCGTGGGTTGGAACTCCGATGAGGTTTGATGAGAAAACACAAAGAGAGGGAGAGGCCCAGTCGACTTGTAGTGGCCGGTGAGGAAAAGGGAGCGGCTGACCTTGGTGGTTGGCCATGAAGGAAGCTTTGAAGTAGCTTCTTGGGTCTAGCTAGAGAGAGAAAGAGTTTGAGAGATTAGGGAAAGAGCAAAGAAATGAGAAGAAGCAGTCCGGCTAGAGAGAGAGAGTCAGAGAATTAGAGAAAAAGAAGTGAAAGGAGAAGAAGAGAGTCTGAACTCAGTCAGTCCGTGGGTCCCACATAAAGTGAAAATATTTGAGTTTTAAGAAAGAAAACTCTATCGAATTTATAAGCCAAACAGAGTTGAGATGAGTCTTGGTTGGTTTTCAAGTTAAAAAAAATGAATTATAAGATGATGAGTTTTGGGTGATGAGTGATGGGATATGGCGCACTCTCAAACCAAACAGTGCCTTAGTTTTTCTGACAGCTTTTTGAAACCGTCGAAAAAGTTTCATCACAAATAGAAACCTTATTTTGTAGTGGTTTCCCTTTAATTGTTTGATAATTTGATACCAAGTGTCCTTCTGTTGCCTTCTAATTTGATACCAAGCATTTTTAGATTTTAAATTCACCCCGATTGATTAAGGAATGAGATTGATTCTTGTGATCTTGTATCCTGATGAAGTTATGTTGTTATGGGGGAGGCTTCGTCCTATGATGGTCGCTTCTATACACAACTTATTTATATTTGTTTGGGAAAAATGCCCACAAACCCCCTGAACTTTTATGTAGTGGTCATGACACCCTCTAAACTTTTATTTTGGCCAATTTATTCCATGAAATTTATGTACTTACCAAATTAATACCTCTATTAGTTTGGTGTTAATTTACTAACAGAAAAATGCACGTGAGTCTCACACATAAAACTTAAAAACACCAAATCAATTATTTGAAGTTTGAACCCGATGGAAACAAGGGAGAGAGAGAGAGAGAGAGAGAGAGAGAGAGGGATGATTGAACCAAAACCACCGCATCGCCTTCCTCTGGCACTAGATATTAAGATCTAAGAAAGTTATAGTTGGATTCGAGGTCAGCTGGGCCTCCAAAGAAAAAGAGAGAAGTAAAGAAGATTTAGAGAATTAGAGAGATAGAGAGAAACTAAAAAGAGTTAATTCTTTGTCCTAACCCAGTACAACAGTAGTGCCCCTTTTTATATATTTATTAATCTATACAGTACACCAACCAAGGCATGGAGTGGCTGTGAGCAAAAGAAGAGGAAGCGTTGGCTAAAAGATCTTATCCTTGGTCCATGCCAAAGGCATGACTACCTTGGGAAGGAAGTAAGATATGCACATGACATGGTACTCAAGCATTCACAAAAATAGAAATAGGGACTTTCCAAAGTTACCAGCTATGAGAACACCCCTTATTGGTTGAATGTATGTTGGACCACTTCAGAGACACGTGTATTATTCACAGTACTCCTGATGTCTCTCTCATTGTCCAAGGGTTTTTTCCTAAGAAGTCACTTACTCACAGGCCATAATGCCACGTTGACGCATTATCTCTCCTTTATTCACCAAATAATACCACAGCTATGAAGAGGTCCAAAATAAGGAAATGATGACTTGACACCTGTCTTTGTACTCAGCCATATTCCTCAGATTATAAGAGAAACATGCAGCTGGATTTTTAGGGTAAGAACCCGAGTAGATCTTTTGAAAAAAGAGTAGAAAGTTGATAAGATAGAAAGGTAGAAAACAATGTCTCTCTTTTAAGAAAGAACACCCTTACTGTACAAGAGTTACCTCTTCTTCCCACATAATACAAAGCTGAATAGAGTAAGAACGGCAAATCGTGGTTTTTCGTCCCTTTCTTAGGGTTTTTCATGTATATCTTGTGTCCTTTTTACATTCTTGCTATCACTTTCTTCTTCTCTAACCTTTGTCATGTCAAAACTTGTACTTTTGTCACTCTTAGGCTTTTTCATGTAGATGTACTGTTAGATAACTTATTTTATTTCCCTATATAAGCTCAAATCTAACTTGCATGTACAGAGTCAATCCTACTCTAACTGATAACCAACTATCATAACCACCTACAGCTGGCAGCTAACTATACTAACTGCCAGTAATTGATTTGTAGCTTGCATCAGCAATACAATACAATCTATGATCCTAACAATACCTCCCCCATTAAAGCACCTTGCCCACAAGGTGAGAGAATTATTTCTGAAGCAAATATAGATTTTCTCAAGTAGCATCTTCCTGACTTTCTCCTTGCCATTGGACTAAAACTTGAGTGATAGTCCTACTCCTCAATTGATAAGTTCTATCCTACAGAATAGCTATGGGTTTTGGATTAAGAGTGCCATTTGAATCCATAGGTGGGAAGGATGGAACTGGTGCAACATGCTAGCCTAATTTAGGCCTTAAGTCATGGAAGGTGGGATAAAGTCTTAAGTTTGGAATGGGCACTGGTTGGAGTAAACTAGCTGGACAACAAGTCTCATGTTTGAGCCTTTGACAACTATCACACTCTTGAACATGCCTCTTCACATCAGCCCTTAAGCATAAAATGCCATCAGCTGGAGAATCTCTTAAATCACCATCAGTTGGAAATTCTTCTAAAACACCATTAGCTAGAGAATCTCCTAAGCTACCATCAAATGGAGGATCTTTTGCATGAAAATCAACAACATTCCCACTAGTCTCAACTTTTCTAGATAATGCATCAACCACTAGATTTTCTTTCCCTTTCTTGTACTCCACCAAAAATGCAAACCCTAGCAGCACCATAATTGCATACCTTAGCAATTATGGTGCTGCTAAGCTAGTGTCCCAATCTTCTGTTCCAACAGATAGTTAAGGCTCTGCTAATCAATCTTCACCATAAATGACCTTCCTACCAAATATGCTCTCCATTTCTTCACAACAACTCCATCGCAATTAATCACAGCCCATGAGTCCATGACATAAGAGCATAACCCTAAGCAGTCGTATTGAAATTAATCTATATACCACAATTAACAACTCCAATAGTTGATAGCCTTGACTCCATGTACACTGGAGATGCTAGTAATTTCCTTTTCACATCCCTACCCATAGCAACCTTAATATCGAAAGGTCTTGCACACTTCAAAAGATCAGCAACACCATATCTCTTCCCTGCACAATCAAAAGTAAAACTACCAATCTTGCTTCCCACCAAGTAATCTTGCTTCCTAGTATGTAAAGCCCTTGAATCAAGATTCGATTTCTTATAAAAGTTATGATCATATTGGCTATAGAACCTAGCAAGTAACGCACTGTTGCTACCAACACCATAAGTCGATGTAGAACTTAATTTCTTATAAAAATTGTGATCATCTGGGGTCTTGCAATAGTTGACGTATTTGTTTGCTTTACAAATCCACGCCGCATGTTCTTCACCCTTGAACCTAGGAAAATCAATCTTGATTGGTTTTGGCAAAGCAGTGGCTAGAGCATTGCTTGATATATGATTCTCATTGGACCGAGGTGTTTGGGGTGAATGCGATCTTGCTTTCTTGGAATTTAGCTTCTGAATAATGGTATTGATGTTATGAGTCATGGCCTTGATGTTCTTATTCATCTCATTCAAGATCTTGGTCTAAATGGCAAAACAAGTTTCAGCCATTGTTGTCACAGGATCGATGCTCTGATACCACTTGTTAAGATCTAAGAAAGTTGTAGTTGAAATCGAGGTCAGCTGGGCCTCCAAAGAAGAAGAGAGAAGTAGAGCAGATTTAGAGAATTAGAGAGATAGATAAAAACTAAAAAGATTTCATTCTTATTCCTAACCCAATACAACAATAGTGCCCCTTTTAATACATTTCTCAATCAATCCTACTCTAACTGATAACCAACTATCATAACCACCTACAATTGGCAACTGCCTTCTACAGCTGGCAGCTAATTGTACTAATTGCCAATAACTGATTTCTAGCTTGCATCAGCAATACAATACAATCTATGATCCTAACACTGGAGTTCTTTGTTCTGCCATAAATCTCACTGTCTGTCATTCAACTGCATATTAGGATTTGTTGTTCAACATCCACCATTATTACCATCGTTCCAATTCCACAACCCAACAAAGAAAAGTTACCAAAACCCACCAGTCCAATTCCAAATCCTAATGACACAAAGAAGCAAATTTCATTAAATTCGTCAAAACCCAAAAAGTTTTTGTAATAGAATAAACAAAGAAATATAAAGTTACTAACCATTTGGGTTTGTAGCAAGGCAAAGAACAAGGCAATGAGTCTGCGACATTGGAAGAAAATAACAAACCCACTCTTAATGAGAAACCTATAAAAATAAAAATAAAAAATAAAAATAAAAATAAAAAAAGAGAAAGAAAGAAAACTGGTTCCATATTCATGGCTTGCAGTGGGGGTAAGAAAATTTTACTATAAAGTTTGAGCCTGAGTTAGTGGTTTTGGGCTTCACCTTCTTTGGCTTATGTCTTTCTCTCACAACATTTTTCTCTCTTTTTTCTATCAAGTTCAAAGTTCAGAGAATTGATTTTAGTATTTTTTAAGTTCACATGAGTTTTCTGTTAGATTTTTAAACACCAAACTAACAGAGGTATTAATTTGGCAGGTGCATAAAGTTCATGAAGTAAATTGGCCAAAATAAAAGTTTAGGGGCTGTCATGGTCACTAAATTAAAGTTCAAGGGGTGTGTGGACATTTTTTCCTATTTGTTTTAATTTTTTGAATCCTTCTTCTATGGGCATCTGGTTCCCTCCCATACAGTAAGTTGAGGTTCCTAATCACAATGTTGCACCTAATTAAGAGCACGATTAAGTCCTCAAGAAAACTTAACAAATGAATTCTTAATAATTTGTAGGTGAAATGCTGATTGGAAATTTGGATAAACTATATACTATAACCTTACTTCACTTTTCAATTAAGTCTTCTCCTAATCTTTAATTTCTCGATAAGTGCTATGTTCACAACATTCTCACAATAAATTCTAGGTGACACGTTGTTATGGGTTTTTAATTTGAATTCACTACTGAAATTACTTTTTTGCCCAGTAGTAACAACATGTAACAACTTGTCACCTAGGCTTTGTTGTAAAAATATTGTGGACGTGGAATTTCTTTAATTTCTCTCTTCATACTAGCAAATTATTGTTAATTTAGCATTGTCAATGACATAAAAGATAAGATAAGAGCATCAACTTCAACTGTGCTAAAAAAATGTCATTTTGACACATCAAAAAATTACTTTATTCAGGCTACATTTGTTTTGGATGAAAAACATATATAGAATATAATTTACACCTAACAGGATGTTTAGGTGGACTGAAAAATATGGTCAAACTAAAATCAATTTTCAATTTGACCATAAAATTAGGGTGGATAGAGTGTAAATTGCTTTACACTTTTATTTTCCCTACAACCATTTTACACCTTTACTCCAGCCACTCGAATCGAGAGAGAGAGACACTGTCCAGCGTATTTTTCGAATTATATACATATTTTCTAGCAATAATTTTATGTGCATACCAAACACTGGAAATCATTTTCTCACGTATTTTCCAGAACGCAACCAAACAACTGAAAATATTTTCCTTTCCAAAAAATATTTTCACTTGAAAAAATTTTACACTCAAAAAACATTTTACATCGAGCCAAACCTAACTCGATATCTTCATACTAGCACATTATTGTTAATTTAGCATTGTCAAAGATATAAAAGATAAGATTTAGAGCATCGGCATCAACTATGCTAAAGAAATGTCATTTTGACACATCAGAAAATTACTTTATCTATTTTAACAAATAATTTTACAATTTACCTACATCACATATTCTATTCTTCCATTCATTACATTAAAATAATATATACAACACATTAAATAGAGAAATTATTGTGTTCTCCCGGAGTACCATAAATGCATACTCTCTCCTCTCACATGAATGGTGGGTCCCGCTAATTAAATTTATAGTGGGACTCACTATTCATGTGAGAGGAGGGACTACGTATTTATAATATTCCGGGAGTACCTAATAATTTTTCCATTAAATAACCTAAAAAATTCCTACAATATAAAAATAAATAGATACAAAACCCACAACTCACCACCACCATAACCAAAATTTAAAATCAACCCAACCACCACCGTCATAACCACAACCACCAAAATCAGCTTACAACCCACCAAAATCAGCTCATCACAAGCCATCAAAATCAACCCATAACTACCAAAAAAAACCCATAGAAACAACCAAAAAAACCATTACCACATACACCGCAATAACCACCTGTGAGAGACCGCGCCCCCGGCCCGTTTTTATAAGATGTTGGGCCAAACCCACGTGAATGGGTGGAGTCGTGTTATTACCTCTCAAAATGGAGGTTCGACTAGTTATATTTTCCCCTTTAGATTAAGGGTTTTACAATGGAGTCGCCACTTATTTAATTATTGGAAAAATAAGAAAACCATGAATGAAAAATTCCTCATTTTATTAATTTGAAATTGAATTTACATTGATCATAGGAAAATTACATGGTTTTGGTCCTAGATACAATCTAAGATAAAGTACATGGCTTTGTTTCCTAGTTACAATCTAAAAATCGAAAATTATATAGATAAGCATTTGATCTACTAACCCTTGATCTAAGCTCGAAGGCTATATTACAAGGTGGGAAGGTGTTAGGCACCCACCTTGCCCGGTGAAACCGGTCTTCTAGACTATGGTGACCAACATTCATATCATATCATCCAATATGTCAATCAATTTGCATGTTGAATTTAATGTGTGTGCATGTGATAAACCCTAATTCAATTTATTAAGCATGACATTTGGATTGAAAAATAAACTCTAGTGAATGTGTGTGGATAGTGATAACCTAGATTCAAGGATTTGAAAGAATTATTAAACAAACATGTTTTTCATATTTTTGATGTGGATTTAAGATTAAATCTAGTGATATGCATAAACATATGATGAACAACCAAGAACATGTGAAGAACACATAAGAACAATTAAAAACATTCAAACATATTCAAGGAAATTATCATGCTTTAATCTTAAATTCTCATCATGGCAACATAAACAAACAGTTAGGGAAAGGGATTATACTTTCATGCAAGATTCATATGGTGGAGGAGGGGACTCTTGATGGAGGTCCTAAGGGTGGAGGAAAAGAAGAGTTAGGAGAGGATGAGTGAGTCTCACTCAATACCTTGAGTCTCAGGAAGACCAAGATATGACAAGACTACTCAACTTCACTAGAACTCAAGAGAGGGGAGAGAGGGGGGTTTTTTGTGTCTTGGAATGAAGGAGAGGGGGAGTTTATATAGTAGTGGTGGAGGAAATATGAATGGAAGGTCATTTAATGAGGGTTGACAAGGAATTATGAACCTAGACCTCATTTTAGCCTTTGGGGAAATCTGGTGCATTAAATATGGAGACTGATGAGAGTGAAGAGCAAGTAAAGTTCGGTTTTCCCGTAGCTACTGTAACAGCTTGTAAAGCCAACTTTGAAAAATCATATCTGCCTCAATTATGATCGGAATTTTCTCATTCTTATGCTCAAATTGAAGCCCCGGATGTCTAGTTTCTGGGAAAATTAACCTCATTCACAGATTCAAAATATTCTGAGAGATATCGATGAAATGGTGAGCAGAGGTCATTTGTTAGAAAATGGTTTCAGCACAATTAACCTTAATAGGTCCCAAATTAGCTCTCAATTAACATTAAATGGCTCCAATCACTCCCATTTCAGACTTAATTGGTTCCGAATTTACTCTAATTAAAAGATAATTGCACAAATTACTCATTGAATAATTAATGTTTAACTATCTAGTTAATTAGGTGTGTGTAACCCTACCATAAAATGTAGTCCTAACCAATCAAATTATGACACATCATCGATCTCAAATTGATTATACTTATAACCAATTGAAATCAATTGTTCATAATCACATATAGTCGGACTCAATTTGTGATAGTGCATCTCAGCCATTAAAACTTGATTTGATGATAACTTTCAATCTAATGGTCCGATTAGGGCTCATGACCAGTCGATTTGATCGTTACAACATCAAGATCATCTTGGTAAAATGAGATTAAGGATCTAATGATCAAAATCAAGATGCATATTTCCAATGTGAAATTACCTTTTTACCCTCCATGTGAGGTTAAATACGGGTTGCAAAATAGGGTGTCAACACCACCACAACCACTGCAATAACAACTGGCCGATTGAGAGAGATTTGATAGTGCAAAGAGAGAAGAAAACGATGGAAAGAAAGAGAGAACCCAAACCCGAATCAACGAAACCAAACCAAAAGGAAGGGACTTTTGGCCAAAGGTCAGAGATCAAAACACAAAAATGTGTGAGAAAGTAGAAAATAGTGAGAGACAGGGAAGAGAGTGGAAGTGGAGGCCACCATTTGGGTGATGCTGTCAAGAAACCTTTGGCAGTGGCGATTGCAGCTCTTAAGGGTTTGGCCCTCTTGGGCTGAGCTTGAGTTGAGAGAGAGTTCCAAAAGTGAGGAAGCGAGAACCACCGCTGCTATTGGTGGTGATGGTCAACAAGAAGCTGAGTTCTTGAAGCTCAGCCATGGAGGCTTAGGTGAGACAAAGAGCCACCTGATGTCAATGCTCTAAGATGTCTAAGCATGAAACCACTCCTTAATTTCAAACATTAAACAATAGAAAATAACGTTTTAATCTAGTAAAACTAAAATTTGTTTACAAGTCGTCTGATCGAATTACTATAACTGGGAATTCATATTTACTTTGAGAAAAATATTTTCTTGTGAGTTTTGCATGCAACATTATTAGTTAGTTAAAACGTGCAGTTCAGCTTAAAGACAAATTAATGGATTTTAAAACCTCATCAAATTTTTGGGGCACCTTACCCTATGCATCCTAGATATAGGATAATGGTGTTGAAAATAGAAACTTGAAACAAACCCTAAATTCGCCAAGGGTTATGTTTGATATGATTTTAATTTTGCGTTGCCAATCCAAGTCTTGATTTTCTTGCTTATTTCTTGGAATTTTTTTTTTCTTTTTAAATGTGTGTGGTTCACTGATACCTCAATTAAGAAGACTTTTCAAGATCTATGTGATTATTGAAGAGAATGCAAGTAACAAATATTGGTGGAAAGCTCTGATGCACCGATACGGCAAAAATGCCATCGTATCAGTATCCAATATGGATACGGGTGGGATATCGGTACGAACGAACCCAGAGAGTATTGGGCAGAAGAAAATCTTTTTTTAAAAAAAATTCCAGTACAGCTTGGATATGTTCGGGATACGTTTGAGATACAGTGAGTATCCAATTGGATACGGGAGAAGGAAAAAAAAAAAAAAAAGGTGAAGAATTTTGACACCTGGATGATTTTTGACCATCGATTGGCCCAGCTGGGTTAAAAGCCTTAATTTTGCTTCACCTTCACCTGATCTATCACTCCCTCCTTTCTACTCTCGATGTCTCGACTCTGCTATGTCTCTACTCTGACCTTGCCGTCACAGACCCACAACAAGAGCTCCCCCTCCTTCTTGCCGCCGGTAAGTCTCTCAAACTTCACTCTCACTACCTCACCTCTGTTCTAAATTGGAAATCGGAATCCCCGAGAGGAATTTTTTTTTCTTTCCCTTTTCGCCTTCCCTTCTCTCTATTTTTTCGTTTTTAGTTTTGGGGCCTTGGGCCCTTTGGCTCATGTTTGTTGTGGCTCGTTGTGGGTCTGTGACTCAGAGACTAGAGTGTATATATATATATATATATATTTTTTTTTTTTTTTCTTTTTTTGTTGCTAAGAATGGGTATGTTTGCTTTGTTGTGGTGTGGTGTGGCTCATTGTCGTGGCCCTCGTGGGTTTGTGACTCACATTATATTTATTATTTTATTTTTTTGTTGAGAATGGGTATGTGGGTCTGTGATATCATACATACATACATACATACATACATACATACATACATATATGTATATATATATAAGAAACATTAGAAACATCAAACATTAGATATAACATTAGATCATAAAAACATTAGAATGTGATATATTGTTACTTAATTTTAAAACTTAAAATAAACGTAAATTATGTACAAAAATATTTAAATATACCTAAAAATAAATATTAATTACTTGTCATATCCTCGACGTATCGTATCGTAGATTTTTCAAAAAATGTTGTATCCCCATACCCGTACCCATACCATACTGATACTCGTATTCGTATCGGTGCATCATAGGTGGAAAGAAAATGGCTAAGATCGAAATGAGTTTCAGAGTACAAAGGAACTCAATAGTTCAAAGTTTTGCTAAACCAGAATGCTAACAGAGCAGATTATTGCAAACATGAATTGTAATCGATGACAAACAATCAAAGATCCAACAAATTAACAACTAAGAGCTTGTTATGAATTCAAAGGAACCTTGAAAGTGAATTTAGACCGCAATTAGTTGGTTATAGCTCAATTAGCCAACTTAATTAATTTAACAATTATGTAAGAACTATGGCTTTAGTTTCTTCACCAATTAATCTTCAAATCTACTTTTATATCTTTAATATGGTGAATTTAAGAGAAACTTGGTTACAAAAGCCTAGGCACACAAACTCAGCTTTCTCTCTAAAAATCATCTCTTAGGTCGACTTATAATATCCCTTTTATAGTCTAGCAAGTATGGTTCGAATTAGGGCTAAAACAAATGACTTGATAGGCCTTTTTATAATTGTGGAAGTTTGAAATGAATTCAAAGTAAGGTAATATGTTAGGATAAGCGTTGTGAGGTGCCTTAACACCTTCCCCACATGTAATCAAACTTCCGAATCCATCTATTTAGTTCGAAACATTTCCTTTATTTTTAGCTTAGGAACCCTTAGGAAATCCATTAGTTAATTAGAAAATAGACCGAGTTAAACATAGGTGACCAAACACACCTTGAAAACCCATGGTTGATGGCAACTCTTAAAATGAAAAACTAAAAAGGGCTCACTAAGAGCATCCACAGCAGTGGATCTATAATTTTAGCTATTTAGCACCAATAAAAGTTACTTTATCTATTTTACCTACACACATGCTACAACAGTGGATCTATTTTAGCTTTTAACACAATAAAATAATATAAACATCACAATAAAATAATATAACCACTACAATAAAATAATATAAACATCACAATAAAATAATATAACCACTACAATAAAATAATATATCCCACTACCCAAAAAAAACATACACGGCACCAACCACCTCTACCATCAACCACAGCCACAGCCACAGCCACCCCCACCACCACCACCATCGGCCACAACCACCTCTCTACTTTGGCAACCACAACACAACATAGAAAAAAACAAAAACAAAAACAAAAAACAAAAAAACAAAACCACAACCACAATCACAACCCCATCGCCACCAGTCACCACAACCAAAATCCATAAACCCACTGTCAAAATCATCCACCACCACTACCATAGCCAAAATCAACCACCACCACCACAGCCACCAAACCCATATGAAAATACATTTAAAAAAAAAAACAAACAAACAAACTCAATCACAGCAAAGAGAATAGAGAGATGGCGTGGGTCTAATCGGAGGACTGGGCGGAGGCGTGGGTCAGAGGCGTGGATCGGTGGAGTGGGGAGGACTGGGCGGCGTGGGTCTGATCGGAGGATTGGGCGGAGGCGTGGGTCGAAGGCGTGGATCGACGGCTTGGGGCTTGGGTCGGCTTGGGCCGGTGACGTTGAGGCCAGCGTAGGGGCTTGGATTGGGCGATGGGGCTTGGGGAGATCGGCGATGGGGCTTGGCGTGGGTCGGCGAGCTGGGTCAGCGGAACAGATCGGCGATGAGGGAGCTGGCCGGCCAGCTGAGGGATGAGGGAGCTGGCCGGCCAGCTAGAGAGAAAAAAAAAATTGAGGAAGAAAGAAGAAAGAAGAGAAGCCAGAGAGACAGAGAGAGAAAAGGAAATGTTTATTTTAATGAGAGAAGAGAGAGAATTGTAATTTTTTTTTTTTTTTTTTTTTTAACCTTTGAGCTACAGTGCACATCTAAAGATAGATGTGCACTGTAGCTGAGGAGCTAAATCTTTTAGATTTAGCTCCACTGCTACATCATGGTTTTTTGGTGTTTAAGAGCTAAAAAATACCATTATACCTATATAGCACCACTGCTGTGAGTGCTCTAATGCCACACATCATCTTGAGTCTTGTACACAAGTCACATACTTTACATATGTGTTTCCAAGAATCCCCAAAAGGGAAAAGTAGGGTCGAACACTGAAATTCAGTGTTGACAAGAGCTAACTGGATATTTTTTAAAAGGTTTGGTAGTACTTGGTATTAGGAAAAATCGTTGGTACCCATGTTTTACATCTTTCACTTCCATTTGGCTTGAAGAAAGTGGTTAAGAAATTTAGGGTTGAGGAACAAAGTTTCTTTGAAGTAATGGTTTGTGTCTGATTGCATATTCTTTTTCCTTTTTTTTTTTTTTTTTTTTTTCACCCAGTTAAAGTCAAACAATAAAAAAAATGAAAAAGTTTCTCTCCAAACTAATTTGGAGAGAAACTTTTTAAATTTCTCCTATATCTTTTTATTAAACGTGTATTTTAAAAACATAATTGGTGGATTGCATATTCTTATTATATCTTACAAGCAGGCAAAATTTTAAGAAGAGAAAAGACCAATAGCTATATCATCAATCAAAAGTTTAAATTTCAAGTTTCTATGATATAAAATTATGCATAAAAGTAAGTTTATTGGTCGAATAATAAATAACATCTGACTTGTATAAAATCTTACATGCGTGTTAAGAATATAAAGAACATGTAATCCAACGATTATATTTTCAAAAAAACAAAGTTTAGCTACAATATTGGTTGTAACCTAAGGCTATAATCTTATTCAATAAAATAAATATTACTACATATTTTGAAAATCTATCCGTTGAATTGCATGTTCTTTATGCTCTTAATATACATGTCAAATTTTGTATCAATCGGATATTATTTACTATATGATCTATAAGTTTATATTTCATATAATTTTAAACTACAAATTTTGCAATTTGAATAATTTATTGATGACATAATTATTGATATTTAATTTTCTAGAAATTTTGCAAGTATGAAGAATATAAGAAAAAGATGTCATCCAATGGTGGATTTGTCAAAATTCACCTCCAATAAAAAGATATTAAGTAAGGTTAATTTTATTGTTAAACTTTCTCATTTTGAAAATTTATATTTAATAAAAATATATTAGAGGAGTTTGAAAGGTTTTATTTTATTTTATTTTTTTCTAACCGTTTTAAAGATAAACCTCGTCTATAAATGAAAGTACCCTGACAATGAACAGTGCATGCTTACAATGGTAAAATTAATATGTGGGCTTTTCTTTCAACCTTTTTTCACCGATAGACAAACATAAAAATGTTAAATTTACTTATACCTTGCAGTCGGTTAGGAACGAGGTAAAAGATTATAAAAATAAAAAATGTTTAAGGGATATTTCATCAGTAGTCAGTACATGGGAATTAAATGATTATGGGGAATGCTCATTTCATTCCATTATATTCCTCCCTAAACATTCCTCCTAAAAATGGAAAAAACATTTATTCCTTTGTTAAAATGGAGGTGAAATACAAATTTTATTCCTATTTTAAAATAAGACAAATAAAAAATGAATGGTATATTTGGATAATTTTGTTTTTTTTTTTCATTATTATATCATATTATATTCATATATGATCTATTTATTTCCTTCTTTTTATATTTGTACGCGTTTGGGACGATGGATTGAGCCACTTTGCTGATAAATTGTTAGGTCTACTGGAAGATTACTAAGATGATACTCCTAACCAATAAAATATTGTCATTCATGCAAATGTGACATCACCTAGTGATTTTTTTATTTTATATTTATATTTATTGTATTGATTAGGCAACTGACCATATATTTGTAAAGGTGGCATCATTTTCTTAGTTGAAAAAATCACTTCAACAATTCTCCCAATGGACCTAACAAGTTCCAACACGAAATCTATCGCTACATACGGTACATTGATGCTAGTATTTTGATAATGTGCAATAAAGCTAGAGAGTAGTTATTTGTTGAATCTGCCCACCAACAATACTAGAGACACATCTCAACAATGCCAATGAAATTCATCTTTCCCATCAAATTTTTCTATTTCAAGTTTCATTGCTAATGAAACGTTGTCACCATCCCCAAATAAACGGATAATTACACAACCAGAAAGATATTGTGGGCCCTGTGGCTATTAAAACAATCAATTACTTTAACAAATAACACAAGAGCAAAACTTGAGTACCCTAATACTAGTTTGTTGTGACTTGTGAGTATAGCCCATAATAATGGGTTTATGTGAAATAAAAATAGAAAAATTAAACAAACAATCTCACAAGAAAAATAAATTTTTATATGGTTTGACATTAGGTCGAA
This sequence comes from Quercus tomentella, assembly GCA_028535165.1. Taxonomy (NCBI): domain Eukaryota; kingdom Viridiplantae; phylum Streptophyta; class Magnoliopsida; order Fagales; family Fagaceae; genus Quercus; species Quercus tomentella. Next base: position 479,367 of record JAPQVY010000012.1, read on the forward strand.
GAAGCATGGAGACTCCACTTCACCACCCCCCACCTCGGCGCCCCCAGTCCCAAACATGTCCATATCAGACGTATCCATGTCAAACACGTTGAGTATGCATGTCTTTAGTGTGTTTGTAAATTTTGATAATATTTATTTTGAAAGTTTAAAATAAATATTCCTATCAATAAATAAAGTAAATCTAAAGATATAAATTAATTAATGAGAAATGTTAACGGATATCCTAAGGTCATTTGTTAATAAACCATTTTAGAAAAACATTATGAGAAAAGAAAAAAGAAAAGAAAAAGTGATTAATGTTTTGACACATTTTTCTATTTCCCATAAAAGTTGTGTAAAAATTTTCCTAAAATGGTTTATTAACAATTGCCCCAAAGGCACTGTTAACACGATCCTTAAGCCCCGTTTGGATTGAGAGGGGAAGAAGGAAGAGTATAATAAAGTTGGCTAAAAATAGGTTAATTTTGGGCCAAATTTACTCTTCTCTATTCTCCTTTCCTTCTCCTCAATCCAAACAAACCATTAATTAATTACTTAATCGTCATATTATGTATCCTATTTTCTTAGATTTGTGGTCCCATGTCGTGTTTGTGTCCATACTTCCTAGGCTATGTCCATGAACAAGGAAAAGAAAGTTTCACTAAAGAAATAGAGATTATACAGGTAACACAAAGGTGCTCTCACAAAAATATGGCTGTCATATAACATGTTGGGCTATATATCTCCAACTCCACAAGAGCAAACATGATCACCTCAAGTCCCAAAGTGACATAAAGACTCAAATCAGCTAAATTACACATTTCAACGCTGGCTTCAATCATCACAAACACATTCTTTGAACCACATGCTAGATAGAGGGGCCTTCCAATGGTTCTTAGAGTAGAGGAGAAAGCATTACAAGGCTAAAAGCAAAAACTGTACACTGGTTGAAGAAACATGGTAATGGTGCATGCCTGAACTCCTGAAACTCTGTTCTGCATCCTGCTAAAACTCATCCAAAACAGAAAAGATATATCAGATGTATAAAAAACTTGTCCTCCATTAAGCATAGAGGGGAGAAGCAGAAGGCCTCGGGTAAACTGTCAATCTAGAAGCCTCTTCTGCGGTACTTCTGCATGACTTAGTCACACCATTGGAATGGCTATGAACATTTGCATGATGCATCTTTTGAGTACTTCTTGTTGTGTCCTTCAAGTCCTGAAGCTCCTCCAATGCTGTTACCACCTCATCCATGTTGGGCCTGTTCTTAGGTTCTACATTGATGCATTGAAGTGCAAGGCTAGCTGCCTTTTGGGCCCGACCCAGTGAGTACTGGCCCTCGAGACGGGAATCCAGCACACGAAATATCCTGCGTTTACTGTTCAGGTAAGGTTTTGCCCACTCCACCAAGTTGTGTTGTCCAGATGGCCGATTCTTGTCTATAGCTCGACGACCAGATAACATTTCTAGAAGTACAACTCCAAAGCTATAAACATCACTTTTGGCAGTCAGATGACCTGCCCAATAAAACATGCAATTAATCACTGAACAGCCCAGTAGCTTTGTAGAACCTGGCCAAGCTAATTCAATAAAACAAAAATGAAGAACAAAATGTAAATGAACTTTCTACCAATACAAGGCATTGGAGAAGGTTCATCATTGATGCACTACCATAAAAAAGCACATATTTACACAGGCTTCAGCAGTTCTCTATAGTACCAATACAACTTTCTGACTCTCAAAGTCAGGGCCCTGAAAAGCCTTCTAATGGTAGACCGAAAATGTAGATTACCATTCATTTCAGACCAAAATTCATGTTTGTATAGAGTAATCACAAAAAAAAGTAAATCTGATCAAACCATTCCATCACCTAACGCGCAAAAGCATACAGAATGGAGCCAGAGTTTGAATAATCAATCATTTTAAAGAAGAGACACATGTATTGAAATTTGAAAGAATACCTGTGGCTAGATACTCTGGTGCAGCATATCCATAAGTTCCCAAAACTCTAGTAGACACATGGCTCTTATCACCAGTTGGCCCATCTCTGGCCAGCCCAAAATCAGAAAGTTTTGCATTGTAATTCTGTAAAGTCAGAGCAAAAGGGTCAGCACAATGAAAAATATGTCTGATTGAGTCCTAAAACTCAACAAGCTTAACCATATTACACAAATGTGATCAAGAAGCTAGCCAAACTACATACTGAATCAAGGAGGATATTTGAAGTCTTGAAGTCACGGTATATGACTTGTGTTTCAGCATTGTGAAGAAAAGCAAGTCCCTTTGCAGCACTAAGAGCAACCTTCATTCGGAGGCTCCAAGATAGTGGCTGGAAGTGAGACCCCCCTGCTTCAACAATAATATCGAGTTAATACCAATATAGACCTCCAGAAAGAAATAACAGAACCACACTTAATCCTTTTCACTAGCTTCAAAACGGTTGATTGATGAAAAGTATAAAAAGGACTCACTTCTAAACAGATGATTTTCCATGCTACCCTTAGGCATGAACTCATATACCAGAAGCCGATGCTCATCTTCTAAGCAGTAACCAATCAACTTCACAAGATGAGGATGATGCAGCTGCCCGAGATAATTGATTTCTGCCTGTATGTCCAACAATAAAACAGAAAATTAACTGCTTTGCTCACTTTAGACTTTTCTAATCGTTGTGGCACTCAAGAAGTTGTAGTCTTTCCATATATATATAACCAATGACATTTGGATTGGCAGCTTGCGCAAGTCAACCATTGCAAGGCAAAATGGCCAATTCCAAATAAGAACCACTTCAGAAAATATCCCTACACTACATAGCTCCTTTAAGTTGCTGTAAAACTTAAAACTCTGGCCTACATTCATAACATACTATTTACAACAGCAAGAGAATGCACAAACCACAAAAGAGTTCATGAAGAACTGAGAAGGGAATTAATACTAACCAACCATTCCTTGTGACCCTGAAGCCCTTCTTGGTTGAGCCTCTTCACGGCAATCATCATGCCAGTCCCTGGCTTGGTAGCTGTCATCGAATGTTCATCAATCCACCCTTTAAAAACTGAACCAAACCCACCCTCTCCTACTACACTATCTGGGCGGAAGTTTCTTGTGGCCATTTTCAGCTCAGTGAAGGCAAAACTCTTCAAATTGGTTGCCTGCAAGATCTCACCCTCACTCCTAGGAGTCATTGGCATAGAAGCCGAATAGGAGAACTTGCTACTCGAATTGCTCATGCCACTCCCATCTCTGCTCACATTCTTTGAATTAAACCCTACACAAAAGCCACAGGGACATGTTAACAAAAGCTATTCTTTAACTTGGAGGTTTTCTAGGCCCCAAAAGACACAAAATTCCCACCATTCATCCCTAAAACTAATTTCCAACACAAAAATTCAAGTCATCCTAATGTTTTTTTTTACATAAAGCGCATCCTCCAGACTAATCTAGTCTGCAATTTCAAAGCATACAATATTTAAGGGGATTCCTCTCACAGCAAAACTATTAATTGAATTCGAAAGGCTTAATTTCAATTAATATCCAAAAGTCACAAGCAGAACAACTACCACAAAATTAAAACTTTTCATTTTACAACAACAAGATAGAATGATTGACATGAAGATTTTATAGATACCCACCAGACTGTTTCTAACAATTTGAGACTCAATCAAGCATTTACATGCAGTTATAAACCAAAAAAAACTAAAACTATAAAAGAACAAATCGAAAGGTACCTGTGAGAGAAGGAGTCACAGCTTTAATCCCATTGCTCCAGCAAGCCCCCATCCAAAACAGAACCTCTCAAACCTCTTGCTACCAACACTTTCAGGAACCTTAAAATACAAAAACCTGAACAAAATCGAAATGGGTCCTTAAAAAACGCAGCTCTTTAGTTAAAAAGAGCTTTCTTTTTACTATTTTTTTGGTTGCTTTAAGATTGTTGCAAATTTGTGAACAAGCTGATCTTCTTTAAAAGACTGAGTTGAAGCAAGTAACAAAAAAAAAAAAGTGAAGAAAAATAGTAGAAAGAGAAAAACATAGAATGATAGAATGGGAATTGAACACGAAAAAGATCAACAAAGTGTCCTTTTGGGAAGATATGGTAGTGATTGGGCGCAGAGTTGAATGGGTTTTGGTGCAACTTTTTGTTGCGTTTTTGATTGAGATGAGATTATTAGATGATGAGAAAGCAGGCAAAAAGGCAGCCTTTACTATTGAAATCGTATTATAATATTTTGTATTGGTAGCCTTTTTTTAGACCTTTTTTGTTAGTGAAACCAAACCAATAGGTAATAAGGCCAAGGTGGCTACACCCGGTTGACTTCCTTTTTAGCTTTATAGTCTTTGTTTTTTGTTTTAAACCCCAACAAGCAAGCAAAATGTGTGATGTGGGAAAACTTATTATTAGGTTTTTAGAGCAAACTAATCAGTAATCCATGTAATGTACATGAAAAATATAAAATAATACAATTTTTTTTCCTTTTATTTATTGTTTAAATATGAAATTTATAGTAGTTATTAATAAACATTAATTATGATTGTATTTGTATAAGTAATTATATAATATAGACTATACATTTATTCTAATTGTGTTTGTATATAGAATTATATACTCTACTATTAAAAAAAAATGATGTACCAAAATTCTAATGGAGAGTTGTTAGAGACCTTGTAACTGAATTGACACTTTCCCCTACTCAAAGTATTTGGGGTTAACTTTAAGGGAAAAAATGTTCGAAATGTGGGGTTATGGTTAAACAGTTTCAAATTTTTTATATATTAATATTATTAACCAAAAGTAAAACAACTTCAATTATATATATATTATATTTGAGAGAGTTTTTTTTTTTTTTTGGATCAATATTTGAGAGAGTTTCAACCTATGGTATTTATTCCTGATAATAACTCTTTGTCATCAAACCAAGATACCAATTGAATTTTTGTATAGGCAAGAATTGAATTTCAGATCTCTTATTAATATTACTAGTTAATAACTCGTGCAATTCACAAAAAAATTTTACATAATAAGATTTTTTTTCTCTTTTATTTTGTTGTCTAATTATAAAATTTGATCATTATAATAGTCAATAATAGACAATTATTATAATTGGTTTTTATATGCAACTATATATTGTAGTGTTAAACATTTATTATGATTGTATTTGTATGTGAAATTAAATATTCTATTATTTAAAGAAAATATGATGTACTAAAGTTCTGATGATAAAAAACACAATCATTATAAACAGACACCATATATTGAAACTCTGTAAATAAATAAATAAAAGTTCTAATAGGTTCAATATATATATATATATATGAGAATAATGATATGTAAAATTCGATGGCATTATCAAAAGCTTATGTGGCACAATATTAATTATATATTATAAATTATAGATAAATGAATTAGTTTTAAGCAAATAAATTAACTTATTTGTTATGTCATGTTTAAACAAATAAGTTATCATGAAGTCTAAAATAAACAAAAAGCTGAATTGGTAAATCGTTTATTTTATAAAAGATAAGAATTTGGTTTATTTTTAGTTCATAGATTACAATACTAATTACTAGACTAGAAGCTTGGATTTGGCTCCACTGCCAATGTGTCTAGATTTTGTTTATTTATTTTATTTTTCTTGGTTGAGTAAGATTTGTGCCTAGAATTGAACCGGTAATTGGTTTGGCCAATTCATGAACGTCGATGTCAAAAGTAAAGATAAGAAGATAGGGTCTCGTATCTATCACGCATAAAGACTTGTTTGTTTTCCCATCAAAAAAAAAAAAAAAAAGACTTGTTTGTTTTTGCCTAAATTTTCTTTCACTGCAATATACTATTTCTCACCATTTTCATTACTTTAATAATTGAGAGATTTTTTTTTTTCTGCTAGATACACTATTATTAGTCAAATTCACGCCTCTTCAATATCAGTAAAGGTCATCTCATTGGGATTTCAATGATCACACGGTTGTTACTGGAGAACTCAATTTTCCAAATAATAGTGTTTTTTTCTTTTATAAGAGCATTCTCATCAGCTCTCTTATAAAAAATGTCATTTTGTCACACCAAAAACCTACTTTATCATTTTAGCACATCATTTTACAACATACCATTTATCAAATGTTCTATACTATAATTCTACGCATTAAAATAATATTTACTACACATTAAAATAATATTTACTACACATTAAAATAATATATTAAAATAATAGAGAGAGACATCTGATAGGAAGAGAGAGAAAAAACAAATTAAATAAGCCAAATAGTGTTTTGGCATGGCTGTCCGTACCGTCTCATATTTGAGACGGTACTGTAGCTATGTCTCAAATTTTTTGAGATTTGGAAGAGCTGATGAGGGATAGTTTTTGATGTTTGGTGTGCCAAATGCCAAATATTTGACATTTGGCACACCTGATGAGAGTGTTTTAAAGATGCATGAACATGCTTTATTTCTATTTTTTGGGGGGAGAGGAATAAAACATGAATATGCTGTTGTTGGTTGGTTGTCGGCTTTTTAAAACCGTAGGATTCTAATGAATGATTAGACACTTTTCCTTTGTTTTTTTATTTATTTATTTTATAATTAGATTAATTAGGCACTTTTCCTAACCATGCTTTGTTGTTGTTAGTGCAAACAAACAATGATTAAGTCGAAATTGAATTGGATTTCTATGCAGTGTGAGACAGATTGTTTTACCCAACAGCGGCGGCTATCTCTTCCTCTCAAAAATAGAAAAAAAGAAAACAGAACTACAATACGGTGGGGCTTACCCTCCATGGAACAAGTGTGTACATTGTAAAAACTTTTTACATTTTTAAATTAAGCAAGTTTTAATATAACTTTTGCCTTTTTGGTTTGTTTAAAGCTCATCCAAATGCACAACGTGTTCACTAAAATTCATAAATGAATCATGGTTCATATTATATTTAGGGAATTTACTAACGTAGAAAATTTTTATGGAAAAACGAAAAAATAATTTACTGTTTTGACAGCTTTTTTAATTTTTCATAAAAATTTTCTCAAAATAAATGGTTAATGTGTGCCTTTAGGGCACACATTAATCGGACTATTTAGAAACAGACAAACTTTTCAAAAATTTGTAGTGTAAGTCTATAAGAGTATGTGTATGTAGATACCGATGTTCTTGCAGCTACAATACTTGAGAAATGGAAACAAATAAAATAAAATGAAAAGGAAAGAAAACTAAAGTTTTTTAATAAAGCAATTTTTTTACTTTTTAAAATAAAATAATTTAATAGTTAGAGAAGAAATAATTTTAATTTTTAATTTTAAACATTTTTGTTGCAAACACAAGAAATAAATTAAGTACAAATGTATATTTACTTGTTCAATTATAATTAGAACAGAGCCCATCATTTCCGCCCCACTCTAAAAGAAAAAAAAGTATAAAAGTGTAATATTGAAAAACTAGATCGGTATAGGGACATGTATTTTAAAATAATTGAGTGTCAATATCATAGCCCAGTCTCGTGTCACAGAAGCCTTAACCTAAAGGAACATTAGGTTAGATACGACTCACGAGGTTACAAGAATTTAAAGAAGCAGCAGAATTCTTCTGAAAGGTGTAGAGTTGTTCCATAAAGGTAGGTGCAAAGGAAAAATAATTGAGGATAACATGCAAGGATTGAGGATTCTTTATTGCTATTCAGCAAAAAAAAAAAAAAGGATTCTTTACTGCTAGTCACAAGTTATAGATATGCCTCGAACCTGGCATTAGCAATGGGTTTCTGAAAGGAAATCCATTTACTGAGTAATTCTAACGGATGATGGAATCCTCCACATGCAAATTGATACGACAATTCAAGCTTTTCTAATCAATAATTATTTATCTTTTTTCACACACAACAACCATCATTACTATCTTCTTTGACCCTCAAAATACATAAAGAAATAATAAAAAATTAAATGCAAAAATTAATAGTGTAAGAGCAACCGTATCAGTTATTCAAAAATAGAAATATGTTAGTTTTACACATTTTACCCAAAAAAAACACCCACATCAATACTTTTATAACTTTTTATATATCCAAAAGTGCTACTGTAGCTTTCTATATATTGTTTTAATATTTTTTCTCTCCCCTCACATTCTCTCTCTTCCCCTGACTCTCTCTCTCTCTCTTCAACCCATAATCTCTACAATCGACCAATGCAACCTAGCACTACCAACCACACATAGACGTAGCACTGCAACCCAGTACCACCAACCGCACATAGACCCACAACTGCAAACAAACCCACCATCACAACATTAAAATGCATAAAAACCTGACCACAAAATCAATCAAAAATCAAACACACGTACACACGGACACACCAACAGAGACAGAGAAAGCATTGTTGCGAACTTGTGGCTATGAGTTGGTGCTTGGAAGTCAATTGGAATGAGTCTCGATGCCTGTGGAGGAGATCGGAGTTTTTGGGTCGACTAGAACGAATCTCTGTGCTTGTGGATCAGTGCTTGTGGCGGTTTAAGGGTTTGAGCAGAGGGAGAGACATCTAACCGTGAGGGAGAGAGGGAGAGGTGATTTCAACCAAGAGGGAGAGAGAGAGAGGCAAGTTTTCATCCATAGAGGCTGCGGTGTCTTCAAGAATGGAGAGAGAGAGTTTTCAGATTAGTTAAAAGGGCATTGAGAGAAATAATAATAAAATAAAAAAAGTGAGGAAAATGATTATTTAAATAAAATAGATGGTAGAATAGACAAACTAATGTGGGAGTTTTGGATAAGTGGGTATGTAAAATAGAAAAAGTGGGTTCTTATGCTAAAATAGATAGAAAATTTTACATGGTTACTGTAGCAACCATGTATTTTACACAATTTTGCATAGTTTGATGTGGGTGAATTTTTTAATTGGTTAATTAAAATAAATTTTGCATAGTTTGATGTGGGTAAATTTTTTAATTTTTTTTTGAGAAACAAACACACACACACACAAAAGGGAGAGGGAAAGGGTTCTAACATAAAGGCACACCACAACTCCACTCAAAAGCCATGGTAACTTTTAAGGGAGGGTGAGGCAAGTTATACTATACACAACACACTCTCTTAAGCGATGTGGGATAATTATCTATTTTTTTTTTTTAGAAACAAACACACACACAAGAGAGAGGGAAAGAAGGGGTAAATTTTTTAATTGGTTAATTAAAATATGGTACTTTTTTCTATTATATAAGCACTTATACAAGTGCTCTAAGGGACAAAGCTTCCCTCTAGTGCATGGTCCACCTTGTGGACACATAATCAATTTTGGACATGTGTTTAATTTATGTCGGGTACCATCTATTGGCTTACTATACTTAAAGCCAAACCCCTAACTAAGTAGGCATTTCAAAAAAAAAAAAAAAAAAAAAAACCTAAGTAGCTATGCCAAGCCTAGTATTTGTGTAGCTAACAATATTACCATGATGAACATGGCTTATAGGTGCAATTTCAGGCTGCGTATCCTGTTGTCCTATTTAAGCGTTTGTATTAGGCATTTGAAACACTGTACCATCTGTTTGGATAAGAAAAAAAAAATTAATTCCTTTGAAATTTTCGGAAGAAAGAATTTACATTCCTATCATTTCAAATCTCATCCATCACAAATTTCATTGTTGGATATAGCTCAAATATAACTAGAATTTGTAAATCTTTGCATATACATTGAGTTAACTAATTTCATATCAATAACTCAGTAATCATGTCAACATAAACAAATAGAAATCTTCAGCGTCGATTTTGATATCGCCGTCACCATTATTAGTATCGACAATTGTTCCTGCTAGTGCTCTTCTGGCTCTAGTGTTGATGCGAAATAATAAGGTTCTAGGTCTAGCTCTAAGCATGAAACAATGTAGTACTAGTTCAAATCCTTTTGAATGAAACAACTTAAGGTTCTAATCGTAATGTTGTTTGATTCCATATGCTCTAAATCCCTCTCTCTGTTTGAAAGAAAGTCTCTCAACGTCAAATTTTCGAAAATGACATCTATCTAGGCATCACTTGTAGTTGGAATTTAAAGCCTACAAGTTCTAGAATAAATTTTCATTTTTCATTCTTAATATTTGTTAAACACATAATTAAATTGTAAGTTGTAGAATTTGAAAATGCCTACTTTGCCCAAATTCAGTTATAAATAGTAATACCGCGCCCAAACACACAATAACTAAGGTATTTAAGCAAAAATTTTCTTTTAAAATTGAAAAACCTATTTAAGTCAAATTCGAAATTCAGACTTCAGTATTAAAGCTTTTTAATGTATTCTTTTTTTATTATTATATAGAAATAAGGCTAAAATTAACTTTTGTCCTTTGACTTTTACTTCAATTGTCAATATAGTCCATAAGTTTAATTTTTTATCAATTTAATCCCTTAGTTTGCAAAAATGAGTCAATATGGTCTTTTCATTTAAATTTGTTAGTAAATGGGTTACTTAAACATTCTTTTTTTATTATTAAAATTGTAATAGAAAATATTCATGAGATGTATCATTTAGTAGATCTTAATATTTGATGAGTATTATTAAAAAAATTAAAATTATGAAATGTTTAAATGGCTTCATTGGTATCAGATTTTGACATAAGGAGTTAAGGACCAAATTAATTCATTTTGATAAAATGGAAAATTAAATTGATAAAAATTAAACTTTAAAGAATAATTTGACAATTGAGGTAAAAGTCAATGGACTAAAAGCCTAGAAATAATAAATTGACATAGATATCCATACTTATTTTTTAAAATAACACTTAATATTGTCATTCATTTTAAGAGAGATACAGCGCTAATAATAATAATAATAATAATAATAATAAGCCACCACAGTTTAGCATTATGAAATCACAAAGTAATAAAATATTAAATTAGTAGAGATTAAATTCTATAAGGATGGGGTGTAAAATCCATATTTTACACCATCCAATAAATGATTGTCACGTGAGCATTTTACTTAAAATTCAATACATCCTACCACACTTAATAACATCTCAATAAATTCCCAATTTGGTTGGATTTATATATGGATATTAGAATTGATTGAGTGTGATTGTGTTTATTCTTAAATATGTAATAAGATGATGTGGCATGTTGGGATTGGATGGGTAAAACATGGGTTTTACACCATGTCCTTATAGAATTTAATCTCCTTTATAAATTTAAAACTTTAAATTTTTTTAGTATTGATCCATTACATGAAATTCGGTTGTAATAAATTTTAAGTTTGGGTATCATTAACGGGTGGGATGTTTTACACCGTCCAATAAGAAATTGTCATATCAGTATTTTACTTAAATTTTAATACATCCTATCACATCTAATAACATCTCAATAAACTCCCAATATGGTTGAATTTATATATGGGTATTAGGATTGATTGGGTGTGGTTGTGCTTATTCTTAGATATATGATAAGATAATGTGGCATGTTAGGATTGAATGGGTAAAATATGGATTTTACACCGCATCCTTACAAAATTTAATTTCTTTATAAAGTATGAACAATGAAACAACGAATAGTGTATTAAAGTATACTTGAAGGTTGAAAGCTCCAGATTTCCTGTTTGTCTTAAATTTGTTTTTAGAACTCTTCAAAGACTTTTAACCCTTTAAAACACTTTTCGCAGCCCTACTCAAAATCTCTGCAACTGTAAAGATCTATATAATTAGTACCCTTACTTGACTTTTGCTTTACCTTTGAAGACCGTGCCGGTGCCATCAAAATGTTTTTTATTCTTTCTGTGCCGTGTCAAACTAAATTATGCCAATGCATAAAAGATGACCAAAACAACGTTATCGGTCTGTGTTTTTTCTCTTTGGTTTGGTACTTGTGCCAAATTTGATAGGTGTTGGAGTTTTGTTTGTTAATCATATGTGTAACCTGGACGACTTCAACTTGACCACTTCTTTGTTGCAAGTCTACTCTTTTCTTCTATTTCTCATTATCACTCACTCCACTAACAAATTTGAATATAATTTCAGAATTGAGATGCCAATTTGCCATTAGCTCCATCATCGAACAGGTGCACATTACCAATCTGAACTCGTCGTACCATCATAGCCTATAGAATTTTTACAGTTAACAAAAGCTTGCAAGAAAGCGATCTCAAATCTTACTTTAAATATTATCATAAACTATGTCAACGGTCCATTGTTCATTCCTAATTCTCATTGACGTCTTTTCAGTCCCTTCCCACAAGTCATGGGATAATTTATAAAATATGGTTCTAATAAGTGTTTTGTTATTTTGTTGACAAACTTGTGATTAGGGCAAAACGTAGATGAAATATAGTATCGATTAGTGGATAACAAGGTCAGACCAATTGATTAGTAGTAACCTCTTAGTGGGGGTGTATCAACTATTCATGCAATAATAAGGTCTCCACGTTGGGGATATAGCCCTAAATCCCTGTTTTATATCTCAATTATTTCAATTTTCTATTGCATCATTGTAATGATGCCAGCCTGCAAGAGAGAACATTTCGGCTCCCCCATTGCCTAATATTTCAAGTTAGTTGGATTGTTTGGACATGAAATTCGTGGCCCAACTAGGCTACTTTTAGGTCTCTTTTAGCCATATGTTTCTTGGGTCCAAACTAAACTTTTATGGGTTCGGCCCATGTAGGCCTTTGAAACGAATTTCTTTTATTACACAAGTCTCTTCGGTCAATGGTTTGAGGTGACATAAAAAAATGATAATCTCTATTTGATGAATCCACTTCATGATTTGATTTAAAAGCCATGAATCTAAAGGTGTATCCATATCTCTATTTTTTTTTTAAATTAAATGATTTGGCTCCATATGCTTTGTTGGAAATAAAAAATAAAATTTCAACAGTAAAATACTCTCTTTATTTCACTTGAAATTGAGAGAATTACACTTCTTAAACAAAATTGGGGTTCGAATATCTTGTTGTGGATGAGTGAATTTGCAGCAAATACATTGGTTCCACAATTATCATAATTTTTTTAACTCTATAATTTTTGTTAATTTTTGTCAATTTAGTATCTGTCGTTATCTCTTAAGATAGAAATTATTGACATGACAAACGGTCAAAATAAAAAATTAGTTTATTTCCACATCAACGAAAATTAATTTTTTATTTTGGTTGTTAGCTACGTTAGCAATTTACATTTAGGAGATAACGGTAGTAACTAAATTGACACGACATTAAAAGGTTAAGGACCAAATTGACACAATTGAAAGGTTAGGAATCAAATTAAAATATGGTATAAAAGATAAGGACCAAATACATAGTTTACCATATTTTTAATACATTTAAAGATATTAAAGGGATAATTGAAAATTTTTAATGTGATAAATTGTAGAAAATAGCATGCCCAACCAACCAAAATGCCTAACAAGTAACAAGAGAACCTTAGCCCAAGCCTTTGATTCACTATTCATAAAACAAAAATAATAAGATGTGGTTGGAATTGGAACAAAGTTTTTTTTTTTCAAATTAATTTGTAGAGAAACCATTCAAACTCCAAAAATAAAATATATATATATATATATATATATATATATATATATATATATATAAAAAGTTTAAGGAATTTCTTTCCAAACTAGTTTGAAAAGTTCAAAGAATTTCTTTCCAAGTTAGTTTGAAAAGAAACTCTGATCTAAGAATTAAACAGTTATTTTTGGCTTGCAAAAGAGGCAAAAGTGAAAGTTAGAAAAAAAAAAAAAAAAAAAAAAAAAAAAAAAAAAAAAAAAAACGCAAAAGTTACTGAAGTAACACTTTTGTTATGAACTGACAATTTAACTCTCTGACCAGCCTGTAAAAAAAAAAAAAAAAAATCTCAGTCATGATCCATTTACAATTGCCCCATATGAGTAAACACCAGCAAAATCGCCCATGTGAAATAGTTACTTACTGTAGAAATTGAAAAAGCAAGAGAGAGCATCATTTTTCCAAAAGAATTTATTACTTTGTTATGTATAGGCAAGCAAAAAAAAAAGAGTATGTTTTTCTTTTTCTCTGTGCCAGATTCATTACTTAGTGCTAAAATTGACGAATTTCTTGAAAGGGATTTGGCTTGTTTCCCTTTCACCAAACCAGCTAGTGTAGAGAGAGAGAGGTCAGAGTCAGAGAACTGAGGTTAAGGAGGGACTGATTTTTTATTTTTAACCCCAATCTATTCACTCTTTCATTCATCGATCCCTATACGATTTGGTAGGCTTTGGTCGTAAGGTGAAAAGCTAACATACTTCTAAGGTGTACATATGTTTGAAGCCAGCTTGGTCCAGCTCATATGTGATGTCTTATATGCTTGTTTGATTTTATTTTTTTATTTTTCACCATGGGTTGTTATCAACATCGATGTATTAGGTAAGTGATTATTCATAGGAGATTTGTGTACCTTTTTCAGTTCCCTCATTTTATACCACAGGACCTTACTTTTCAGAGGTGTGCTCAGGGTCAGGGGTAGAGATTAGGAGGGATCTTCCTCAATTTTACCATATGCTCGATGTGTCAAATCAGAATTTTATATTCCCTACCATACCCTCGTTTTATTGCCTATTTACATTAATACTAAATTTATAATATTCGCATCAACTCATATAATTTTTATTTTTGTTTATTTTAGTATAAGAATTTTTTTTTATCTAAATTTTTTTTAAAACACTCAGATTATCTATTCTAAATTATATTTTATTAAAATATTAATTTTTTTATAAATTTTTTCATTATTTTTTTTTTTTTCACTCGTACAACTATCTTCAACTATATTCATTCATTCTCCAGAAATGCAAATAAATAATAAAAAATTAAAATGCACAACCACATTGCTTGAGTATATTTGCCATAGTTCTAGTTCAATCAAGAATCTGTCCCTAACTCGGTCCAATAAAAACCCCAAAATCGGCCAAAAACTGATCTAGAATTGAGAATCGAAATTTTTTTTGGTTCTTTGACTATTTTCAGTTTTTAAACCATGAAATCTGCACGAACTAATTCAAGTGCTTCTCATCCATAGTTGTTAGTATCGTATGATACGCGATACGTATCGTATCAGCGTATCGTAAGTGCTCATGAATCATACGATAGAATGTGTATATCGTATGAATCGTATCGTATCGTAAAATCATATATATCGTACGATACATAGAAAAATGCTTTAAAATGAGATTTTTGGTTAAAATTTGTACTTTTATTTGAATCTAACAAGTTGTTAGACTTGTTTTTAACACAAAATTATTAGGTTGCTTAATTTAGTCTAATAAAATAACATATTCATAAGTTTTTTTTTCTTCTCTCTTTCTCCTACAAAATTTGGACTACATAATACACACTTACACTTCACTTTAATATTTACAAATTTATTTTCTATACTATGAATAAGATATTAACTGGCAATATAATTATTTTTGTCATTATTGTTAAGTCCAATAAACTATAATGGCAATAAGAAATTTTTTTTAAAATAATTATTAAAATAAAAAGAACAAGAAGATATAGTAAATGTTAATGATGATGAAAAAAAATTTAATGAAGAAATAAGTTTGTAGAATGATAAATGTGATGAGCTTTGACTTAGATGAGGTTGATTAGGCAATATGATGAACACGATGAAAACAAATTATTATTTTTGGGTCATTTGTAATATATTATCACTTTTGAATTTAGACAATTTGAATGTGTATGTTATAAACACATGCCAGTTTGATTTATTTAGTTAACTTCTTAAATATTATTACATAAATGATGAATAAATTAGTCATTAGTTGAATATATTCAAAATTTATAATCAATATACCCTTTATATGTGTGGGATCATGGGCCTAAATCATACAATTGGGTTTTGGGTTTTGGCCGAGAGCGTGAGAAGTTCGAATCCGAGGAGGAATATCTCCTCGGATAAGCTAAACGCAGATCGGGTATAGATCCTAATGACCAAAGTGACCTTCCAAGAAGCTCTAATGATAGGGACGTGCACCATAAACGTACAAGAAAGATGAGAACCCAAAAATATCTAAGGGAAAGCTGCTACCACAGCATTGAATGCTCTGTAGCTAATTCCCTGACTGCATTAATGAGGAAGTGACCTCTAAAAAGTACTTTTCCAGCCTTATAACCATCCTCCAAAGACTTCTAGAGGAGGCTGATGGGACAAGTATCGGTCTAAGCCATCAACTATCCACGTGTAGGGTAAAGATGAAGGAAGAAATGTAGTATAAATGAGAATAGAGACCCTAGAGGAAGGGGATCGAAAAACAGAGAAAGAACACTGTAACAATCACAATTGCACTTGTACTCTGTTTACTTGATTTATATGAGCACTTGCCTCCTCAGACGTGAACACTTGCCTCCTCGGACAAGGAGTTCATCCATATTAGCCGTTGTCCAATTCACTAAAGCCTAGTTCTTTGACCCACTATCTACAAATTTATTGTATTAGACTCACTAGGTCAAGATCCCATACATTTTAGGCTTGGGCTGCAAATCGTGTCCCTACAATATGTATATCAATAATTTTTTTATAAATTATATTAAGTGTTTGTGTATCTTATAATACACAATACAAAAATATAAAAAAATCGATTCATAATACGATTCACGTTTTGACAACTATGTTCCCATCCATGGCAAAATTGCTGTCATCATTCACAGCTAACCCACCAATAGAACCTTCTCTAAAATGGCTTAAAATTCAGACACAAAAAACCCTCCCACACTTGGTTCTTTATTCAATGTTCACCACCACACCCAACTAAGTTGGTCTTTAAGAGTATATCAGCCAACGAAAATGCTCCACAATTTTTTTACAATGAAAAAAAAAAAAAAAAAAAAAAAAAACACTCATGACATTGAATCAAAATTAAACGCTCCATGTCCCAAGTTTGCATGATGCACAAAAATAACTCTCAATGATTAATGAACATGTGTGAAGTATTAAAAAAATAAAAGAAGAAGAAGAAGAAGAAGAAGAAGAAATAACATGTGGAAACACACCCTAGATGCAAATCTTACACTGCATATGAGGATACGTAATGAGAATATGAATCTAACCTAAATCACTAACAAAATACCGCATTTCAAACCCTACTTACTTTAAAATTTAGACAAAAATGGAATTGTGATGCTAGGGTCTTGGTTTGAAACAAGCAATATTTTAGTAAGTAAGCTAATGCCTTAGGTAGCAAAAGAATGTCGTATGCCCTAGAGTTCAGATTATTATGAGCAAGGCCAGCCCAAGACCTAGGTAACTTAGGCCTAGGCCTAAGGCCCCATCACAAAAACAAATTTTCCCTAGGAGAAAAAAGGCCCCATTCTCGTCATAAAAGGTCCAAAATTTTATAAATGATTGAGCACTTTTTTTAATGAGTGATGCTAGGGATATGGGATACCCAAAATTTTACTAGATTTACAAACTAACATGTCACCAATTATATATATATATATATAATCATACCCTCATTAATTAGGTTGTTGAAGTTCAACAATCAAAGTCAATATCACATCATTTTGTAGTACCTTTAGTATTTTTTCCATAACAAGACTTCCAAAATAGGAGACCAATAAAAATTTAACCCAATTGAAACCCTAAAATGTTTTTAAAAAATGTTGCAAATGTGTTAGATTAACAATGACTACTAATCTTCCTCTAATAGTCTGAGACTTTAATTTTTGTAAACTAATCTCCTACAAAGTTACACACCAAATAATATCTATCAATCTCTCTTAAAAACAAGATATAAAATTAAAATTTAGATTACAATGTTAGCTTTGTCATATATTCAAATTAAAGTAAATTTCTTTTTGTTAAAATTTATGCTTCAACTATGATATTCAATTCTTTATATGAAATTAAATTTAGTTTAGTTAGTATTATTCATCAATTTATAAATTTAATGGATTAAACTAGTCTTAATTCTCAATAATTTTATTTAATTGATGTTTACATATAAAAAGCCCCGTATAAATGTTTTGCCTTAAGCCCCAAATTATGTTGGGCCAACCTTGATTATGAGCCATACTTGTCATTCAAGTATCCACTTCAAAAGAATACATGTGAATGATTTAAATAAAATTCAAAATAGAAGATCTTTGTAAATTCTTAAATTTTTTTATTTAATTTATAAAGTGATGCTACAATTACAATATTTTTCACAAACAATTTAGTTAGCAAGCTTACTAATTCTTATACTAGCCTTCCAATGACATCACTTTGTTAAATACCTTACTAACAACTTGTCATCTTGGCAGGTATGAAATTGTTTGCCTCTAGAATTTTTGTTTTGTTTTTGTTTTTTTTTTTTTTTTTTTCGTTTTTGTTTTTGTTTTTTACAATTTTTTATGATGTAATAACATAATTTTTTTATGTTGTAACTGATATGTAATGGAATAATATCATAATCAACGAATATCTAACATACCATAAGAATGAACAAAACAAAAAGAATAGAGACATAATTATTTCACCATTTTTTCTCCATAATTTTTTATATATCTTATTATGATCAATATAATAAAAGTAGTTTACATAGCGAGTTGAGATGGAAGTATACCTTAAATGTTTTAGCTAGAAAGAATGATGTAAAAGAAGTTGAATTGAAGGAGTAATTTTTAGGTAAGAATACGGAGAATAATGCTCATTTTTTTCACAGTCATGAAATGGTCCGTTTATTAGATTCATGACGAGATCCACCATAAATATTAGGGTCAGTTTAGTTGGAGGGGTGAAAAAGCGGGAAAATAGAAAATGATGAGAAGGTAGAAAAGTGGAAGGATAGAAAAGATTTTAATTTCCCTCATTTTTGTTTGGTTGGGAGTGGAAAAATAGAGGGATGGAAAAAGTGAGTTTGTGTAAATTTACTCATATACCTTTGTTAAAAAATGATGCCCAATTGAAAAAAAATGAATAATAAAAAAAAAAAATGCAATCACCCAAATTTATTAAAAAATAAAAATCACATCTAAAAAAAAAAAAAAGAGAGCAAAAGAAAAAAAGAAAAAAGAAGAAGAGCAACGTTGGACAAAGCCTGCCTCCAAAAAAAAAGAAAAAAGAAAAAATGGCAACGTCCAAGAAAAAAGAAAAAGAAAAAAAGAAGAAGGAAGAAGCCAATGTCCAGATTCAAAATAAAAAAGAGTAAGACTTAAATACAGTATTTAGATGTTGTTCTTTAGGTTTTCCTTTTAAAATTATGCCATGCAGATTTTTTCTGACGAAACAAAAATGTATTTTTTAGTTAAGTAGCACATGGCTGAATCTTAAGAGAAGAACCTAAAGAATAACACCTAAAGTACTGTACTTAAATTTTGTCCAATAAAAAAAACACAATGTATTGGACTAAGCTTATGGGCAAATGTAAATGGGCATTTTTGTCATATATCTATCAAACTCCTTCCACTCAGTTTTCTCCCTATTTTAGAAAGAAAATTTTTGGGTAGATTCGGAGAGAAAACACATGAACCTTACCATCATTTTCTTCTCCCCCTCTCTTAACCAAACACTCTCAAAAAAAATTTTCTCCTTATTTTTTTATTATTTTTTTCATCCTCCCTAAAATCCATCCTATCAAACACACTTAGGTGCGGTTT
Source organism: Quercus tomentella (assembly GCA_028535165.1). NCBI lineage: Eukaryota > Viridiplantae > Streptophyta > Magnoliopsida > Fagales > Fagaceae > Quercus > Quercus tomentella. The sequence goes on from JAPQVY010000012.1 coordinate 498,886, forward strand.
GGATCCGCGTTGCTGCGTCCCGTTTGCAAAAATACGCGTTTCAGTTTTTTACTTTTTACTTTTTTGCTTTCAGCCGCAAAAGTTGACTTTTCAACCGTGAACAGTGCATGGATGTACTGTTCACGGACTCACAAATATCACTTTTTAACAACTTTTTCATTAAAAATGGGTCCCACGACACTATTCACACATTTAAAAATTATTTTGCTACAGTGTTTTCAGTTTTAGTAAAATAAGTTCTATCCAAACAAACCCTTAAAGTAAAAGCGTCATTTCACTGTATTAACTAAATATCCATTTAATATGATTAATTTTGCCAACTTTCTTTATTATTTACCTTTATATATAATTTTTTTAGTAAAAAAAATTTTAATTTTAACAAACCTAGAAGAGCATCAAAATGAAGAGGACAAGTTGAGTAAATAAAGTAATCGGTGAAAAGGGCATAGAGGAATATGATATGAGAGAACGTAGAGAAGAGAAGTAGTGGTCTGTGTGATGACATGAGGGCGTTTCATTGGTACTGTTAACCCAGAATTAAAGAGAGACTGAGATCGGACCCACCACCACGTCCAAGAGAAAAAAATGAAAAAAGAAAAAAAAAAGGGACGTAACGTATCACTGACAAATCTGCAAGGCGCTTCTGAGCAGTAGCAGCAGGTCCCGTCTCCATCAGACTCGTCTCCTTGTGCCGTGAAACGCGGACTACAGTCCCCCACCCCCTCCCACTCAGTTTCTGGGTCCCACCTTTCCATGTGGCCCTCTTATCTCGATCACTGTGCTGTGCCTCCTACACCTAATGATGATGGCATTGGCAGGCACCGTAAGATCCTTACCTTTCGATCCTCTACGCTCTACACTCTACACTCCTACTACTTCTCTTTTTACGGCCTATTAAAATCCTTATTATTATTATTATTATTCCTCACCACTCATACCCAGGCCTATATGTGTGAGCTATATAGACACGAGAATAGCTTTTGTCTTTCTGTTCCGAGAGAGTTCTCTCTCTCTCTCTCTGACGCAAAATCAAATATGGAATCAGAATTGTCTCGGGCGGGGGCCATGACTGACTGACTCATGAGACTATCACAATTCTTTTGATTCACCCACCCCGTAATCAACATCATTTCTTGAACCAACGGACGGTCTGATGCTTTTTTGATTCATCGCCTTTCACCCCACCCCGTAATCAACATCACGCTTTAACTCTACGAATTCGTAAAAATATATATATATAAAATTGGAGAAATTTACTGAAAATAACAAGACAAGGAGAGGGGGCTGAATACCTAAAGGTTAAGTGACACGTGCATGTGTGGTCCGCTTCCCAATAATCTCTCTCTCTCTCTCTCTCTCTCGCCGTACCTCCGCTGCCTGACTCCAGATGGCGTCAATTTAATTACCCCCTCCCAAATCCCACCCAAGTCCCAACGACTCTCCTCTCCTGTCATGGAAAGAAAAACGAACAGAAACATCCAAATCTTGACCAGCTGCAACCTTATTCTATGGCCCTGATTGAGCTGTCTCTTTCCAAACATCACAGCCTGGTTCGCATATCAAGGGCTGCTCTTAATCACGAGTGTTAAACCGCCGGAAAACTCTGATTAGTGTTTAAAACAACAACCAAAAAAAAAAAAAAACCCCGGAAAGTGAAAGCCGCGCGAAATGACGGAATATGGCGCATTTTAAGCGCTGAAATCGAGCGTGCGCCTTTACAGCTCTAATTGTATTAGTAACTTTACATTAATCATTAATGCATAGCTCTATCACTGTCCCTCTATACTCCTACAATAACATTAAAGCCATAACGCTTCATCAAATGTGTGTTTTTTTTTTTATCACCAGTAAATACCCGATGAGTGATGACATTACCTATTAACGGGAGCTTACGATAGCAAGTTCCCGAAAACACGTAAGCGAGAGTGTTTCTGCTGCTTTGGGCTGTTTTCCTCTCCATTCGCGTGCCCTTCTTTTTCGCTTACTGTCAGATCTCTCTATCTGTGTTGTCTTAACTTTTTATGACTCTCTCTTGTCTAGTCTAATCTCTCCTTTCTTTCTTTCTTTCTTTCTTTGCCCATCTCTCTCTCTCTCTCTCTCTGGTCCTCTATTACCGTGTGCTCTGCTTTCTTACTCTCTCTCTCATTCTCAGAGTGTAGGCAGGGATATTTCTCTCTCTAGGGTTGTGAGTTTTTTTTTTTTAGCGTTTTCCTTCCCATTTTGGTTTTTAAAGTTCCATCTCTGTTTCATTTTCCAAGAGATGCGTCGAAGACGAAGCTACCTTCTCAGTTACTAAGGGAAATGTAAGCCTCTCTCCTACTCACATCTTTTTATCTTGTTTAACTCTGGTTTTCTCTGGTTTGTTTGGTTGATGGGAAAAAAAGTTGGAAGATTGTTAAATTTTCTATCTTTATCGGTTCCCAGAAATGGCGTGCGTTTTGGGTTTTTCTGACATCAAGAAAATTCCATGGTATCTTTGTGTTTTTTAGGGAATGGTATCCACTATCCACTATCATCATAATATATTATTTTTTTAATCTCTTGATGGATAATATTCATCAAAGGGCTAAGACTAAAACTTCTGATCATTGTGGTATAATAGAAGCAACCCATGAAACAAAATAACATTAAGCAGGGATTTTTTTTTTTTTTTTTTTTTTTTTAATGTTTCAAAACTTGTTTGCTAATTGAAATTGATGATATTCGCATTTACCAAAAGAAGAAGAAGAAGAAGATAATAGCCGTTGCTCTTTCTAGATGATTGGGCAATCAGGCAGATCCCATTTTTAAAAATGAAAAAAAAAAGGTGATACTTTTGAATAAGCAATTTTAATGAATTTATCCGATTAGTATGAAATTTCAAGTACAGGGAGATTTCTGACTCACTGTGTCACTTTTTATTGGAAGGAAATAGTTGAACTCCAAACTGGTTCGGAGATATCTTCACTTGAACCCGTTATGTGATGATCCATGCCTAGTTTTAGTTACATAGTTTTTTAATCGAGTAATGTGACTTGTTCAAATAATACACATGGATATATCGTAATAAGAATAAGGAAACGGATTGAATAGAGGAATCCCGAACATTCTGCATTCTCAAATTTGTCGATGTGATGTCAATGGTGACTCATTATTTCAATGAATCGTTTCTTCAAACAGATCTTTGTCTCAGTAGAGTCTTCCAGTGGCATGTTTCGGCCTATTCTTATAAATCTTGACGCAGTGGGTTTGTCACGATAACTAAATCTTTCAAGAAGATGCAATTTTAAGATAACTCTAATAGTTTTTGTTTTTTTGAAATGAATATTTTAATTCTTTCTTTTCTTAAATGATTGCAAGTCTTTCTTCTTGCTAAATAGTTTGAATGGTTTTCTTTTTGTAGTTGGTGAATAATCTCAATAGTTTACTTAATAAATGATGTGAGGTATTTTATCTCTTATGAAAAAGAACTGATGCTAGACATTTTCCTTCTTTGCTTGGTTTCTCTTTCCTCATAGAGTTCGTTGTGAAAATTTATTTAGTGTTTTTTTCCCTCTTGAAATTTTTTCACTCTGTCACTTTATGATGAAATTTAGTTCAGCCCATGAAAAGATTATGAATTTGTGCCGTTGCTCTAGAAACTACTTTTTTTTTTTTTTGCCCTACAATTCGAACTCATAATCAGATTTGATCATGTTTGTTCTGCTGTTTCAAATTCATATGTGTATGTCATTGTTGTGAATTTGTGATGTAACATTGCGAAATCATTGCTATACTAATTTTGTAGTATTTGGGTTTGTTATTACTAAGTTTGGATGTAACTTATGTGGCTTATGAAAGTAAGAATTCAATGCAAAATGTATATGACATGAAAGTGAAAGTGATCAAGAGTTTATAAGTGACACAGTTGTTTGCTCATTGATATATGCTCAAACCTCTAAAAGCTTTGATGGAGGCTTTTAAGTATTTGCTTCATTGGTGTTGATTTTACATTATCTTATATAAATCAATGTCTAAATTGAAATATTGAGTGGTAGCTATCCACCCTCCAACTATGAGAATTTGCATATGTACTCTGAAATACAAAAATTCTTCAATCAACACCTCAATTTGAGATTAGTCTTCCCAATAATGTGTTATTTGTAGATGCTAACTTAAACGGTGGATGCACATCACAAATTAGTCTTGAAATAGGGTGTCAATTGTAACAAATTTATTGTTTAGAATATACATTGCAAATGCTGCCATAGTTTTAGAGTATATCACAGCAATTATTCCTTTATATATATGTGTGTGCGTGAGTGTGTCCACATATATATATATATATATATATATATTTCTCATATACGTAAGGAGTCACTTATAGTAAGGCTGCATAATGTCTGTTGAATTTTCGAGGTCCTAGAGCATGCACTTACAGCATAATATATTGCTGACCCCCACACTAGCATACAATTAGTGCTGGACTATTGCGATGCTTGTGGGGTACTTGGTTAGTGTATGTCAAGTTGAACTAACTTGTACTGATACTGTTAATGAGAAACGTATTTAGCACCATGATGTATGGTGTCGTGTTGATTCTTTGCCTTATGTTCTGATTGCTGTGCTGGCTAATAAATTCTATGCTGAACTAAAAAAACATCATATTCTCTTTCTTCTGTATTACTGAATTGAACATACATCTCTTGTGAGTCTGGTCGAGTGAGGTGTCATATCTGACTAATTCCCAGTCTATCTGACTAAATCCCTTGTTGGATTGGTTGTTCAATGTCACTATTTCTTGTGAAAAGTGCCTGAGTTGTACATGGAGGAAAACTCATCTTTCTATATCTATGGTTGTTCAGTTGATACAGGAGGAAAAATTAAGGCATTGGAGAGTTGCAGAACTTACACTAACTGTCTCAAACATAAGCGGGTAAATTATTTTTAGGCAGGTGATAGAAACAGTATAGAACAGAACTTAATTGCCACTTTAACCTCCTGTACCTTTAGTTTCTGTAGACCTTTGTCTTGTCCAGGAGTCCACTGTGCAGTGCACAACTTTGCTTTTTGACTTTTCTATTTAGTTTGTGTAGGTTCATTTACTAGCTGGTTCTCTCTTTCAGAATCTCATCTGGTTTGTTAGTATTATTAGTTCACGTTCCAGGATAACTTTAAATCTTAGATATTCATTGACAATCTGTTTATGGACGACTTATATTTTGATCCTTTGTAAAACTTTCAGATACATTATGAGGAGTTTAAGTTTGAGGCCATGGGCAGTGGTGTTTGCATCTGGAAATGAAGGAGAGGCAGCGTTGGAGATCTGAAGAGGACGCTTTGTTACGTGCGTATGTCAAACAATATGGCCCTAGGGAGTGGAACCTTGTGTCACAGCGCATGAACACAACCCTAAACAGGGACGCGAAATCCTGCTTAGAAAGGTGGAAGAACTACCTCAAACCTGGCATAAAAAAGGGATCCCTCACTGAAGAGGAGCAGCGTCTTGTCATCCGCCTTCAAGCCAAACACGGCAACAAATGGAAGAAAATCGCAGCTGAAGTCCCAGGTCGTACTGCTAAGAGACTAGGCAAGTGGTGGGAAGTGTTCAAGGAGAAGCAGCAGAGGGAGCAGAAGGAGAACAACAAAACAGTTGCTCCAATCGAGGACGGAAAGTACGATAGGATTCTTGAGACTTTTGCAGAGAAGCTAGTGAAAGAGCGCAAGGCCCCAGCCTATCTCATGGCCACTTCCAATGGCGGTTTTTTGCATTCGGACCCACCTGCTCCTGCACCAGCTTTGCTACCTCCATGGCTTTCTAATTCCAATGGCACCTCCGCAGTCAGGCCACCCTCCCCTTCTGTGACCCTCAGCCTCTCTCCCTCAACTGTTGCGGCCCCTCCTCCAATCCCATGGTTGCAGCCTGATAGAGGACCGGATAATAACTCTCTTATTTTTGGAAATTTGCAGCCTCAAGGTTCGGTCCCTGGTTGTGGAGAGAGCATGCTGATATCTGAGTTGGTGGAGTGCTGCAGAGATTTGGAAGAAGGGCACCATGCGTGGGCAGCACATAAGAAGGAAGCAGCCTGGAGGTTAAGAAGGGTAGAACTGCAACTTGAATCAGAGAAGGCATGTCGGAGAAGGGAGAAGATGGAAGAGATCGAAGCAAAGGTGAAGGCTCTTAGGGAAGAGCAAAAGGTTGCTTTGGATAGAATTGAAGCAGAATACAGGGAACAATTGGTAGGACTAAGGAGGGATGCAGAAGCCAAAGAGCAGAAGTTGGCTGAACAATGGACTTCAAAGCACTTGCGTCTTACCAAGTTTCTTGAGCAGATGGGCTGCAGACCCAGGCTTTCTGAACCTAATGGCCGATGAGGAAGATCAATATACACAGTGGGGGTGGTTGTGTTTCACGTCTGTCTTAATCCTTAGCTTTTTTCTGCACTGATATCTTGTTTGCTTGATCATGTGTCCATTCTTCTCTTAAGTTCCTATCATAGGGTGTTTATTTATCATTTCTGTCTACTTATAGGTTGGAATGAATGAATGTAAGGAAGCAGTCGCTGAACCTGCTTTACTTGCATTTTTTTTTCCCTTTTAGCTGTATATTATAATTATATTCCAAATGTTGCTTTATTCTTTTTTCTCTTTCCCCTCCCCCCCTTTCGAGAGAAGGATAATCTGGTTCATATGCTTAGTATTGATTTTGGTTGAATGAATATGATGAAAATATGATCTTTAATGAAGAGGCTTAGTACTTGTACTAAACTGTTGGTGAAAAAGCAATTATTTTGCAGATTGAGTACTGTGATGTTTTTATGTTGCCTCAAAGACCTCCCCCTCCAAAAAAAACAAATACCCCCAAGTGCCATGTAGATCATCATTTACAGTGTATGGCACAGAGAAAGTCTAAGAGACAAAGTTTTGAATGTGACAAATTGTTAATGGTAAGCACAAAGATGATGTCAATAGGGGTCCAGATAAAAACCAATAAAAATTTGACAACTTAACAGGAATGAAAAAATAGTCAAAACTTTGTTTTCTATTTGTCATGGGAAATGGATATGCAATGCAATATGGAACTTAATTAGTAAATGTTGGAAGTCGGAGAATTATGTTTCACTCAAGCCACAAAAGCTTTGCCTCCCCACTCTTCGGCATTAGTTTAAATTTATTAGTTCAACGCTGATTCCCGTAATAGAAGAAGTTTGTGATGATTTTATTGCTGCCTGCTCCAAATGTACATGGAAAGGCTGTTTAAGTTTGGTATGACTAGAAATACTCGCAATAGAGTTTTAATTAAGAGACTGATATACTCGCAAAAGCGTACTTATATGGTTTACAATTAAACTACTATGCCATTTGGTGTTTTGCCTGGTCCGATTCCTCGAGAGTCAACTGCAAAGCAAACAATATCATGCAGAATTAATTTCATGATTATCAACTTCAAAAAGAAAAATACTGAAGAGGTTATAACTTGTAAGATATTATAACATATAGCAAACAGCACAAGCCCGGATGGTAAGAGTTTGTTGTGGTAAAAGAAAAACACCTTACACGAAAGATGGATTGTTATTTTCCTCATTGATGCAAATGAATGTCTCAGCCCAATGGTTCTTCACAATTTCTGGAACCATTGTTTCCCCGGAGAATGGGCTCCAGTCATTGTTCTCAGCATCACTAAGAACCCATGTTATTGCTTCAGGTGGTTTTGCAAAGTCGAAGGTTTGAGTGATCTTATTCTTCTTCTTGGAAATGTTGCTTGAACAGGACTTGGAACTTTGTGAATCCTGCATGAGATCAGAACAAATGACTGAAGATCAGCCAATCATTGTTTTATGTCAAGACGGGGTAAGTAGTTCATTTGCTAACTCACCTTAGAATGTCCACCAGGTTGTGAGGCCTCAAGAGTTTCCTCAGTTTCATTTGCTTCCATTTTGACATACTTCTTAGCTTCTTTCAGTGAACGAAAACGCTTTCTTGTCTTCACTTCATGGTAAAACTGAACAAATTATTCTTTGTCAAGTTAAATTTGCCAAATTTTTGCTTGCAATACATAATACTCTAAACATGAATTCAAAATTGTAATTCGGCAATGCTTAAGTGTACTAATTATGGGGACATTTTGTATCAGAAGGCATGATCATGGAGCAATTTGGCAGAATAATGTTATGAGGGAAGTTTATTATCACTAAATGGCAGATGTGAAGTTATTTGGAGGTATGAGGAAAGAGACATAATTTTGCATTATTTTTGCCTAATTATGGAGTGATTCGACTTTTCAAATGCCAAAATGAAAGGGAAAAGTGAGAGAGATTATATATGATAGTGTAATTTGGTTTAATCGTGTACTTCAACTTGATAATGCCGAAATGGCAGTCCATTAATTGCTGCAAAAATAAGTTTCCATTCAATAGCATACAATAGGGGTCTTATATTCGGATCTTACAACTAACTTGTGAGCCTAAGAAGAGACAATCATGCATAATTTTACATGATAAGCTACAATAGATACACAATAGATGCTGACTCTGATGGTAACTTTTTTTTAATGCAAAAAACAACTCTTTTCCTGATTAGCCGAGAAGGCTATATCATCATGTCTTAACTTTAAGTGGTTTTTGGAGAAAAATGAGAAAATATACTGCTGAAAAATAACCCCTCCAAAGTCCTAACAAATCCAAGAAGTGTGAATGCGTCATAAGATTCAGCAGTAAACATATTCTCTCAAAATATAACCTCTCCTAAGTCCTAACAAATCCAAGAAGTGCAAATGCCTCGTAAGCTTTAGCAGTAAACATACTCTCTCAAAATAACCTCTCTTAATTCCTAACAAAACCAAGAAGTGGGAATGTCTCATAAGGTTCAACAGTAAACAGACTCTCTCAAAATAATTTATCCCAAGTTCTAACAAATTCAAGAAGTGGGAATGCCTCATAAGCTTCAACAATAAATGGCTCAAACATTTTCAAGCTTTAACATCAAGAATATCAACTAGGAAGATTCAAAATCAGCCTAGTGTCAATATGTTCTTATCTTAAAATAGCAGATAGAAAAGATAAATAAAAGTAACGACTTGCAGGAAGCCAAAAAATTCATAATACTTCATGTCCAAGTTGTTAGGTGAAGCAAGTTCTCACAAAAGAAGTGACAATTTTAAGTAGCATGGAATTGAAGGTGTTATGCAAAAATAGGGTAGTGTAGTGACCACCCACATTCAACCAGGCATTATTAAAGTCGAAATATACTATTAAATTCCGCATTGCCAATACCGACTTATGCTGCCATAATCTTTCACTTTTCCCTCTCATTTCAGCATTTAAAAAGCTGAATCACTTCTTAACAATTGTCATAATAAACTTCCCTTGTAACGATATTCTGCCAAATGACTGCATGATCATGGTTTGAATTATTTGTGCAACAAGTAAAAGCTCAACAGTTGTACATAAATAAATTTAAACTACCAGGGTCAACTTTAATTTAAAGCAAGCCGAAGCAAGAAAATGCGTCCCAAATTCCCAATGCTGTGAAGAACTAGCTAGTGTGAGATTTGAGAATGCATCTTGTATATCTCAATATTCCTAGAAAATTTAGGGTGGGGAAGCCCCGATTATGAAGGTGAGTGTCACTTTAGAATTGGGAATTTCCTACTGATAAATCACTTAAGATGAAAATGAGCTAGGTGCGAGACTACATACCTAGGTAATTAGAAATAGGGTGAGCTCATTTGGATTAATTAAAAAAAACAATACAAAGAAAATATAAGCAAGGATCAATCTCTGCCATATCAGTTATGTTGTTTTCATCAACTTAGTAACATGAGAGGAAGACTAGCTATAGTTCAACTATTTGTTAATAATTTAATAAGAGCAGTGTAGTAACATTCTTAGTCAATTTATCAGAGTTAAAACTCAAAGAGAGAAAAAAAAATCTAGTCAAAACTTCCATTTCAATCAAGTTCAACAATACATTATTGAGACTGATAATGAGAGCCATTGGTTTTTTTCCTTTACATTACATATTTAGCATGTGTCTAGTCATGGAGATGTGCATATGCCAGTAAACTGTGTTCTTCATGTTTTGGGTGGCAAATAAGAATGCGATACTCTAGAGTAGTCACCATATCATAGACCTTTGAAATGTGTCTTGAATCAACTTATATTACAATAATAAAATTGCATTATGAGATTTTATAACATATTCACCAACAGAAAGTGTTCTTTCCTACTGTACTGACTACTAAGGTTCATAATTTCTCCATCATAGCATTAGCATGGTATGTATATATGTAGGAAAAATGGAAGTGTTAACAAGATCATCCAATGAAGTAGCTTTCTTTTAAAACTAAGAATGAGACTTTAGCATATGGATAAACTACAAAAGATTGACAAGCAATATTGTTTGTAACAATAGCATTAAATCAAGCATTAGACAACTTTCATTTTGTATTCGAGCAATGTTCTATTTTTGCTATAAATAGTGTGTTTTAATTTTGGTTTATGAGTGAGGTTAAGACATCGATAACCAAGATAGCAGGGGCTGTAATTGAGAAAGACACAGAAGGCAAACCAAAACTCTATTTTGTGGTGATTGAATGAGTAAAAATGGATAACACAAACAACCTAATAGCTTGAGTAAATTGCAATCCGGCTAAGAATTGAATAGCTTTGCAAAAGGGGAAATACCATTGAACACGTGACAGACATTCTATTTATGAGATAGGCAGCGGTTTCAAATGCAAAGTGTCAATATTTTTGGAAACATAAAGACCAGCAAGGAATGAAAAACTGATTAAAACAAAATGCCTATTTCGCAGTTCAATTTTATCATTTTGTTGCCTGTGTGAACAATGAACCATGCCATATATGGCAAAGACAATTTAATTGGGGCGGTGAGTTTAAATGAGAGGTAGAGTAGAGCAGACATGTGAAAGAAAAAGAAAAGCTAGAAGATTCAACAATGGCTGAAACTGAGAAAAATAGAGAGAGAATTTTCTGAAGTAAACTCTATCTTTCATTCAAGCTTAATTATGCTTACGTACACACTGCTCTATATATATAGTGTACCATAGCTTATAACAGTTTCTAGAAGAATCCTATCTAACAAACTCTAACTAATCTCTAACAGATTTGACAGCTGTACAGAAAATATCTTCAGGTAGGAGAAAATATCTGGAGCTCAGTTAGTTAGAACAGAGCAAGTCCAGATTTTGCTCAGTGAGGAAGAACAATCCCAAACGACATCGTTTTTCTGCCTTGAATAAAACATGCCAGACATAAGAGAAAATGATGCCGTTTATCATTTAGATAGACGTTACCGTTTTGAGCTTCAGATTTGTTTAAATCTAAGTTACCGTTGAGCTTGTGACCGTTGGAATAGTGTCTAATCTTTCTTCTTCGTCTTTGTTTTCATTGGTACCACTTACATCCCCCCTTAAAACCAAGAGGTCAATGGAAACCATGGTTTTGGAACGCAGAAATTGAAAATGAGAAGAGGAAAGACTCTTTGTAAAAATCTCAGCTAACTGGTCACCAGTTGCAATGTAACGAATTTAAAGGTCACGGTGAAGAACTCGTTAACGAATTTGACATGATTTGTTCTAGCATGAAAAACAGGGTTCAAAGCAATAGCTAGAGCAGAAATGTTGTCACACCAGAGCTTAGGAGGAAAGGAAAGAAAGATACCAAGATCCTTCAAAACTTGACGAATCCAACATAACTCAGCTACAGTAGTTGCAAGAGCCTTGTACCTGGATTCAGTGGAGGATCTGGACATGGTGTCTTGCTTCTTTGCATTCCAAGTAATTGGATTATAGCCAAGATAAACCAAATGTCGAATGGTGGATTTGCGATCAAAAAGATCACCAGCCCACTCTGAATCTGAAAAAGCTTAAAGGGACAATGGAGCACGCTGGAAGAAAACCCCAAAATTGGGAGTCCCATTAATATATCTCAGAATTCATTTGGCTGCAATCAGATGAGTTTCATTAGGAGCAAACATAAACTGGCAGACCTGATGAACTGCAAAACTGAGATCAGGCCTTGTAAAAGTCAAATAGTGGAGTGAGCCCACCATACCCCTATAAACATGAGGATTAGCAAAGAGAGAACCTTCAGCAGGAACTAATCTCAGGTTAGGAGCACAAGGAGTCTTGGCAGGCTTCGCAGATAGCATGTTGTGCATAAGAAGCAAATCATGAGCATACTTAGATTGATTTAGAAATAACCCTTTAGAGGTTCGAGTAATGTGCAAGCCCAGAAAATAGTGTAAATTGCCAAGATCCTTAAGCTCAAACTCAGAACTTAGCTGTTGAATCAAAGACTATAAGAAAGAGGGACAGTTGCTAGTGAGGACAATATCATCTACATAAACCAATAGAAAAACCAAGAACTTGCCATGCCTCAGTATAAACAAGGAAGAATCAGCCAAAGAAGCTTGAAACCCCAAGTGAAGAAGATGGATGGAGAATCTCTCAAACCGTGCCCTAGGGGCTGGTTTGAGCCCATAGAGAGATTTTTGCAGGTGGCATACATGATTAGGAAAGGCAGGATCCACATAGCCAGGGGGTTGTACCATATACACTTCCTCTTTCAAGAAACCACGTAAGAAGGCATTTTTGACATCTAGTTGCCTCAAAGGCCAATTGAATTGAACAACAAGAGATAAAATGATTCTGACAGTAGGTGGCTTAATTATTGGACTGAAAATCTCCTCAAAATCAACACCATATTGTTGATGAAACCCCTTTGCTACTAATTTGGTCTTAAACCTGATTATACTACTATCATCACTATAATGTTTCAGCTTGAAAACCCACTTGCAACCTACAACATTCTGAGATGGTGAAGGTGGCACCAAGGTCCAGGTGCCTTGTCTAGTAAATGCAGCAAACTCCTCATCCATAGCTAAGCACCATTGTGAAAATTGTGCAGCAATTTTATAAAAGGGAAGTTTAGTGATTGTATAGTCAATTTGAGGCTTGGATGCAGATTTTGAAATAGTGGTTGCTAGAGCTTTGGGCTTGAAAATGCCAGCCTTAGACTTGGTAGTCATGGGATGTGTGTTCTGAGCAAGTATAGTGATAGGCACAGAAGTCACAACAGTGGACTGCAATGGCTCAACAGAAGAAGGAACAGGTATAGGAGATGATGAAATGGTGTGAGATGTAGAGGAAGAAGGTACAGGAGCTTGTAGCCAAGGGGTAGGCATGAGAGATGGGATAGGTGATGTGGAAACAGTGGGTGAATAAGGGCTAGGACTAGTACTGACACTAGAGCTGGTGGCAGACTGAGAAGGAGTGTTTGCAACAGGAAAATGAGAAAGAAATGACAACTAATGAGCAATTGATGTTGATGGGGTTGTGTCAAAAGAGGAACTCAAACTCATTGAACAAAACATGTCTAGATATGTAAATCTGAAGTGTATTAGGCTCTAAACAAACATAACCCTTTGAGTAGGCAGGATAGCCAAGGAAAATGCAGGGCTTAGTGTGTGGTTGAAGTTTGTGTTTATTATAAGGTTTAAGAAGAGGGAAGCACGTACAACCAAATGTTCTAAGGTGAAGCAGATTTGGTTTGGACTGAAACAAAAGCTCCCAAGGTGATTTGTTTTGAAGTAAAGGAGTGGGAAGTCTATTAATGATATGAATGGCTGTGGAAACTGCATATGACTAGTAGGACAAAGGAAGATTGGAATGTGATAGCATGGTAAGAGAACATTCAATGAGATGCCTATGCTTTCTCTCAACAGTGCCATTCTACTGAGGAGTATGAGGACATGAGGCCTAATGTATGATGCCATGACTAGAACAAAAATGATTGAAGATAGTAGAAGTAAACTCAACCTCCAACTCAATCTCCTTCACCACTATTACTACTCTCTAATATGTTCAATTTGATGTCAACCAAGCTTGACTACAAGAATTACATTTCATGGAAGCACCAGTTGATCATAATAGTACTGGAAGCCTATTCCTTGATTGAGCATATAGATGGCTCATCCTTATAGCCTTGTCAGTATCTTCTTGATACTCAAGGAAATTTGACCATGAGTGTAAATCTAGAGTTTCTAACCTGGAGTATCAAAGACAAAGCTTTGCTTTCTTTGATCATTATAGCTTATAACAGTTTCTAGAAGAATCCTATCTAACAAACTCTAACTAATCTATAACAAATTTGACAGTACAGAAAATATCTTCAGGCTAGAGAAAATATCTGAAGCTCAATTAGTTAGAACAAAGCAAGTCCAGATTTTGCTCGGTGAGGAAGAACAATCCCAAACAACATCGTTTTGCTGCCTTGAAAAAAACATGCCAGACATAAGAGAAAACGATGTTGTTTATCATTTAGATAAATGTCACCGTTTTGAGCTTCAGATTTGTTTAAATCTAAGTTACCGTTGAGCTTGTGACTGTTGGAACAGTGTCCAATCTTTATTCTTCGTTTTTGTTTTCACTAGTACCACTTACAATATGGAGCGAGCTCATGACCTTCTACTTTGATACTATGTTAAGGTTATGTTTGGTTTAGCCACAATAACTCAGTTTTCATAACTCATTTCTTGTTTTTCATGGGCCCCACCACCAATTATCTTGTTTGGTTTGATTTTTTTTCCTCAATTCTCATAAATCATCTCTCAAAAATGTGAGAATGAACAGTGAGTTATGAGAACAAAAGTTTAAAGTTTTTAGATTAAAGGAAATGGAGTTAAGTGGCTTAATTGTAATAAAATAGACATGGTTGGAACCCACACGTTAGTGCTGTCTCACTTATATGTTTTTTTTTTTTTTTTTGATTGGAAATACTCATGCTTCTTAAATTGAACTTTGAAATAAAGATACATCTTTTGCACACGCATGTGCCACTTGACTGGGACACTCCTCCAGCCAAACTGCCAGGCTCTCAACCTTCTGAGCCTGTTGAGCTAACAAATGGGCAGGGGCATTCCCCTGCCTTTTAGTATGTAGGAAATCAAAAGTCCTGAACCCTTGAGCTTTTCGAAGCACTCCTTGAATAATGTTCAGCACCGACGGTGCTGCCTCACCCGTGCCATGAACAGCGTTAATTAACACCTGCGAGTCAGCTTCAAACACCACATCCTTAAGCCCCACCTCCTCTGCAAAAACCACCCCAATCTCTAAGGCCTTTGCTTCCGTCTCTAGCACACCGAGAGGCAAGTCCAGCTTCCTGCACATGGCCGCTACCACATTACCCTCCCCGTCGCGCACGATCACCCCCACGCCGGATTGTTTAGATTTTGCAAATAATGCCCCGTCAACATTTACTTTGAAGTAACCCGACGGAGGAGGCATCCAGATAGTAGTGTCTTGGGTGTTCGATCTCGACTGGCCCGGCAACTCATTGGCAGCATGGAAATCATCCAACAATCGCAGAGCATTTCTCACGATAACCGGCCCTGGGCGCTTCATTCCTCCATGCCGAACCTCGTTTCGGCTCTTCCAAATGCCCCAACAAATCGCAACCCAACTCTCCAGTTTCTCTTGCTGAGTATCCCAGTAATTCCGCAGCCTACTGAATGTATCCAAGAAGCTCCACGACTCTTGGATGTTGAACGGCAGAGAGAGCTTGCAGGAATTCCAGACCTCTGTACTACGGTTACAAAAACAGAGCATGTGCAGGGTGGTTTCGACGTGGCTCCCACAAGCTTCGCACCTATCGTCGGCTGTGATCTTTCTTCTAAACAGGGATTCTTTAGTGGCTAGGATACCATTACAGGCCTTCCAAGTAAAATGCTTGAGTCTATTTGGCAGGTTCATCCTCCACACCCCTTTCCAAACTCCGTGCAATTTTGTCGGGTCCGAGCAACTAGCCTTCCCATCCTCTGCCACAGTTTCCCTGGCTAGCCTGTAGGCACTCTTCACAGTAAATCTACCTTTCTTATCTTCTGCCCAAACCATTCTGTCAACAGCAGCCGAAACACTGAGGGGGGTGCTTAGAATTGCCTCTACGTCCTGGGGCAAGAAAAGCTGCTTAACTAGCTCTATGTCCCACTCCATGCTCCCCTCCCTCAGAAGTTCACTCACCATTCTAATTTGGTTCCCAAGCCGTTCCGGTGAGACCACCTTATAAATGCTCCTAGTAGTGAGCCACTGGTCTTGCCACACACGTATGCGACGTCCATCTCCAACCTGCCACCTTAAGCCACGTTTAACCAGATGTTGGGCTGCCAAGATACTCCTCCAAGCGTAGGAAGCATTCTTGCCAACCCCTGCCTCCACAAAATTCCCATTTGGAAAATATTTCGCCTTGAAGACCCGAGAGAACAGGGATGAAGAATTCGTCTGGAGTCTCCAGCCCTGTTTAGCTAAAAGAGCCAGATTGAAAGACTTCAAATCTCTAAAACCCAGCCCCCCTTCTTCCTTCGGTCGACACATTCTATCCCAGCTCATCCACGCCACCTTCTTTTCATTTTTCACTTGTCCCCACCAGAATTGTCTCACCATTCCGGTCATTTCCTCACAAAGTCCGTTGGGGAGCTTAAAGCAGCTCATGGTATAGGATGGGACTGCTTGAGCGACTGCCTTTATCAAAACCTCCTTCCCCGCGTTTGACAGAAGCTTTTCCTTCCACCCTGCAAGCTTGGAAGCCAATTTTTGTTTCAGCTGTGCAAACGTGTTTCTCTTAGACTTACCGATCAAAGACGGAAGACCTAGATAGGATTCATGAGGTTTGATGACTTGGGCACCAAACTTGGTCTTAATAAGCTCCTGTGTACTAGTAGGGGTATTGCGACTAAAGAATAGGGCCGACTTGCTCCTATTTAATTGCTGTCCCGAGGAAGACTCATAAACTTGCAGAATTCTCTGCACTTCAGCCCCTTCCTTCTCAGATGCTTTGCAGAAAATCAAACAATCATCCGCAAAGAGAAGGTGTGAAATTCTTGGCCCTCTAGCCGATGCAGCCACACCATTTAAATCCTTTCTCAACGACACCTTATGCAAAAGAGCCGACAAACCTTCAGCACACAAAAGGAAAAGAAAAGGGGATAGAGGATCCCCTTGTCTAAGGCCACGGGTGGGAGTAATTAAACCGCAAGGTTGGCCATTAAGTCTAACTGCATATGTGACCGAGGACACACACGCCATTACAATACCTATCCACCGCTCATGAAACCCCAGCTTCACCATAATTTTTTCCAAACACCCCCACTCCACCCGGTCGTAGGCCTTGCTCATATCCAGCTTCAAAGCCATTTCCCCAACCCTACCCTTCCTCTTTCTGTGAATATGATTCATTAATTCATGAGCCACAAGGATATTATCAGTGATGAGCCTATCCGCTACAAATGCACTTTGGTTTTCACAAACAATATCTTTTAACACAACCCTCATTCTGTTAGCTACAACTTTGGAAGCAAGTTTATAAGCTACATTACATAAACTTATAGGTCGGTAATCAGTAACTCTAGAGGGATTTTTTGTCTTAGGGATGAGAACAATGTGGGTTTCATGAAACTTAGGGGGAGCAACACCATGATTAAGAAAGTCAACAACAGTTTTAATGACAACAGAATTTACAGTAGGCCAAAAATGTTGAAAAAATAACGGAGGCATACCATCAGGACCTGGAGCCTTCTGCGGGTGCATCTGCTTAAGGGCTTTCTCAACCTCGGCACTCCTAAAATCCTGCAACAAGACTTCATTCATTCTGTTAGTTACTTTCGGGTGTACAGCATCAAGCAATTCTTCACTAACTATTGGGTTTGAAGAAGTGAAGAGCTCTTGGAAATATTCAACAAACATGTTACCCATGATATCTTCCTCATCCTGCCACTGCCCATTCGAATCCAAAAGCCGAGTAATGGTGTTTCGTTGCTGTCTTTTTGATGCTTTCTCATGGAAGAAGGCCGTATTTCTATCTCCTGACTGCAGCCAGCAGTTTCTTAACCGCTGCTTCCACATCTCTTCCTCAGCCGAGAGCATCCTGTTCAGCTCCCCTTTTGTGTCATTAATTTCCTCCATGTTTGCCACACCCCCTGGCAAGCATTCCAGCCATTGAAGCTTCTTGGAGAGCGAGGCAATTTTCCGTCCAACATGGCCAAAGTTAGTTTTGTTCCAGCTTTGCAAAGATAACCTGCATTCATCCATGCACTGCCTGAATTGATTTTGAACACCTAGCATTCGACCCCTCTCCCAAGCCTCCTTCACTACTCCCGCGCAATCATCCTTCTTTATCCACATAGCCTCGAACCTGAATAAACGCTGCCTTTTCTTGTTTCTACTTTTAGGAGGGAGGGCTTTAAGAATCAATATGTTATGGTCTGAAGAGCAAGTGGCTCTGTTGTATAGTCTTACTCCCGGAAACAAACCAGCCCAGTTTGTGGAGACTAGAGCCCGATCAAGCCTCTCACGGACCCATCCCTGAGCCCCTAACCGCCTACTCCAAGTAAATTCAGGGCCTACGAAGCCCATGTCCCTAAGTTTGCTTCTGTTTATCGCTGATAGGAATGCTCTCATCTGCCATTCGGGTCTTTCACCCCTTCCTGTCTTTTCTCCCCTGTGACATATCTCGTTGAAGTCTCCCATACAAACCCAAGGGAGCTCACACCTAGTGCTCAAATTTACCAATAGCGACCATGATTCCTCTCTTTTGTGCGTTTCCGGGTTGCCATAAAACCCGGTGAACCGCCATTTCTTTCTCCCAGCCTCCTCTGTGATAATCACGTCTATGTGTCTCGGGGAAAAGTTTGCACCTCCACAAGTAAAGACTCCTTCCATAACAGGGCCAAACCCCCACTCCTGCGAACACTAGGAACGACCAAGCCTTGGCTTCTTTCCAATTTCTGTTTTATCTCCACCACTTCCTCCACGTTAAACTTGGTTTCCATAAAGAACACCAAGGCAGGATCTTCCTCCAAAACCAATTTTTGGAGCGTGCCAACTGTCCGAGGGTTCCCAAGCCCTCGACAGTTCCAACATATAGCACTCATGGTTCCCAGCGGGGCTGCACCGCAGCCGCCACCGATCCCATTTGTGTTGCCAACAATTTTCCAAAAGCCGAAACTTCCTCTTCTAACTTTGGTTTCTTCCCCACCCCAACATTCTCCATTATATCTTCTAGGGGAGTACGTGACTTACGTTTTGGCCCCACCTCTACCTCCTCTGTATCCATTCGAGTTATCTCCATCAAGTCATTTGCCTTCTGCAGTTTGGACGTGCTCTTCCCCACATTTTCCTTTCCGGGCTTGCATGCATGTGTTTGGGGCATTTTTCGGATTGGGCTCTTGGCTTTTCTAGTTATCACACCCTCATTTACAGCTGGCATCTTCGGCCCACTTTGGAGACATTGTTTTCCACTCACTTGGTCCAACAGAACATTTTTTCCAGCAGGCCCAAGCAAGTCTTTTGAAAAGCCCAAAACATCCTGCGGCCCGCTTGAAGGAGGCCCAATTCCCAGATCATGTACTGGCCCATCATTCATCACCTTTTCCTCTCAGTTAGCTGGCACCATCTTCTCCGACTCCAAAATCCGTACCTTGGGAGCCATTTGCACATTACCTCCCCTGTCAGCTTTACCGAAAATCTCAGCATCAATCTCCCTCAACTGCTCCTCGAAAACTGATTTTTCTTTTTCCTTGGTCAGCTTTTCCTTGAATTTCTCATTTTGCAGTATCGTGCTTTCCACGTCACCCCTTTTCCCGTTTGTCTCCTCATCACCTTTGGACTGGCGGCACTCAATAGAGGCTTCTGTTTGCTTATCGGACTGTTTCACTCCGTCCGCCCTCACCGTCCCCATCTGCCCAGTTCTTGCTCTCTCCCCTGCTTGCATTCCGGTCACCATATGTGTTTTCTGCAACCTATCCGGAATCGCACGCAACCAGGGGCCGTATTGCTTATCCTCTGCTTTTATTGGGACTGCCCTGCGTATCCATTCTATGCATTCCTTCTCATCATGGTCAAGTCTACCACACAAATAACAAAACACAGGTAAACGTTCATACTTGAACTCAACCCGCCTTGATTCCGAGCAACCCATGCGCACCATCCTCCCTCGGATTAACGGTTGAGAAATGTCCATCGTTACTCTAATCCGCAGAAAACATCCCAGATTCAAACCATTATCCCCAACATCCACCTTTTCAACCTTTCCCAAGATTCCTCCAATACTTAAACCCGCGTCCCTTGTCTGGCTCAAGGTTGGTAAACCATGAATCTGAACCCAAAAGGTGGCTTCATGGAAGGTTAAGGATGAGACTGCCTCACCTACTTTTAACTTGTGCAGCAGGAGGATGTACTTGTCAAAGGACCACGGCCCTTGTAAAAGAACCCTGTCCAAATCTTCCTTTATTTGGAACGAGAATAAGACTCTATTCTCTCCCAAGTCGTTAACCTCAAAATCCTGTTTGGTTCTCCAAACTGAACGTAAGGCCCGCCCTATAGCTTCTAGGTTCACTCTCCGTTTGGTGTAAAATTTCCCAGCAAGAACCAGGCCTTGGTCTACCCCGGAAGGGGCTAGATCCACTTCGCTCCTCTCCTTCTCTGAGAGTTTGATGTTTGCGCACTGTGTAGTGATAGCGTCCATTACGTATTGAGCCACTAATTTCCACCGTCAGGCGGGGAAAGAGATTGCCTAAAGGCAAAAGGAGTTTCACCCCCAGGTTACTCCGAGCCTAGAGAGAAAAGCTTCTAATCTCACTTATATGTTAGTCAACAATAATGAGAGCCAACGGCTCTTTGCCGTTTGGTCCTGAAATGGAAACTCACATTTACTAAAACAAAGTTTTTTCACCTGCACTTGGACGCAACAACACACACACACACACAGCTTTGCCTCATTCTTCATCTCTCAACCTCAAGTTCTCACATCTCTCTTAATCCAACAGATCTCTTTCAAGTGAGTTGATCTAACCTTCATTTCTTTGTTTCAAAACTCCTTGGTTTAGGTTTTTTGGTTAAATATCTATAGATTTTTATGGGTTGGTCTGATATTTATATAGGTTTCTTTGGTTAAATATATGTAGGTATTTATGGGTCCTTCCTCATCATATTCTTATAAATGGGTTAGGATCATATTTTTTTTTTTTTTTGGTGCATAATTTGATGTATATATATATATATATATATTTATATATTTGTCACTAGGGATAGGTGTTTTAGAGTGGAAAAGGAAAAGAAGCCTTTTGATGGTTAAGGTATGTGACTGCAAGAGAGACGTGAGAGTACCAATTTGGGAAAATTCACACGGCAAGAGAGAGAGAGAAATGGCCGTCGATCTATGGGTTTGAGGCTAAAGAGTAAAGACTCAAGCAACCTGTGTGTGGGTTTCATTTTGTCACTTCTTTTTTGGTTCCTCTGGGGTTTCGTTTATGTGGAGAGAGATTGTTCTAGTATTTGTCTCAAACTCTCACGCTGGTTTTAAAGAGAAAAGACAGTAGCCGTTTCGACTAATGGATTACCCAAACTAAGTTAAAGTTGGGTTTTCCAAACTAAAAACCAAGGGGAGTTCTGATGCCAAACACGGTGTGAAATGTATTAAGAGAAAATAGGGAATTAGATATGATTTATGAGAACTGAGATATAAATTTTAAAATATGAGTTATGTGACAACCAAATATAGCATAAATTACCAATTTTGAGAGAAGCAGTAATTTAACAATCACTAAAACAGAACCACAAGACTTCTTTACAGAAAGAGGCAAATGACAAGATTATCCTAATTGACATGCATGGCATAAAGATAACGATCATGGGGATGACCTAGATAACGATGCCAACAAATAGAGTCTACACATTCAGACACGCGAGCACTAACGAAGGGCAAGAATTTGGAGTGGTGGATGAAAGTTTGTAGAGACCAGACTCATTCGCTCTTCTTCATGGTGACCTAATCCTAGGCAAAGAAATGAAAGGGATGAACTTTCAAAGAAAAAATCATTATCTTTGCAAGAGTGATAAATTGAGAGTAAGGATTTGGTATAGAGAAAACACGGAAACATTAAAAACGCAAAAGGAAGGAGGAGGGGTATGTAGAGCCAATGTGAGAGAGGGCCTTCGATCAGGCCTTGCCATTACCAACATCATGGTGCTCATGGACACAACAATCTTCATGAGTAGTTATACTGGTAAGATTTGAAATGACATGATAAGTGTCACCAATATCTAGTAATCAGCTTGAAATCTGAGAATGAACACCATAGAAGGCAGGGTGAGCAAAGAGAGGAGGTGCTGAGGTTGAGTAGCAATAACAATAGGTTGCTATCATATGATCGAATTCGTAATAGATTTGACAGCGAGAGCAAGATTCATGATTTGGGGTATCAGTGTTCCTATCAAAGAATTGGCCACATGAATCAGAAAGGTAGTTATATTTAGAATCTCCATTACAGCCAGATCCACGACCGCGAAAGTGGCAACCTCAACCCCTAGGAATTGTAGGATCACCTTCGGCAGTGTTTTCTTCATTTACACAACTACCACATATATCGTATAAGGTTTATTTACTAAAACTGTGGCTATAGCTTCAATGTGGGAATTGCTTTCCGTTTGCTTTTGGGCATGATTGTGTCAGTTTGATTTCTATATGTGTGGCCATAATTTTTGCATGTATAATGTAATTTCTACTCTATTTTTCTTTACTTTTCAAGGAAGAAGTTGTTGATGTTCTGTATGTTTTGTCAATAATTAGTATCTCAAAGAATATATAGTTTTTGTCATGGAATCATGTTGTTATTAATTAAGTAATAATAATGTTTTTATTGCAGTCACGTGGTGTGAAGTCGATGAGTTCACATCGGAGACTCTTTTTTTTATCAAGCAATAATAACAATAATGCTTGCAACTTCTTGGAGTCAACCCCAATGATTCTTTCGATGTGTTTAGGAAGAAAAGACATATTCAGGGATTACTTTACCTCTCTTGTCATGCCTACAATACTGTGGTTTAGACACCTCAAAGGAAGTTAATTGTAATGACTAGTAAAGCTTGTCAATCAAAATATTTAGGCTATGTTTGGTAATCTTTTTTTCCTCAATTTTTTGTTTTCAATGACAATTTTCTGTTTTCTAAGGCAAAAAAAACTTGTTTGTAACTTATTTTAGGCAAAAATCAAAAACTATTTTCAATTTCCATATTATGAAGGAAATTGATAATAGGTCTTAAGCTGTTTTTATTTTTCAGTTTTCAAATGCTTAAAAAACATGGAATAGAAAGGCCCTACACACTACTTCAATGAACCGACACATTGGTTTGAGCCACACGAATAATAAAATATTTTTCACTCTCTTTCCCGCGCCTCCACTTTTTTTTCTCTCAATTTTCAGCGCCGAAAATTATATTTCCTCCCAAATCCCACGTATCTGAACCCTTAAATCTATCTCTACGCCTAAAAGAAAGCAATATCTTTGGGATGCAATTTGTTTTTTCTTTTATTTCTTGAAATTTTATTTTTAAATATATTGAAAGTTTATTAAAGTATAATTATACTTTAAATTTGTATATAAGGAAATAAGATTAAAAAACACAGAGAAATCTATTAGCAAACACACCCAACTAGTATGACAATAAGAGTTTATTATTTATTTTTATGCATAAGAGTTTGCTTTTACTTTTTTTACTTTTATTATTTATTTTTATGCATAAGAGTTTGCAAAAGGAAGCATTTTCTACGTGCATAGATTTGGTCTACACTCTATTTATTTCAAGAAAAAACTTTATGTGAAAATAGTTTTTTGCATTTTTCTGTGTTTGGTAGTATCTAAAAAAAATTAGATCAAAGGAAAATTATTTCTTAACTTTCTTCATTTAGCTTGGTATGAGATAGAGTTGTTTTCCACTAAAATTTTCTAAAAAACAATTATATCTCACACAAACCTAAATAAGGAAAAAAACTCTATTTCAAGCGAAACTAAATAAGATCAGTAAAGAGATAGTTTCCAACCCATTTTAAGATCACTACCAAACATAGAAAACTATATATTCGAACATTAAAAAGAAAAAAAAAAAAAAAAAAAAAACCTAATTAATTTACAAGACACTAAGTAATTTAACTAAAATTATGTATGTTAGAATTATGTAGTTAAATGATTAAATTTACTATTTTTTAATAGCTTAAACTTTTGGGTGAATCGTTAATTGAATATAGTATCAAAGTAATAGGTCTTGGGTTCAATCCCTAACTCCTCCACTATATTTTCCATTTAAAATCACATGTGTTGTGCTTCATCTATTAAAAGAAAGTTTAAGCCCACATGTAAGGGAAAATGTTAGAATTAAATGTGCTACATGTGAGGGAAATGTAAGAAATATGTGTGCTTTTTATTTTTTTGAGAATCAAAATTATGTGTGCTTAAATGATTAAATTTATTATTTCTCAATATCTTCTTAAGCTTTTAGAAGAATTAGTAATTTAACAATGTCCAAAGAAAAAAAAAAAAAAACCCTAGATTCAAACTTTTTATCATGAGATGCATGTCTCCAATTTCAAGAATTATAAAATTCACCTGCAAAATTAGATCAAAAGTCTGGAGTCTTCTAAGCCATATAAAACCTAATACTACTGCAAAAGAAGAGATGCTGAGTATAACGCTATTACCTGGTCTAATTTCCCAAAGTACTTAGCAGAGGTCCGTCGCCTTTGTTCCACTATCCATCCCTCTGGCAATCCATATTCTCTTCCATCAACAAAATGTACTTTTGGCATTTGGGGCTGCTGTTGATCCTCGCTCAGCATTCTGGGCTGCCCTTCCGTCGTCTCCATTTTGTTTAGCCCTCTTGAATTGTTCTCATCCATAATAACTCACTGTGTGCGCTCACAGTGTGTGTCACAGACTCACAGAGAAGACTTGGTTATAAAGGTTACAAAAGTGAGAATATATCGAGCATCTATATATAACGCTCACTCTTCTTTTGTTGGTACATACACACACAGATTCTTTTTTGAAATTTGTGGATTACATTACATGCAAAATAGATATAGGGTGGCAAAGCGAGGAGCTAAGTCAATAAACCGCTTTTGTTTTATTCGGACAGGAAATTTATTACAGAGATTTATTAGGGTTCTCTACATCCAACTTATTCAACCCATTCAACTTATAATGTTCATTACAGAGGCTCTGGTGTGTCTATATATATATATATATATATATATATGCGTGTGTGTGTTATATATCACTTCCTAACTAAGTTTGGAAATGCATTATAAATTATAGTCGTCATTTGAGTGTGAATGATTTTCCTAACAAAGTTTGGAAATGCATTATAAATTATAGTCGTCATTTGAGTGTGAATGATTTTCTTTGGGTCAAACTTACGAAGTACTTCTTGACAATAAAAAGGTTTGAATTGATGGGTGACCTAGTGTTTTTTTTTCAACTTAGTCACAAGACTGGGAAAAGAAAATAAATGAAACCTGAAGAAAAACTAGTATAAGAAAACCAGTAAAAAAAATTCGCCTTTTCTTTTTTCTTCATTATTAAGATTTAATTAAGGCTCTTTGTGTAGTCGATAAATAATTCCAGTATCATGGGTTCACTTCCAACTGCATCCCAATGCATTAATCATTGATTACATCTTGTCAAAATAAAAACTCTCATGAATTTTTAAAGGTGGTTTTTTTTTTTTTTTTTCTTTTCAAGTCATAGACTATACTTAAAATATATGAGCTCATATTTCATTAGTTTATTTACACTTTTAGAAAAAGAAGTAAAACAATATTTTTACAATAACTATTTTTTTATTAAAAAATCAAGGTACAAGTGAATTCACATATCATTCACGAGCTTAACTGCCCTTCCATTGAGTTTTTGCTTACCAATTTCCTTTGCCTTAGTTGAAATCAAAGGGTCGTTTGGTAAGAGATTTTTAGTAACATTATTTAAGTGTTGTGAAAATACATGTGGTTGAAAAAGTGTTGTGAAAATAAGTGTTGTGGTGTTTAAACAATGAAAATTGTTGTTTAAACAACGCTACCAAACAGACCACAAATAGTCGAACAGAGCATGCTTTTGGATTATTGTAATTTCTAATTAGCATAGGGCTAGTGTAACTTATATCAAAGCTACATTTTGTGTACTGGCTGCTGCAAACTTATATCAAAGCTGCACTTTGCCCATTTTATATTTGAATGCATAAATTTAGTCTAATTTATACTTAACAGGAGTTCATGTAAATATATATCATATAATAAACTGAGCCTAACAACTGCCAAATTCTTTTACTTTTGAATATTCATTAATTTCTTGGATATATGCAAGTGTTCATCAACCACATATTAAAGGCAAATCTAGGATGACTTCTCTAGGGGCCAATGTCTAAGACTCCCATAACAAAAGTGCCCCAAAATTATAGCATGATAAATGGAAAATACAAATTCATAATTGAATTGTACAATCCTTCCCTGTCTTCAAAGAGAGCCCGAGAATATTGGCTCAACATAACTCCAATCCCCTTGTAAATCCTGTTTCAACCAAAAACAAAAATTTGTGATGAGTGCGTGGAATTGTAATTGACAATCAATTTTTCCTAATAACTCAAGACTCTAATTTTTGTAAACTAGTCTCTCATGAGGAAAATTATGTTATTAAGTGAAGTTAATAAAATGATTTTAATAAATTAGGTTAACTTGTTCTACACTTTTAAAATTTTTTTTGTTCATGTCATATCATAAATTTATATTGGAGATAGTGTTTGTTTTATTTGTAAACTTTTTTAATTAGAGAGAGAGAATAATTAAATCTCAAATAAAATATCTTGATAAATTTGTTACTGGCAATATAAAAATATAACTGAGAATATATATATATATATATATATATATATATATATATGAAAATGTAACCAATGAATAAAGTTATAAGTTATAATAAGACTTAGAAAATAATGAAATAATACAATAGGAAGACAACAATAAATATTATCGTAAAATTATTTAAAAAAAAGTAGTCCAAAATTGTAATATAAAAATTCTTAGTTATATAGAAAGACTGTTTTTTTTTTTTTTTTCAAATGTATGTACAGATATTATCAATTAAAAAAAGAAATGTTAAAAAAAACTTGAAGACAAAAATTTTAATAGTAATGTTGTAGGTCAAAAAAAAAAAAAGAAAAAAAAAGAAAAAGAAAAGAAAAGAAGAATGGTTTTAAATAAAAATTTTATATACAGAAACTTAAATAAATATTATTTTTTATTGATATTTATGGTCTTATGACTCAAATTGTATATATTCGGCTAACTGATTGGGTGCCCAAAGACGAAGAAATTATGAAGTTTGCAGCAATGTATTTTTTTCAAAAACAAAAGCAAGGTAATCAGCAGAACACTAGCTAACTCACATCTAGAAATTCTAACTAAAGACCCGCTATCAATCGTCATTAAACCTGAAATACACAACCTCAAAGGCTTCATCAACACGCGGTATAAAGTTGATCAGTGCACATTGTTCATTGTAGGAAGCAATGAAACTTGAGGGTCCACCATCATCGCGCTCCATTAGACCAGGAATATCATTGCCTTGCACTAGAGCAGGATTGGCTTCCACCATAGCAGGATTGTTTGGCACCATTTCCACAGGATTAGCTTGCTGGTTCACAGGATTTTCTTGCTCTTGTGTTGGAATGGCAGCAACAGAATCTGGGGATGGTGGGGCTGCATCTTTTGGCACTACAGGAAATGCTTGCTCCTCTGTAGGAATGGCAGCAACAGAATCTGGGGATGGGGCTGCACTGATGTTTTCTTCTTGTTTTGGCTTTACAGGATTTTCTTGCTTTTGTGTAGTTTTGGCAGCAACAGAATCCGGGGGTGGGTCTGCAAAAATGTTCTCTTCTACGTCAGAATCCTCATCCGCATCCATCTCATCATTTCCTGCAATCAGTGAGACTTTGAGAAAACAATAAAATTAAAGAGCTAGACCAGATTCTTAATAGAAAACTTGATCCACATGTTAGGTAATTAACAACAGGAAATTTATCTTGCACACTCACTAATGAATATTTTATAAACACAAGAAAAATGATAGAGTTATAAACTATCGATGTAGTGAATAATTATTGATAAGAAAAAAATGATATAAGTGATGGACCTTGGTAGATCCAGATAAGAACCAGTAAGAATTTATCATTCAACAGTTTATAAAAAAAGTTTGTGGATCTAAACATTATGCACAATGTCCATACTTTAATATCAAATGTGGATATAAATCTTTTTTTTTTTATAAGAATGTTTCGCATTTAGCACATGAGACTGATTGTGTATATTAGTAAGTGTGAAATAATTAAGTACCCTCTCCCTGTGGCACATTTTGTTCCCCGTTGAACATATTAAGAAGATTGAGATGTGCTATGTACAGCCATTCCTCAACGATTAGACGATTTCTTTTTTCCTCTTCAGTTTCAGGGGATGTACGGCGGTAAAAGTTGTAACCATAGGAAGGATTAATGAGCTCCACAATATATCCATCATCATCTACCAATTCCTCCATTGTCTCTATGTATTTCACTTCGACTGTCTTTGTCTTGTGTTCTTCACGAACCTCAGATGACAAGCGCGCCTTCTTCTTCTTTGATATAACACTACTACCACCTTCAGCTGTTGGAGAGGTCCTCTTCCTCTTCAGTTTTTCTTTCTTTTGTTCGGATTTCTGTGCCTGAAAATATTACAGTGCCGAGATATTAATGAACAGATTTTTTAATATCATCAAGGTATAATTTTTTCAGTAATTCTTAAATGCCAAACATGTAGTTTTGAATCTCGAACTCACTGAATTATCAGCTTCAGCTTCAGCTTGCCTGGCCTTTTTTGGCTTCGGTTTATCTGGATAAACCTCATAAAGCAGAAAATTGACAACCTCAACGGTCGACCGGAAAGTTCGGTTTGATTTTTCATGACGATAATACTGCATGGAACATTATATATATGTTATGTTAACAACGCATTAACTTCTTAATTATGATCCTTTAATTACATGGAAATAAGTATTGTAGGAATTTTTAAATTGCTCCCTTCAACAAATATGCTTTACTTTAAGTTCATTACCAGGCAACAAAAGTTAAGTGAGATCCAAAAAAAAAAAAGTCAATCAAATTACCACATCGAATCTTCCATTGCTGCGTTTTCTTCGTATAATTTTCCATCCATCTAGCCTCTCAACGAAAGAAAACTGACGCACATTCTGAGTATTAGAGTCCTTCGGATCCACACCTTGAGGAAGAGGGGACAAGATCTGCAAACAAAATCATCAAGTGCACATTAAAACAATAGTGTATATATGTTCATCCACATATAGGTGTGTATATGATGATCATGGTGAGTAGATAGTCATATATAAAAATAGGGTTTGAAAAGGAGAGGATTAGAACAACTTTGCAAAGAGTTGCATCTTCCTAACAGTTACAAACCCCTGTCAAAAGTTGTAACCCCTCATAAAGAGTCACACTTGTTCATCCAAACAACACCACCCATACAGGAATTTATCACAATTCAAGGATATATGTATGAGTTTTTTCTTACGAAATTCATTAAACAGAATAAACGAAATGAGAACTCTATCTCGGAAATGAAACTACCTTGTCCACTTCTTCAAAATTAATGTCACAATCACTGGGTAGCTTAAACGAGACTGAGATCTCCCCAGCCAAACTGGTACTACCCCGCGGCTTTTTGAGCGGGGTCGCCTGTGTTTTCAACAGCAAATACAAAGATAGCATTGTTAACATCGTGAAGAATATCATATGCATGAGAAAACTTTCATGTCAAATAACCTAAACTGGAAAACATATCAAATAATAATTTAGACGAGGATTTATGTAAAAGTTTACCGTGTTGATAGCAAGATTTTTGTTTGCACAATCCAGTACCGGTGGTTGGTACGATATGGGCACAGCTTGAACTGCACCATTGTCGTTGGTCCCATCCTCGTTTTTTCCCGCCTGTTTCCTCAAGTAAGACGTGGATTGCTATTGCAAAATAAAAGATGGGAAATTGTTAGCATGGATTGTGAAATTCATATCTGTATCATGCACAGACCCCAACAACAAAAGGTGAAAAGAACCACTTACAGATATCATGTCTTTGAGAATTTTGTGAAGTTTAGCAAGGAGGCCATTGTCTTGAGAAAAACCACCCTCAACTACTGGTTTTGGAACATAGGGTTGTATCTCCCACCCCGTGATGTTCTCCACCTTAATGGGATTTTGGGAGTCTGACATATTGGCCTATAGAGATAGAGAGATAGAATAGAAAAGAGAATTGTGTGAAAATGATAGAACAAGAGAGACATATATATAGTGGGAGTCCGAGCCATTTCAATGTTCAAATCCTTTCGCCCAGATACAACTTATAACAATTGACACCAAATAGGGTTTACTTCCTTTCCATTTCAGCACGGTGTGTTCCATATAAAGAACCATTGCCACGGTATCTAAAATAGGTTTTTTGAATAGGAATCTAAGACGCTAAACCAAATATAAAGTTACCAAATCCCATGGTGAAAATGTTACCTTATATACCAATATTACCGCCTTATCAAAAAAAAAAATATTACCGTGTTTTACTTAGACTACCATCCTAATTTGCTGACCCTTCCAGAAATCTAAACCCTAACATTTGTTGGCTGCCACCAGAACCCATTGTTAACTTTAAACTATCTCTTCAATCTAATTTATGGAAATGATTCAAAAAGCTTGTGTTTATAGAAGTACAAGTTGTTTGCTCCTCGGATTTTCAAGTTGGATTCACTTGTTTTATATATATCAATGTCCCTAATTACATTGAAAAGGGAATCTAATAATTCTTATGCAACACCATTTCGTTTGAATGATAACGTTAGAGGTGGTTGTGCCCTAAACTTGGGTCCAAGTCTCTTTAGAAACTTGCAATATTTTTTTCATCCTTTTACCTTTGGCATCACCTAACAAATGGAAAATTATGAAATATATATACACACACACGAAATAAGCTCCCTAATTCCTAGTCTACTTATATGTTAGAAATGCATTCCCTTTCTCTTTTATGTGTGTGCTTATTTCTAAAATAAATAAACAAAAATCATAGTATATTTATAATGAATTATCATTTGATTCAATTAACGGTTAACAGTTACATTTCTTTCTGTATAGATCTTGCACTAATTGTTTAGCATTATATAGATCTTATGTTACTAATGATGAAGCCTTATTAATTTCTCATCAATCAAACCATATAAAAAATGCAATTGCACTAAAAAAAATATGATCTAATAATAATAAATGATGCCAAATTTGATTCCACCAACAATAAACGGTTAACGGTCAACTATCACATGTTTTTTTTTTTTTTTGGAGAGAGAGTTTCAACCTATGGCATCCGCTCCTAATGATAGCTCTTTATCATTAGACTAAGACACCAATCAGTTTTTGGTGTAGGCGGGGATTGAACAATTCTCTTATTCAACTATCAGAGACTTTACCAGTTGAGCTAACTGGAACCCACACTATCACATGTTATATTGTACAAATTATCTCAAATTATATAAATATTATATCAATAATGATGAAGGATAAAACCCTTATTGATAACCAATGATACCAATCAAACATCGAATTGCAAGTGTACTTTAAATGTGATCTAATAATAACCAACGATACCAAATTTGATTTTAATGGTAAACGGTCAATTGTCTTGTCTCGTATATTATATAAATCCTCTATCACTAATGATGACAAATAAAAACCTTATTAATTTCTCATCAATCAAACCATAAAGATGCAAGTGAACTAATTAATAAAGATGTTCTACTAACGATGTTCCAACTTATTCTATTAACGATAAATGATTAACTGTCTTGTCCCATATTCTTGTATTATACAGATCTTATGTTATCTCTTTTTAGATACAAGATAAAAATACTACTTTAATCTAATCTAAGTGTATATATGTGGCCAAAGGCCTTGTAGCTGAATTGGCACCTCCCCATGCACAAAGTGCTTGGGAGTCTAGAGGGGAAAGGGTTCGAACTGCGGGGTTAGCAGCATGTTGTAATTATTTCTCAAAAAAAAAAAGTGTATATATGTGTGAAACTCTCTTCTGGAGACTTGAATCCTAACTCTTACTTTCCACACCCCACAAGTATTTATACTTATAAAGTGACTATCACGCCAAAGATGCGCAATGGTTAGATCTTATGTTACTAATGATGAAGGATAAAAACCTTATTAATTTCTTATCAATAAAATCATAAAAATGCAAGTGTACTAGTAAAATTGATCAAATAATAACAAATTGTACCAAACTTTGATTCTATTAGCTGCTAACAATTAACAATCAATCATCATATCTCACATGAGTGATACACCTTCACTTCAGCCCAGCGCTTATAAGCTGAAGGTGGGAGGCGTCTCTCCCCGATGTAGGATTGAGCAAATCCATGAGGGTCTTCACTCAAAGCGGACAATACCTTCTAAGGGAAAGGTTCGTCCCTCCACAATCACCATTCAACCCATAAAATGCAAGTGAATTAATATAGTTGTTCTTATAAAAACAAATTATGACAATTTTGATTCTATTAACGATAAACGGTTAACCGTCAAGTCTTGTATTATACCAGCCGTCTCATATTAAATAAATCTTATGTCACTAATGATGAAGGATAACAACCTTATTAATTTCACATTGATCAAACCAAAAAAGTGCAAGCGTGCTACTAAATATGA
Source organism: Quercus tomentella (assembly GCA_028535165.1). Lineage (NCBI taxonomy): Eukaryota > Viridiplantae > Streptophyta > Magnoliopsida > Fagales > Fagaceae > Quercus > Quercus tomentella. The sequence continues at coordinate 531,482 of JAPQVY010000012.1, forward strand.
TCTAATAATAACAAATGATATCATATTTGATTTTATTAACGGTTAACGGTCAACCATCACATCTCATATACAGATTTTATTAACGATTAACAGTTAACAAATGATATCATATTTGATTTTATTAACGGTTAACGGTCAACCATCATATCTTATATACAGATTTTATTAACGATTAACGGTTAATGGTCAACCATCATATCTTATATTGTATAGATCTTATATCACTAATGATAAAGAATAAAAACCTTATTAGTTTCTAATCAACCAAACCCTAAAAATCCAAGTGTATTAATATTTTTTTTTTTTAAATAATAATAACAAATAATACAAAATTTGATTCTATTAACGGTTAGCGGGTAATGGTCACGATCATGTCTTGAACTCATGGATAAGAATAATCACTTCCATTGAATTGGGCTCCAATTAACACTCAATTATCCTTAAAGTTGATCGTTTTGCAGCATTGATATATATGATTAGGGTTTAAAATTAAGTGTGTAAAAAAAGGTAATTAAAAATCATCTAGTACTCTTTCTATTACTACCAACTACTTAGGGTTGTGGCCCTGTAGTTAGAGTATTAGTGTGGGATAGGTCATGAGATACTCTCAATGACCTTGGTTTGATTTAAAATTATTGTTGCTTATCGCTTGAAACTGTTAGATCTTAAGTGAGATTGAAATTAGGCTATAATTCAATTTTCTTAACATTTTTTGAAGGGATTATATGTGTAGATCCCCATTTGAACCCTCCTTATAGATCTGTTTATATATATCCTGTAAGTATTGGGTTATCCAGAATAAAAACTATTATGGTTATGTCCATATTACAAATCGCCCTTTACCTTCATTACTAAAAAATATATATTAATTTTATATATAAATAAATAAATAATATGGTTCAAATATTATGATAGATTCTCAAAAGTTAGGTTTAAAAGCTCTAAATTTGACACAAGCTTTTGAAAAAGGATGTATAATAATAGCTTAAAAAAAAAACCAAAAAAGTCAACACATGAAACACTTTTTGAAGAAAAAAAAAAGAACAAACCCAACAAGAATCAGATCAAGCATGCAAAAACCAGATCTATTCTTTCAAGGGTCAAAATTATAAATTGTTTTAAAAAATCAAAGGTATAGGAAAATTACCCCATCTAATTTTATGACACGCACGGTGCCTGAATGTTGCCCCTTTTCCAAGTAAAAACTCTCCTGCCCTTCCGTCGCCAAGGGCTTAAGGATCTGCGACTCCATAGCTTTGTCATCCTCACTGTACTCAGAAATTAGCACCATTGTTACCCTAGAGAAAGATAGTAATAAGATAGTGAGTGAGATTGTGAGAGAAAAAGGGGTTCATATAGTGTCTTAGCTCCTATACATGCAAAGGTTAGCAAGCCACGTGCACGTCAACCAGGCAAGGTGGTGAAGTGTCGTCTAAAGAAGGAAGTCTTATAAAGCTTTTACCTATTTAGCCGACGGTTACATATACGATGCTCTGGATTGAGCATCTGTGTACTTGAAACGATTGGTAAAATATGGTAGAAATGAAATATTGCTATATATTTCACCAATGCATGCATTAGAAAGATGCAAATTTGAATTTGACTTCGTTTGATTATGAAACATAATAAATATTTTGTTGCTATGTATGGCAAGTTGATACTCACTTAATTGGTAATTATTATTCTCACTCACTTGCTAATTATTCAACATTTTTTTTTCTTTTTTGAGAAAAAGATTATTCATTACTTCAAGAGTAATATTTTTCTTTCTCATATAATAAGTCTCGCTATTTAAATTCATTGTAGAGTCTACAATTTATGTGAAGAGAAGAAGTATTCTTTCTAAAATACTAAATAATTACTCATTAGAGTCATACAATTACTCAATGTCTCGTCATATTAAATTCTTTAGCCCCCACAAAAAGAAAAAAAAAAAAGAAAAAAAGAAAAAAAAAGAAAGAGTCATATGAAACTCAATTAAGGACTGAGGTCATAGACATTAGATGGTAGAGACAATCTATAAACACAACACATGTTGATGTGGTAGATTGTTAGTATGTAGTAGGTAAAAAAATGACGTTAGTGATGGTCCAAATAAAAACCAATAGAAGCTTGTCACATCAATAAATGTGAAAAATATTGTCCTTTTAATGTATATAGCACAGTATACATTAAAAAAAATAAAAAAAAGTCTATTTTTCACATTTATTGCTCTTAAATGGTAGCATTGCTCTTAAATGGTATGATAATTACAATTTTATGGTTTGGCTAACATGGCTGCTTTGCTGGCTAAATAGAGGCCACCCAATATACTTATCTCAAGGAAAAAAAAAAGAAAAAAAAAGTGGAGCCCACTAGTCACTACTCTTGTGAATTAAATGTTATACTAATTTTGGACTTCAATGCAACTTGGCAAGCATGCTTTGCCTTATCTGGACCAGGTTTTAAATGCAAAGTCTTAACATGGATTCACCAATTTATTGTATAATAATTAATTAGTTTGAAAGACATAAAAAAGGAAAATACTCATAAAGTTGTTACTGTATTTCAAATTGCAAGATAAGGATGAGGCTGGATGAGAAATTTAAGAAAATCCAAAGCATCAAAGTATTGTAAAGAAGATGCTGCTTTTTAGTTCATAAACATAGTTATTAGTACAGGTGTTCACCAAACCACTCACAAAATAGTATAACCGCACCGTAAATAACAGTGCACCGCACCGTAAGTAACAGTGCACCGCACCGCACTACACTGCACCCTCTTTCTATATTAATATATTTATTTTTTAAAATATTAAATATATTATTTATAGTTTAATAATCTAGCAAGTGTTGATTTGGAAAACTAGTCCAAAATAAAGAAAAACTAGCTCATTAGTTTAAAATTTGGCCCAAAACAAATGAGAAAATCAGTTTTGAGCTGGGCAGGAAAAACCCAAAATTTGAAAAATATACCGGCTTTAAACCACATCTTATACACTGCACCGCACATTTAACTGCAAAAATGAGGTACGGTGCGGTTATAGTTATGGATAAACCGCATCGCATAGTGCAGTGCTAAAAATGGTTCAAAACCACACGGCACTGCACTGTGAACACTCCTAATTATTAGGTTTAACTTGTTTACACAGAAATTATTCGCATGATAGTTGCTGAGTCTACTTTTAACTTTTACTTTTGTTCAATAACGAGATTTAAACTTAGAACACCCACTAAACCCTCCAGTCACTATTAATAGAGAGTCATGACAGAAAATATGATGTTTAAATTATCAACAGTTAGAATGACTTCTCAATTTTAATCCTAAAATAATCCTCTGTCAAGAATGTGAATAATCATCATTAAAAAAAAATGGGATTAACCAAAATGAAGTATCCTTTAGTGGAGAATTTTTCAACTTGGAGACCTTGCCTCGCCAACAAGGATTTCTACAGACTGGGCCATCCCAAACAAATATTGCTGTAACAATAACTTTAGAATCACAATAATTTTCACAAAATATTTGACAACCATTAAGGTGACAGGTTATTATTTGAACATAAACTAAGTAATGTCAATGTTATGAGTCGCCCTAAGTAGTTAGGCTTGCCAATAGGCTGGCCGGCTTGTCAAATGTTTCTTTATTGACACCATGCTTGCACAAAAACTGTTATGCCAATGCGAACCTCGAGCCCAGCTTAAGTGGACCATAATTCGTGAGATCCACTTCCAATTGGCTGAAGAGCCCAATCTTTAGTTAGGTTTTCAATGATTCCCTTACGTCGCTCAAGTGTAGACAAAATTGGAAGGGTATACTCATAATAGTTTCGACTTTCAGACCCATATCAATGGTCTTACTAGCTTTTATGTTGTGTTTTGTTGAGGTGAAAAGGGGGAAAGGAAAACTGAGAGAAGATTATGATTTTTTGTTAAGGTGAAAGAAAGTGAGATAAGAAAATGGAGTGGGTGGGGATTTTCCCGGACTCAACATTTTTGTATCTTCCAAATTTGGGAAAAATATAAGAGAAAATGGCATGAGTAATGAAATTACAAAATTATCTTCTTTAATCCATTGTTTCAAACTACAATAAATGCATAATAGTAATTGTTTTTTTTTTTTTTTTTTGAAAATCATAATAGTAATTGTTGATATCATATTTTGTCCGACTCTAAATTTCATTAGAGGTTTTAGCCCTAAAGCGAAGGATTTCTTGGTTTTAATAAGTAGCCCTTTTTTGTTGTTGATTTTCATCAATGCAGTTGACCGAATTTATTTGAGGTTTAATTCTATTTTAACCATATGATTGGTTTAAATTTTGTGTTATATTTAAGACCATAAAATTCTTTGTAATTTGCTTGCTCATGGACGAAGATCAAGTTTGAATTAGGTGAGATGTCACTTAATTAAGAAAATTACCCACTTTGCATTTCAATTGTGAAAAAAGTACATAATTTTCTATGTAATGCATGCTAAAATTTTAGTATGATTTTCATGGAAAATTGGTACCATTTTGGGACTTTTTAATCAAGCATGCCATCAAGATTTAAGCATCATCAATTTGATTAAGGAATTTAACTAATTTTTATAAATTATGTGTCCTGTTTTTATTCAAGTCCAATTACTTTGTCATATTTGGTCCCTTTATTTTTATCAGGTCATACATGTGATTTATTTAGAATTCAAGTTAATTTCTTTTAATTAATGAGCATGTCAATATTTTACTGTGAATTATTAATTGTTGATTTAAGTGCACTGCAGTTCAAGTTTAGTTCATTGCATAGGTGAATTAAGATCTATCCCAATTGTTATAATATTCCTGTAACACATATCATTATTCTTATCCATGAATAGCCACTCACTCTTATACATAATCATAAAACCCTAGAAGAAGCCCATATAAATATTTTTTTTCTCATGTTCCCAAAAAAAAAAAAAAAAATCAAAACAATCATCAGTCCCTTGGGAGGCACGCCCCCCCCCCCCCCCCCCCCAAAAAAAATTCCACATTCCCATGGCATGGCATAGGCCTTTCCCTTTTTTTTTTTTTTTTTTTTTTTTTTTTTTTTTTTTTGTTCTTCCCAACATCACACCAAATCCTCCTCCATAATAAACCTCAGCCAAAAAAAAAAAAAAAAAAACCAAAAAAACCTTTCTTGCCTAACTCGAAAATCATGAGAAAAATCTTCCTATTTTCCATTTACAACAAACACTCAAAACCCCAAATCTACAAAAATCCTTCCTTCCCCACTCCAATACACAGCCAACTCTCAATAGTAGTCATTCTACTCTCCAAAACCCCAAAAACAGAACCCAAACCCACATACCTTTCCCTCTTTTCTTTCACAAATCCTAACCACAACTACAATAACAACCTAAAAACAACAACCACTTTAATCCCTCCAAAAGCATAGCCCAAAACCACAACATCAAACCTAAAAAGCACCCTCCTTTCTTTCATAAACTCAAAACCACATAAAAACCCTTGCTTTCCTTATCCATTCAAGACCCCATTATAGTAACAACAACAAGGAGCAAGTCAGCAACTAAGAAAGAGAAAAGAAGGAGAGGCAAAGTAGAGCAGAGGCCATCCAACAACATTTTCTAACCTATATTTCACTCTCTTTTAATTCTTCCCATGTTTTTGGTTTGAAAGCTAAAGACTTTTTACATTTTTTTCAATCAAATACGAGAGCAAGGAAAAAGGAGAGGAGAAACAAACAACTAAGGAAGCAAGTAGAGCAAACTCAGGAAGGCTAATGTCAAGCACATTAAAAATAACAGGGTAATATCCATTACCTTTTTTTTTAGGCGAAAATACTATTTTGGTCCCTACATTTTGACCCCATTCTCATTTTGGTCCCTACCTTTTTATTTTACCGCTTTTAGTCCCAAAATGAAAAAACATGTTTCATTTTGGTTCCTACCGTTACCTCACTAAAAGAAAAATCTTACGTAGCAAATGGAGTATACATTTGGCACACTAAATGCTGACATGACCAATAAAATAATATCAAAATTTTTTATTTCGCATTTAAAAATTACACGTCAGCATTAAATAATAATTAAAAAAAAATATTTTCATGTTTTTACTAAATTTTTTGAAAATAAAATAAGATAATTAAATAAAAAAAATTTATTCCTTCATTAAAATTTTCGGAAGAACATGTTCATGTGTTCTTCCCTAGAACTCTCATGGAACCCACATGGAACCATGGAATTAAGGAACCATAATTAAATTAACATTGATATTTGATACTAGTAAACCCTTTCAGAAACCAATCCCCAAACCTCACCTCCCAAAAAACCACCCAAAGCCCCCGTTTCGGACTCCCAAGACGACTCTTCCAACCCAATTCAAGAAGATGAACTGCCTCAAAACCCTAACCCGACCAAACCCAACCCAACCGAGCTCGATCTGCCTTCCAAGAAACAACGCCGTAGGAAGAAATTCTTTATGGAGCTCAACGGAAACCCTTCGTTCAACAAGAACCGCCGATCAAAAATGGCAAAAGTGTCGACGTCAAAGCTCTGATCACTATCTCAATTGGATTTCTGATTGATTGCTGATTGATGGGTTTGAGATATTTTGGTGTTCTTACTGGAGATCAGTTTATGTTTGTGTTTGTGTTTGGTTAACAAGAAAGGGTAAGAAAATCTTAGAAAATATGAGATTAGTTTGTGTTGGTGTTTTTTGTGTTTGGTTGACAAGAAAGGTTAAGAAAATCCTAGAAAATCTGGGGTGGCTTTGTTGATTGCTGATTGCTGGGTTTGAGATATTTTGGTGTTCTTGCTGGAGATTAGTTTGTGTTTGTGTTTAGTTAACATGAAAGGGTAAGAAAATCCTAGAAAATGTGAGAGATCTGTTTGTGTTTGTTTTTGTGTTTTTTGTGTTTGGTTGACAAAAAAGGGTAAGAAAATCCTAGAAAATCTAAGTGTGTGTTCTTGTGATTAAATCTAGGTTTGTCTTCTTGTTGAGGATGATACCAAATCAAAATTTAAATAATTTATTTTCTTTTTTTTTGTGTTAAATTTGATAAATTAAATATTTTAAATTAGATGCTGACATGGTAAAATTTTTAATATTATTTTATTGGCCATGTCAGCATTTAGTATGCCAAATGTATACTTTGTTTGCCACGTAAGATTTTTCCATTAGTGAGGTAATGGTAGGGACCAAAATGGAACACATTTTTCATTTTGGAACTAAAAGCGGTAAAATAAAAAAGTAGGGACCAAAATGGGAATAGGGTCAAAATGTAGAGACCAAAAATAGTATTTTCACCTTTTTTATTTTTTATTTTTATTAATGTTTGTTTAGTTTGTCTCTATTATTGTTTGCTTACAATCTTTACACACACCTCACCCTAATGTTGTATACATGTGCACACGCCTTTTACATTATGCACCTAACAAGCGTCATTGTTGCCGTTGCCAAGTGAAAAATCCCTTCAACAATTGGGAGACAATATCAAGCACAGGTTGAAATTCATGTACGACAGTAATTTATTTTTTATCCTTCCAGTTTCCATCCCTTTTACACATAATGTGGAAAATTAAAATATGGGATAATTACAGTAAACCCACCTGTGGTTAGGCCCGTTTTCACTGTGCCTATCCGTGGTTCAAAACTTATCACTTTGCCCACCTGAGGTGCCTTCCGTTAGGGATCTGTTACCCACCTCTCCGTTTCGCGTTAGAAAAACACATTTTTAAAGAAAAACAAACATAACAAAGATCAAAAAGTTAGGACTTTTTATTGCTTAAGAACTTCTTTGAGAACAAAACACAGGAATAGCACAGATCAAATGCTATTCCTGATTAAAAGTGATTTCATTGAGCATTTGTTTTTTTATTTTTGTTTGTTTATAGATCTCTCCAACTTTTATTCAAACCAAACCAAACCCAAAAAAAAAAAAAAAAAATTCCAAATCCCAGAAAAACACAAGCCACAAATCCAGGAAAAAATCATCAACGATCGCGATCCGAGATCGCGATCTCGCCGGCGTGATCTCGCGAACGGATCGCGATCTCGCCGGTGCGATCTCGCGAACGGATCGCGATCTCGCCGGTGCGATCTCGCGACGGCGCGATCTCGCGATCGCGAGATCGCGATCTCGCCGTCGCGAGATCGCGACGTTGATCGCGATCTCGCAGGCGAGATCGCGATCAATCGGACTAGAGCTCGCGAGATCGGCGACTCCATTACTAGCACATACCGGACTCGCAGGAACCACAATCTCCAACAACTATATTTATATGTATGAATTTTTTTGTGATTGGTTGCAGAGAATGGAGGACAAGGATCAACAGCAAAATATATTTCTGGTAATTTGTTTTCTGGGATTTGGAATTTTTTTTCTTTTTGGGTTTGGTTTGGTTTGAATAAAAGTTGGAGAGATCTATAAAAAAAACAAAAATAAAAAAACAAATGCTCAATGAAATCACTTTTAATCAGGAATAGCATTTGATCTGTGCTATTCCTGTGTTTTGTTCTCAAAGAAGTTCTTAAGCAATAAAAAGTCCTAACTTTTTGATCTTTGTTATGTTTGTTTTTCTTTAAAAATGTGTTTTTCTAACGCCAAACGGAGAGGTGGGTAACAGATCCCTAACGGAAGGCACCTCAGGTGGGCAAAGTGATAAGTTTTGAACCACGGGTAGGCACAGTGAAAACGGGCCTAACCACAGGTGGGTTTACTGTAATTATCCCTTAAAATATTTTTCATTCTCCCACTTTTATATCCTCCCAACATTTTCTATTTATTCCAACCAAATAGTGTTCTACATTCTAATGAAATATGTTCTTATTTGTAGGGATTCAAGGTTGAATCTCCTTGCTTATCAAATTGGAAAGTGAATAAGTAAAAAAGAATTGAATAAAAATGATCTTTAAAGCATATTTCATGTATTCCTTTAACTGGGAAATTAGTCGGAGGTGAAGGAATGACTATAAGAACAACATGTTCTATTTTCTTCTAAACATTCCACCCAATTAGATCAAATAAATAATAGGGATAATTACAGCAAACCCACCTAGGGTTTGGCCCATTTTCACTTTGCCTACCCGTGGTTTAAAACTTTACACTTTGCCCACCTGAAGTTAGTCCCGTTAGCCTTCCGTAACCCACCTCTCCGTTTGCCATTAGAAAAACCATTTTTAGGCAAAAACAAATATAACAAGAATCAAAAAGCTAGGGTTTTTCATTACTTATGAACTTCAAGAACACAAAGTGGAGGAACAACACACCAATCAAATGGCTCAATGAAATTACAATATCAACAATTTCACAACAACATAGAAGTTCACATAACAAAGATAAAAAAGTGAGAGTTTTTTATTGCTTAAGAACCTCTCATGGAAGTTCTCAAAAAGAAGAAGAAGAAGAAAGAAATTTATTGTAGCCTTAGACTTCATTATACCCAATCTCCAAAACCCATCTCTTTCTTCTTCTTCTTCAAAAACCCACAAAGAAAAAAACCCAGAAAACCCAGTAATGCTTCCTTTCAGATTAAGCGTTGTTGTTTTGTTTCTTCTCGTGTCGCTTCTTTTGCCGCCGTTTTGTCTCTGTATACGGTCGTTTCTGACGAGACCGAACGATGGCAAAGATGGGCTTGGGCTTGATGGGTTGTCACGGTTTGCTGAAGCGCCAAACTACCGTAATGGAAAAGAGTGCCCGTCGATGGATTGTTGGAAATGGATTCAGATCAGGGGAAGCTATTCATAGGTGGGATTTCATGGGAGACCACTGAGGAAACTGGTAGACCAAGAGGCACATGAATTGGGGAAACTGTAAAGCTTGGCTTTAAATCTTTTGGAATTAGTTTTATTTTTATTTTTATTTTTTGAGTAAAACCAGCCGTTACTTAATCAGTTTTGCCTGGACTATCCTACTGGCTTAACTGATAGTGATATCAAATGTGTATGCAAAACAGGTTGTTGACATACTGACTCGGGGAACTTAAAAATGGTGCAAAGAAATGGGTTACACAGGTTGAGTTCTAATCGAATGCTCCTTTTTGGGTCTTTTTTGTTTGTTTGTTTTCTTATTGGGTTATTGTGGTTCTGCTTCAATAATGCTTGTTTGTATGGAATCTTGAGTTTTTGGGTATTTTGGAAATCTTATGTTCTTGTTGCGAAATTGTGGTTCTGTTTAATTTATGCTGCCACTGATGTTTGTTCTTAGGATTTTGTTGTTTTTGAGTTTAATCATGATGGGGTAATGTGGTTTCTCATTTTATTTTGTTCAATAATGTTGTTTTTGAACTCAAATTATCCCGTGGTTTGCTATTCCTTCACTATGTTCTTATAGAAGTTCTTAAGCAATCAAAACAAACAACTTTTTGATTCTTGTTATATTTGTTTTTGCCTAAAAATGTGTTTTTTTAATGACAAATGGAGAGGTGGGTTACGGAAGGCTAACGGGACTAACTTCAGGTGGGCAAAGTGTAAAGTTTTAAACCACGGGTAGGTAAAGTGAAAACGGGCCAAACTCCAGGTGGGTTTGCTGTAATTATCCCTAAATAATATTATTTAATCTCTCACTACAATCTCAAAATGAGAGTACCCTTATATTTAAAAATATAAGAACAAGATAATATTTACAATAAATCAACAACTCACAAATACAAACTTGGAATACAAATTCAAGGTGCACCTTATTTGATACACACCCTCAATTTAAAGAGGCCATGTGAACATAAAACAACAAGAGGAAAGACCTTTGGCCATGATATTGGCAAGTTGATCTTTGGTAGAAATAAAACTCACTTAATGATCCTTCTAGATAATAGAGCTACTTTTGGTGTGGGGTTTGTGAAGTGAGCAGATTAGTGAAAGAGTTCACGAATGCAGATTCAAGAGATAGTGAAATTTTGGAGATGTGAGAGATCGCACCACCAACTCACAGCATTCCTTGGTTCGGACTTGGGCCAAACCTATGCGAATGGGTGGAATCACGTTGATTCATCTCGAAATGATGATTCGACTGATTATATGTTAGGAATCCAAATATGTTTTACTAGTGTACTAGAGCTTAACATGTATTGCACTGTATGCTAGTATTACTATTGTATTAGTATAGTTAGTTAGGTTGATATCCAGTTAGTTAGTTAGCTCTTTGGGTGGGAAAATGTTGACAATACTATTGTATATAGGATGCCAAATGATTAATAAGAGGATATCTAGAAATTTGCCAAGTCTTGTTCTTATCTTCTTCTCTATGCATAGGAGGTTAGTTACCCTTGAAATAACTATTCTATCTTCTTCCTTATTATTCCATTTCCCTATTCATATATCATTCTTCTAAATCACCAAGAACTTAACATTATACCTCCCCCTAGATTGAGGGTGTAGAGTTGGAAAATTCTCAACCTATCACAAGCTGACACATCATACTACCAAGTCCACAAAATACAGCCATTTACAAAGCGCTGCGTACTGCTACTAGGTTTTGTTATCACTATTCAGAAACCAACAGAAATTTGCAAAGTGTCGTTGAAATAGGAACAAAAATGCATGCAAAAAAACCAATCACACATCAGCACGTGTAAGCGATGACATAAGCAACCCGGCGCGTGTAAGCGATGGCACAGGCAGTCCAATCGGGTGCTAACATGTGTCACCTTGAAAATCAAAACATTTCAGCCAATCAAAATATGCCACGTGTCTTGGAGAAAAAGTATTAAAACTCCTCCAATCAGACTGTGACACATGTCACCAATCGAACTTTGCCACGTGTCACTCACCCACCCCCCACCCCAAACTCCTATAAATAAAGCCTTCCTAAGGCATTTCTACACACCAAGACACCTTGGGAGAGATCTTGGAACACACACACCAAGGCATCCATGCCACAACCAGTAGAGTTTCTGTACTTCTGAAACTTCAAGAACTTTGACCTCAAATGCAAGGAACATTCAAAGCAGAATCATCTAAACTACTTGCCTAGATCTTAAAGGTCACTGGAATCAAGCTCAAAAGCCTCCAGAAATCTCAACAAACCACAAATCAGCGAAACTCTACGGATTCAAGCCTCCAAAGCCCAGAAGAACTTCCACCATAAACCTTCGAATACGAAGAACATTCGAAGAAGAATCATCCAAATCATATTCCTAGATCTTAAAGTTCACTGGAATCAAGCTCAAAAAGCCTCCAAAAACTTCAACAAACCACAAATCAGTGAAGCTCTACGGATTCAAGCCTCTAAAGCCCCGAAGAACTTCCACCACAAACCTTCGAAGACGAAGAACACACGAAGAATGTAAAGAACAAAGGATTTCTAACAAACTTATAGCCAAAGATTCATTGTAATTCTGTTTCAAAGATCTCTGATCCATTCTTCAGCCAAATTAAAGTATATTTGGTGTTCGAATCAAAATCACATTACCACAATTCCAATCAACAAATCTTTCATGGAGATCGAATCAGAGGATCACTATTTTGTAATTACAAAGAATTGTACCACATATTCATCAATACAAATTCGCATTTGTGAAACTATTTTGCTTGTTTGACTTATTTCGAACCACGAAATTTAGTCGTCCACAAATTCTAGCACGCCCGATGGGACATCTCTGCCTCTCATCTCATTCTCCTTCAAAGAAAAGAAATCTTCATCATCTTGCTACTAACTTCAATGGCCTATAGCAAGAACATCCAACCTTCAACAATAACTACTTCAATTAGACTTGGTACGACTACCGTCGACAATTGCATTGGTGCAATCAATCGTAACAAACCTAAAGCTCACAATCAACTTCAATCTCAACCAACCAAGGAAGCCAAGGTCCAAACAATCATCTCCTTTGACCCTCTTACAAGAAACAAGGTTATCAACAAAGACATCTCCACCTTGGAACACCTCAAGTATGGGGGCAAATCCCCTTCTTCTTTCACAAAAAGTTGGTTGCATGATTTCTCTCCCACCGTAGGGAACTCAAAAGATAAGATTTCACTTGCTCACTTCAATTCACTTTCTTCTCCATCATCTTAGGAAGTTGTGTCAGTTATGATGACTAATACCTCTACCATGGAAGAAAAGATGGCTGAAATGGAGTAAAGGGTCGTCCTTCTCACAAAAGCACTTGAAGATAAGGACCTCCAAATTGCAACTCTAATGAATAAACTCGAAATGCAAGATCTTGGCGAATCAAGCCATGGCCCTAAGTTCCCATTTGGCTTCACTTCTACAAAGGATGACAAAAGGAAAGAAAATCAAGACATTCCTCGACAGGAACAATCTACTTTAGTTGCTTCGTTATCAGTTCAACAATTGCAAGATATGATAACAAATACCATCCGAGTACGATATGGAGGTTCTTCTACAAGTTCTCTGACATATTCAAAACCCTATATAAAGCACATCAACAACATAAGAATGCCAAATGGGTATCAACTCCCTAAGTTCTTGCAGTTTGATGGCAAAGGAAATCCTAGCAACACATTGCTCACTTTGTAGAAACTTGTGAGAACGTAGGGACTCAAGGAGGCCTCATTGTAAAGCAGTTTGTCTGTTCACTCAAGGGGAATGCCTTTGATTAGTACACAGATTTAGAACCTGAGTCAATCAATAGTTGGGAACAACTTGAGAGAGAGTTTCTTGACCGATTCTATAGCACGCGTTGCACGGCGAGCATGATGGAGCTTACTAATACCAAGCAATGGGAAAATGAGTCGGTGGTCGATTATATCAATCGATGGCGTTCTTTGAGTTTGGATTGCAAGAATAGACTTTCTGAAATTTCTGCTATAGAGATGTGCATCCAAGGCATGCATTAGGGACTTCTTTACATCCTTCAAGGGATAAAGCCCCAAACATTTGAAGAGTTAGCAACTCGCGCGCATGACATGGAGCTGAGCATTATTAGCCATGGAAATACAAACCCTCCCATACCTGAGGAAAAGAGAAAAGAAGTAAAGAGGAATGACAGGAATGCAAAAGGCAATCTCAAAGACCCAGTGGATGTTAACACTGCCATAGTTAAGGTTCCAAGAAGAAGAGCAAAGACAAATGAAAAACAGCTTCAAGGATGGCAAAAGAACGAAGTGCGTCGTCTAACTTTTAAGGAACGTGAGCAAAAAGTATATTCGTTCCCTGATGAAGATGTGCCAAACATCTTAGAATAACTATTGCAATTGAAGCTAATTGAACTGCCAGAATGTAAGCGATCAGAAGACATGCGGAAAGTTGATGACCCTAACTACTACAAATATCATCACATCATTGGCCACCCAATCCAAAAATGCTCCATCTTCAAAGAACAAATCATGAAGCTTGCCAAAGAAAACAAGATTGATTTAGACTTTGATGAAGTTGTCGGGTTAAACCATGTGATCGTTGCTTGTGATGTATTTCCAACTCTCAGGCAGGGGGCAAACACCAACCAAGCTCTTAAGCTGATCGACAATGATGATGCAAGGATTGACCCTATCAATGGGAAGTTCCTTAAATGCTTCTACGCTTGAAAATCAAGGATCGCTCCTCGGTAAGAGCTTAAATTGCCCACTGCAACGCTGCAAGGGTACATGATGTCTTCCCATTACCTTCAAAAGTGTAAGAATAAAAAAACAAAAAAACAAAAAAATCTTTTGAACTACATAATGACTTGATCCCTCTCCGAGGTACGTAGGCAGCTTAGTACTTTTCACTAAGTTCAGTCACATGAAAAGAAGAAGGATTGCCAGTTTTGCTTGAAGAGTTTTTTCAAAGGTCGTCAATATGCTTTTGAGATCCCTTTGATTGGCAGGCGCTGCTTAAGATCAGTCAATTGCTCACTACATGATGCTCAAAGATCATTGTAGTAGAAAATGACAGTTGCAAAGAATTGGTGTTACTTAGCTTTCCTTGAACTAATAATAAACATAAGTTGGTTCTTGGTTGTGGAGTAAAATAAAATCTTCAACCTCTTTTGCAATGAATGAAGTTTGCATGACATTGCCCCTCTTCTGTGGACATCCTCCCACGTCTCTAAAGTATGATTTGCATCACTTATCTCCTAGAGGCATCTTCTTGTATCTTGCAAGTCTAAGCTACATCGTCTCTCTTCTAGGTTGTGCCACTTCACAACTCTGAAATTTAAACCACATCATCTCCCTTCTGAGTGGTGCCGTTTCACATCATGTCTCTAAAATCTGGACAACGTCACTTTCCTCTAACATCTAAAGTTGGTGTTGCATCATCTCTCTTTTAAGGGCATGTTTGTGCAATGTCAAAGTCTCGGCAGCATTCTTCTCACATCTTCAAGGTTTTGCTGGCATCTCTTTGCATCCTCAAAGTCTTGATGGGAGTTTCTTGAAACTTCAAGGTTTTGTCGGCATCTCCTTGGATCTTCAAAGTCTTAATGAGAGCTCCTTGCATCTTCAAGATCTTGTTGGTATCTCTGAAATCTTGATGTCTGTTAATAGTGCTATGTACTCTCGATGTTTGAACTTTGTTGCCTCTGAAAATTGGTGCTAATACAACTTCATTATAAAGGTCAATGTTGGTGTGACTTCAATGCAAATCAAGTGTTGACGTGGTTTCATGACAAAGATGAATGTTGGCATGACTTCAATGCAAATGAAGTATTGATGTGGCTTCATGGCTAAGATGAGCATTGGCATAGCAAAGATAAATGTTGGCATGGCTTTGATGCGAATAAAGTGTTGACGTGGCTTCATGGCAAAGATGAATATTGGCATGGCTTCAATGCGAATAAAGTGTCGAGGCAACTTTATGGCAAAAGAAGAGTGTTAGTACAACTTCATTACAAAGGCAAATGATGGTGCGACTTCATAGCAGATGCAAGTGCAAATATTTCTTCAGTAGACAAAGTAATAGTGACGCTTCAATGCAAATGCAAGTATTGGCGCAGCTTCATGACAAAGATAAGTGGTTATATGACTTCGATGCAAAGAAAAATATGGATCTAACTTCATTGCAAAGGCAAGTGTTAATATGGCTTTAGTACAAGGACAAATGCTGGGGCGGCTTCATGGTAAAGACTCTTGATGTGGATATGTTGCAAAGACTCTTGATGTGGCTACGTTGCAAAGACAAGTATTGATGTAGCTTAATTGCCAAGACAAAGGTCAGTACAACTTCAAAGTCAAGTACTAGTAATAGCATCATTGTATCATGAATACCGGTGATAACATTGTTGCCTAGATGACTACCGCTATGAGAACGTCAAGGATGGATATCGTTATGAGATTGTTGTTGCAAGGCAATAATTTGATAATATAGAGACAAACATCACTGTAAGAACGTTGTGTTCAATAGAATGTGAAGTTGCCAAATAAAGATAGACTTCAGGCTAAGAATGTTGATGTAAAGCTTGACGCTAAAGCCCAAAAAACAAGGAAAGCATGCTATATAACAAAAACAATCAACAACAAAGAACTTGTCAAAAGAAAATCTCATGGCACGTCTAAACAAGGAAAAAAAATCAACAAAGAGAGAGAGCTTCAATTTTAATCTCTAGCCAACAAGTAAAAAAGAAAAAAGAAAAAAAAGTGAACTACGAAGCCTTTGTCTAAGGGTCCGTTTGGTTGGAAGAATAGAAAATGCAGAGAGAATAGAAAAATGTGAGGATAGAAAAAATTTTAGTTTCCCTCATTTGTGTTTGGTTGGAAGGGTAGAAAAGTGGATGAATGAAAAACTTTTTTGTTTTGTTGAAAATAAAGTTTGTATAAATTGACCATTATGTCCTTATTAAATAAAATAAAAGGTAACACATTATACTTTTTTAAAAAATAATAATGTATAGATAGACACTAATTAAAGTAAAAAAAAATAAAATAAAAGAGAACCAAAAAAAAAAAAAAAGAGAAAATAAACAAATGTGCACAAAAAAAGAAAGAAAAAAGAAAGAAAGCTACGCCTCCAGAAAAAGTCAAAGAAAATAAAAAGAAGAAAAGAAAAGAAGCTACGTTCAGACAAAAGAAAAGAAGAAGAAAAATAATAAAAAATGAAAATCATCACGTCAATAACAAAGAAAAAAAAATCAAGAAAAAATAAAGAAAAAGAAGTCAACACGTCAGTAACATAGGAAGAAAAAATCAAAGGAAAAAAAAATAAAAAGCTAACACATTAGAGACTTGAAGGTAAATTTTAAGGGTATTTTTGGAAGCTCATTTCGTGAGTTTCTTCCTCTTAGTTTTCTCTCTATTTTGGAGAGAAAACTTTTTGGTGGAGCAGGAGAGAAAATATCTGGATCCCACCATTTATTTTATTTCATCCCCATCCAACCAAACACACTCTAAAAAAGTTTTCCTTCCTATTTTCTCTCCAAAGTTTTTCATTCTCCCTATTTCACCTCCAAACAAACAAACCTAAGTGATGAAGGAACACAATAACATGCCTTTATATAGAAAACTTTTGAAGTTATAGGAAAAAAAAAAAAAAAAAAAGAAGAAGAAGAAGGCAAGCCATTAAATGCTACCACGAAACATATAGTGTTTGAAGTCAGACTTTGCAAACTCAAATGAACTCAAAATCAAGAAAGTCTGCACCTAATTTTAAAGATAAAAGATGATCCTACCTCTTGATCTTCAAGTCTAAATCTTGGCACCGTCTTTTGATTTTGACAAAAAGTCAAAATTTTCAAAACGGACCTGTCCCACTCAGTTTTTTGAGTACATTTCAATTTTGGTCTCCGTTTCTTCATTTGAAACTCGGAAATTGCACAAACGACCGATTTCTAAAAAGTTGACTTTTGCATAAATCCTGACTATAAGTCAAAATTTTCAAGAATGACCTATCTTACTCAATGTTTTGCGTACATTCCAATTTTGGGGTCCATTCCTTCATTTGAGACTCGAAAATTGAACAAATGGCTCAATTCCAAGATAGTTGACTTTTGTGTTGAAGTCGATCAAAAGTCAAAATTTTAGAGCCAGACTTGTCTTGCTCAATTTTTTTGGCGACTTGGAAACCGCCAATCTGACCCACTTCTCCGAAGTACTGGAAGTGTCCAAAACTCAAGTTCCTAAAATCAAAATTTGAGATTCATCCATTTAGTTTGGATTCCCTCAGGGTTATCCTCCAGACTTCATTAAGGCTTCCCTTTTAAAGAATAGATGAACTCTCACAAGTATGTCTTAAACTTGAAATTACATTAGGTTGCTAGTTCAACCAACTATTCTCGTTCGGTGCCTACCATTCTCACCAAAAATTCTCATTCATCATTCTCATCTAACATGCCCATCTACCATTCTCCATCTCTCTGTTATAAATAGAAGGTTCAGATTCATTGAAGCTCATCAAGAAAAACACACTGAATCATGAAATGAAAATTTGCTTCTTTCAAATTTTCAAATCCTCCTTCTCACAACCATTTCTTGCTATAGCTTCATCATTCTCAATACCTAGCAACCAATATTGCTTCGTAATCAGCTTGAACTTAACCTTCTCATGGTTCAGTAGAAACCCTCCTCACAACATCATTGTAGTTTTGAGATCCAAAAAAACTTTGTTTCTCTACTTAACGACCACCTCTGTCCATAAAATTTCACATAACATAGCCCGCATTATTGTTTCTTGTAGTCTCAGATCTACCTAGCCAATAGATCTAAGGCCAACTGAATCGCTTGTTTCTAAGCTCAAGGAGCCTCCTAATTGCTTTGAGGACCCATAGTCTCTCTCCAATTGCTTGGTCTTACAACAGAAGTAGAAGGTCGAAATAAACAACAACTTGGCTGGTTTTTAAAATCAGGATCACAAGTTAGCTTCATCTTTCATTTTCTGTGCTTTTCCAACATGTTACAAGACCACAACTCCATATCTCTCAATCGACCTCTCGACCTTGTTCATATCTCTCAACAAGTTTTGTTGGTTAAGGGACGAAAGGTGTTAGGGCATCCTACAAATTTTCTTCCATCCAACACTCACAACAATCTCCAAGGTCCCAGCTCATCAAAAATCAGCCTCTGGTGTCGATCAATTAAGAATGTGTTTCCACCAAAGCCACATTCCATGTCGCCACCAGCTCGGGACACAAAGGTCATCATTTTTTGTACTTCAAAACACATGTTTCTGGAATTACTCTAACTTAAATTCTACTTGAAGTATTTCAGAAAGTACTCTTCTGAAATTACTTTAACTTAACGTTCGTCGGCATGGTCCTATCACACAAGCACATTTGATGACTTGTTGCCAGACCTCATTCAACATGCAGTCAATCCCATATCTCAAAATACCCCAAAAACATCTACACCAAAAATTCCCCGACATACAGGGCTAGTTCCATGGTATTGTATCTTTCACCTATTCACCATCTTTGCTTCATCTCCGTCTTCTTCACCACCACCACCACCAGACCCAAAATCCATAAGCTTTTGAAATGATCTCAACTTAACCTAAGCGATACAATGACACACACACACTCAACTACTTTCCCACATGTCCTCTCCGTAATCCAAAGTATATTCTTCTGAGATAACTTCACCAGGAGTTCTTAAAAATGCAAGGCTAGCCCCATAGCTCTGCATGCTACACCCAGCCAACATCCTCACCTCATCACCATCTTCTACACCTTGTGATCGCCGCCAACGATCCAAAATACTCCTCTGAAATTACCTCAGGTTAATCTCTGCCGATATGATTCAATCACGTAAGTACATTCAACTACTTGCAGATGAGTTTTGTCCCACTGACCTATTTCAAATACCATGGAACACTCTTTTGAAATTTCTTCAACTTAACCTCCGTTAAGAAGGCTCAATCACGCAGGTACATTCAACTACTTGCTGACCATTTTGCCATCTCATTAGAACCTTTCATATGGATGGGTCTACTCTTTTGAAATTACTTCATACTACTGAAAGCTTCACCACCTTCAACTACTTCACTTGAAGAGTTAGGGGTAATTACACATAACCCACTTGTGGTTTGGGCGAAAATCACTTTGCCTACCCGTGGTTTGAAAAGTATCACTTAACCCACCTGTGGTATGTTTCGTTTATTTTCCGTAGCCCACCTCTGTTAAAATCAGGGGTAAATATGTATTTTTGCTCAAATTTTATGTCCTTCTCCTCCTAAAACAAAAAATAGAGAAAAATGCAAGAGAAACAAGATCAAGAAGTGGTATTTGTCTCTCTCTCCATTCACATAAATTTTGAACATGAAAAACATGAAGAACATACCCAAAAAAATAAAACCCAGATCATGAAGAACATACCCAAAAAAATGGTCACTTGGGCCAACCCTTGAAAATTACAGGCCATTGTATCCTGATTCTGTATCTGGAAATACATATTAAATGCATACAAGGCATTCCCATTAGCATCCAGATTATTACAAGAGGACCCATATCCAAGTGTGGTGTAATCTCCATCTCCATGTTCTTCTTCTTGGTCTTCTCAAAGGCACGGGCACCACATAGGCTATGCTCTTTCTCCCAAAAAAGTTCTGAGTTTCATTCAAAACTCTTTAATCAACCAAGCCAAACAACGCGGCATCAATCTCATCAAAATCGACACCACAAAACCCTTAACCCAACAGGGACCATTTGATTGCGTCATCCACAAACTCTACGGCTCCGATTGGAACAACTAATTGCGACAACTCTCTCTCCATCACCCAAATGTCGTCATAATCGACTCTCCCAGCTCAGCCAAGTCTATCTCAGTGGCAATGGCAACAGCAAAGGCGACGGCAAAGGCTAGAAGACTAACGGCGATGGCTTGAAGATTGGTCGTTTCTGGGTTTATATCGAGTGGGTCTTGGGTTTAGATCGATGATTCTGTGGTTTCTTGGTTTGATCGATGGTTATATCGTGTGGGTTGTGGGTCTTGGGTTTGATCGATGTTTCTGGGTTTTGAAGATTGGTCTTAGGTCGTGGTTTCTTGTCATTTCTGGGTTTTGAAGATTGGTCTTGGGTTGTGGTGTTTGATTGGCAGTGATGGTTGGTGATTTGGTGGTGGGTTTGGCAATGGCAATGGGTGTGGATCTTGGTGGTTGTTTGTGGTTCTGTAGGTTAGAAATTTTGTTGGAATTTTTGGGTTTGTGATGTGTTAATGTTGTAGTGGTGGTGGCTGGTGATTTGTGGGTTGTTGTGGTTCGGTGGTGGTGGCCGGTGTTGTGGTTTTTTTTTTTTTTGAATGGAGAGAAAGACAAATACCACTTTTTGATCTTGTTTCTCTTGCATTTTTGTTCTATTTTTTGTTTTGGGAGGAGAGAGACATAAAATTTGAGCAAAAATACCTGTTTACCCCTGATTTTAACAGAGGTGGGCTATGGAAAACAAACGAAACATACCATAGGTGGGTTAAGTGATACTTTTCAAACCACGAGTAGGCACAAAGTGATTTTCGCCTAAACCACAGGTGGGTTATGTGTAATTACCCCGAAGAGTTAAGTATAAAAATCCGTTTTCGAAACTTATTCCCGCACCACACTTCGAAACTATGTGCGTGAACAAGTCTCAAGGGGGCATTTGTAGAGAGGGAAAATTCCCGACCTATCACAAGCTGACACAACATAGACCAAGTCCACAAAATACAGCTAATTACAAAGCGCCACGTACTGGTACTAGGTTTTGCTATCACTATTCAGAAACTAACAGAAATTTGCCAAGTGTCATTGAAATAGGAACAAAAATGCATGCAAAAAAACCAATCACACATCAGCGCGTGTAAGCGATGACATAAAGCAGCCCGACGCATGTAAGCGATGACACAGGCAGTCTAATCAGGTGTTGGCATGTGTCACCTTGAAAATCAAAACATTTCGGCCAATCAAAAGATGCCACGTGTCTTGGAGAAAAAGTCTAAAAGCTCCTCCAATCAAACTGTGACACATGTCACCAATTGAACTTCACCACGTGTCACTCACCCACCCCCAAACTCTTATAAATAGAAAACTTCCTAAGGCATTTCTACACACCAAGACACCTTGGGAGAGATCTTGGAACACACACACACACCAAGGCATCCATGCCATAAGTAGCATCAAAGAAGATTCAGAAGTACTGAAACTCTACTGGAATCAAGCCCTGAAGCCTCTAGGAACTTCAAGAACTTTGATCTCAAATACAAGGAACATTCAAAGCAGAATCATCTAAACTACTTGCCTAGATCTCTAAGGTCACTGGAATCAAGCTCAAAAGCCTCTAGAAACCTCAACAAACCACAAATCAGCGAAACTCTAAGGATTCAAACCTCTAAAGCCCCGAAAAGCTTCCACCACAAACCTTCGAATACGAAGAACATTCGAAAAAGAATCATCCAAATCATATTCCTAATCTCAAAGTTCACTGGAATCAAGCTCAAGAAGAATCATCAAAAAAGCCTTTGCTCCATGGACTAAGTCTCAGAAAATCTCCCATTAAAAACCATGCAACATTATTTAGGTCGGGTCGAGTCGTCAACTGGAAATGAAGGTCTCATTCAAAACTCAATGTCTACCTTCCAAATGATTAAATTTTAATATTTTATTCTACATTTAAAATTTTTCACTAACAAAAAAGACAAAAAATAAACCGCAAAACTCTAAGAGAAGAGATAGGCTGACCAAGCATATAAAACACCAAAAAAGGCCTAGAAGAGCTAAAATCAGAAAATCTAGAATCAATATTGTTGTCCCATTCTGCCAATCTCAACTAAGAAAATGAATTCATTGTTAGGAAGAGCGAAAAAACCAAGAGAGACAGAGGAAAAAATGAAGAAAATTTATACTACCAACTCTTTAACCAAGAGACCTTTAGGGTCCGTTTGGTTTGAGGAGTGGAAAAGTGGAAGGATGGAAAATTAGTGAGAGGATGGAAAAGTGGAAGGATATAAAATATTTGGTTTTCTCTCATGTGTGTTTGGTTGGAGGGGTGGAAAAGTAGGAGGGTGGAAAACTTTTTTGTTTGGTTGGAGAGAAAAAGGGTAGGATGGAAAATGTAGTTTATATAAATTGACTATTATGTCCTTGTAGTGGGAAAGTGAGAGGGGTAGGTGAGTGCAATAAAGCTAGGGTATTTGTGTAAATTATATCATTCAGCATCTTTTCCTCTCCATTTTCCTTTCAAATTGGGAGGATAAAAAAATGTGGGCCCGGAGGGATTATTTTCCTCCCCATTTTCTGTCTCTCTTGTTTTCTCTCCTGAACCAAACGGTAGAAAATGCAATTTTCCACCATATTTTCCTCTCCTTATTTTTCATCCTCCCTGTTTTCACCCCAACCAAACATACCATTAAGCTCATTGTAATTGAAACAATGAATATAATCATACTCTATTTTATTTTTTCCTCACGAGGCGATTGCTATGCTTACAGAAGAGTTGAATAGTGGGGAAGGTAGGTGAAGAGGAATGTGCAAAACAGCATCACTATGTTATAAGTAATTTTGTATTCGTTATTTGTAATTATAGGGGGTTTATTATTATTATTATTATTTTTAAATGGAAGTAGCCTTGTGGGTGTAGAAATTGGGTTAGTGGAAAGTTTTTTGAGTATGGGTATTTAAAAAAAAAAAAGAAAAAAAAAAAAAGGAGAGGAAGGAGTGTAGGAAGGCATTACTTGCATCCTCTCTCTGTCTCTCTCTCTCAAATGTTAAATAATGGTTGTTTGAATTACAAAGAAATGAGAAATTATTATTATCATTTTTTTTTTTGAAAATGGGTTTCTATTATTGGGGCTAGACAACCGAATTTGGGTGAGTTTGTAATTCTAGTTTTTTACATTTCTTGTTTGGAAGCTCATAAAATGAATGGAATGGAATAGAGTATTTTTAAGTAATGAAATGAACGGGAAAGAATGGAATGAAGTGAAATGAAATTAACTAATATTGTTTAGATGTTTTAAAATAAAGGAATGGAAGGTAAGGAGTTTTATTTGGAAGTAACATAGAAGGAAATTAATTAAATCATGTTATGACAATATTACTGTAGGGACTGGGTTCGAACACTGCTTTCGTGAGAGAAGTGGATTCAAGCCCAACTAGCCCAATAAAATAAATTTGTAGAGAGTAGGTTTAAGAATTAGGTTTTAGCGAGGATTGCAACGACTAGACATGGTCATGAATGAGTTGAATAACAGATACACAGGCTAAAACGGGAAACTCCGTCCTCGGGCCTCTCGTCCGAGGAGTTTAATGTTCTTATTATTTATTTTACGCTAGGTTACAATGGTCCTAGAGATGATACGTAATGCTACTGACCTCTCTCTCTTTCTCCCTCCCCCTTTCATAGAGGAATTCTTACATTATATAGCCCTTCTCAGTTGATCCTGACCTTCCATCTGTTAATCAGGCAGGTTACTACTTGAGTGCTTGTCCTATCAGCCACCTTCCCCCACCCTCTATTAGTTGCGGCAACCAAAGCCACACTGTTCAGGGGTCCTTTCCCCATTAATGCGGCCAGAACGTTAGTTGGCGCATTCAATGTGGAGGTGACAGCTTCTCCTTGAACCGCTCCTACACTGTACCTCCGTGCGCGTCCTACTGTACTCACCCTTTCTTCTGGGAGCGCTCTGGGGGCTGCCTTTGATGGCGTGCCGTTCTTTCCTTCTAGGTTCTAGGATGCCGAGGACAGGTTCGTCCTCGGCTACATCTCTAGGCCATTTGGACTTTCATTGCACGTCCTCGGCAATATCTCTCCTCGGCGCGGGCCTTGGACCCTAGTGCAAAGTGGGCCGGGATCACAAATTCTTTGGCCCTACAATAGCCCCTCAAAATCCTGCTGTTCGGCTCCTCGGACGGAGAGAAGGGTTTTGATGATATCAGGCCTCTGTCATGGCTTGTCAAGCCTTGTCATCTATCAATACCAGAGCCTTTTCGTCTGCCTGAGACACGTTCCTGGCGCCTTGGTATGTGAAGCGCGTCTTCATTAAATGCGGGCGGCTTTGGGCTCCCCACGTTCAACGGTACGATGGTAATCTAACGGTGGAGATTTCCTTACCTTTATGGGCGGGAAAGTCCGCACAGTTACTTTTAATGGGAGGTATAAATAATCTTTAGAACTGATTTGTCTCTTCACTTTCGCACTTAAGAGTTCTAGCGCACACATCCTGGGTTCAGTCAAACTTCCAGCTGTTGACACCCTATTTTGCAACCTGCATTTAACCTCACATGGAAGGTAAAAGGGTAATTTCACCTTGAAAATATGCATCTTGATTCTAGTCATTAGATCATTAATCTCATTTCACCAAAATGATCTTGATGTTGTAACGATTAAATCGACTGGTCATAAACCCGAATCGGACCACCAGATTGAAAGTTATCATCAAATCAAGTTTTAATGGCTGAGATGCACCATCACAAATTGAGTCCGACTATATGTGATTATGAACAATTGATTTCAATTGGTTATAAGTATAATCAATTTGAGATCAATGATGAGTCATAATTTGATTGGTTAGGACTACATTATATGGTAGGGTTGCACACACCTAATTTACTAGATAGTTAAACATTAATTATTCAATGAGTAATTTGTGCAATTATCTTTTAATTAGAGTAATTTTGGAACTAGTTAAGTCTGAAATGAGAGTGATTGGAGCCATTTAATTTTAATTGGGAGCTAATTTGGGACATGTTAATGTTAATTGTGCTGAAACCATTTTCTAACAAATGACCTCGGCTCACTATTTCATCAATATCTCTCAGAATATTTTGAATCTGTGAATAAAGTTAATTTTTCCAGAAACTAGACATCCGGGGCTTCAATTTGAGCACAAGAATGAGATAATTCCGATCAGAATTGAGTTAGATATGATTTTTTGAAGTTGGCTCTACAGACTGTTACAACAGCTACGGGAAAACCGAACTTTGCTTGCTCCTCACTCTCATCAATCTCCACATTTAATGCACCAAATTTTCCCAAAAGCTAAAATGAGGTCTAGGTTCATGATTTTTTGTCAACCCTCATTAAATGGTCTTTCATTCATATTTCCTCCACCACTACTATATAAACCCCTCATCTCCTTCATTTCAAGGACACAAAACCCCCCTCTCTTCTCCTCTCTTAAGTTCTAGTGAAGTTGAGTAGTCTTGTCATATCTTGGTCTTCCTGAGACTCAAAGTATTGAGTAAGACTTACTCTCCCTCTCCTAACTCGTATTTTCCTCCACTCTTAGGACCTCCATCAAGAGTCCCCTCCTCCACCATATGGATCTTGCATGAAAGTATAATCCCCTTCTCTAACTGTTTGTTTATATTGCCATGATGAGAATCTAAGATTAAAGCATGATAATTTCTTTGAATATGTTTGAATATTCTTAATTGTTCTTATATGGTCTTTACATGTTCTTGGTTGTTCATCAAATGTTCATACATATCACTAGATTTAATCTTAAATCCACATCAAAAATATGAAAAGCATATTTGTTTAATAATTCTTTCAAATCCTTGAATCTAGGTTATCACTATCCACACACATTCACTAGAATTTATTTTTCAATCCAAATGCAATGTTTAATAAATTGAATTAAAGTTTATCACATGCACACACATCAAATTCAACATGTAAATTGATTGACATATTGGATGATATGATATGAATGTTGGCCACCATAGTCTAGAAGACCGGTTTCACCGGGCAAGGTGGGTGCCTAACACCTTCCCACCTTATAACATAGCCTCCGAGCTTAGATCAAGGGTTAGTAGATCAAATGCTTATCCATGTAATTTTCGATTTTTAGATTGTAACTAGGAAACAAAGCCATGTACTTTATCTTAGATTGTATCTAGGACCAAAGTCATGTAATTTTCTTATGATCAATGTAAATTCAATTTCAAATTAATAAAATGAGAAAATTTTCAATTATGGTTTTCTTATTTTTCCAATAATTAAATAAGTGGCGACTCCATTATAAAACCTTTAATCTAAAGGGAAAAATATAACTAATTAAACCTTCATTTTGAGAGACAATAACATGACTCCACCCATTCACGTGGGTTTGGCCCAACATCCTATAAAACGGGCTGGGGGCGCGGTCTTTCACACCAGCCAAACTCAAGTCTCTCTCCAGCATAAAAAGCCCGTCTGAGGAACTTTTCCTCATTTCTGAAAGTTTTTCTGCTCTCACTAACTCGTGTTTCCTCTCTTCTGGGTTTATCTTTCTCTTGTTCCTCTCCTTCTTCCGTCATCCCCTGAGTCTCTTTAGCGGTTTCTAAAGATGGGTAAATTAAAAAAGTTAGTTGAGACCGAAGAGGCGATGGAAAAGTTTATCGCCGACTATAGGATACCCCCCAACGTAAGTTTAAGGTACTGCAAGGAGGGGGAGTGGCATTTTAAGAGAAGAACGGGCGAGGTGGTGATTCCCCATCTCGCCTTTATAGAAGAGGGTATGAGAATCCCCATGGGGCCGGTAATGAGGGATTACCTTAGGCATTTCCGATTAGCTCCCACCCAGTGCGCTGCTAATGTGTTTAGGATCCTGGGTTGTGTGGATGCCTTAAACGAGAAAATGGGGCTAAGACTAACCCATCATGACGTAAACTGATGCTACAACCTCCAACATTTGAGGGGCAAATCCTACTACATGAAGACGAGAGACGATAGGGTTCGGCTAATCCAGTGCCTCCCCGAGTCTAGCAAAGGATTGAACAAGGACTTTCTTATTGTATCTGGGGAGTGGCACGATGGCCTTCCTTGCCCAACTATGGAGGGAGAACCAGGTGGGGTGTAGAGAGTAGGAGGGGGCTAATCTTTTGTGCCATCTTGATTTGTATGGTTTGGTTACTAACTATGAACAAGCCTTCTTTTTGCAGATCCACACGCCTTTCAACGACACTTTCATCTGACCAATTGGGAGAATTTGGACACCATTCTCAAAGCGGCGGTTTTTGTAAACGAAGAGGACAACCAAGTCAGAGCAGCTCACAAGATCTTAGGGTACGATCCTATCCAGAAGTCATTTGCCTCCCCGAAACACGTGATCAGAGCTAACGATCCTCGGCTTCAGAAAATCACTGTAGCCGAGCACGGGTTTTTGATCTCTGAAGGATCTCCTATCCCGAAGGGCATCCCGTTGGCGGGCTCTTCTCCGTTCCACCAAGCAGCGGAGGCCGAGGGTGATTTGGGTTTATTCGAAGAGGGGTTCGGTGTATTTGACCAAGCTGATTCATCCGAGGATCCTTCCGGTGACCTGGGCGACCTCGACTTGTCTGAGGCGGAACTGTTGTCAGTGGAGACATCTTCTCGGGCGAAGATGGGTTTTAAGAGAAAGCCCCCGACCAGCTTGTTCGACATGATTGAGGGCCAGCCGGGGAAGGATGTATAGGGAAAGTCACAATCCAGTCTTCCAACTCCCCCACCACAGCCCCAGCCTGTCCAGACAAGGTCTTCTCCTTCCCAGTCGCAGTCACAATCTCCCTGACCCAAACTTCCTGCCCCTCCCCAATTAACTCTGCCTCCTCGGCCTAAGCCCACCGACCCAAAAAGGAAGAGGAGTTCCAAGGGTAAGGAGCCAATGGATGGGGGGAAATCTCGCTCCTCTCAGGAGGAGGACGAAGCCCTCGAGCTCAAAAATAGTTAAAGATTGGGCATCAAGGCTAGGGGAAAGGGGTCGATGCCCAATCCACGCCCAATGCTTGGCTTCCTGCCCCAATGCTCCACGGGGAGCTACTGATGGAAGATGCATCCATGAAGAGCTTCCAAGACGGCGAAGGCGCTTATGTGGCCGACGCGTTGGAGAAGACCCTGCTGCTCCCTACTGACATGAACGAGTTGAAGAATATGAGGATGCAAGAGGTCTTCCTCAACATGAAGAGGTACCTGGGTATGGTAAGGCTTCTAATACCTGCGACTTTGTCGACTTTTGCTCCTAAATTTTCATTCATAATGTGTTTGTTTTAATTGGCAGGCCGTCCAGGCCACTTATAGGCTGGAGGATGAGGCTAAGGGGCAGAGCAAGTCCGTGGAACTTGAGCGTAATAAGCGTGTGGAGGCTGCGCGAACCCTTAAAAACTCTGAGGCTGACCTCACGAAGGCCAGGGAGGAGTTAAAGGCGATGACCAAGGCCAGGGATAGTGCTGAAACAGGCCTGGCCAGTGCCCAACGACAGGCCGAGGACCAGACGAGGCGCTTGCTCACCACCGAGGAGCAATTGAAGATCGCCAAGGAGCAGATCGATGATTTAAAGAAGAAACTGATCGAGGGAGAGGGGGCTAAGGGCGTCACAGAATGGGCCAGGGACGAAGCCTTGAGGGCCAAGACGGAAGCTGAGTTTGCCAGGACGAAGGCCGAGACCTCCAAGGACAAAGCCGAGGAGGAGGCTTACGACGTGGGGGTGGCTGATACCCAAGCCATTCTTAAAGCTCAAATCCCTAGTGTATGCAGGCTCTACTGCTCCCAGGTCTGGAATGAAGCCCTCAAATGAGCTGGGGTGAAGGCTTTGTCCGACCTGTGGAAGGCGGAAAAGGTGTACTATCCTCCGGCCATCTGTGAGACCGCCTCTGCCAGCTCCGAGGCTGTGAGCGCTCTAGAAGAGGTTGAGGCTGCTCGGGCAGAGGTTGCCCTGGTTGTTCCTACTCCTGACGAGTCAGCCAAGGGGGGCAAGCTTCCTGGGGTGGCAGAAACACTGGGAGGCCTGAATCCTGAAGTGCCCTAGGAGGCTGCCAGGTCCCCAGTCAATGCTCAAGTCCCTCATGCCAAGGAGTCGGCCCTCTTGGTTCAGCCCCTTCAGATCATTCCCCCTGCTGATGTCTCCAAGGGTTCTGAGGCTAATCCTGCTCAGCTTCCCAAGGAAGGGGATGTCTTCCAAGGTCCCGAGGCTGATCCTGCTCAGCTCTCTAAGGAAGTGGCCAAAATAAAGTCGAAGAAGTAGGGGTCCTGGCCAACTTTTGTTTTTGTTTTTAGTTTAGCTGTTAGCTAGTTTCCCTTTTGTTTTGAGGACCTTGGAATTTGCTTGTAATTAAACTTTTTGACCAAATGTATGAAATTCCTTTCTTCCTTTTTCCTTTAAATTATACGTTTGTTGCTGTAGGGTCTCATTTTTCAGCCCAATACCACACGATGGATGGGATCTTGGACCAGCGGGCCAATACAATGAATTTGTAGAGAGTGAGCTAAAAAGTTAGGCCTTAGTGGACGAATAATCGTTAGTCATGGTGTTCATAGCAATTACACAGAGGTGAATTGAGCTTATCCAAGAAGATTTTCTCCTCGGCATGGTCTGGGTGGCTCTGGTTCTTGGACCTGGTCTCAGTCCCTCCTTTCTAGATTGCTTCTTCCTCTTTTTATACTAGCTTTTCCCCTCCCTTGAGCGTCCACGTGTAGGTTCAGATTCATAAGGCTGATACTTGTCCCATCAGCCCATACTCAAAGTGGTTGGGGGTGGTTGTAAAAGCTGAAAAGCATGGCTCTATCAGGTGCAGAGTACTTAATGCAGTGATGACAGCTTTTCCCTCAGATATTTCCATTACTCCCCCTGTCCTCTACTGTTTTAGTACTTTTCCTGTTCAGTGAAATGACCCGGGGTGTCATTGCTAGCAATAGGTTGCTCCCTTTTGTTTTCGGCTACATCTCGGCCGAGGAGGATCCTTCCCATGGCCGAGGAGGGGGTTTTTCCTTAGGTTGGGCCCTTGACCCATCGTAGACGTTGACATGGGCTTCTCGGCATTGTACTCCCCACAATAGCCCCTCAAAATCCTGCTGTCCGGATCCTCAGACGGAGAAGAGGGTTTTGGTGACGTCGGGCCTATGTCATGGCTTACTAAATCTTATCCTTCATAAATACCAGAGCCTCTTCACCTGCCTGGGGCGCGTTCCTGGCTGTGAGACATTCCTTTAGCTTGTCCACGCCGTGTTCTTGCCGTTTCGGTACACGAGGCGCGCTTTCATTAGGGTCTCTTTATGAGGCGACGCAAATCCAACGGCTGAAAACTGCTTTAGAAATTGAGCGGGATTTATCTCGTTTGTAATTCCTTCCTGGAGATTTGGATAAATTGAATGCCACCAAAATTGCCCCCTATATAAGACACATGGGGGGGGGGAATCGTTCTTCCTTATTCGCAGACCCTTGAGTTCTGAGGGAGTTTTAGGCTATTAACCCTCCAAATGTTCCAAAGGACTTCACCAAGATAGTGATTGAGATTCAGGGAGTGATATGATTAAACATAAGGGTGGGGGTGAAGGAACCAAACCCTCTTCAGATGCCACGAGTGTCTCCAAGATTCAGAATGACACAGTTGGGGCGAGGGAGACAGAGGCCAAAGATATTTCTCCCCATGGACTGGACAAGAGGGAAGCCTCTCTTCCTTCAGCCAAAATTTGAAGCAGGTGTAGGTCGCATCAGATTTTTGGTGCAACAAAGTTTGGGTTTCTCCTGATGTTGCGTGTCTCGTGCGCGCAGATGTGGAGACAATCCAAGGCCGACTAGGAGAACTAGCTGGAACTTGGGTAAGCAGGTGCTCTGTCTCCCAGCTTTGATAGCAGAACATCTTGCAGCTAGGAGAAGAGGGGTCCACCAGACGCTCCAGTTTTTCTTTTTCCGGCAGGCCTGTAGTGTTTCTTTGCCTTTGGCTTTGAATTTTGCTTCGGCTTCGAATCGGGTTTCTTCTTCCTCATCACCAGTGTCATCTGTACTGACCTGATTGCTGCTAGAATGAGATTGTGGATTCGCCGTTCCTGTGGACTTTCCTTTTATAGTTAGCTTTTGAAACAGGCTTGTCTAAGCCTCTTTTGTATACGATGTACTTCTCCTTTGTTTAATAAAAAGATAATTGCATTTCAATTTACGAATCTCTTCTTTTCCTCACTAATTGTTTCATGAGTGGGAGTGGCTAATCAGGAACGTAACCGTGTATTCTATACTGCGAACAACGTAACCATTAAAGAACGCGGGATTTAAAAATAAGGGGTCCGAGGGGATCACCGGGTACTAAGGAGCTTTTCTATATTTAAGATGATGTTATAGTGTTAACCTTTCTTAGTGGTTTGGTCCGAGGACCCAAGCGTGTGTCGTGCTCTACTTAAGCACTTTAAGAGTTGCCACAGAGTGTTAACCTTCCCACATCATCTGGTCCGAGGACCGTGGCATGATTGAGTTCAGCTTAAACACTTAGAGGGTTGCCGGTGCGTACTAGTTTCCCCATAGGATTGAGTCCGAGGACCATGCAAGATCTTGGTTCTGTCCAGTACTTTTTCTTTGAAGTAGCTGGTTTCCCCATAGGTTTGAGTCTGAGGACCATGCAAGACCTTGATTCTGTCCAGTACTTTTTCTTTGAAGTAGCTGGTTTCC
Organism: Quercus tomentella; assembly: GCA_028535165.1. Lineage (NCBI taxonomy): Eukaryota > Viridiplantae > Streptophyta > Magnoliopsida > Fagales > Fagaceae > Quercus > Quercus tomentella. The sequence goes on from JAPQVY010000012.1 coordinate 563,604, forward strand.
CCATAGGTTTGAGTCCGAGGACCATGCAAGACCTTAGTTCTGTCCAGTACTTTTTCTTTGAAGTAGCTGGTTTCCCCATAGGTTTGAGTCCGAGGACCATGCAAGACCTTGGTTCTGTCCAGTACTTTTTCTTCCAGTGACTAGTTTCCCCATAGGTTTGAGTTCGAGGACCATGCAAGACTTTGGTTCTATCTAGCACTTTTTCTTTGAAGTAGCTGGTTTCCTCATAGGTTTGAGTCTGAGGACCTTGCAAGACCTTGGTTCTGTCCAGTACTTTTTCTTCCAGTGACTAGTTTCCCCATAGGTTTGAGTTCGAGGACCATGCAAGACCTTGATTCTGTCTAGCACTTGTATTTTCTTCCAATGACTAGTTTCCCCATAAGTTTGAGTCCGAAGACCATGCAAGACCTTGGTTCTGTCTAGCATGCACCACCGCCAAAATGATCTCTTTCGAGGGACTCTCGTTGATAGGAGCTTGATCCTACCATGACTAACCTCGCATTCACTAATGCATGAGCTTTCCCACAGACGGCGCCAATTGTAGGGTCTCGTTTTTCAGCCCAATACCACACGATGGGTGGGATCTTGGATCAGCGGGCCCAATACAATGAATTTGTAGAGAGTGGGCTAAAAAGCTAGGCCTTAGTGGACGGATAATTGTTAGTCATGGTGTTCATAGCGATTACACAGAGGTGAACTGAGCTTATCCAAGAAGATTTTCTCCTCGGCACGGTCTGGGTGGCTCTGGTTCTTGGACCTGGTCTCAGTCCCTCCTTTCTGGATTGCTTCTTCCTCTTTTTATACTAGCTTTTCCCCTCCTTTGAGCGTCCACGTGTAGGTTCAGATTCATAAGGCTGATACTTGTCCCATCAGCCCATACCTAGAGTGGTTGGGGGTGGTTGTAAAAGCTGAAAAGTATGGCTTTATCAGGTGCAGAGTACTTAATGCAGTGATGGCAGCTTTTCCCTCAGATATTTCCATTACTCCCTCTGTCCTCTGCTGTTTAGTACTTTTCTTGTTCAGTGAAATGACCCGGGGTGTCATTGCTAGCAGTAGGTTGCTCCCTTTGTCTTCGGCTACATCTCGGCCGAGGAGGATCCTTCCCGTGGCCGAGGAGGGGGTTTTTCCTTGGGTTGGGCCCTTGGCCCATCGTAGATGTTGACATGGGCTTCTCGGCATTGTACTCCCCACAATTGCCATCGCCAATATTACTATTACTGCGAATCTCATGGTTTTTGAATTAGTTATCTTAACATGTATGAATGGTTGTGCATATGATATATTTGAAATTAAATCCCAGAATTCTAACTTACTAGTGCCCATGGGAGGCTTAGTTTGCGTCTACACATATTTCTAGGGAGTTAAGTGCATAATCCGAGGTGCTGAGGCGCCCATGGGATGCTTAGTTTGCGTCTACACATATTTCTAGGGGGCTAAGTGCATAATCCAAGGTGCCGAGCGTGTTCTTAGGCCATGTTTGGTACTTAGATTTTCTTGGAGTATCTAGTTTCCCCATAGGTTTGAGTCCGAGGACCATGCAAGACCTTGATTCTGTCTAGTACTTAGATTTTCTTGGAGTATCTAGTTTCTCCATAGGTTTGAGTCCGAGAACCATGCAAGACCTTGGTTCTGTCTAGTACTTAGATTTTCTTGGAGTATCTAGTTTCCCCATAGGTTTGAGTCCGAGGACCATGCAAGACCTTGGTTTTGTCTAGTACTTAGATTTTCTTGGAGTATCTAGTTTCCCCATAGGTTTGAGTCCGAGGACCATGCAAGACCTTGGTTCTGTCTAGTACTTAGATTGTTGCCAAGATACGAGACATATAATCATAATAGACTTAAAATTTTGAACTAGAGAAGTACTTCTATTAATAATAATGCCTTCTCAGGTTATTTACATTCCACGGACGGGGTACAGCTTTTTCATCTAAGTCTTCTAGGTAGAAAGCTCCTATTCCTGCAACTGAGATAATTCGGTATGGCCCTTCCCAATTGGGTCCAAGCTTACCCCAGGACGGGTTCTTCGCAGCACCCACAACTTTCCTTAGCACCAATTCCCCTGGTGCTAGTGGTCTGAGCTTCACATTGACATCATAACCCTGTTTGAGCTTCTGGTGGTAATAGGCTAGATGGATCATTGACTTTTCTCTTCGTTCGTTGATTAGGTCTAGGTTCTTCCCTAGTAGTTCATCGTTACCGTCCGGGGTGAAGGAGTCCGTCCTCAGCGTTGGGAAGTTTGCCTCTATGGGGATAACAGCCTCGGCCCCATAGGTTAGGACAAAAGGTGTCTCCCCTGTTGACCGTCGTGGTGTAGTCCGATAAGTCCATAAGACGTGCGGCAGCTCTTTTACCCATCTTCCCTTGGCGTCGTCCAGCCTCTTCTTAAGCCCATTAACTATGACCTTGTTAATAGCCTCGGCTTGTCCATTCCCTTGAGGATAAGCTGGGGTTGAGTACCTGTTAGTGATCCGCAGCTCGTAGCAATATCTTCTGAAGGCCTTACTATCAAACTGGAGTCCATTATCTGAAATGAGGGTGCGAGGGAGCCCGAATCGTGTAACAATGTTTCTCTAAATGAATTTCTTAGCATCCACATCCCTGATGTTGGCCAGGGGCTCAACTTCGACCCATTTGGTGAAGTAATCCGTGCCGACCAGTTGATACCTTTTATTTCCCGCTGCCTTCGGGAAAGGTCCCACAATATCCAGGCCCCACTGGGCGAACGGCCATGGGCTGGACAGAGAGTTGAGGATTCCGCCCGGCTGATGAATATTTGGGGCGAACCTTTGGCACTGGTCACACTTCTTAACGTACTTCAGGGCTTCCCTCTGGGTAATGGCCCGGTGGGATAGGGATCTTCCTCCTGTGTGACTCCCGCAGATCCCTTCGTGCAGCTCCTCAAGTAGTAGCTCTGATGCCTCAGGGTGGACACACAGTAAATATGGTCCGGAGTATGAGCGTTTGTATAGTTTGTGGTCCTCGGATAGCCAGAACCGAGGAGCTTTTCTTCGTATTTTTTTCGCCTCCGAATTTTCCTCGGGCAAGATGTCATCTTTGAGGAACCTCACCATAGGGTCCATCCAGCTGGGGCCCGCCCTAACCTCATGAACAGGGACCATGCCTTTCGTTCCTTCATTCGTTCTATCCAAATGCTCGACGAGAATAATTCGAGGCAGATCCCCTGCCGAGGATGTGGCAAGCGTGGCCAGTGATTCTGCATGAGTGTTTCCACTTCTGGAGACATGCGATAGGCTGAAGAGATCGAAGCCCGACTGCCGGCGTTTGACCCGACTTAGGTACTCTTGGATCCTCGCATCTCTGGCCTCTAATTCCCCCTTTACCTGGCCCACTACCAGTCTCGAGTCCGAGAACATTTCCACTGCTTTTCCCCTCATTTTCTGTACCATGGCAATTCCTTGTAGCAAGGCCTCGTACTCGGCTTCGTTGTTCGTGGCCAGGAACCCAAGTCTAAGGGACTTCTCTATGACGGCTCCTTCGGGAGATATTAGGACTAGCCCCACTCCGAATCCCCTTTGATTGGCTGTGCCATCAACGTACACCCTCCAATATGGGGGTCCTGGCGTGGAGATTACTCCAACCGATTTTCCATTCATGTTTTGCTCCTTTACTATTATTTCTATTGGTGGTTCAGCAAATTCGGCCACTAAGTCGGCTAAGACTTGGCCCTTTATGGAGGTCTGAGGCATGTATTTGATGTCGAAAGCCCCCAGAATCGTGTTCCATATGGCGATCCTTCCAGTGTAATCAGCGGTTCGAAGTACAGATTTCAAGGGTAGTTAGGTTAGAACAACCACTGTGTGGGCTTGGAAGTAATGGGGGAGCTTCCGTGTGGTGTGGACCACAGCCAATATGGCCTTCTCCAGGGGTAGGTATCTGACCTCAGCTTCATGCAGTGACTTACTCACGTAATAGACTGGCTTTTGGATGCCATTGTCATCTCGTATTAGCACCAAGCTCACAGCATGGGGGGCCACAGCAATATATGCGTACAGGACTTCATCGGCCTCGGGGCTGGACATGATAGGTGGTCGGGATAGGTACTCCTTGAGTTGCTGGAAGGCCACAACACAGTCCTCGGACCACTTAAACCCCTTCCACTTGTTAATCAAGAGATAGAACGGTCTACATCTATCTGCCGACCTGGAAATGAATCAATTGAGGGCTGCGATCATCCCAGTAAGCTTTTGGACCTCTTTTGCGTTTTGTGGTGGTTTCAGGTCGTTTATAGCCTTGATTTGGTCGGGGTTAACCTCGATTCCCCTATGAGTAACCATATAGCCCAAAAACTTGCCCGATCCCATGCCAAACGAGCATTTGGAAGCATTTAGGCGCAGCTTATGCTTCCTTAAGACGCCAAAGGTGCTGCCGAGGTCCCTTAAATGTTCGGACACCGCTTTACTCTTCACCACCATGTCATCGATATAGATTTCGATGCTCTTGCCCAATTGTGGTTCAAACATTCTTGTCATCATCCGTTGATAAGTGGATCCTGCGTTCTTCAAACCAAATGACATTACCTTGTAGTGGTAGTTCCCAGTAGGTGTCACGAAGGCCGTTTTCTCCTGATCCTCCAATGCTAGTGGTATTTGATGATAGCCTTGAAAGGCATCTAAGAAGCTCATTCGAGGATGGCCCGCTATCGCATCCACTAGCTGGTCTATCCGAGGCATTGGGAACGGGTCCTTAGGGCACGCCTTATTTAGGTCTGTGAAGTCCACACAAACTCGCCACTTCCCACTCTTCTTCTTGACCACCATAGTGTTGGCCAACCATTCGGGGTAAAAAACTTCTTTGATAGCTCCTGCACGCTTAAGCTTTGCCATCTCGTCTCTAATCGCATCAGCGTGCTCTCTCGACGGGCGACGAGGTGGCTGCTTCTTGGGAATGATGGACGGGTTGACATTGAGATGGTGACAGATGAAGGCCGGATCGATCCCGGGAGCATCGCAAGCATCCTAGGCAAACACGTCGATGTTTCTTTTGAGGAACTTAATTAATTCCTCCTTCTCCTGAAGAGGCAACTGAGCCCCTACTCGAAAGAATTTCTCCAGATCGCCGCCAATAACCACCTTTTCCAAGTCTTCGCATTTCGCCTCGTTGGCGACTGTGTCAGGGGGCGAAGTCGGGGTCTTTGATTGCTATAGGCTCTTTTCAGCAGAGGCCGAGGACTCCACATCGAGCCGATGAGAAACGGCAGCCACCACACAATGCCTTGCCATGGACTGGCTCCCACGAATTTCGTGGACTTGGTCCCTTGACGGGAATTTCAACTTCTAATGCAGGGAGAAGGCGACAGCCCCCAATGTATGGAACTAGGGTCTGCCGACGATGGCCGTATATGGAGAGTAGGTACCACGATAAAATTCACTTCCACCATCTCTGGGCCGGTCTGGATGGGTTGCCTAATCATGCCTTTTGGGATAACAAGCTTCCCATCGAAGTTCATCAAAGGGGAGCTATAGGGCATCAGGTCCTCTGATTTTAACCCCAGCCCCTTGTAGAGATCTGGGTACATAACCTCGACAGCACTGCCGCCATCCGCCATTACCCTTTTCACATCGTAGCCCCCAATTCTAAGAGTGATCAATAGTGCATCGTCATGGGGTTGGATGGTACTGACCATGTCTTCTTCTGAAAAGCTCAAGGCCGGGTGAAGACTCCTTCTGGCCCTCTTCGGCTCTTGCTGGGACTCCCCGGCAGGCAGCTGAGCCACAGATAACACCCGAGAAGGGCGCGTGCCTGTTCTTCCTAGCACGGCCAAGATTACATTGATCTTCCCTACGGGCAGCCTTAGGGCAGCGTCTCTCTGGGGTTCCTGATGGATCTAGCTTTGGTGACCACTAGAATGATGTAGGAGGTGCTTCAGCTTTCCTTCTCGGACGAGCTGGTCCAGGTGGTTCCAAAGGTTCCTGCAATCCTCTATGGTATGCCCGTGGTCCTGGTGGTATTGGCAGTAAAAGTTCTGATTGCGCCTCGTGGACTCTCCAGCCATCTTATTCGGCCATCTAAAGTATGGCTTGTTCTTGATTTTCTCCAACACCTGATGCACTGGTTCTCAGAATACAGCGTTAACGGCTTGTGTGTGGGTTGCGCCGGGCTGCCCTGTGAAATCTCTCCTCGGGCGGTTGCTGTTGTATCGGTCCGACCTGAAATCCCTCCTCTCTTGGGGGATAACCTTCTCTTTTCCCTTACCTTGCAGCTGATCTTCCTCTACTCGTTTGTATTTGTCAATCCGATCCATCAACTGGTGCACACTGGTAACAGGTTTGCCTGCCAACGACTTCTTTAAGCCATGCTCGGCCAGGAGGCTACTTTTGAAGGTGCTGATGGCGACTTCGTCAAAATTGCCTTCCAGTTCGTTAAACATCTCCCAATAACGGTCCGAGTAGGCCTTTAGAGTTTCTCTATCATGCATAGACAACGATAATAGCGCACTCAAGGGCCGAAGGGCCCTGCTGTTCGTAACGAAACGGGAGCCAAAGGCTTGGGTTAGCTGTCTATACGAATCTATGGAATTCGTCTTTAGGCAATTGAACCATTTCATCGCCACAGGTCCCAAACTGGATGAGAAAACCTTGCACATTAGCGCCTCGTCTCTAGAATGTACATCCATCCTTTGGTTAAACTGGCTCACGTGCTCTACGGGGTCTGTTTTGTCGTTATAAAGGGTGAAAGTCGGCTGCTGGAATTGTCAAGAAAGCGTAGCGCCTTCTATGCAGTGCATGAAGGGTGATTTGGAGAGCTGGTCCAATGCCTTGCTCATGGCATCGTTTCTCGAGCCCTTAGGAGATGGGCTTTTACGTTCGCGCCTCCGGAAATGCTCTTCTTCATGGGAGAAGGTCTCGCTTGGAGGAGTCCTCGATCTTTGCCTATAATCGTCATCACTTTCGTCATCGAAGGGTATGTCATGCCTAGAATGAGATGACCTTCGTTGTGCATGGTAAAACTTCATCTTCAAGTCTTCTATCTCTTGCTGCATGGCCCGCTTATCATTCTGTCTCTAGGATGCATGGCTCTTAACTTCTTTTGGTTGCGTGACCCGGTTGTTGTTTTGTCTCTAGAGTACATGGTTGCCCACACGAGAATGGCTTTTACTGGTTTGAGTGGTGTTCACACTTCCCTCCCGGAATCTTCCATTTTCTTCATTTCGAGTACGCTCAGGGTTGGGGAAATTACCCTGTTGTTGGGATTTGGCTGGTTCGGGCTGATGGGAGCCTGCTTGATGAGGGCCTGATCCTGCCATGCCTGATTGTTGTCCTCACTAACACACAAGCTCTCCCCACAGACGGCGCCAATTGTAGGGATTGGGTTCGAACACTGCTTTCGTGAGAGAAGTGGATTCAAGCCCAACTAGTCCAATACAATAAATTTGTAGAGAGTAGGTTCAAGAACTAGGTTTTAGCGAGGATTGCAACGACTGGACATGGTTATGAATGAGTTGAATAACAGATACACAGGCTAAAACGGGAAACTCCGTCCTCGGGCCTCTCGTCCGAGGAGCTTAATGTTCTTATTATTTCTTTTACGCTAGGTTACAATGGTCCTAGAGATGATACGTAATGCTACTGACCTCTCTCTCTTTCTCCCTCCCCCTTTCATGGAGGAATTCTTACATTATATAGCCCTTCTCAGTTGATCCTAACCTTCCATCTGTTGATCAGGCAGGTTACTACTTGAGTGCTTGTCCCATTAGCCACCTTCCCTCACCCTCTGTTAGTTGCGGCAACCAAAGCCACACTGTTCAGGGGTCTTTTCCCCATTAATGCAGCCAGAACGTTAGTTGGTGCATTCAATGTGGAGGTGACAACTTCTCCTTGAACCGCTCCTACACTGTACCTACGTGCGCGTCCTACTGTACTCGCCCTTTCTTCTGGGAACGCTCTGGAGGCTGTCTTTGATGGCGTGCCGTTCTTTCCTTCTAGGTTCTGGAATGGCGAGGACAGGATCGTCCTCGGCTACATCTCTAGGCCATTTGGACTTTCGTTGCACGTCCTCAGCAACATCTCTCCTCGGCACTGGCCTTGGGCCCTAGTGCAAAGTGGGCCGGGATCACAAATTCTTTGGCCCCACAATTACTATTAGACCCATATTTTTAAATAAATGGTTGAATATATAGAGGCATTTTGGAAGTTTCAATAACAATTTCATTAAATTTCATTTCATTCTCTCTGAATCCTCCTAATTTTGGAGGAAATGAAAAAATTGAGCGTTTGAGGGAATAGAGAATAATGCGTGTTCCTTCATACTCATTCCATTTCCTCCCACTTAAACTTATAAATAAGGAAATGATATTTTCATTTTCTTTATTCAAACTTCCAAACAAGGGACTTGAAGCAATATTTTAAAAATATTATTTTCATTCTATTCTATTCCATTCTATTCCCCTCCTCCCAAACGGAGTGTAAATGAGAAATAAAAAATGGTCATGTTCGAATTGTGTATTATAGCAATGTGAAACCGTATTCTCTTCATTTGCATAAGCATGGTAGATTTTACACTTTGATTTAGCTGTATCGTTCAAATCCCTAATCTAGGTTGATTTATTATTGACTTCAATTTATGATTGGAATGAGAGAATGTGTTGGAGGGCATTGGTGGAAGGAGAGAGAGAGAGAGAGAAAGAGAGAGGGTTATGTGGGAGCTAATCAATGTTAATGTTGTGGAGTGGGATATTAAATGAGTTATATTGGTTAGAGTATGCCACCTAGTAGTTTGGAAGAATCTCCTCCAATCTGGGTTGTAGTTAAGCTTTGTCCTTAAATCTCATAGGCATTTTAAATTTTTTTTTTTAAGACAAAATTTGGTTACAAACTTGGTTATAGTTTAAGGCTACAATTTCCTTTAAAAAAAAATTAATATTGCTACATATTTTTGGAAATCTAATCGTTGGATTGCGCATGTTTTCTACTCTCTCAACACTCATGTCAAATTTTGTGCCAATCGAATGTTATTTATTATATGATCCATAAACTCATTTTTTATACATAATTTTAGACTACAAAAATTTGGAATTTTAATAGTTGATTGATGATGTAGCTATTAATCTTTTAATATATTGGAATTTTTGCAAGCATGAAGGATATAAAAAGAAAATTTAATCCAATGGTGGATTTGTCAAAATTCACATAAAATAAAAGAGATTTTTTTTTTTGAAAATTCCAATAAAAGAGATATTAAGTGAGGTTGTAGCCAAACTTTGTCATTTTTTTAAGAAGCATTTGGTACACACGACTAGAATAATAATATTTGTGTACTATAAATAAAAGTTGTTGAATAAAACAACTATTCCTATTCCTTAGTTTGATAGTAAGATTAGTTGTTATATATGGAATTTAGTAAAAAATATCGCATATGGAAAATTTTTATTTTTATTTTTTGAAATTATATTAATTTCAAAAGTTGTTACACTTATTACAACTTTTTTAAAGAGAAATAATTATTTATTAGAGCATGTTTGGTATACTGAACGAAGGTTACACTAAAAATAGTAATTTTTATTACGAAAAAATGTAATAATAGGATAACTATTCATTTCATAAGTTTGGTTGTTACTTATGAGAATTTGTAAAAAACGATGTGAAAACTTTAACTTTTTCTTAAATATATTTAATTTAAAAATTGTTACATATAATAAGGAATAGCCACTAAAATAATTTTAAAAAGAACTAACTATTTCTCAATTTAAGGAATAATTGTTTTTAAGGAATGAATTAAACTTAAATATGTAATCTTGTTTGGTGATGAACTCGAACTCAACTCGTCTTCAAAATAAAATAAAATGAACAAATTTTAATTTTTAATACTTAGCTCAGTTTCTCTTGTTTACGACAATAATCAAAATGATAAAAATGAAACTTAAAGTACTGAAATATATTTTATTTATTTTTAATAATTTGATAATTACAATGAGAAAGAGGGAGACCAAAAAGTTACTAACAAGTTGGACAAACAACACTCTTAAAAGACAATTGCCAAATTTAAAAGATGTAATTTGTATTTTTACAATTAAAAAAAAAAAAAAATCTAACAAATATATTGTCTTTTTTGAGAAGATAACGAATATAATTTTGTTAAAAAAAAAATCTTTAATTTATTTTTTAATCCCTAAGAAGAGTCTTCAAGAGGACACGACGGTGTGAACGTCATAGGAGAGAGAGAGAGAGAGAGAGATAGGTGGGCTATAATGAGATAATCCACTGGTTAAAGGGTCTCAAAACTCGAATACAGAGAATATCTCACAGTGTCTATAGAACTACAATAGAAAAGAAAGGAATATATAATTTATTATTATTATTATTTATAATTAATTCATCATTAATAATATATTAGGGTTTCGAAGAGAAGAACCGCAAGCAACAATCGAATCGAGTTTGTTTGGAGTTAGAGAAAAGAAAACGCAATCGTAGTAGTAGTTGTTGGGTAGTTGATAAAAAAAAAAAAAAAAAAGCTGGGGAGCAACAGCGTTGAATCTCGATCAGGTTTCACCCGGTGTTTCTGTTGCACTGATTGGCTGGTGCGCTACTGGCGCCGCTCATCTTCCGCTTCCGCTTCTGCCATGGATAACATGGACATCGATTCCTCTTTCGATACCAACACTCTCAAGCCCCCTGATCAAATCCTACGGGTACTCCTTTTTTTTCATTTCATTCATTTCTGAATTCCTTTTGTGGTGGTTTGCTTTTCCTCATAAATCAAACAAACTTGTATTCTTGTCAGAGAATTGAAATTAAATTCTTGATGCTATATGCATATTGGAATTTTAATTTAGTTTCAAATACGTGGGGGGATAGGGTTTATACAATAATTTGATTATAATGCGTTCCTCAATGTTGCTCCTTTGGCATCAAAATAATCCGCTTAGCCCATCCGGGATGAATTAGGTACGACACTGACACCGCAACATGATAATTTTTGAAAAATTAGGACACAAATTAGGACACGACAAGTCGGGGATTTGTATATTGATTAATTATTAACTATGTTTTTATTTATATTTTTAAATATTGTTAAGCATTTTTTTTTCATATATAATGTTAAACATATATCAGAGCAATAATGGGTAATTGAATTCATGACTAATAAATGATATTTAGAAATTAGAATACAAATCAAGAATAAGATTTAAAAAGAGTAAATAAAAGATAACTAGATAAGCGTTCAAAATTGAAACTAAAAAGAAATAAAAGATTAGTGTCCCTCCCATGTCTGGCCCTGTCCTGCAATTTTTATAAACAAAATATAAAAAAGGACATGGCTAGGACACGTGTGCAGAAGTGTCCCAAATGCGTTCCTTGTCTGACACGGATATGACACCCCAAATGAAGTGTCTTACACGGCAACTGGTTTTGGCAGATGGGGTCAGTTGCTTGTAGGCTTTACACGAGAAAGGTTCTGTGCATTATCAAAAAAGATTCCTATATATATATTGGTTCGTAAAACTTCTGCTTGCAAATAGTTTTTCTTACTTTGGTGAATGTTTTGTTGTAAATGTTTAAGTTTAGAACCTTACTAAGGAAGTTTAGTATGCATGTGTGTGTTATTGTTGTTATTTGTAAAATTTGGGTTTATAGGTCTTATAGTTTCACATTTTGTATATTCATTTGAAACCAGAGGCTTGCTCAGATTGGAGTTCCTGAAGAGGTATCTGATCAACCTAGTTTAGTTGCGTTTGTCAAGGATGACAAGTCTCGAATGTTAGAGCTTGTATCTGCTATATTGCCTACTGATGAGGAAGTGGGGGGAGCACTCCGGGATGCTAAGTCAGGTTCTAAAAGATCTTCCATTAGTATAAAAAGACGATTTCGAGAGAGCATGTTGTGGTTACAATGGTTGATGTTTGAGGGTGAACCAGCTAGTGCCCTAAAGAACCTCTCCAGAATGAGTTCTGGGCAACGTGGTGTTTGTGGTGCTGTTTGGGGAAATAATGATGTAGCGTATAGGTGTCGGACTTGTGAACATGACCCAACATGTGCAATCTGTGTTCCTTGTTTTCAGAATGGGGACCACACTGGCCATGATTATTCTATTATTTATACGGGTGGTGGTTGTTGTGATTGTGGGGATGTTACGGCATGGAAACGTGAGGGCTTCTGCTCAAAGCATAAGGGTGCAGAACAAATACAACCCCTTCCAGAGGAGGTTGCAAACTCCGTGGGACCCGTCCTTAATGCTCTTTTTATTTGTTGGAAAAACAAGTTATTAGTTGCAGAAACTATTCCTCAAGAAAATCCTAGAGCAGGTGATCGTATTTCAGAGCAAATGAAGGTGGCAAATGAACTAACATTTGTGGTGGTGGAGATGCTTTTAGAGTTCTGCAAGTACAGTGAGAGTTTGCTCAGTTTTGTTTCGAGGATGGTCTGTTCGTCACTTGGTTTATTGCAGATTCTGGTGAGAGCAGAGAGGTTTTTGAAAGATGACATAGTGAAGAAGCTCTATGACTTGCTTTTGAGACTGCTTGGAGATCCTTTCTTCAAGTATGAGTTTGCTAAAGTATTTTTAAGCTACTATCCAACTGTTGTAAATGAAGCCATAAAAATGGGCAATGATAATGGCTCCAAGAATTATTCACTACAATCTACATTCTCTGTGCAAATCTTTACTGTACCAACTCTGACACCGCGCCTTGTAAAGGAAATGAACCTACTTGTTATGCTGTTGGGATGTGTGGGAGACATTTTTGCTGCATGTGCTGGTGAAGATGGTCGTTTGCAGGTAATACATGTTTTTTGTTTCTCCTTTGCAAGTGGGTAGGTTTCTATCATCATGGTGGAATTAATGATATCTGTTAAAACATGCATGGAAATAAATATTGCCTTAGAAAATATTTCGAGATTAATTAATTGATAATTATCTCTCTTCAAAACAAACAACATAAATTGTTTTACATGGTTTTAAAATCCATCCTATTTTATTTTTAGGGGATAGAGATTTTCCCTTTCTTTTCCGCTTTATTTCAAAAGATTGTTGATGAATTATTCCTTTGCAGATTGCTAAGTGGGCAAATTTGTACGACACTACCATTCGTGTGGTAGAAGATATTCGTTTTGTTATGAGCCATGCTGTAGTGTCCAAATACGTAACCCATGACCAGAAAGATATATCAAGAACTTGGATGAGACTTTTGGCTTTTGTGCAAGGGATGAACCCTCAAAAGAGAGAAACAGGCCTCCATATAGAAGAAGATAATGAGAATATGCTTTTGCCTTTCGCTTTATGTTATGCTATTGCTAATATCCATTCTATCTTTGTGGATGGGGCATTTTCAGTCTCTAGTAGCAAAGAGATAGATGAAATTTTTTCTAGCACATGCAATCAAGATATGGGTGATGGAGATAGCCTAAGACATGCAAAAGTAGGACACTTATCCCAGGAAAGCTCTGCATGTAGTGCCTTAGCACGTACATCAAAGCTCGCTGAAGTTAAATCTGATACTGATTTTTGTCTCTTAATTCCACCACCTGTCAAGTGGTTAATAAATGAGTGTCTGAAGGCTATTGAGAATTGGCTGGGAGTTGATAACACATCTGGAGCTGCTCTTAACCTATTTTCTCCAAATACTAGCAGTAACCCTGGTAGTAATTTTTCAGCATTTAAGGAAACATTATCTAAGATTAAAAAAGGCAAATATATTTTTGGCAGACTTGCCAGTTCAAGTGAAGATCATGGTAGGCAATATTCTTCTCATGTCCACTGTGGTGATATGGATTTTGACTTGGAGAATGGTAAAAGGGATACTGTAGCCTGTAACTCTGCCAGGTCTAATGACATTCTGATGGAAGTAGATACGATGGATATAGATGTACTACGTGTTCTGAGTTCGTCTGATTGGCCAAACATAATTTATGATGTTAGTTCACAGGAGATCTCTGTTCATATTCCATTGCATCGGTTGCTTTCCTTGCTTTTGCAGAAAGCATTGAGAAGATGTTTTGGTGAATCTGCGGTGACAAATGTGACTATTGGTAGTTCTGCTAATTTGTTATCGACAAGCTGCATTGACTTCTTTGCACATGTTCTTGGGGGTTGCCACCCATTTGGGTTTTCTGCCTTTGTAATGGAGCATCCTTTACGGGTTAGGGTCTTTTGTGCTGAGGTTCATGCTGGAATGTGGAGAAAGAATGGTGATGCTGCCCTATTATCTTGGGAATGGTATCGGTCAGTTCGGTGGTTAGTAAATCATGCAATGTGATAAATGTATTCATGTGAATATAAGTTTGTTTTTTGCATATTCTTTTTCCTTGGGAAGAGAGGCAGGGGGTGATTGTGTCTTTTGTTTTTGATAATTTCTTGCTACAGGTCTGAGCAGGGTTTAGAGCTTGATCTATTTCTGCTACAGTGCTGTGCTGCGTTGGCCCCACCTGACTTATTTGTCAATAGAATTCTAGAACGCTTTGGGCTGTCAAAGTACCTTTCTCTGAATCTTGAACGGTCTAACGAGTATGTGCTCGTTTTTTTAATTTCTATATGATATTACAATTTTTAGCTGTCAAGCTTGCAACTTTATCTGTCTTGTTCTATGTTTCTTTTAATGGACTGACTATTGTCTATTAGAACCATCAGTTCATGCACCTTTTAGTGAAATATAGATATCCCCTGTAATGTTTCCCTTGGAGATATTTTTCTATTATGTGTTGAAGTCAACAGAGTGGTATTGGTCAGTTTACCCAATATTCTTACACTTGGGTGAACAGTATTCTTTCTTAATATCATCTTGAAGTTTTACTCATGAGTGTAGCCTTTTGATGTTACCTTCAGAGGTTGCGTCATAGGAAGACTGAGTTCATATCTGATTCAGTAGCATTTCTTTATCTTTTCTTAAAGAACACTTGTTTTCAGGTATGAACCAGTTCTGGTGCAGGAAATGCTCACTCTTGTTATACAGATAGTTAAAGAAAGGAGATTTTCTGGGCTAACTACAGCTGAAAGTTTGAAAAGGGAGTTAATTTGTAAGTTGGCCATTGGAGATGCCACTCGTAGTCAATTGGTGAAATCTCTCCCCCGTGACCTCTCTAAGTTTAACCAGCTTCAGGAAATTTTGGATACCATTGCTACATATTCCAGTCCATCTGGGTTTAATCAGGTTTTCCTTTGTACCTAAACTACATGTTAGTTTTCCTAAGTTGACATGCACTAGTCCTGATATTTTTTGTATCTCAGGGTATGTACTCACTGCGGTGGACATATTGGAAAGAACTGGATTTATACCACCCTCGTTGGAACTCACGGGATTTGCAAGGTGCGGAAGAAAGATACTTTCGCTTCTGTAGTGTCTCTGCATTTACCAGTCAGTTGCCCAGGTGGACTAAGATTTATCCTCCACTCAAAGAGGTAGCTAAAGTAGCCACTTGTAAGGTGGTCCTTGAAATTATCCGTGCAGTGCTATTTTATGCTGTTTTCACTGATAAATGGGCTGAATCACGTGCTCCTGATGGTGTTCTTCTTACTGCATTGCATTTACTATCGTTAGCATTAGACATCTGTTATCAGCAGAGAGAATCTAGTGATCAGTCATGTTCTACTGGACGTTTGGTTCCCATCCTAGCTTATGCTAGCGAAGAAATCCGGGAGGGATTAGATTATGATGCTGGTAAACAAAGCTTGTTGTCACTTCTTGTTTTTTTGATGAGGATGCATAAGAAAGAAAACGCAGACAACTTTTCAGACTCAGGCAGTTGCAACCTTTCTTCTCTGATTGAAAGTATATTGAAGAAGTTTGCTGATATTGATTCTGGATGTATGGCCAAATTGCAACAACTTGCACCTGAAGTGGTCAGTTATCAAACACATTCCAATTTTAGTAGTGATGCCAATATCCCAGGGTCAGCTTCCGATGGTGAGAAACGCAAGGCAAAAGCACGAGAGAGACAGGCAGCTATTTTGGTGAGATTCATTCTATTACTTCTGTTCACATTTGTTCCTGCAACTTCGCCAGAAACACAGTACTAAAGTGTGTGCCCATGTTTAGCCAGAGATGCTTGATTTGAATACCTTATTCAGTAGGAGAATTCCTTGTTTCGTACTTTGTTGATTGGCTAATTTCCTGGATGTAAAAGGTGATTGTGTATCTGGTTGTCTGTTCACCTGAGTATATCACTTATTGTGCTGACCCTAGGTCGGTCACACTTTGCTCAACAATTCTTGAACCTTTTTTATGTAGAAAAACTGAACCTACCCTGATCTGACTGTATCCGTTATTCTTTGGTTGCACTAAATAAAGTGTTGCCCTGATAAGAGTTAACTTACTGGGTTTGTCATGCAGGAAAAAATGAGAGCTGAGCAATCTAAGTTTTTGGCAAGCATTGATTCTACTGTGGATGAAAGTTCAAAATCTGGACAAGAATTAAGTAGCTCTGATGTTAGAGATGATTCAGATGAGTCTGCACAAGTTGTTTGCTCTCTTTGTCATGATCCCAACTCCAAAAATCCCATATCATTCTTGATTCTTCTTCAGGTTAGCAACTCTTTTGTGTCTCTTCTTATTTCTGTTCCTTACTAGGTTTGAATAATATCTCTATATGAGCTGATGTATATCGTTCGCATCTTGAGTAAAGAATTGATGATATATTGTTTGTTCTTGGAACAAGAAATCTAGGCTTGTGAGTTTCATTGACAGAGGTCCCCCATCATGGGAACAATTTCGCCAGTCAGAGAAGGAGCATGCTTCTATTGCCACAGACAAGGTGACTAATGACTCTGGAATAAGCACATCCTCAGATGGTTCAGGCTTGATTTCATCTTCCCCATCAGCACAGTTGGTTCAGAATGCAGATGATGGATTTTCTTATTATGGGAAACCTGAGGAAGTCGAATCTTTTGAGACATTGGAACAAGATATGTACATCTCCATACGTAAAGAAGTGCATGATAATATTCTGGATTCAAATTTTATGGAGGACAATAAACCTTCTACTTCTGAAGGGGGCTTAGAAAGAAGCAGAGTTGCTGAATCTGTCTTGCTTAAAAATTACATAGCTGCTCTTTCGAAAGAGACAAAAGAAAGTCCTTCAGCGTCTGAAGATGCTCAGAAGGATAAGTCTTCTGTAGAATCTACTTCAAAGTGTCCAGCATATGATGGATTTGGACCTACAGATTGTGATGGAGTTCATCTTTCTTCCTGTGGGCATGCTGTGCATCAGGGATGTCTTGATCGCTATTTATCTTCAGTGAAGGAGAGGTAAGTCCCTGGAAAGTGGAAATTCAACTATTATTACTATTTGGAATTATGGATCTTCCTGATTGCTTTTTGTCTGAACTCTGGATATCTTGTCTTTGAAAGAGGGAAGTTGAAAATTGAAATATGCCAAATCTTTGGTGATTCTGTAGATATGTTGAAACAAATTGAAATGATATCTATAGGTTTATTGCATCCTATGTGTTGTGAAGGAGAGACTTTAATGCGTTTGTTTATTTAAATATCTAAGATATGTTCTGATATTGTTAACCCAGATATGTCAGAAGAATTGTTTTTGAAGGAGGGCATATCGTGGATCCAGAACAGGTAAATCCTCCTGTCTTTAATTCTCTGTAGTTAATGGAAGTGGGTTATTATTTCTCATTTTTATCTGCCATGTACTTTTTTGTCAGGGGGAGTTCCTCTGCCCTGTATGCCGCCGACTTGTAAATTCTGTCTTGCCTGCTTTACCTGCCGATTTTAAAGAGGTTCCGAAGCAGCCTGTAAGTGCAACTTTGAGTTCCTCACTTGCTGCTGGACCTTCAACCTCATCATCTGAAGAAATTGGTTCTCTTCGCATTCAGCAAGCCTTGGCTCTCTTGCAATCTGCAGCCAATATGGTTGGGAAGGGTGAAATTCTTAAAGTTTTCACCCTGCGGAGAAATGGAAGAGTGCTGCCAAATCTTGAGCCTGTTTGTCGGGTGCTCTCAAAAATCTTTTATCCAAACAAACAGGATAAGTTGCCAGAGTCTGCGAGGATAAGCCACTCAATGCTTATGTGGGATTCACTTAAATACTCCCTGATATCAACAGAGATTGCTGCACGTTGTGGAAGGAATCAAATGACTCCAAATTATGGTATAAGTGCCATATATGGGGAACTAAAATCTTCTACAGGATTTATGTTGTCCTTGTTGCTAAAAATTGTCCAAAATACCCGAAGTAAGAATGCTATTCACGTGCTTCAAAGATTTATAGGCACTCAGCTTTTTGCAGAGTCTATTTGCTCCGGTATATCCATAGGTTATGGAAGTGGCATGTTTGGACAAGGTACAGTTGTTACATCTGTGCCCTTGCTTATCCTTGAGAGTTAAAATTCCTTTTGTATGTTTCTTTTGAGCTTTCTAGGGAGTTTATATTTGCTTTTGTTACTTGTTAGGGCAGGCATAGAACATGTGCACAGTGAGTGTGTTTTGTAGTGAGAAGAGGGAGGATGGATAAAGATGAAAGGGAAATGGAGTAAATTGCTTTTTTTTCTCTTGTTTGCAGAGTAGGCAAGAAAGTAAAGACCGGGGGGGGGGGGGGATGTGGGGATTGGCCTTTCTCCATCCAGCCACTGCCCAAATTTAATTATAAGTTCTGGAAGCAACTTGTTATAGGATTTAGGGACTGTTCCAGGATTATGAACAGTACATATGAATAGTGTTTTGAGGATTTTGGAGAGCTATTTGATGCATGGGTGTTTTAGGTTTTCAAGGGTTAAAATTTTAGGGTATGAATAGATGCAAATCCAGATCTAATCTTGGTTGAAAATTTGGTGAGAGCTCACTAGAAATTTCAATGAAAAATAGAACGAACTAGGGTTTTTCAGCATCACACCTTGGAATTGGAAGGGGTTGCATTACACAATCCTCAAGAGGAATAGTTACTGAATTCTTCATAAATGTGTTATTACTCCAATAGAAACCCTTACATCCATATATATATATAGGCAGCACACGTATAGAACTTGGACTTCTTGAACCTTAATAAGACTTGGTCTTTTACTACTAAAGCCCAAACTAAATAGCTAATCTAACAAATAAAAACCCATTTATTTAATAAAACTCAAAATAAGACCCAATAGACTACTAGTACATCCCCTGTAAAGAAACCAGAAAATTTCAGAATTTCCTGACATTTAAACCACTGAGGATATATAAAAGGTGCCCCAAAGCTAATTCTAATACAACAAGCCTTAATGATGCAGGTAGATAAGGGCTATGTGTTTAGGCTTGGATTTAGAAAGAAGTGAGAGTTGATTAGAGTGGCTTATAGGTGGAGACACCTCTGCGCAGAGAGTATTTCTTTGAAATTTAGCATTCAAAGCTGAGTAAAATTCTCATTTATCAATCTGAATTACAAATCATTACTAACACTATTTATACTAACTAATTCAAGTTGCCAGGCTTTGCTTGATAGTTGGAACTGTAATTAACTTCTGCAAAAGAGTTAGTTACAGCTGCAACTACCTCAAGCTTACAACAAACTGAAGCTTAGCTGATTCTAACTAAATGCCAGCTCACCCACATGTACCTAAGAGGTACAATCAATTACAATTTGAATACAACAATTAACATGCCTAAATTCTAACTGATCCATGCAAATGAGAATGTCATGATGTAGATGCTCCTGCATCACTTAATCCCAAATTTTTGGAGTTGGCTATGAATCCTTAACAGATTAGTTAGGTTTGGCAACGTGTATACTTTTTCCCTATTCTATTATATTTGAGGTCATATTCACTATTACTTCCTTAATTGTGGAGTCCTTTTTTATTACTTATACTAATGTTAATTTGGGTCTTCCTCTGTCCGTCTAACTGACTCCCTGTTTTAGGTGATCCATCTCAAAAATATAAAACATCCTTTTATACAATAAATCCTAAGTATTATTAGTATCAAGTTATTTTGGGTCTTCCTCTACCTTTTTTAATTCCCTCAGCTTGGATAAACTCTTTCTTACCAGTGCATTAATCGTTCTCCTCTGGACATGACCAAACCATCTCAAATTACTCTCATCTTTTCATCAATAGGAGTTATCCCTATCTTTAAGGGGACAAAGCTAATTCTAATACCCAAGCATTAATTTCGCACATGTTGAATGATGCCATGGCTTTGTTGTTGAATGTGCCAAGGCTACTTGTTTATGATGATTAACATACTCCCAGCTACTGCTGCAGAGCTCAAGGAAGTCTCTTCCTTAGAAGGAAATAGGCCACACACGATACAAGACCCAGGATTGTTAGCTCTTCCGAATCATGAAGATGGAGATGGTTCAAATGAAAAAAATCCGGAAGTCATAAAATATCATCTCACACTAAGGGAGTGAAACATTTGTGAGGAAAAAAGAGCGGCCCTTGCCGCAATCTCTCACCTTGAATTAGCATACCCTCTTTAAAGGGGTGATACAGTAGCTGGTTGGCTTTTTTAGAATAGGCTTTAAAATGGATTTACATAAATGAGGCTGATTGAATGAAAGCCAGTGTGATGTGTTGCTTTATATGATAAGGCAACTTGCTTTATGGCCTTAGCTACAATCATGAGTTGGTAAAAACAGTAATATGCCCTTTGTTTCTGCAGAAATTTTGTCATTTTTACATTAAGAAGGCTCTTTGCAATAAAACATCTATTTACCTATCCAAAAAAAAAAAAAAAGTAGGTAAAAAACAGATGCCTTAGCCCCCTGCCCCCAACAACCCCCCCCCAAAAAAAAAAAAAAACAAAAAAAGTACGTCCAAGATGAGCATTGTGGCTGTTAACACAGTTCTTTTTCTTTGTAATTAATGAAACAATTTGCTTGAAAAAGGGTGGCACTTCATGATGTGTTGACATAATGCATGCCCAGAGAATTTATTTATTTTCATTTTCTTGGAAGTTGATTGTCAATTCTTTATGATACCTTTTGATAGATTTTATACACTTTATAAGTGGTATTACCGTTGCTATGCTTCACAGGTAATATGATGCGTATCTTGAATCAAGTTGCAATGGGAGAATCAAATTCTGATATTCAATTTTGGAATCGAGCTTCTGATCCTGTCCTTTCTCGTGACCCTTTCTCATCATTGATGTGGGTTCTGTTTTGTCTTCCATACCCATTTTTATCATGCGAAGAATCCTTGCTATCCCTTGTGCATGTCTTCTATGTTGTCTCTATAGCGCAGGTGTGTCAATGTCACTTAATTCTTTACATCAGTAATTTCAATTTTCCATTAGTAGTTTCTGATCCTGATAATTGAAATGCAGGCTATAATTACATATCGTGGAATAAATCAAGGCAAGTCGAATGAACCAGGAATTAATGATTCCTTGATTTCTGACATTTCCAAAGTTTTAGGGGACTTTGGATATGTCCAACAATATTTTGTTTCAAACTATGTTGGCCCATCTAGTAATATGAAGGATACAATTCGTAGCTTGAGTTTCCCTTATTTGCGGAGGTGTGCATTGCTGTGGAAACTACTTAATTCTTCTGCCCGAGCACCATTCTGTGAGAGGGACAATATGTTTGATAGATCATCTCTTGCCATCAATGATATGATGGATATCACTGATGGTTCTTCTCTTGTCGAGCTCAATGAAGTTCAACAGTTAGAAACCATGTTTACGATTCCCTCACTGGATGTTGTTCTGAAGAGTGAAGGTGTGCGGTCTCTTGTTTTGAAATGGTTCCATCACTTCCGCAAGGAGTTTGAAGTTCGTAATTTTGGACGTGTCATGCACATAACACCTGCAGTTCCCTTTAAGTTAATGCATCTTCCCCATGTTTACCAGGAAATCTTGCAGAGGTTTGTTTTACTGTTCCACGTCAGATGTGAGTACTTAAGGCACTTTTTTTTCTAGAAAATCTACATTATAAAATATTTATGCTTTATCAGGTTCATAAAACAGCGTTGCCCTGACTGCAAATCTGTCCTTGATGAGCCTGCATTATGCCTCCTGTGTGGTAGATTATGCTCTCCAAGTTGGAAGCCATGCTGCAGGTTCTTGTTCCACCCATCCTTGCAGTCACTGTTACCTATAATGTTTCTCAAAAGTGCACATACACACACTTCTGATCTCAATGTCACAGGACATCAAATCAAACTTTTTCACAGTTCATGTTTTTGATTTAATCTCAAGTTGTTTAGATGCTTATGTTTCAACTACTAACTGGAAATTTGATAATTTGTTTATTTCTTCTGAAGCCAAAGTGGATGCCAAACTCATGCAATGGCCTGTGGTGCTGGCACTGGAGTGTTCCTTTTGATCAGAGTATGCTTTATATGCATCAATATAGTTTGTTTCGGGAGTCCTAAATTGTTTCGCATACGTTTTATTTCATTTTGAGTTCTCTCTTACCTAAGAGGGTGGTTTGTTTGTTGTTTGTTTTTTTCCTTTTCTTCTCTCTGGCAACTGATAAATGATACTCTTTGTTATGCTAGAGAACAACAATCCTGCTACAGAGATCTGCACGTCAGGCTCCTTGGCCATCACCCTACTTGGATGATTTTGGTGAAGAGGTATATATGTCTTGCTTCTGTTGCTTTCTTTCTGTTTTGACGTACTAAATAAAACTTTAGGTTTCTTCTGCTCATTTTTCTACCTCAAAAGGTATTTTTTTGGTTCTAAGTCTCTTCATTTTTCCCCCTCAATTTTTTTTTTTTTTTTTTGGGGGGGGGGGGGGTTTTAAGTCCTAACCAAAAGAGTCTTTATAACAATAATGCTCCCTTTTGATTGGATGTGAAAGTTTTAAAACTTATCTACCTATGCGGTTTTGATTTATTCTTAAAAATTCACTTGCTGATTCAAACCAATTTAGTTGCTTGCCCATGGAAAGATATATAACTGTTAGACATTTTCCTAATTTCATGAAAATTCTGCAATATTTGTATTGAATATCAATTTACTTAGTCAGGATTTCCAGGGGTCTTAGATACTACAGCTGAAAAATGAAGTTCTTGTTTAGTTGTTTGAAGTTTTGTAGCCTTCTGCTACTTTTGTTGTAAATTGGGCCTTTTATGTGTGTATGAAATTATATTTAGAGGTTTTATGCTACTTATGCGCGCTTCTCTTATAATTTTAAATTTTCCATATTGCAGGATATTCAAATGCATAGAGGGAAGCCGCTATATTTGAACGAGGAACGCTATGCTGCTCTAACTTATATGGTGAAGAAAGAAATTCTCTCTCTCTCTCTAAATTTAAAAATCCTCATTTTAGGTTGGGAAAGAATTTTTTGTGTTGTTTATCTATATATGACATTTCCAACAATGGTGCAAGTACTGAGCATAAAGACTTAGTAACTTAAGCTTTTAATTTTATTGTTTACAATTGTTTTTTGGGGCGGGGCGGCGGGGGGTGGGGTGGGGTGGGGTTTGGGGGAGAGGGGGTGCCTTCTGTTCAAATTTCTTTCATTTATTTATTTTTCTCTCTGTCATGGATATTTTGCTTGATAGGTTGCTTCCCATGGCCTTGATCGGAGTTCAAAGGTTCTTCGCCAAACTACTATTGGTTCTTTCTTCATGGTTTAGTTTGGATTACATGTAAATCGTGGGAAGGTTAGTGTTTGCACTGTTTTATGGTTATGGTTAAGTACAGCTCATTTAGGTTAGTTTGCTATACTTGTGTTTTGTGGCACTTGCCTCTTCCTAATTTTTTTAATATATTATTTATGTTTAAGCTTCATTCCAATAAAAGCCAATCCCCCTTTACCCTTATTTTTTTCCACAAGTTTAAAATTTTTTTGCTAAATTACAAATGACGCGCTAACTTCTAAAATTCAATTCAATTATCTGACTTTTAACTTTTTTCAATTTAGTTCTTCCGTCTAATTCAGTTATGTGGGTTTCGTTAACTACCAAAAAATGGTGTAGTTTTGTGTTTTATTTTTTTATTTTATTTTTGGAATTTCGTAAAATTAAAAAAATCCATAAATTATTATTTTTTAAATCATTTTTAAAATTATTTTTTTTGGTTCATAATTGAATACAAAGAAAAGAAAAAAAACGAAAAAAGCTCTTTCATGTTTTGGAAAACCAAGAACTCACCTTATTTTATTTTATTTTATTTTTGTTGATAAGTAATAGAAGTTTTATTGAAGAAAAAAAAAATACTTTGTGTTCACAATGAAGAACACAAAGTACTTGAAGCAATTACAAGCAAATCAATAAGAATAGAAAGATGCAAATAAAAAATGGAACTACATTGTGTAAAACCCCAAATTCAAGACAACGCAAACAAAGTCCCAATTAGCAAAGATTTCAAAAGATCTAAAGGTCTCTCATATCTTCATATCTTTAAATGTATGAGTATTATGCTTCTGCCAAATTAACCACATTAGAAAAGCTAGTACCAAATTCCAAATATTTGAAGAATTTTTCCCAACCAATTCCTCCATGCAAATAGAAGAGATGTGATTGTCTTTGGCATCACCCATTGAACCCCAAACATCAGGATAACTTCACTCCACAACACATGAGCAAACTCACAGTGGAGCAAAAGATGATCCATAGTTTCCCCATCACAACGACACAAGCAACACCAATTAACTAAGAGCAATCCCTTTTTAACAAGATTATCAATGGTGAGAATCCTACCCCAAGCTATTGTCTATAAAAAGAAAGACATCCTTTTAGGTACCTTTACACACCAAATGTTCTTCCAAGGGAAAGAAGCAATAAGGGGACCAGACAAAGAGTTATAATAAGAGTGCACATCAAAAACACCATTCCGTGACAACTGTCAAGTCAAATTATTATCACTCTCACCGCTTGGCATTTGGAATAAAGAAACTCAAAGAAAGTATATACTTCCTCCAACACACAGTTATGAAAGGCTCTGTAGAAATGTATACTCCAGCTTCTACCTCCCCCTTCTGATGAAGAAATAATCAAATCAGAAATCCAAGCATTTTTAGAACAGAGCAAGCAAAAAGGTCGGGATAAAGATCCTTTAGAGGAGGGTGCCCACTCCAAGGATTGTACCAAAACCGAATACGATGACCTGCTCCCACCGCATACAATACATCCAGAGAGAGTTTCTAAACTCTTTGCACCCGCCCTAATATTCTTCCACATCCCACAGCCATGTGTCCTAACAATTCTAGTGCACCATCTCCTTCTAATTTCGCTATTACCTGACGCCATAAGAAATTGACTTCAATCCCAAAATACCATAATCACTTTCCAAGCAAGGCTTGGTTAAACAACCCAATCCTCCGGATCCCCAAACCACTTGCCTCTACTAGCAAACAAACCTTTTTCCATGCGACTAAAGGGTATTTGAATTCATCCTCAGATGTCCCCCATAGGAAATTCCTTTGAATAATTTCTAATCTAGTCGCCATAGATTGAGGAATGGTAAGCAAGGATAAATAATAGGTTGGAAGACTTTTTTTGATAGGTAATAAAGATTATATTAAAAAACACTACCTTATGCAAAAAACATACTAAGTACATAGGAGGGAGCTAAGGAACATGGGGAGAGAATCACTAGAGGTGAGTCCCCACGCCCTAGACCAATCAAACAAAGTGCCACTGAAAGAGGCCAATAGCTGGTCAACCGAGCTATCCATGTCCTCAAACGTCCTCCTATTTCGCTCCCTCCAAAGACACCACATCAAGCATAATGGAGCTAAATTCCAAATGCTAGACAAATGCTTTCCAAGCCAATTCCACCAACCAAAAAGAGTATCCGCAACCGATCTTGGCAAGACCCAAGAGAACCCAAAGGATCTAAACACCGAAGTCCACAACTGATAAGCCTTTCCACAATGTAGTAACAAATGATCCACTGTCTCCCCATTACTGCGGCACATGATACACCAGTCGACAAAATCCAACTTTCTACCCCTCAAATTATCACCTGTAAGGATCCTATCCCATACAGCAGTCCACACAAAGAAGGAAACACGCCGAGGAGCCTTAACTTTCCAAACACCTTTCCAAGGAAAAATAATGGGCAAGGGGCTTCTTAACTTAGACTTGAGAGAGTACTAATTAATAAAGTCAGTTTGCCACCTTTTGACAAATATAAATGTTTTCAAGACTCCTCTCCATTATTTATATGATAGGGTTCCATATCGAGAAGGCCTTAAATGAGCCCTAAGAGGCATACCCAAGTAAGCCATGGGCAGGCTGCCAATTTTACAACACAAAACACTAGCCAGAGCAATCAAATTCCTTACCTTACCTTTTGGAACAATCTCACTCTTGCCAACATTGACTTTCAAGCCCGTGATAGCTTCGAAGAAAATCAACACCATCTGAATATGTTATAATTGTTTCAGGTTAGAACATAACTAGGAGGCCTCACAAACTGATATCCATTCCACCACTGCCGAACTCTAGCCACATAACTCAATCTCACTTTTACAACAGCAAAAATCCTAATATACAGATATTAAAACACCCACTAGCAAAATCAATAACTAGATTTTACATTCTAAATCACAATAAATCCAAAAATAACTCGGTACAAAAATCTAGAAATCCAAAGCGATGATCTATGGGCAAAGAAACCCATCATCGACTCCTTGGACATGATTGGATGCCTCCACAACCAAAACTCCAAGTCCGGACTCGATCTTTGTTCTGCTGGTTAATAGTTTTGGTCTTTGTTTCACTTAGGGCTGTCCAAGCCACCTGCCCGCCCGACCCACCCAATCTGCCTGCCGCTCGATCCGATGACTTCATAGGTATACGGCGGGCCTCCCTTCAAAAACTGATGGCGGTGGGTCTATTCCTCCCAAGATCCGACTTGACCCAATTTGATTGTCCAAATTGCATACCCTAGTTTAGAAGGGATATAAGCTTAACCAATCTCACAATTTTTCCCTTTGACCTGGGATATAAGCTTAACCAAGTTCTGAGATAGCCATTGTAATTTTGTGTTGGCAAAAATGTCCCTTCTCTCTGTCTCCTCTTTAAGTATTGTTTAAATTATAATTATTTCATAAACAGGGGGTTGGATATTTAATTACCTATTTATCAGTTTTTCCCTTGTTAAATTATGCAGTATTTTTAGAGTTTGGTTTTGTAAGATTATATCTACTGCGGCAAATATGGTAGCCATGGTTGTTGAATTTTTCGTTGTTTGGAAGTCACATTTCATTAGTTGCCCATAGGAAGCCTCCATTCTGATGAACACAATTATGAGAATTGTATAAACATTATTTCCTCCTTTTCATGCAGTTTGTGAGATGGATCATCTTTGCTAAGAGTTACTTGTTCAATTTCTTTTTCTGCTTCAGCAAAGTTTATTTTTTGCTACCATCTTTGAATTTGCCAAAAAATGAATCCAGGCCTAGTATCTCTGTTTGATGTATTTCGCTGCTGTCCATGAATGTACAGTTCTTCATTATGCTTAAAGAATAATTGCAATTTTGTTCCACCTCTATTTATTCGGCTGTGGTATGTTTCACCAAGTAGGTGGTAATAAATCATCACATTAGTGGTGAGCTGCTGCAGCTCCGGGGATTCTGTTGAAATTTTCGTACTTCACTATTGTTCCTCTTATCTATTTCTTGTTTGTGTTTATGGTCCTATAACCACAAGTCCACAACTAGCAGCAATAATTACGACGTAAAAGGTGTAAGGCAAAAATACCTTTTTGTCCCTTTAGTTCAAGGATATTTTCAATTTGGTCCCATTTTATTTTTTGGGAGCCAATTTGATCGTTGAGTTTTGAAATCGTCATCACTTTTGGTCCTACATCTCATTAATGAAAAAGTTGACGTGGTTGATTGATTGCACTACTGGCACAGCGAACTTATTTAATAACAATTAAGAGAGCTACATCAGAGCTTAGATGGCAAAAAAAAAAAAAAAAGTCACATCAGCATTTTAAAAAAAATATTTTTTCTTAAAACAATTTCTTGCTTTTATTTATTTTTTCTTTTACACTTTCCTATACTTTTTTGGTAATCAAATAGATCTAAATTTATCGACTCCTTTATTTTTGTAGATCCAATAATCACCCAGATGAATCCTTGATTTCACCTCAAAAATCAGATCAACTTATAAGGAAAAGAATGTGGTGATCAAAGACATAGGGAAAGACGAGAGCGTGAGATTTGGAGGCAATGACTAGGCCAGAGTGAACGCGGAGGTTGTGCTTGAACCATAAGGATTGAGGACGCATTTGTTATTTGAAACTGTTTGGCGGTTCTCTGTGGCTTCTGAGGGGAAGACTTAGAAACCTAAACGAGGGCGTTAAAGGAGTGGAGATGAAAGAAGGCAGGTGTTTAGGGAGAGGGAAAGTGAGCAAGTGCTGATGGATCTCATTCTCAATCCATTGACCACACTTGGATTTGATAACATTCTACAGCTTTTTCTTTTGGTGTAAATCATATTTCAGATTATTACCTTGAAACACTTTCTCCTTATCATTCCTTTTAGGAGAAAATGAAAATGGGTTCCAAAGATCCCTTGGTGGGGCTTGGGCTGGCCCAGTAACTTGCCAGCCCAACCTGATACTATTGAGTCCCGTGGATAGCCCAGTGGAGCAGGCCTTAGGATTGGTTTTTTTGCCCATGTGCACCCATTGGGCTAGCATGTTTAGCCTACCCTATTAACCTGTAATTTTTAACAGAATAATTTGTGGTTTGGGTGGTTGAACTTGGGACATGAGAGAGTAATATTTTTAAAGCACACAATCACTTGGACACTTAAAGTGATTTTGCTAAATTATGTTTTCTATATATATATAGAAAACATTTAATAAGTTTTGAATTTTTTGATTTTTTTTCCCTAAAATAAATATAAATAATTTGATTCTTTCATTAAAAAAAAAGAGAAAAGAAAGAATTTCATTAAAAAAAAAAGGTAAAAAGAAAGAAAGATTGGAAAGCCGATGAGAAAAGTCCACGGGGTAGCAACAGACCAGCTATTATGAATAATTAACTTAGTTTCAATGGTTTTGGGCCTATAGAGACGTTGGGATAAGATGTTACGGTAAGCAATTTCCAAAATGGTCCCAGTGCAATTACTGCAAATCAACTATAGACAATTCATGGTTATTGTTTTTGCAAGATGGTAAAATTTATCTGGACCTTTGAAAGAAGATCCTTTGCCTATAAATAAAAATATAGAAAAGGAAAAAAATTGGTTAAAGCGAAGGAAAAATAATTTTAAATGCTGATGTCTTTGTTTTTGCCTTCGAAGTGTTGATATTGCTCCTTTAATATTTATTAAGTTAGAGTGCTAACATTGTGATCTGTCAGCTACATACGGAAAATTATTAAGTACTCCCGGAGTATCATAAATGTGTGCTCTACCCTCTCACATGAATTGTGAGTTTCACTACAAATTTAATTAGTGGGACCTATAATTATGTGAGATGGGGAGTATGCATTTAAGGTATTTCAGGAGTACTTAATAATTTCCCGCTACACACACACATATATATGAGGACCAAATTGAAAATAGTCCCTCAATATAAATGTATTTTCAAAAAAGGTAATTTTGGCAAGGTGTAACGAGTGCGTGTAAGTGATTGGGATAGTTAGAGGAGTCTCTTATTTTGGAGAGAGTTTTAATTTATGGCGTCCGCTTTTGATGATAGCTCTTTATCATCAAACCAATATACCTATTAGTTTTTGGTGTAAGCGAGAATTGAATCCCAAATTTCTTATTCAACCATGAAAGACTTTACTAATTAAGCTAACTGGAACTCATGGTCTCTTATTTTGAGAAGTTAAAAATCTAAATGCCTTCAAATATAATTATATATTCTGATTATTCTATATATTTTGTTAATTCTAAGAAGTTTTGTAAGGATCGTTTATTATTTTTAAAATATCTAAGACAAGTTAAACTTGAAATCATGGTTGTGAAAACCGAATTAGTCAAAAAATTGAAAAAGTGAGCAATTCTCATGGTCGAACCGGTAACGTCATAAATAATTAATTGATATATTTTAAAATTATAAAATAAATAATAGAATATATTATAAGTTTATAACTAATAATATATAATTTAAAAATATATATCGTATTTTTTTTTAAAAAAAACATGGGTTTAGTTTTCGCATGTTATATATAGAAAATATAAATAACAAAATCTACATTTTATGTATAATAAGCTTATAATTATTAAGTATCAAATTTACAATACATAATAACAAAGTTGTAGTTTAAAGTTTAGAATTGTAATTTTTTTTTTCTTTCCAAATATAAGTATAATGTCTATATTAATAAAACTTGAATTTAAGGTAATCTTTTGAATGTTTATCATTTTTGTTGCTTTTTAAGGGCCTATATCTCTAATTTTTAATGCCTATTTTTATTTGTATTTTTAACCAAAAACTAAATATTTTAGCCCAAATAGAATAAAATTTCATATTTTTTAACCAGGGGCTGAGCCAGAATTTCAGTTTAAGGGGGCAAGATCAAAAGACAATAATAAAAAATTAAAAAAAAAACTTATAAATATTAATCGATATTACCAATAAAATTATAGACAACAGTAATTGTCATAAAAAATATATATTAAAATTTAGACAACTATAAAATAATTAAACAATTGTAAAACAACCAATTCATAGTTACTAACAATTAAAGTAATAGATTAATCTATATATACAAAATTTAGACATCTAATTTGATTCCTTATAATAATTTGAGAAAATAAATTTTCAACTTTCATTCTTTGTACCTCTAATTATTTAAAATTTAGATTTATGGTAAAAACTCAAATTTTAAAACTATGAAAAAAAATAAGAGATGGAGGTAAAAAAGATAATGGATGCTTTACTGCTTTAGTATCATACAAGACATTATTTTATTAATAATAATTATTAATAATAAAATAATGTCTTGTATGGTATATGAGTGAGGTTCAAGACTGTGTACACTATAACCAATATTCAAGCTTGTGTACACTTTGACCAACTTGTTTGGGTGGCACGTGCAATACACTTGCTGCCTCTTTGAGTGAGAAAATTGAGATAAAACATCTATTTGAAGAAAAATGAAACCATATATTTAAACTTAGAGTAACTATTTTAATATATGAGTATTTATTTGCCGTGATAGTTTCTTAGAACTTATTTGCTAAATGCAGTATCCATTCACTTAGAACTTATTTGCTAAATGCAGTATCCATTCACTAAAAACTTCTAAGAGTGATAATGAATATTATCTTCTTTGAATAATAAGCAATTGGATTTTGCTAAGACATTGTCACAATATATAAATTTTCATAATGAATGATATCATATACTACAATTAAAGGTCTTTGTAAAATACTTGCAATTATCCACAATAAAGATTTATTATTCATACTTTCATTTTTATTATCTTACATTTTATGAGTCTAGTCACAATATTTAGCTTCCTGCTCTAACTGGGCAGTGAAGACTGTCGTGCCATCCCTCGGAGACAACTAGGTAATCGTCCTTCATGCCTTTGTTGGACTTAGGGAGGTAGGATATCAGTCTCACCTCGTCGAACTGAGATTTGATGTAATATCCCCCCAAAAGGGAGTGGCACTCATACAGGTGAGCAACGTCGTGCCACGTAAGACCGAGGTTAATCTGGTCGTTTAGCGCATCTACACATCCTAAGACTCTAAACATATTGGGGGCGCATTGGTGTGAGCATAACCTATGATTGAGCAAGTAATCCCTAGTTATCCTACCCATAGGAAGTGTCATTCCTCCCTCTATAAAAGCGATCATCGGAATGACAACTTTACCTTCTTTTCTATCCGTGACACCACCGCATTAAATGCACAACAGCTCCTTTACTGGCCGCATTAATGTGGAGAAGACCTCTGAACAGTACTACCTTGGCTACCGCAACTCACAGAGAGCTAGGGAAGGTGGCTGATGGGACAAGTACTCAAGTAGGGGTTCAGATGATCAACAAGTGGAGGGTGAAGATGATTCAAAAGAAGATATATAAGGTGGAAGACTCTTCATGGAAAGGGGATTGGAAAAGAGAGAGAAAAAGCAATATAGCAATCTGAACCATTCTGATATTTTAGAGTAATCATCGCATACAGATTGAACCTCCTCGAATTGAAAGTTTATTGATATAAACATCCTTGGTTTGTGTTTGATCGCCACACGATTTAATACTAGCCGTTGTCCAACTCATTAGGACTTAGTTCTTTGACTCATTCTCTACAAATTCATTGTATTGGACTCATTGGACCAAGACTCTATACATTTTGGGCTTGGGCCTCAAATTGTGACCCTACAGTAATATTTCTACAATATTTTTACAATAAATTTTCAATGGTAAGTTATTAATGATTTTAATTTGAACCCACCACTAAAATTATTTTTTCCTCACCAATAATACTCAATAATAACTTGCTACTTAAAATTTATTGTGAAAATATTGTGGACATAACATTTTTTTAATATTAAAAAATTTTCTTTCTCACCTAAACTCATCTTTTTGGCTTGTTACAAAAAAACAAAAGTTGAATAAATTAAAAATCCTATAACTAGAGCCATTGGCTCTTTTTATATAGTTAGTAGATATATTAGTAGATATGCTTTACTGGTTTAGTACCATACAAGACATTATTTTTCAGACTTTGAGTTTCACGGGTGGTACCTGAAATGAAAGGAAGGAATTTTTTTTTTGAGAAAGAAAGGAAGGAATTTGGATAAGAAAAAAGAAAAAACCTTGAATATTGGCCAAAGTGTACACAGCCTTTAAATTAAAATAAAAGGTGATAGTTGCTGTTGGTGGCCACTTATTTCGGTGTCAGGCTAATTTGATAAAAGCGGGAGTAGTTGTTTTAGTAACTATATAAAATCTCACAATATTTTTACAATGAATTGAGAAGTTAGTACATCATAGGTCAAAATAAAATATTCTAAAATCCATCCCAACTAAAAGTATGAGTGGTGAAAATATTGGGAAATTTTGTTGTGTTTCTAAACTTACTTAAGTAGGAGATGTGTTTATTTATTTATTTTTTCATATCATGGTACAGTTTGTGTACAGTAGAAATAAGAAACTAGTTATTTGTTTTTCCATTCTAATGTGAGGAGGGGCAAAAAACTACACTAAATACAAGTATATATAAATGTTTTCAACCCAAAAATTAAGGAAAAAAAATTAAAAAAAAAAAAAAAAAAACTTGCCAAAAGAATCAGTTTAAGCCCAAAATGAACCAAACGGGATTGAATTGGACGTAATGGACCAAAGTTGACTAAATGAACCGTACTGAACCAATTGGACCAAAATGGATCGAAATGCTACACTAATGTAGCTTAATAGGAACGTAGATATTATATTGATTGATAAATTAGTTAACAGTAAAAGATGGAGATGGTAAGAGAGAGGTAGTGCTGCTGATTCGTGGGTGGATGTCACTACTCACCAGTAGAGAAGCGACGTGGATATTTGGGTTGTTTGGCTACAAGAAAGAAGTGAGATCTGTTTGAATTGTTTAACTATAAGGTAGCTTGTTTGGGATTTATTTTATTTTATTTTATTATTTTAAAATTTTGCTTGGTATGGTACAAGTCAAAAAGAAAATTAATCATTTCATGTTCTACTCATAAATCCTTGTGTGGCCTCTCCTGCTAGCTCTTGGAGTTCCTTTCAACGTTGGTGTTGGCGCTACCCTGAGGTGGTAAAACCTATGGAACGTGGCTTTGAGAACCTACATGTCTTCTATAAGAGCTGAATAATCTAGGGAAGAAGGGTTATTGGCATCGACAAGTTTCATTATGTGGTTTTCTTGCTTCACCCTTGCCATGAAAAATACCCTTTCGTGATGGACTGGCCTGAGCGATTCTTCATCACATAGGCTCCTCCATTCTAGCGGGTTTGTCTCTGTAGGAAATCACTTCCAATGATAACTAGTACCTACCATGATTTGCAGCCCTCCAAAGCATAAAGATAACACCTTCTTTGGTTGTTGTGTTCATCTCAGTATCTTGGGATGTCTCTGCATTAGTCCATTCTCTCGTGTGGTAGCGTACCATGTGATGCGCTTGGTGGACATTAGGCGTATAGTGCTCAAAGACTACCCTATTTCTTGATTGCCAAATAATCCATAACACTGCACAATGTGTAATCGCCACATGCTTCATATGCATTTCAGCCAAGTGATATGTTTTGATTATTTTTCCGGCCAGTTTATTAGCGACATGGGATTGATCGTTTCTGTTTGCAAAATCTGTGTTGATTTGAATCATATTTCTCTAGAAAAGGGGCATAAGAAGAAGAGATGATGGTCTAAAGTTTATATTGGGAGGCCTTTTTGGAGCATTTTCAATTGGTGTTTGTACTGTACTACTGCGTATTCTTCAGAATTTTATATCCTTGCTTGACTTGGTAGGTTTCCTTTGAGTTTAATTTCCAAACTTGGATTCCAAATTTTGAGTGAGCAGTTCTAATGATTTCTGCTATATATCGTAGTTAATTTCTCTTCATCCTATGTTCCTATCCTTAGGTCCATGAGGTCCTTGACTGTTCCTGTTTGAAGGTGTAAGCGCTCTAGGGTCTTAGTTGACTGGTTTAAACCAAAGTGTGTCTTCAAGCTTTATGTGATCACCCATCCCCTACCTTCCATTTATCCTGGGCTATAGTGGGGTGTCCTTTATATTTGCTTTTTAGTGTTGTGGTCACTAATAACTTGGGGTTTTGACCAATCCTCCAAAATTGTTAGGCAATCAACGCTTTATTGAAGCATTCAGTGTGTCTTAGGCCCAGTCCTATGGCTTCCTTTGGCTTAGTGATATTGGTCTGTGCAATAGTGCGGAGTTTTTTAGTTCTATATTGCTCTGTTACTATTAGTCCCGATGATTCTGTCCAGTAGTTGACAAGTAATTTTTGGAACAGTATACTGACATGGCGTAGATTGGCATTGCTTGCATGACTAATTTGATCAAGGTAAGTCTCCCAGACAATGACAGTAATCTGCTTTTCTAGCTTTGTAGTTTACTTGGGATCCTGTCAATGATCTCGTGCCCTATTTCTTCCAGTCTTGTATCGATATCAACTTTCAAACCAAAGTATTTCCCAATGTGTGGTTGAATTTTGACTCTTATTTTGTTCTTTGATTCTTCTTATGTACTTTCATCACAATTTGGAACGACTGTCATGATTGACTTACCCTCATTGATTTTTTGCCTCAATATGATGCAAAACAAATTCAGGGCTTTTCTCAATTTTTATGGGGTTTGTATTTTTATCTTACAGAATATGAGGATGTCATCAGCAAACAGCAGGTGGGAGATAGGTAGTTCCTCTGGCTAATTGGCTTCCATATCTAGCAGGATGTATGACAATGCATTTGTACATACGATGAACAGGTGTTTTGAAATGATCTGTTGGTGCTCCGTCGATGAGAATTTTGTAGGGGACTGTTTTAAGTTTTAACACATTGCATGATAAGGCTTGTCCACCTTTGGCCAAAGCCCATAATATGTAACACTGCTTCAATGAAGTTCTAGTTTAATCAGTTGTAGACTTGTAGGCTTTGCTATATTTAAATTGCAGCTATCTTAATTCTCATTTTCTTCTTTCTTTTGATGATATTAAGAAGTTCATGGGCTAAGATGAGGTTATCTCTGATATTAGTCCTCCTTTTACAACATTCTACTATTTTTCATAGACTGATAGGTCTATAATCCCAACCATTTATAGTGCCATCTTTGGGATTAGAGGAATGAATGTTGTGCTCAGTTTCTTTAATATAAGTATAATAAAACCTAGTGTGGCCTGAATGACTGTTGATCCCACTATATCCTGACATTTTTTTTTTATAAAATAAAGTTAGGATTCTGCGCGTGCTCATGCTGTCGTCTTGAAATGACCTCAATGCTTGCGCCGCCCTCAAGATTGGTTGTGTGGCTTTGGATTGGATGAAGCCGAATTGGTATGGGACTAGGTTTGAATGGGTGATCACGGGTTTGAAAGAATAAATAAATAAAAAGGAAAATATTTTAATAGAGTAGAGAGAATTAAGCCCATTTGGTACACGAGTTCAAATACATGTTTTCAGTTTTTAAACAACATTACACGTATTTCCACGCACTTTTTTATCCACACGTATTTTCAAAAAAACTGAAAATTATTATTTAAACACACGTACCAAATGAGCCCTTAGTTTTGTTTTGTTATGCACCAAAAATAAAAGAGAGAATAGTTTTGTTGGAGGGTGTGTAAAACCTAAAAGGAACGTAGTTAACATAGAAAATAGGATTTCTAATAAAACTTTTGCTAGAACCATGAAGTTTATTGTAAATGCCCTAATCTGCCTATTATCAGTACTCACCAACCTTCGTATAAGGGCTGTGCCATAAGCCAGTGGTCTCTGTCGATTTGGGTAACCTGCCATCAGCTGCCCTTGGTAAGTCTGCTAATCACAATTCTTAAAGTGACGCCAACATTTTCAATCTCCTCTCAAATCTCACCACATAAACGATAAAAGTCAGTTTTAATAGCTAGAGCTGGATGTTGACAGGTTGAACTCGAAAATTAACATTTTCA